>CM062806.1:726323129-727523129 GCA_031772625.1 Pinus tabuliformis | reverse complement strand
GAATAATGAGTAAAAAGAGAATAATAAGATGTAAGTGGAAAAGATTTAATAACGATTTTTCTTTTTCTTTTTTTGTTTTTTAATATGTCAATCATCTTTTTTACTAAATGTAATATGGATTTCAGTTTTATAAATCAAGAAGTAAGAAGATAATTTTTTTATATCTTTTTAAATTAAATAAAGAAATTTAAATTGTCATATTTTAGAGTAGAAACACAAGTTCTTGGTCATGATATACAAAGAAATTTAATTACACTAGAAAAAACTTACACTCATGAGTGCATTGATTGTTGTTCATTCACTTTATTTATTTTTACAAAAATATAAACAAGCATTTTGAAGGATAAAAAAATTGGAAGTTATTCAATCAATCAAAGTATTGTTTAAATCCCTATACAATAATGACATTTATCAAAGTATATCTACCTATATTTTAATCCTAGAGACATCTAATATCACATGTTTGCAATAGTGAAATGAATAATGTTAATTTATTATAGAGAAATCCAACATATGAAAAACAATAGATATAAGTCCATATAGGACAGTAATAATTAATAAGATAGAATGAGTGATGGCTTTACAATGCCATGTGATAATATGTTTATATGCATTGACTAGGCAATATTATGTTCATTATAACAAGTTGACTTGAGATGCAATGAAATGATTTGAAACATCCCAAACCATTGTACATTGTTCAATGCATTTTTTTTTTTACTGTATAAAAGAACGATAAATAGATAAAGAAAAATATTTCACTAACAAAGGCATGTAACAAATGAGAGAGAGAGAGAGAGAGAGGCATTTGTTGTTTTATTTTCCCAAAGCAAAACACACAATAAGAGTAATTGAAACAATTGAAATGCACACTCTTTCATGTTTTTAATTTTATCTTAGATGTAATTAGAACCATAACATTGAAATGTACACACATGCATATATGTAATTTTATGTGTGATGTAATTAGAACCATAACATTGAAATGCACAGTTGTTGAGCATTGAAATGTGGACTTCTAGTTGCCTACCTCCACTCTCAACCATATATAGTTGTTAACATACATAACAATCATGGAACCATGGATGTGAATATTCATGGTTATCCTAATCATCTGGTGTTAGCAGTGTTGGGAGATAATCATGCGTGATTTTTATTTATTTTTTATTATCCAGCCGCACCACCTTGTACAACTGAATTATCTTGTCAATTTCTACCTTCTAATTCTGGGTGGGTGTAATTTAACTGCTCAACATCACTTTCTTCATTTAAGACAAAAGGAATTATCTTCATGCTCTTCTCTAGTTGGAAGCGTTTGTCAACTCTTCTCAAGAAGTATCCATACATGACGCATGCTGCATAGACTTGGCCCACTCAAACTACCAACTGCTGGTGTGCTTTATGCATCCCCTTTTTTGTGATTGTTGTCCTTATGAATCATGATGCCTTCTACATTATAATTACTGAAAAAAAATTGAGATATTCATTGTTATAGAAGAAATTTCATTTTTGTGATGGCAATGTGCATAACCTTCCATGAAGATCAATGTTAATTTTAATTTGCAATGATCAACAGACCTATGTGTGTGAGATCTATTTGTTTCTTTTCATTAGTTTTCATATGAATTTTGTTCTATATTGTCTTATTTTCAAATAATATTATGTATTTTTATAGTAATTTATATTTTTATATTTCTTGTTTTGTTGATTATAGGTATAAAATGCCACCTCTTGGTTGCCCCAAAAAGGATCTGAAACAACTTTCACTTTCTGATGCATTTGGTATCTCTCAATGTTCTAATCACCTGCATATTTATGAAAATGAAGTATATGATCATGTGGATGAGGACCATGAATCAGATAGTGCAGAACTTCTTGAAGAGGAACCAACATCCAAGAGGTACAAAAGAAAATTTAAGTCCAAATGGAAGCTGAGATTTCCATGGGCTTATGCTGTAAAAGATTTTAATGGTGTTGAAAGGATAAAATGTTCATGGTGTGTAAAATTTAAAAGGGAAACTCTATTTCCTAAAGGTTGAAACACAACCCTTCAAGTTAGTGCTTTAAACATCCATGCAATGTCAGAGGCTCATAAATTTGCTTTTCAACTTGTATAGGGAGAAAGTAAATGGAGTACTCTTCCAATTACAAAACATGTAGAACTAATGGTTGATGTTCAGAAAGAGAGAATTATATCAGTTATTGAGAACATGTATTTTGTTGCAATACATGATTTACCTTTGGAAGTATATAAGCCAATTTTTGACTTGAATAGGTATAAAAACACTCCTCACATGCCTCTAATAGATGAATTCTCAACATACACAAATACAACATCTGGAAAATACTTTCTAGAAGCTGCTAAGGAGGTATATTGGAAAAAATTAAAAGATGAGATTTTCCAAAGTCCATATTACTCACTTTTAGTTGATGAAAGCACTGATTAGACTATGGTGCAACATTTGATTGTTTATATTACATATTTGACCAATGAAGGAAGAGTTCCATGTGATACAAAATTCATACAATTGCTACAAATTAGGGATGGAACATCACAGTCTATGTATGATGCTGTGACATCTCTTTTAGAAAACATGAATCTATCCATGACAAAGTTAGTTGGATTTGGATCTGATGGAGCATCATCCATGAGGGGTATTCGTGAAGGATTATCTACTAAGCTTCGTCGACATGCCCCTCATTTAGTAGATATCCATTGTATAGCTCATCGAGAAGCATTAACAACAAATGATGCTTCGTCTTATTTTGAAGAGTTGCAAGCTATTGATAAGTTTGCAAACAAGATCTATTCATGGTTAGGGAAATCTACTAAAAGACATGGAGAATTGAAAGAGCTAATGGAGTCATTTCAAATCACAAGGCTAGAAGTGTTACGAATTCATCATATTAGATGAATTTCTAGAGGAAAAGTCATGGAAAGACTCATTAAGCTCATGCCTGCTTTGTTAAGAGATTGAGAGTTAGTGGAGAAAAAAATGTATGAGATGGCTACAATATTTCAAGTTCAATTTTGCATCCACTTACTTGTAGATGTGCTTATTGAGTTAAATAAGCTGAATCAAAAGTTTCAAGAGGATCGTGTTGACATTACATCTATTGGAACAACTTTGGATATCACTATTAGCTTGCTTCATAAACGATTTATAAGAGGCACATTTGGGGCAGGTGCAATGCACACGTCATCCTTTTTAAGTAAAACACAACAAGGAACTCTTGAGTTTGCAGATTGCACAAGTATAGTACATGCACCTGAATTGAGGTTTGAGAGTTTTCCAAAGTCACAAAGATTAGGAACACTAGATGAATACATTATGTTGGGAAAGGCTTTTGTAATGAAGGTGATTGACTCTCTAAATGAAAAGTTCAAAGATTTACCTATTTTTAATGCAACTAATTTTTTTAGTCCTCGTAATTATTATGAGGATATGGATGACAGAGACTCTCAAACAAGAAGATGGTTGACATGTTTATGTGAAAAATTTAGTGTTGGAGGCTTGCTTGTTGTGGACAACATTAAATGTATGGGTGAAATGGATGAATTTATATGTACTATGTATAAATCTTACCCTAAAAAGCATATGTTTGGAGCATGGGATCTATGAGGAAGTGAAATTGAATGGTTTGAAGGATTTTCATGCTTAATGCAGCTATAGCAAGCAATTCTTGTTATTCTGGCTAGTACAGAAGTTTGTGAAAGAGGGTTTTCAAAATTAAATCGGATAAAAAATGAGGATAGGTCAAGGCTTTCTTTAAAAACATTGGATATGTTCATGTTTATCTCTCTCAGTGCACCTCATGCTCTAAATTAGGTAGATTGGAATGCTATTTATGATGAATGGAAATAGATGAAAACTCGAAAACCTTTTCCACTATGAAAATATATTGAAAGAACTAGTAAGTTTCAATATTTATTACCATCATTGTCTTACTCTATGGAGCACTTGAATGAACCATTTTGGTAAGTGAAGTTTTTTAGTTTTATACCATTTGAATTTTGTAAATGAAAGCATAACCATATTTTTCAAGTTTGTATGTGAAGTTTTTCTGACACATATTGAATGTAACCATTGCAGGATATTGCACAAGATATGTTAAGCTGGAGGACCACAACTGTCAAAGTTTTATAACTGAAAGAAGAAGCTAAGATCAATTTTGTGGCCAAGTCCAGGGACTGTAGTTCCAATAATTTGATATGTCCAAATGTTGGAAGTCTCGGCTTTCCAAAAGAGTTTTAATAGATAATAGAATAGTGATTTGGTAAAATCTGAAATTTATAAGCTAGAATTACACTGATACTTCCTATATAAGCTGGAATTTTTTTTATTTTTTTTTTAATTTTATAAATGAGACCTTCCATATAATTTTAATATAAGCATTTTTGTTTCTTCATATTTTTATTTTTATTTCAATTTCATTAAGATGTAATTATTTCTATATGTTTATTTTTTGTTCTTAGTTTAGACTCATATGCAGTTTCCCAACTATGATTTTGTCCTTATAGTTGGTTCAATTGTAGCTGAGTTCAAGGCCTGTGTAATATGATCTTATGTCATTACATTTTTCAATCACACATGTGTAAGAGTAATGCATTTACTAATGCAGCCTTTGAGGTAGTGGTATTTTTTTGTTTGTGAAAAAATAAAAAGAAATTTGAAAATAATTTGATGTTGTCAATTGAATGGCTTTTTTTTTATGCTTTTCATTATGAAAGTGCAACCTGAATTTGCACCATTTTAAATGAAAATAATACCTGACCTTCAAATTTGATCACTGGTGGTAACTTGCAACCTGTCTTTCATTTTAGAGCATCCTTCATTTGATTCGCTGGTCAGGTGCTCATAGTTTTGTGCATCTCCGAAGATGAGGAACAGTTGTCATAGGGCTAATTTGCTTCATCAAATCATCTCACTTCAAGTAGTTCATTATGTTCCAGTTCACCAGACCTCTGCCTCAGCATCCTTCGAAGCATTTGTTTTGAGGCCGTGCTCTTCACCCAGGGATTTCTCACGATGGGATTCACACTGGCCTGCACCAGCTATAAAGATGATTCTCCCTTCTGTGCAGACCTACTAACACTGTGAGTACATGAGATAGATCACGTGGTTATTGTATTTTTTTTTTTTGGGGGGGGGGGGGGGGGGGGGGGGGGGGGGGGTGTATTTGTTTGAAGTATTACAAATTTGGGCTATGCTGATAATGTGGAATTTCGTATTGGAGTGCAGGTGGATGAATGCAACACTAATCGATTTCTACCTGAACGTTGCAGCCATTGCAGTAAGTGCATGTCTCTGTCCAAAGGTTGTTGCTTATGTATACCGACAATTCTTCCATGAAATTAAGAACTGAAAGAGATGGAACTTTATTAAATGTTTCACTCATCTTAGTCCACACCACGGATTTGCTTTCCTACTTCCTACCTCCACCCTATACCAAAGTTGTTAGAATAGGGTGCTCTCTTAGGTATGCCTATACATATCACTTTTGCATGTTTCAGGGGCACATATTTTGATATATTTTTAGATCCAACCCTATCTATTTTTTCAATTATTGAGCATGTATTTTTTAATTCAACACTATTTAATCTTTAGAACATGTTATTTAAGTTTATGGTTTCCAAACAAAAATAGATTTATCTTAAATCTTTATCCAAAGAGTGAGAATATGACTTGAACTTAATTACAAAAATGTTTGTCAAACTTACAAAATTTTGACAAGTTTTGTTCAAACAAACATGATTAAATTCTTTCTATGTCTAGTCAAATAGACTCATCAAGTTCTCAACATACAATTGTCTATTGATGATCTATGCTGTGTTTCTTATTTTATCATTCTTCATTAATAGTACAATTACCCCTATTTTAAACTTGTCTTCTATGTGAAAAGCTTATCATTAAATGCATACAAGTTTTTCAAAATTTTGGAAAATTTTAATCAAGATATCATATCTATTGGTTTTCCTTCTATTGTGATGATTTCTTCTATTCTCTTTCTTGTTATTCATTGGTTGAAGGCCAATCCAAATGCTTTGAAGGTAATAGCATCTGGACATCCATGTGTTGTTTATTTCCTTTTGCTTCTAGGGATTAATAAAATGGTATAAGTATAAGCAAAGTGTCAAGGGTTATTGAATGAACCGCATTAGGTGTGAAAATGAACCAAAAAATTGTTTGAGAGTTAAGATAGGTTGTTTAAGTTTTGTTTTTATTAAAATTAATCTTTTTAGATTTTATCTTTTATTAAAATTAATTTAATGATATAAATTAAATAGTTGATTAATGTTGATAAAGTATATAATACTGAAGTGAAATTATATTTTCTTATAGTCAAACAATTTAAAAAAACGAATGGTCATAATAATTTATTATTATTATTATTAAACGATGAGTATGATTCTTGAAATAATTAAACTAAAATAACAAAAAATTTAATATAATTATAATTAACATTTTATTTCATAAATACATAAAAATATAGTTTTTGTATAATCTGATTTATTTATATATATTTTTTGCAACTGTATTTCTCTTAAATGTAGCGTACCATTAAAATGTTTGAATGGTTAAGAACATGTGCTTCTTTATGATATGTCATAGATTTAGAGGTAAGTACCTTATCCTACAAATAAGTCTCATACATCAAGTTTTCTTTTCTTAAATTGAGATTATTATTATTATCAATAATATATATCCATTTAACTTATAAAACACAAATCTTTATAAATACAAATATTTTTTTATTTAAAAGAATTAATCTTTAAATATTTATAATAAATACAAAATTAACATAAATTTTTATTCTTTCTAATATATGCATAGTATATATATATATATTCTATATTAAAAACAAAATACATTATTCATTTTTTTTTTAGATACTATTGATATATTTCTTTAATTTCTTTAAAATATTACGTTCACACAAATGTCCATGTTATTCTTGCACAATAAACAAAAGCCACATGGTGGCAATGTGCAAAAAAGAAAAACCAATAGCATTGCCACCACATAGGTCTTGTTTAATTTTAAAAATTTAGTAAAAATAAATGTGATCAAGATATTTTAATGAAAATTTAATGAAAAATAAATAGCCTTGATTACATTGGAGTAAAGTCATTTCTCTAGAACAAGAAGGCGGGGAGAGATGGGGCTAAGAAAGGCGATGGGAGATTAGGGTTAGGGTTTGGGATCAGATGACCCCAGGCAGACTTGTTCCTGGTCAGGGTGCAGGGGATCCCATACCCACCTGCAGAATCACAGACCAATACAACAACAGATTAACTAAGGGAAGAAGGATCTGAGAACAGGCTAGTCTGGGAGGAAAATGACTGATGCGAGCGGGGGGGGGGGGGGGGGGGGGGAGATCCCCTCCTACAAGGATATTACAGCAGGAGAATCAAGCCGAAATGGAGCAAACGACGGATCTGGGAATCGCAGCAAGGACGTGCCGGTAATGGGAGTGGTATGGCAAGCTAGGACGGGGAACAAATGTCTACTGCGGGAAACAAAAAAACCCAGGTTTGTTATTCCAAATAATAAATTGAAGGAATACAGAGGATATATGAAAGACCATGCACTCATCTGCAAGTTTGTAGGAACATGGCCGTCTGAGAAAGATCTGACGAAATGGATACAACAGAGGTGGAAGCCCAAAGGGCATATAGATCTTAAATTGGGGGCAAAAGGTTTCTTCATAGTAATATTTGCAAACCTGGAGGATAAGGAGAGGATCTTTGAAGAGGGTCCATACTTCTTCAACAACACAGGGCTCTTCATGCAGCAATGGGAAGAATGCTATAATCCGGAAAAAGAAAAAATGCTAGCAACGCCAGTTTGGGTCAAACTATTTGGGCTCTCGATAGAGTTCTGGGATCCAAAGATTCTAGAAGGAATTTGGAACTCAATCGGGACCTTTGTGAAGGTAGCAGAAACTACCAAGAGAGGTAGATATACATCATATGCCAGAATTTGTGTCTACATGAATATCACAGAACTGTTGTCGGATCATATTGAAATAGAATATCATGACGAGGTTTGGCAATAGCCAGTCGATTATGAACACATTCCTTTCAGATGTAGACGGTGCCATGAGTATGGCCATTTGTTTAAATATTGCCCGATGAATGAAGTTGATACACCAACAGATCAGGGGGGTGGAAAGGGAAGTACGGAGCAGGAGAGGAGGACTAACGAAGGAAACAGGGGAGGGTTCACAGAAGTACTGAGAAGAAGAAGACCCCAAAAAGGAAAAACCAAACTAAACCCCTCTCACCCAGAAAGCACTTAGAAAAGCCAGAACCAGTTTGAGGTTCTATGTGAATTAGAAATGGAAGCGGAAGGTGAAGAAGGGGAAGATGAAATAGGGGAGATCCAGAAAGAAAATAAAAAGGAAAATAAGGAGCCAAATAATATGGAATTGGAAAAAGAGGGGGAGAAGGGAGATCGGTTTCAAGAACAGATACAAATGGAAATAGATCCTCAGCAGGAACAAGAAGGAGAAGAGGAACAGGTCATGAGGAAACTTTTACAGGAATGGAAGCATCTGGATGAAAGGTTCATACCAGATGACCAGAAACAACTCTATAAAGATATGTTCCAAAGATACAAAGAAAAACGAGGGACAATGATAGCAAAGCAGCCAGAGCAACTTGGAACACAAGGAAATCAAAACACAGAAATAGGAACCATAGGGAAGGGAGGAAGGAAAAGAGGAAGGAGACCTATGAGTGAGACCATCCAAATGGTGGGAGACATGTTGGTGAATTCAGGAAGAGTAGTGCCATTGTCGGAGGTTTTCCAACAACCCCTCAAACTATTGAAATGATCATCACAACTTGGAATATTAGAGGGTTGAATAGTAAGGGAAAACAAAGATATCTGAAAGAGAGACTCAAAAGAGATAAACCAAATATAATGCTAATCCAAGAAACAAAATTACGAGAAAGAAAACTAAAATAAGTGATGAGCAATTTCAAGCCGCATTATGAGATCATTGGTCAAGATGCGGCAGGCAGTGCAGGAGGAATAGCAATCCTCTGGAACCCAGAGGAAGTCCAATTTGAAGACTAGATCAGTATACCTCGCATCCTCTCAGGAAGATTCAGAATTATAGGTTCTCAAGAGTGGATACTCTTATCCAATGTATATGGACCCCATATACAGATCGATCATAGCTTTTTCCTTCAAAATATGGCAGTTATGTAGTCCTTGCATCCAACCTCTCCTTGGATAGTGGGAGGAGATTTCAATATGATAAAATCAATAAATGAAAAAAAAGGGTGGGCTCAGAAGAACAGAGGTAGACATGGAAGCCTTCGGAGATTGGATAGCAGATCAAAGGCTAGTAGATATACAGACAACAAATGGGATCTACACATGGAACAACAGAAGGGGAGGTAGACACCAGATCGCTTCTAGACTAGATAGATTCTTAATGTCAGAACAG
The DNA here is from genome assembly GCA_031772625.1 of Pinus tabuliformis. Lineage (NCBI taxonomy): Eukaryota > Viridiplantae > Streptophyta > Pinopsida > Pinales > Pinaceae > Pinus > Pinus tabuliformis. The sequence continues at coordinate 727,513,667 of CM062806.1, read as the reverse complement.
ATTATAAATTGGGATATTTTCATTGAAGCAACGATTCTTCCAGGAATGGGATCGGACCACTGGCCGATCAAAGTAGAACTTGACATTAAAGCCAGTCCCAAGAGAAAGCCCTTTAGGTTCAAAGCCTTCTGGCTCAGGGATAAAAATTTCATGAAGAAAGTAGAAGAATGGTGGAAGCAAAGTCAACAGAAAGGAAGAAACAGAATGCAGACATTTCAGCTGAAATTAAAAGAACTAAAAGGAAACATCAAGAAATGGAATAAAGAGGAATTCAGACACATACTCAAAGATCAACAACTTCTAGAACAGAAGATGAAGCAAATCCAACAAGAAATCATTACTGCAGGTAGAAGTGATGACCTAGCCAGAGAGGAAGGGATCCTGATAGGAAAAATGGAAGAAAGGCGGAAACAAGAAGAGATCTTATGGAGGCAAAAATCCAGAGTAAATTGGTTAAGAGAAGGGGAGAGGAATACAAAGTTCTTCCACCAAGCAATGATCCAAAGAAGGCAGAGAAATAGAATCTTTTCTATAAAAGATGAAGCAGGGACACGAGTTACACAGCATGAGGAAATAGAACAAGTCTTGGTGAATCATTTCAAAGAACTCCTCATGGAACCCAATGTAGACCGAGGAGAAGCTACTGAAAGAATCTGTAAAGAGATCCCAAGTAGGATTACTAGAGATCAAAACCTAGCCCTGATGAGGGTAGCCACCTTGGAGGAAGTAGAAGAGGTAGTAAAAGGGATGAAAAAGAATAAAGCCCCTAGTCCTGACGGATTCACAACGGAATTCTATCAAGCAGGATGGGATTTCTTGGGCCAAGACATCCTGGACGTGGTGGAAGAATCAAGAAGAAACCAGAAGGTAAGTACAGGCTTAAACTCAACCCTCTTATCTCTAATTCCTAAAGAAACTAAGTCTGAAGTTCCCCAGGGCTTTAGACCCATTGCCCTTTGTAATGTTATATATAAGATAATAGCTACTTTAATGGCTAAAAGACTTAAGCCTATTTTATCTAGCATTATCTCCCCAGAACAAACAGGTTTTGTTGAAGGCCGGCAAATCCTGGATGGACTGGTGGTCTCCCAAGAAGTAGTGCATTCTCTGAAAGTAAAAAAGGAAGCAGGTATGATGATTAAACTTGACCTCTCCAAAGCTTATGACCGTTTGAATTGGAATTATCTGAAAGAAGTTTTAAGGGCCTTTGGTTTCTGCAATAGATGGATTGAATGGATCTCTACTATGATTTCCTCAGCCAATTTCTCCATCCTTGTGAATGGAACCCCTTCCCAGCCTTTTAAAGCATCCAGAGGACTCCGACAGGGTGATCCATTGTCCCCTTTCCTGTTCATCATAGTTGTAGAAGGCTTAGGAAGATACATCAGAAAAGAAGTAAGAGAAAGAAAGCTTAAAGGAATCCAAATATGGGGTAACAACCTTCCTATTACTCACCAGCAATTTGTAGATGACATTATGTTGTTTTGTACTGTGTCCCTCAGAGAAGCTCGCAGAATTAAAGAAATTCTAGAACTTTTTATGAGAGCTTCAGGCACGCAAATTAACAAGGACAAGTCCTGCACTTATTTTTTCAACACTACTAGAAATATCAATTTTTTTTTTTAACAAGAATACTTGGATTTCGATCAGGAGAACTCCCAACAAGATATCTAGGAACATCGTTAGCCTTGAATCCTCTAAGGTTGTCGAATTGGCAACAAACCATTGAGAAAATTGCTAGAAAACTAGCCAACTAGTCTTTCAGAACTTTGAATTTTGTTGGCAGAGCTGTTTTAGTTAAGGCAGTCCTTCAATCGATCCCAATATACCAACTATCGACAATGGCAGCCCCTAAAGGAGTGTGTGCAAAGATGGTAGAGATTTTTAAAAAATTTATTTGGGGAGGACTGAAGGATCAAAGAAAATGGTCTCTAGTATCTTGGAAGGACTTGGTGAAAAGAAAGACTGAGGGAGGATTAGGCCTTAGAGATCCTTATATTCTGAATCAAGCAATGGGTGCTAAACTTTGGTGGCGCTGAATGAATGGAGGAAATGACCTATGGAAAAGAATATGGACAAAAAAATATAATATGCCAACAAAACCAGAGGAGATCTTAAGAATAAGGGATACCCTGAAAGGGTCGACAATTTGGAATCTAGCCAGTCTAAACAAAGAAATAATAACTAAACATTCTTTTTGGGAAATTAGGGATGGCAGCTCTGCCAGGTTTTGGGAGGAAGCCTGGCAGCAAAGAGAAATACTGAATAGACTTCAAGCTTTAAGGGATATATGCCAAAATGAAGCTGAGAACATAATGAATCTTGTAAGGGACTTTTGGAAGGAGGGGAGACAAGATGAAGTATGGAGAATCTGGAAGAGTCCGGAAGAATGGATGGATCAAGTTGACGGAGAACAAAGGGAGTTATATCAAAAGGAAATGCAAACAAGGAGAATACCTATAAGACTAGGACCAGACATACTGAGATGGGGTTACACAATAAAAGGAAATTTCTCAATTAAAGAGGCATATCATCTCTTAACTCCTAGAGAACCAGAGGATACGACAGTTAATTGGAAATAGATATAGACTAGTAATTGGTGGTCGAAAGTGGCCCACTTCCTATGGCTGGTAAGCAAAGGTCACATCCTGACCTGGGACCAACTCCAAAAGCGAGGCATACATGGCCCCCCTAGATGTAATCTTTGCAAACAAGAACAGGAAACGCAGGAACACCTCCTGAACTCATGTAAAGGAGCTCAAAAAAAATGGGAAGAGGTTAGGAAACTCTTTGGAAGGACTCACAAAGATCAAGAGAGCATTAAAAATGCAATTAAAATATGGGGAACCGGACAATTCACTAGCCCGGTGGTAAGACGAGCCTGGAGTCTAGCAGTAGGGATGAATATGTGGATGATCTGGAAAGAAAGAAATAGAAGAACCTTCCAAAACAAAGAGATGACAAAAGACCAAATCTGGGGAAAAACCTTGAGTCATATTCGTGAGACCATCCTTGCAGATACCTGGAACGTAGAAGACTGGGAAACGACGCTGGAAGAAGATCAGATTTTAAGGAAGCTAAACCTGCATCAAGGGATGGTGGCTCCACAGATGTGGAAAAAACCCAATATAGGATATAACAGTACCATGCACTTCTCTTGCCCCATGGCTGGATTCATAAAGTTAAATTTCGATGGAGCATCCAAAGGAAATCTAGGCCCAGCAGGGATTGGGGTCTCTTTCGGGATGATCAAGGCAGAACAAAATGGATTTACTCAAACAATGGTGGCATCATGAGCAACAATGAAGTTGAATTGATGGCAGTACATCAAGGACTGAAGATAGCAATCAGAAATGGATACAATAACCTGGAAGTGGAAGGGGACTCCCAAATGGTCATACACGTAATAAAAAAACTTAATAATGGGACCTCATGGGACAAAGTTACGCAGAGTTGGAGAACGGCCAGCCTAATCCAAGAGTTGGAAATTATCCTAAAAAGATTTGAATATATGATCATTAAGCATGTTAGAAGAGAGGGTAACAGAGCAGCGGATTTTCTTGCAAACTGGGGTTGCCAGGAACAAGGAAGGAAACTGGATAACATATGGATTATGCATTCAGAGTAATCAGAATTAGAGCCACTAAGAATGATTTTAAACCATGATAATCATGAAGACATGATTCAAAGACAATAGAGACAGATGGCCCCCGATCGGGATGTGGAAAAAAGTAGGTGAGGGCGGCAGGTGGGATTATGATCATGGCAGGATAGAGGGACTAACCCATACGTATGACGTTTTCCTTCTAGCCAGAGCAATGAACTGCATGTCAACACATTTCTCAAAAAGCTGGAGTGGGGGGGGTGGAATGAAGGGTATTAGCAGTAGTGGCGGTGGTAGTGGAAGAGGGAGAGGGATAGATGAGTTGTATTATATGAAGGTGGTGAAGTTTAGAAGGAAGGGTAAACTAAACTAGGAGGAAGAGGAGCAGGGCGCAGCGCAAACAGAAGGAGCTTCCAAGGAGGTTAGCGATTCTGGGATAAGGTAAAAAGCAGGATGGCACACTCGAGTTGTGGCAGAGGGCGTGGAAGCAGAGGACGTCGAAGACATGGGAATCAAGAGGACCGGCCAACAAATGCTCCAAGTAGCTAAGGCAGAGGGAGAAGATCTACTTTGACAACAATCCAGGATGCTGCTAGAGCTTATAGGGAAGGCACGCGTGAAGATATTCGTCGAATCATTCAAGATATGGAAGCTAATGTGATGGAGGAACAATCTGATTCCGAGACAGAAGAGTGGGCAGAAGTGATCAGAGATCTGGGGAATACGCGAGGAAGGTTGACGCTTTATAGGCAGACTCTTCATATCTACTAGGTGTTAAAACGCCTTCTTGCAAAGGCTCTGGAGCAGGTGGCGAAGGAAATGGCCGAAATTGCAAATGGCATGCCAAACCTGCAAAAAGAAATGAAAAATTTCCAGGTTATCATGATAAGGCAGAATAACAAGCTGGAGGAGATGCATCAGCAGCTGTCTCGGATGGCTCATACAACTCCAAGTCAGGCTGAACCAATGGATACTCCCATGGATATGGACCTGAATACTGGTATCAGAAAGGAATGATCCTTTCGAGTCTCTTATGTGCTTCAGTGAACCTTTTTTCTTTTACCGTTTTATGCATACTAGTATCTTACTAGGTAGTTTCAGTTGTATAGTGCATATAGCCAGGATGGAAAGACTTGTTAAAGTTTGTTTTTGGAATGCATGCAGCAAACTAAGGTGGCCAACAGACCTGGTTTCCCTTCAGGGCAGGCTGAGGCCACTAACACTACCTACACTTACAAAAACAAAAGTCATTTCTCTAGAAACATGAAAGACCTTGGTTAGATGTAATAATGTGAGTTCATTTTTATCAAAAATCAAGTCAAAGTCATTGATTGTTGAAAAACCATGAAAAATCAAGTCAAAGTCATTGATTGTCCATAAACCAATAAAGTTAATAAAAAACATTGATGTCTATTTAATTTTTCATTAATTAATTATATTATTTGTAGATTTTGACTAGACATTTAGGAGAAGTTTGTTTGTTTGTTTTTTCTAAATAATGTTTGCTAAGCTATGTGAGTCTTGAGATCATTGACATATATAACTTGTGGTTTGAGTAGCCAAGACCAAGGTGCATCTAAGCCATCAAAATCAAGAAATATTCATAAATTTTTTTACCTATAAAACCATAAAATGTATTAATAAAACAACGTACTACAATTTTCTCTATAACCCTATAAAACATATTTTTTGGGTTCTATAACCATATAAAACAATTTTTTAATGGATATAAATTTTAGAATATATGAAATTGGCTACATTATTTTTTAAAAGTTTGTGTTAATGTGGCTTGCATTGTTTTACTAAGAATTTTTCTTCAATCTTTAATACTATGTACAATCTTTAATTTCGAGGTTTGCAAATTTATGAGGAAATAATTTAGAACATCTAAAAAGGTAACAAAAACGTTTTATTACTCTCTTATTTGTAATATAAGAAATATGTTTTCTTTTTCTTTCTTTTTTTTTATATAAATATTTAAATTATATATAAAATTAATTAAATTATTTTTTGATAATAATTAATTTCTTTGGTAGGTCATAATATGAATCTTAATCCTTCATACTTAGGCATTTCAGTAAATTAAGATTAGCAAATTGAATTTCACTTATTTGAAAGGTTTGTTTATTAAATCTAAGTATTCAATGTAAAAAACAATTAATATTAATATTAATAATTAATTAAAAAAATATAAAATATATATACAAATTAATTAATATATAAAAATAACTAATACAATTATATTTATTAATGTGGTTGATATATTTTAATTAATGTTATTTTCAAAATGATATGCATTAATCAATGTGATTGTACTATTAACAGATACATGCGAGATCTATTCATTACCGATGATTAAAAATATTGATAAATTTGATCACAATATTAATGTTAAAAATATTTATATTAATATTAATATATTAACGTTAATATTAATAAATTAAATCTTAATATTAATGATAAATTAAAATATTAATGTTAATTTTAACATTTATACATGCATTATAATGTTAATATGTGTAAATGCTATTAATATTAATATTATTAATTATATTAGTCCCTGCCTGGGACTATTTGCGATCGATAGATCGCTGACGGTAGGCTGACCGTTGTATTTTTTTTATTATATTAGCATTTTAACCTAAGTCTAACCAAAGTTTTGGTGTGGAAAATTATTGGAGTCTTATTACGGGCTTCACATTGTTCGATGCAAAAGATGGCAAGTTGGGTTGTCGTAAGGCGTGATTGGCACGAATCCAAACCCTTGTCATTGAATGCGTCTCTCACGAATTTAGTAGCTGGTACCAGATGGCATGCCTATGACTCAAGTGTTTTACGTTACTATGGTCCACCTGGGGACTAGCAGGCCACTCTTCTCTCGCCATGCCATGAATCATTACCGGAATATCAGATGGAGGGGGATGTTTTTCACACTTTGGGTTTTGGGGATGGTTCAGATCAATCGAGGTGATGTAATGATTGCTAGCTATTCCTCCAATCCTAAACCCTAACTTAATTCCTTCTGGTCATTTGTGTGACGGAAATTAGTTATGTTATCCATGTTTAACTAAGAGGGTTCAACCCGTGTGCATCGGCGAAAAACCCGCCTGGACATGGAGTAGATCTGTCCTTTATCTTTTGTAATGGCCTACACAGGACATTGCATAGTGCCCTGAAGTCAAATTCCTGAACGATAGATATAAGTTCGGATGGTTTTTCTTTTGCACCGCCGTTTGCATAACTCCATGTTGATTTACTGGTAAGTTTTGAAATTTGGTTGGTTTAGCCGAGTTCCCTATGGTTTTTTATGCTTCCAGTTAGGGTCTCTTGTAATCATTCACATGTTTAAAATCATCTACTACAGCAATGGATTAACCCCTAATTTTGTTGTTGTAGACGGTTAATCTTCCTTGTCGATTCTTCAGCAGAGGAGAAACTTTTATTGTGTTTGTTTGGGTAACGAGTTTTCGTCCCAACCCTCTGGTACTCTCTTTTTCCTCCCACTTACTAGTTTCGATTTTACAATGATCCTGAGGTGAATTTTTATTGGTGAGTTATGCCAGGAGGCCGAAAAATCTTATCGTGCTCATGGTTCTAGATTGTGTTGCTTACAGATTTTATTGATGGAGGTATAGCTATGCCCATCCATTAATTTTTGTAGGTTTTCATTCTTGATGCTTTGACTGTAGGGGACAGTTCACCCAGAACTTTTTTTTGACTACTAGTTCAGTATGTGCATGTGTCGTGCACACAAATATTATTCTGGTGCCCATTTTCTTCACGCATACACAATTTCTTCCTATTCTACCTCTTTACTACACTTAGTCATGTTTACTTGTAAGGTAAAGGTTTAGATGAAACATATTTTAATTCTTATACGACTCAGGGCTTTCGCTCCAGTCATGCTAGAGATGCTAGCGCCGTCCTTGCTGAAGGTAATTGTTTTTCTTGTTATGTTTAAAATTCATAAGTGAACTTGTCATTCAATCTATCTATCTAACAAGGTGGTTTGGTTTTTTCATATATATCGTAACAGTTACAGGTATGGAGTTTGAGGCTCTCTACTATCTCATATACTCAGTTGCAACTACTACGGTCTGGCAACTAATGCTCTCGCACCATCCCAGGTCAATATTTGGAAAAGTACCAGGTCAATTTATTTTCATTATGATGTGATGGACTTTTGGGATACCCTTCCAATGGGAAAGTGCTCATTTGTAATTGTATACATATAATTTCTTTTGTTTTTACTATACATTCTATTTACTACGAGCCTATAGTTGGCTTTGACACCTTTAGGAGGGTGTAATACCCTGTTCTGTTGTTAATCGTTATTGTTAATGGAATTATTTGGTACATTTACCCATTAGTAGTCCCTGCCTGGGACTATTTGCGATCGATCGATCGCTGACCGTAGGTTGACCGTTGTATTTTTTATTATATTAGCATTTTAACCTAAGTCTAACCAAAGTTTTGGTGCGGAAAATTATTGGAGTCTTATTACGGGCTTCACATTGTTCGATGCAAAGGACGGCAAGTTGGGTTGTCGTAAGGCGTGATCGGCACGAATCCAAACCCTTGTCATTGAATGCGTCTGTCACGAATTTAGTAGCTGGTACCAGATGGCATGCCTATGGCTCAAGTGTTTTCCGGTTTATATCGCAACTACTGTAACTCTCGCTTCATTCTGAGTATTGTAATATTGTTCCTTTCGGACCTTGCGAAATGCATATCTGAGACTTTTGAGATTGGTGTTTGCCGTGTTGTAGTTGTTCCGGTATTCAGAATTTGGTTACAGCCAGAGCCCAGGACACCTCCTCGTCATCCGGATATCAATGGAAAGTACAGAAAACAGGCCGAATTGGATCAGTTAAACCGAGAAATCTCATCGCTGGAAGTAAGTTTTTTGGACGGTTGAATGTCTTCTTTTCACCATCTTAAAAGGTTGTTCTATTTCATATTTTATGCAGTGTAAGTTTTGATTTTGATTTCGACCTAGAGGCTTAGGGCTCAAATGTAGCTCCATTCTTAGTACGCAGTCATGTTCACACTGTGGGTTGGGAGGTACACAAGGAATTTCCAGTCATCATGGTCTATTCAATTATGACTTTGATCATAGCACTCATAGACCCTTGTCATCTGGGGCGCTTTCCAAATCAAATTCCCAAAATAATCCAACAAAGCAGCTCGAGGGGGAGATTGAAGGTTAAAGCCTAATACTTTTCCTCTATATTCCTTAAAGAGAGGGCAGGTCCTACTGGTATGGGCATGAGCTCATTACAGTTCGACGATGTAATGGATTTGTCACTGAGGTTGTATGCCCATTAAAACTCGCAAGCTCTGATTGGTAAATTTCATTGCTACATCAGTTTGGACACGTTTTGTCTAGCATTGTTGGGTTTCCTATCACAACTGTCCTTAGCTGAGGTTTTCTGAGAGTCAAGTTTATTCTGGGGGTAATCCAATGGCACTCCAGTTATATTGGGAGTAAATTTCTCTGTCATATTACTTCCACTGTGTGCTTCTTTGAGTAGATTGGTCTTTGGTATTGCCAGTTTCTTAAGAGAATGCTTGTGATTATAGGTCAAGTCATATACCTTTTTCTGCTCAAACACAGCATCACGAATATTTGAAACAGTGCTGGCACAGTTGTCACACTTTGGGTTATATTCGGCTTTACTAAACCTTTGCTTTACAGATGAGGGGAAACAACTGAAAAATAATAATAGATATACCTGTATTTTGTCCTGATTTTATGCTTTTGGTTCGAATTGACTTGTGCCTTTGGGACTCAGATTCTTCATTCCACAATGACTGTTCTAACGGTTACCAGTTTGCAAATGCCACCTATAACCAGGTATGAAACTTAGGTTTATTTTTTATACAAGGATTGTGTTGCATATATATGAACCTCATGCTACTGGGTTATTTAAGTCTAGGACCCTTTATTCATATATTATAGCAGTATATTATTACTTCTCTGCCACATGTGAGATACACCGAACTTGTTATTGTATTTACAGATCATTTATGGAGGATGCAGTTGAACGCTTTACTTTTAGTTAAACTCAATTTTTATCTGAAGTTCTGTTTAATATGTTTTCCTTTTTGGACGTACTAGTTTTCTTTTTCCAGTTTCTTGCAGCACTTTTGATTATTGAGGTACTGACATTTTCATGTCAAATTCACTTATATTATGCTTCTAGTTGGAGATGTCCAGTCCTCCTTTTGGAAAATCATATTTCATGGTAGCATTATAGTTCTAAAAAACTTGATTCCCAAGTGCCAGTGCTCTTTACAATGATATATTATTTATCTTTTAGAATGGAACTAACAGTTGACAGATGAGTGGTATAACGAAATAAGTTTCATCACCTGTTCTAGTTTGCACTTTGACCTTTAATGACTGTAGGAGATTTGCATAGTGTATATTATTGGTCAGTCAAAAAGTACCATCATTGTTTCCTTCCAAATGGAAGAGTATTTTTTATTTGACCTCGTACCATATATGCAAGAATGAAATTGCTTTCCATAAGTGATTTCTCCCCAAGGAACGTTCATAGTAAAATCCCTTTGCCTGCTATGTTGATCTATTTCTAGTATGTTTTATGCATACATGAAAATCAGGGAAAATATACCATACACCCTCATATTTACCAATATCTTAAAGTTGCAAGGTTACATTTTATTTTTCCTATCTTTTGTGGGTAATCCTCCGCGGATCACAAGAAATGTTTCTTTTACTGCGCTTTCCTTTAGAGACATTTCTTTCTTCTTTCTGTGCATCCAAATGACTTCTCAACATTATTCTGCTATTTCAAAATACATATTTGTACCATACTCCGAGTAAACCCTGTAGTTGAGAAGGGGTCATTCCGCATAACCATTTTGTACTTTTATCATCCATGAGAAAGTGGATGTATTGCGATGATGTTAATTGGGGTCAATACCGCAGACAGCTTGAATTAGCATATGTTTCAACTTTCCAGTTTTGGAGCACTTCATATAATTAATTAAGAAATTATTCTCGATTCTAATGATTTGTACTATCTTATGTTGGTAAAGTATATCTTAACTTTAAGGTACAATGTTAGAGAAACACTTGACCACGTTAAAGTTAGATGTTAGTTTAGACTGGGAGTCTTGTTTGAGATGATCCCAACAAGTAGAAGTTGGGTAATGTATCCAACTAGCTGCGTATAATGATGTATGAAGAGATTCTGTCTATTTAACCCTTAGATTAAAATCTCATGTTAGGTAGTTATAACTAGATTGGTTCAGATATGATGTTAGGCTACCTTATTTTCCTCAGGGAGAAAAATTAATTTTATTATGAAAACAAAATTACATTTACTATATGTGTTTCTACATTTAAGAGATATCCTTAAGCATAGGAAGTGATAAAAGTATGGCTGAGAAGATATCTTGCTTCATAAACAGTTTTCAAAAATGTCAATATGACAGCCCTATCACAGTCATTCTAACATATATCACAGGTTTGAAACCAGTTTTGTCTCATAAAAATTAGCTCCTAGATATGTTCATAAACAGTCCCATAAAAAAGTATACATATAGATATTCACATTTAAACAGTCCCATGATTATATGAAAGGTGTATGAAGACATTCCATGAGATGCCCTTCCACTTTCTTCTGAATGATCCAAGCTCGTGCTTCCAAGTGTAATCCAGCTTTTGAGAGTCCATCAGTTTCCATGTTCCTCTCTCTGTACACATGTTGAAAGATAATGTGTTAAATACTCTGTTCAAGCAAGTTGAATCTCCTCAAATATAGGCTAAAATTTATAATTATCCAATGAATTTGTTCCATTCATCCAATTCACCACAATTTGTGAATCATCAAAGATCTGTAATTTTTGGGCATCTTTTTTCAGGTGCCAGAATCGGCAGCAGTCTTGGGGCAATTTGCTCAGGCAGGTTGTTGGTGTGTTTGCCAAAGCTGTCCTTTGAACATATTACATGTTGATCATTTATATGAATCATACCTCCAGCATCACATAATGATGGATCTTCTTGACAAGCCTTATGGAAGTAGGCTTATGCACTACTCCTATCTGCTTCTCAATGCCCTGTTTGGGCTGCTTGATCCTTGAATTCTGTGTAGATCCATATAGTATAGCCATACTCTCATACTGAATAGGAGGAAACTTTTTTCCTTGAAATATTTTGGAGTTGCGACCTAGTAGCAATTGGAGGCAATACTTTGTATATTTTGATAGCTGAATTGCTGCACCACTTATGTAAAACTCTCTTCAATTATGATGCCTCCCTAAACCTCCCCTAATCATGTCAGTGTCTCCAATTCCCTCCAGACCTTCTTTGTATATGGACAATTCATTAGTAAATGATCAATAGATTCATTGCATTCTTTACAAAGTATACAACAGCCAGGACTTTGCATGCCTCTATTTTGTATCTTTTCCCAAGAGAGGGATTTATTATTCAATTCTGACCACATAAAGATCTGAGCCTTAAGGGGCTTTTAAATTTACACAAACCCTTCCACCATTAGACCCTATCCCTCTTTGTTTAGCTGCATATGTAGTGTGAGAACCTAGTTTAGGAGTGTAGACCCCATTTGCAGGGCTTTTCTCCCCCAAATGAGTTCATCTTAATGTTCCCTGATGCTAGCATGACTAGGTCTAAGGGTGTGTATATATCTTCCCCATTCTTCAGCATCCCTCGCATCCAATCCTAAAAGCTGAACTTGTTTCCATTCTTGCCTCCAAATAATGGTTAAATATGAATGTGCCACCTGATGCAGAAAGAAAAAACCAGTCCTATGTAGAACCTCAATTAAGCCCTCAGATAGTTTGAAACCTTCTCCACATCCAACCCAAGCACCAATACCAATCCTTAGTTTCTACCCATTTCCTATCCTCCAGATAAGTCATTGACAGATTATTGGGAATGCTACATTCATTGTGAAAGCTATCGGTTATACCAAACATTCAATTTCTTCTTAACCTTGGCAATAAGCGATTGCCAATCCTTTTTACCATAATCTTTAGGCTTGAGATAAAAGCCCAAGGATTTCAGCCTCTCCTGAAAGCCAACCTGTTGGTATGGGAATAACTGGGAAAGAAAGCTAACTTCATCGTCATTTAGTCTAGAGAAGGATATCGTCAACTAAATGATCAAAAGAAATCAATGTCACACAACTCATAAATAGCCTCAGAGTTATTTTATTTCACAAATGAAATCGACAATAATGTTAACTTTCAGAAATATTCTTAAAGTTATGGTGCATTTGTTCATTTTGTCTTTCCACTGCTTCCTTTTGTTAACTTGCAGAAATATTCTTAAAGTTATGCTCCATTTTTTCATTATGTCTTTCCATTGTTTCCATTTCCAATTTCTTTGTTATTTATAAATATGACTTGTTGCTAGAAATTTGATATTTGTTTGGCAACATAATGCAAGAGCCTATTTTTTTAATATATATATTTTGTTTGAAACAATCATCTTCACTTTTTGCTAACTTGATCAATATTTTTTGCAAAGCTGTAGAAGACAATTGCAAAAGGCAACTCTGGTAAGCAATTGCAAATGATGGAAGAAATAATAGATGTTGACAGTTACAAATTCAGATTGCAATGCATTTTGCCTAACAACATTGATATTTTATTAAAAAGAAATGGTCTTTTTAGACTAAATGCATTTTCATATACTGTAGGAGATTGTCTGTTTGACTCATTCGAAATGCTTCTACATTTTCGTTATACTTCAAATGAACTGCGAAATGGGTTAATAGAACACTTTCTTTTTTGCTTAAACAACAATGATGTTGAAGCAATAGAGTCATATGAGTATGAACTAGCACCTGACTTCCTATACGAGTTACATGGTGTTAATGATATTGGTACATATCTTCATAAAATGCGTTTTTCTGCATCTACAAATATAAAGGAGTCTGACCGAGGTTTATGGGGTGATACCTTTTGCATACGTTGGTTAGCTAAATGGCTAGATATATCAATTGCAGTTTGGTCATTGACAAGAAAAACAAGATATTTGCTTTTTAATCAACATGAAAATGCAATTCCATATTGCATTCTCTTTCATGATGCAAATCCTGTTAGTGGTCATTATGAACCATTGGTTTACCAAAAGTTTCCAATATGCATATGCAGCCAGTCTAATATCTACCTGTCACCTATTTGCAAAGATATTGAAAGCCACTGGATGCATATTGCAGATAATATGATTTTAAATGAATTAAAAATCGCAAAGGAAATGAAATCTAATTGTGGTGACAGTCTCTTTAATGCAATTTGCTATTTAGTAGCAACAGAATTCGATGCAGAGTGTTTGCGACTTTACATTGTGCAATCTTTTTGCAATGCACTTATGCATAAGAATCGAGATGCATTGCATTGTTTAGAACAATACCTAGTAGTTGATGTGATACACTATACAATGAATAACAACTGGCAACAATATCTCATAAATATGGCAATGCCATATGAGAAAGGACAGGTAGAAGGCGGACCATTCTGTTTGCAATGGATATCTATGATATTCAAAGTCAATATCTAGGTATGGTCCTCCGTTGCTAATAACTTTGTCAATTACAGTTCTGCTTATTCGACATGCAATCATATTGTTAACATCATGTCATTTAGGATAGATACATCACATATTCACTACCACGCAATGATACAAAAATATGTTCACAATTCTCAACAAGTGCACATGGAAGCAAACGAGGATTGTAATCAATTGCATCATAAGCATATACTAGAAAAACAACAATGTATATCTCAAGTACATTTTAGCAATAATATTGCATTTGAGATAGCATCTCATTTAGAACAAATGCAGCCAACTAAGCATCGTAGGCTAAATTATCAAAAACTAAAGCAATTCATACGTACAAAACGCAAATGCAATGACATATGCAAAAAACCATTTTCTAATAAGAAGTCAAGAATTACAAGCAAGAAAAATGCAGTACAGATTTATATGGAAAAATTCGAAGACACGCCTAGGAATACATCTGCAGTTTGTACCAGATTGCATTTTGCAAAAAATATTAGATTCTTCACTATAGATTTGCAAGAAAAGCATATGAATTTGACATTGAACAATAGGACCTTCAGCAATGAAAACATATGTGTTCCTTGCAAAAAAGCACTCAAGAATGGAAAGCTACCACAATTTGCAACACCTGAACAAATAAGACGTAACATTCCATTGCCAACTGTAAATACACTTTCAGATCTAGAAGAAAGACTTGTGTCATTGAGAATTGCATTTGCACAAATCAGACAATGGGGATATAGGCGATCACAAATTGGCTTAACAGGATCAATTATCAATGTACCAATTCATATGGACGTTGTGCAAAAAGCATTGCCACAATATCTAGGTGATACAATGACATTTGCAGTTGCATTAAAAAGACGATTGCAATACAAAAATGCATACCAAACAGGTAAAGTACGTCCAATTATTGTCATGAAAGCATTGAACGAACTATGTTCTAGAAGTCTTTATAAAGCTGACAACATTTTTATAAATGAGAATTGGGCCCATGTTTTACAAGAGAATAATGAATACATTGTACAAAATTCAAACAGTGACAATGAAAGTGATACAGACAGTGATGCAAATAACGAAACACCTACTGAAACATTGGTGAATGGATTAATAGAGTCACAACGCATCTACGATTTGCAAGACAAGATTATTGAACTGGCACTTGCTGAAGGACAACGACCACTAGGCATTTTCAAGGACAAATATGCAGAAGAAATGAACTTTCCAACATTATTTTATGGCGACGCACGTGATCATGACATCACAAATAGGTTTAGTTACCAAAAAATTGTACAATGGGAATTGTTACAAGCAAGTGGTGACTTCTCATGTCATACAACAAATTTGTTTTTCAAGACAATGCGAATAATAATTGATAAAGTTCTTTCTTGCATATGGGTACGAATAAGAAAAGGACAACTAAAAGGCAGGAAAATATTAGCAAAAGATGTCAAGTATCGAGCAAATTTGGAAAAGTTATTGAAATCTGATATTGGATACATAGATTTCAAAAACATTCACACATCTTCTGATCATTTGGAACAAATTAAGAAAAACATATTTGCAATGATATGACAATTGGGGCCTCCAACTTTCTTTGTGACATTTACAAGTGCAAAACATCGATGGAAACCATTAGTAGATACACTCGTCACATTGTTTAGAAATAAGGCAAATAAAAATGCTATTGATATATTAGAAGATGATGACATTGACTACCTTATAAGAAAATATCTAGTCACATGTAGCCAGTACTATAGACATAGAATTAATGTTGTAAAGTGATTGATATGTCAAGATACTACATTCTTTGGAAAAATATCTTATTACTATTTTGTAACAGAATTCCAAAATAGAGGAACTGAACATGAACATGGACTGTTATGGATAGAGAATGCTCCAATATATGGAAAACAAAGCAATTCAGAAATTGAGAAGTTTCTTGACAATTACATAACTTGTAATACAGATCATTTGGACCCAGATGTTGCTAAATTGCATAAACATCACCATACAAAAAGTTGTAAGAAGCGAAAAAATTCAAATTGCAGATACAACTTCCCCATGCCACCAATGAAATCAACAATGATCATTGAGCCAACCAATGCATAAAATAAAAAAATCGTAGAGAAATCAATATCACTTTTCGCATTCTTGGAGCAAACAAACTACAATGATTCAATAACCCATGACAATTTCCTCCTAGAAATAGGACTACTAGAAAGTGAGTACATAGAACTATTACAACATACAATAAAGCAACCAACGATTTTCGTGAAACGAAAACCTTCTCACATTTGGAATAACAGTTTTGCGAAGGCTATGCCTACTTTATGGAATGCAAATACAGATGCACAATTTGTGCTAAATGCATATGCCGTAGCGTCATATTGTAGTTCATAAATTACCAAAATTGACAAGTCTATGACAAATGCATTTAGAAGAATACGCAAAGAGCATCAGAAAGATGAAATTGATGCTATGCAAATGATTCGTAAACTTGGAAATACATTACTCAATCTACAACAAATGTTAGCTCAACAAGCAGTGCATATAGCACTTTCATTGCCATTGAGTTGTAGTTCAAGGGAATGTATATTTGTAAACACATCTCCAGTTGATGAACGCACATTTATGCTTAAACCGCCTATTCTTTTGAAACAAGAACCTGATGATTCAGAAGATGTTATGTGCCATTCCATTATTGACTACTACATTGGACGACCAAGTTCCAGTAGCAAAATCTGCCTTGCATAATTTGTATCAAATTACAGGAAAGATGGCACACCCATATCTAAAAGGAAAAAACCAAATGTTATACGATTTGTCAAATATAACAAACACAATGATACTGAAAACTTCTGCCGAGAGAAATTATTATTATATATGCCATTTGAAAATTGTGAAAATACATTGAAACAAGAATTGCCTACATGGCTCTCTGCATATACATTACATGAAAAAACAATTCAAGCCAATGAAGCCAAATTTACATATAACATCAATCCAACATGGGGTGATTTAGAGACTGCAACAAATGAACAAATTAGTTCTTTGAATACTAGCCAAATGAATATGCGAAACCAAGAGAACAGTTCCCATTATGAGGAATATGATTTGCAATCGGACTTGCAATTTCCAAAACAATTTGAAATGAAGAAAAAAATCAATCTTGGATTTCAAATTACTACCCATCCATTTTTAATGGAGAACAATGAGTATTACAAACTTAGAAGAATCTTGAACAAAGAGCAACAAGCAATTGTAAAAGACATTGCAATTAAAAAAAAAAACCCAAGGAACCAATTTACCTTTTTATTACAGGTGGAGCAGGTGTAGGTAAAACACTCACAGCAAAAGCAATTTTCCAAATGCTTATACGAATTTATGATTCACAAAACACAACTGATCCTATGAAACCAAAAGGTCTAATATTAGCATACACAGGAAAAGCTTCATATAATGCAGGTGGAACAACAATCCATTCTGCATTTCTAATGCCTTTTAACAAGTCTCAACTATTCTCACTCAGCAAAGAAGTATTGGACAACTTATCAAAGCTATATCAAGAATTGCAGCTAGCTTTCATAGATGAGATCTCGATGATTGGTAGTCGGTTCTTATATTCTATTGACAGTAGATTCAGAAACATAAAACATGTCCAAACCAAATACTTTGGGAACATTGACATCATATTTTGTGGTGATTTCTATCAAGCACAACCTATTCAAGACTCTCTTATTTTTGAACAACCAAGAATCAACAATCAAACAATAACACATGATTTCTAGAAGGATAATATCAAATGCTTCCAATTGCATATGACTATGCGACAAGCAAATAAGAGATTCATATCAGTGTTAAATAGAATGCGAACAAATTGTCAAACATCTGATGATATAACATATATGAATACAAGTTGCATGCGCCCTGTACCAAATGATCCGACATTTCCCTATTTATTTTACAAAAATAAAGATGTTGCAATGCATAACAAGAAAATGTTAATGCTGATGCCTGGCAAAGAAATTTTAATTAATGTAATTGATGAAAATGAGGAGAATAACGGCAATTTCTCAACCCATCAAAATACAACTACTTTGCCTTCGCACCTTCTGATAAAGTTGAACATGTTAGTTGAAATGTATGCTTGCAATTATGATGCACCAGATGGGCTAGTGAATGGTGCAGATGGAATAGTTAAAGCATATACCCATATAGATAAGGTTAATGGTCTATGGATTAAGTTCCATGACCCTAATATTGGTCACCGACAATCTAGAAAACTAGCTCATTTGTATACTTTAGACATAGCACATGATTGGACACCAATACTGCGAATATCAAAAGCAATGCCTATGACATCAAAGACGGCCCAATACGGAAACAATTTCCAATTCAACTTGCATGTGCACGCACAATACATAGATCACAAGGCTTAACCTTGGATAGGCTTGCATTCGACCCTACTGGAGTACAAGTGCATGGCCTAGTATACACAGCACTATCACGTGTCAGAAACATAGAATCATTGTATTTGCTTAATCCTCTTAAACACAATAATTTTAAGGTTAAGCAAAAAGTAAATTGTGAAATGCAACATTTGCAAACCACTACAAAATGGAAATTAGAATATGACTCTTCATCAATACAATCATTGCGATCCATATTTATTCTTTCATTGAACACTCGTAATCTTCATGCACATCTTACTGACGTATGCAATGATTATGACACAATGCAATCTGATATCTTATGCTTACAAGAAACACATATGTCATTGTGTATGGAAAATGAATATTTCAAAATTTTCAATTGCATCTCAAGTTGCATTAAGCATGGAGTAATGATATTGATAAAGAAAAATATCATTATCCTTGAACATACCCATTTTGAAGAGCGCTTTGTAGAAGCATTGCTCGCAAAAATAAAAGTTCACACATTACAAATTGCAATACTCAATATATATGCATCGCCACATGCAAATCTAAACAATATTCTCAATGTCATTGCAAAAGCTTTATGCCACTTAGATCTAAACAATATCATAGTTATATTAGGGGACTTCAATATTGATATGGTACATTGCAATCAAAAAACAAAGCAGCTAGAAAGCTACATGGAAAACTACAATCTTCATTTCCTTATTGACAAAACTAATACCATGCATAAATCATTGATTAACCATGTTTGGGCAAATCTAGCTAATATAAAATATAGAATTTTCGTATTGGA
The DNA here is from genome assembly GCA_031772625.1 of Pinus tabuliformis. NCBI lineage: Eukaryota > Viridiplantae > Streptophyta > Pinopsida > Pinales > Pinaceae > Pinus > Pinus tabuliformis. Next base: position 727,494,267 of record CM062806.1, on the reverse strand, counting down.
TACATATTGGTCTGACCATGATACAATATCTCTTGTCTTTCAGCTATGATATACACATGAAACAGTTTACAAAATTGCAAATTTTGACATTTTTGCAATACCTCATTGGTTTTACCATTTCTATTTTACTAAAGCATATTACAATATTCTTTTTGTACTAAACCAAATGATAACAACATACATACTATGCATTCTATCGTACATTTACATATATGAGGTCGTGTATTCATCAATGCAAATTATGCCAAAGACACCCTTTTCAATTAACCAACACAACCATCCTATCATAAATTTGCAGATATGACCTCATCTATTTATGAATGCAGATTCTGCCAGTAAAACCTTTTTCAATTGAACAAAATGACCAAGAAAAAAGAACAACAACATGGAATATAAACAAACAGAGTATATTATTCTTCCTATGGATCTTCTGTTCTTGTTCAACTTTTACTTTTATATGTTCTTTTAGCTTGCACTAAATATGTCTTACTATTCTATAACATAGCATAAATATTGAAAGAGGAAAAGAAACAATTGAAGAAATAGAATGCATAAGCCAATTAGAAAGGGCAAGCCAACCGCTTGTTTTGCAAAGGTATGTCTATGAGAACTACACAAATATGCTAATTTGTATTTAGAATATTAATGTTTACTATATATGCATTCTATTTTTACATATGTATGGTTCTATGGTTTTAATGTTCTTGTTCACTTTTTACTTCTAATTTGCACTAAATATATGTTACTATTCTATAACATAGCCTAAATCTTCAAAGAGGAAAAGAAACAATTGAAGAAATAGAATGCATAACCCAATTAGAAAGGGCAAGCCAACCACTTGTTTTGCAAAGGTATGTCTATGACAACTATACAAATATGCTAATTTGTATTTAGAATAATAATGTTTACTAAGGTACGTCTATGACAACTATACAAATATGCCAATTTGTATTTAGAATATTAATGTTTACTATATATGCATTCTATCTTTACATATGTATGGTTCTATGGTTTTAATGTTCTTGTTCACTCTTTACTTCTATATGCTCTTTCAAATTGAACTAAATATATGTTGCTATTCTATAACATAGCATAAATCCCGAAAAAGGAAAACAAACAATTGAAGGAATAGAGCGCATAACTCAATTAGAAAAGGCAAGCCAACCACTTGTTTTGAAAAGGTATATGTATGACAACTATACAAATATGCTATTTTCTATTTAAAACATTGACGTTTATTATATATGCCTTCTCTTTTTACATATGTATATTTAAATGTATATAAATTAGAAAATCTTGGACGAGTGAAGAAAGCATTAGTAGTAAGTCCCCCCAAACAATGCAGCAAGAAGACATGTACAGGTTACATATCACAATTTCTTTATTAATTGCTTATCACAAAATACATGTGATAATATCCACAACATATTGAAATGTGCATTTACTTGTGTTAGTCCAAGTGAAACAATCACAACAAAACTTGATTCAACAAATGTACAAAATGATACATAAAAAAGGTATGCATATGAAACACAACACTCTAATCTATTTATACTTATTTAGTTTTTAGGAGAAACATAGCATTGTAGAAATGTTTATAGCAATTTCTAACTAAGCAATTTTAATAGGCAAAAACAGATACTGCCAATTAAAGTATCAATTGAAGATCTCAATAGTCGTAAAATTGGGCAGCTATTTGTTGGAGACATAATGGTTGTCTATACTGCATTCCTTGATAAAGCAAACAAATCACGTCAAATATTACGAGCTGATTTGACAGATGCTCAAAGAATGATGACTATAATGTTAACTGTACCTGCACATTTAGTGGAGCGACATGAACAAAAAATTTTGCAAGGCAACAGCATCTCAATTACAAATTTCAGGATATTGCCTAAAACTGTTTATGATCGCGGTGACTGTGACAAAATAATTTTGCTTAATGAATCAAGTATCATAGAAACTGTACCTGAAGTTTGCAAAGAATATTGCATCATTCCCAATACAACCATTAGGCAATTTGCAAACAAAAAAGAAATGTACCCAATTGGCACAATCGCTGCAGCCGTTACACTTGCCAAACGGGTTGGATTGCATTACATACTCCATATCAAAGATGGAGATTCTGAAAATGACAATGCAATTGTATGTATTCGCATGTTACTTATTCCCAATTTTCAGTAGATAACATGCATCACTTCAATATATAGTTATTGTAATTTGTCTATAGTTTTTGTAATTTGTCTCTTGCACTAGCAATTTTTCAACACATACGAACAATGTATTTGCATATTACTTTTCGTATTTTTCAATAGATAACAATTTCTCTTTTGCAGTTGCAACTGTTTGACACATATGAACAAATTTTCCTTTCAATGGAAAAACAATTGCAGAAAGGACACTTCCCCCTCATCCTTTTCAAAAATTTAACAAAAAAGGTAAACACAAAAGAAACAATATTCAGAGCATCAAAGTCAACGTTCATGACTGAACTTAACACAGATGCACTGAACAATCTCAGAAAACTAACTACATCTACCTATGCTGTAAGTATAACAATAATAGTGTTTTTAATACCTTTGCATTTGCCATGTAATAATGTAAATTAACGTTTGAATATTTTATAAACAGGTCGATGGTATTCTGATCGCAACAAATCCATATTCAACTCCTTTCAAACCTGTTTGTGCAATTTGTAACTCCCCAGTGAATTCATCCATAGTGATAGCCAATGGAACAATTTTCTGTTCACAATGCAATGATAATTGCCCTTTCATCTACAAGCATTGTATAACTGCTGTAATAGAATCCATTACAAATAACTTTGTCCACTGCATTATCAGGCAGCCCTTATTACATGACTTACTTCCTGATTTAAAAGCAATGTCATATGAGAGATATTTTCAACAGAAAGCTACCACTGTTTACATGTTACGTGACTTTAAAATTCAGAGCAAGTTCACACTCAATGAAGATAGTGAGCTATTACATGTCAACTAACAAATGGAAGGTACATCAACATATGCCTTAACATCTTTTGTCTCAAATATGTCATCTCTTCAATTCACAATGTTATCATTTTATTATAACTAACTATTTGTTATACAGATTACAAAATCTAGGAACATGGCGGCCTTCACGTACACAGCAAATGCAAAAGTGATATGAATATGTTTCTTCATATTATGGTCATACTGTAATACAACTATTTAACTTGCAATTTCCACTCATTTACGAAGAAAATGTACTTTCAATATTTTAAATTCCATTGCTACTTCAAACCGAGAACAGAAGATTTTAAATTTCTGTTGTCGGTTCAAATTTTAGTCATAATGAGCTTGTTATAAGCCATCTTGTTTTGTTAGTTTTTGTTTCTTGGGTAATGTACGCAACGGTTCAGGAAAGAAGGCTAGAAAGTCTTTATGCATGTGTGTTTGTACTGTTTCTGTTTCTGTTCTGTATCTCAAATGGAAGGCATTCTGCAACATGCTTGAAGCTTGACAACCAGACATTGTCTTGCCACCTTTTGTATTTATATTTTTGCTCCATCTTAAAAAGTACCAAGTTTGGTTTAAATTATATCGTTGAATACAGCAAATGCAACATCAGATGAGCAATAATTTTGTATCTACAGCTGCTGAATGCGAACACCAAAGGTTCCATAGATTGATTAAACATGGTGCTTATTATCCACTGAAGTTAAATGACAAATTGTATATTGAATCGGTTACTCATTTCTGTTTCTTCCTATGTTATGCCTGAAAGCTATGTTAGTTTTTGTTTCTTGGGTAATCTAGGTAACGGTTCAGGAAAGAAGGCTAGAAAGTCTTTATGCATGTGTGTTTGTACTGTTTCTGTTTCTGTCCTGTATTTTAGATGGAACGCATTCTACAACATGCTTGAAGCTTGACAATCAAACATTGTCTTGCCACCTTTTGTATTTATATTTTTGCTCTATCTTAAAAAGTACCATGTTTGGTTTAAATTATATCGTTGAATACAGCAAATGCAACATCAGATGAGCAATAATTTTGTATCTACGGCTGCTAAATGCGAACACCAAAGGTTCCATAGATTGATTAAACATGGTGCTTATTATCCAGTGAAGTTAAATGACAAATTGTATATTGAATCGCTTACTCATTTCTGTTTCTTCCTATGTTATGCCTGAAAGCTATGAAGTTCTAGAGGTGGCATCTCTTATTTGTCTTTTTTCCCAATTTTCCCTAGTTTCAGATACATACACTGAAATGCTACATTGCAAAAATGAACTTCCATGGGCTTAACTACCAGATTCCACCAAACTATTTAGCACTTTCGACCTAGCCTGCTCTCTCTTTGCTACTCTGCTATACACATTGGGTTGGATTATAGCCTGCTCTCTCTTTGCTACTCTGCTATACACATTGGGTTGGATTATAGGGAATTGGAACCCTGGTGAACAATTGTAATGGTACGTTCATCTCACTACAAAATCGAAATGCATAGATGTCCCAAGTATCAATAGCTGATTTAGTAGCTAAATATATCAAAGTATCAATAGCTCAATATCTGCTTTAATAGCTAAACCTAAATAATCCATACCTAGGATAGATATATTAAGTATTAATAATTTATTTTCCCTGTATAGATCTATTAATTATTAATAATTTATTTAATTTGTTGTACTATGGCACTTTCCTCTATTAAATTAAGTATTGCAAACTACTTAGAAGCAATATGTTAGCATACCGGGTAAACTTTATAAATAGCACCAAACTATATGGATTTTAAAATGAATATATGTTGTTTGAACATGGAATTATGGCATAGTGCTATACAAACTCTACTGATAACTAGCTATGATAAGAGAGCTTTGCTAATCAGCGGACAACTCTGTACATTGCCCTCAAGGCACCACATAGGTTTGTATTGCATTTGGTATTATTTTATTTTACCTATGTTTCTGTTTATTGTTAACTGTACAATTTGCTTAAATTTTTTGCATGTTACTAAACACATGTGATCCAAAGTCAAACGTAGAGTTATATTTTCGAAGCGAATGCTACAGGGTAACTGCTTTGCATAAAATCTGGTAGCACTACCAGGAAAGAATTTTTCCCAGACACCATCTGAATATGCCATATATCTGAAGAGTGCTGACATGGTTTCCAATTTACAATCTGAAGAGTGGTCACATGGTTTCCAATCTACAAAGCACGAAGGAGAGAATGGCCGATATACATTTCTGGTAGCTTCCACAGAATTTGCAAACGTCCAGCTGAGTAGTAATGTAGATAATGACTGATATACATTTCTCTGGTTAACTCCAACAGATTTCTCAGATTCCTCTCACGCTGGTGCCCTACCTGCATTAACTACATTTGCACTAAATCTGGAGTGATCTGCCTAACTGCATCAAGTACAACGTGTTACATAATCCTAAATCCTTTTCCTGTGTGTTTAAACCTGAATATAAAGGAAAGGCCGCAATGCTTTGATTTGCAACATTGCTATATAATCCTAAATCCTTTTCCTCTGTGTTGATTCAGGACTGAGATTTCACCTGGTCTTTTGGCTTGCAAATTTATTCACTGCAATAACCATTATGTCATAGAATGGTATAACAACCAGAAGCATGTCATCCTTTTTGAAGAGTATAGTTGCAGCGTAAGTAATCTAAATTCCTATATTCAATGTTCTAGTCTGCTTGATTGAAAAATAGTTATAGAGTAGCTGCAACTAAGATCTTGCAATAGAATGCGCTGACTGGACCTGAAATATATTTGCAGATGGCTTTTCAAAACTTCAAGGGGCACAGAAAATTCAACACCTCCTGGAGGCAATATATCTCAAGCAGCAGGGGAACAATCAATGGCAACAGTGGCCTCTCCTGCCCTGTCAAGATCTGGAGGCACATCAGCAGAGGAGTGTTTTGCTTGCACCCAGATAGAAACTCCAGCTTTCCATTCCATTAGCTGTAATAAGAGCAACCATCTCCACTGGGAAGCCAATGCAGGTTCCTCTGTTTTTCCAACCGAATCCTAAGTTCATCAGCCATGCCTGCACTGAAGGAAGAGAGATAAACGGATACTTGGAATAGTATTGCACCCAAGAAGCAAAGCCATCCAGAGATGGAACAGAATTATTCTTCCTGTGTGTGCCATTGGATTGGCAATTGACCGCCTTTTCTTTTATGTTCTATCCATTAGTAAAGACCTAATGTGCATCTACCTAGATGGGAAGTTCGTTGTTCTCGTCACTGTTCTGCGTTCTACCAATGATGCCTTGCATTTATGGCATATTTGGTTGCAGCTCGGGCTTGCATATGTGTCAAAGGAATCACTTGTAGTGGGCTCTGGGAAACTTGTTTGGGATGCTCGTTTAATTGCTCTCCATTACTTGCGTTCTCTCAAAGGCTTTTGGTTTGATATATTTGTCATAGTGCCACTTCCACAGGTGGCTGTTGATTGACATTTTTCTAAATTCTTACACCAGCTGGGTGTTGATTGACATTTTACTAAAGTCCTAGAGCAGTTGCGTGTTGATTGGCATTTTACTAAATTCTTAGAGCATTTGGATTGACAGTCTTTGGATTTACATATTTCTAGATTCTTAGATTCTCTGATTTTTATTTAAATATAGAGATCTAGATATCTTTTTAGGTGAAGGCAAAGATGAACTTATCTTGAAGTATAAAGAGTTTTTTTATTATAATTATTTAATCTTTTCCATAAATCCTACATACACTTTATCACATTCTAATTCCTATTGCTACTGAATGCCTATTTATTTGTGCAGGTGGTCCTCTGGTTGGTTGTGCCGAACCTTATAAAAAGGGCAGAAATCACTTATATTATGACACTGCTGCTCCTAATATTCTTATTTCAATATCTACCCAAGGCTTATCATTCTGTCTGCCTCATGCACCGGATGCAAAGAGTAACAGGTTACATTTTTGGTACAGTTTGGTGGGAATTCGCCGTGAATTTGATAAGATATTTTATAGCGTCCCATGTAAGTTCAAGCTTCCAACCATTCTGAGATCAGAAATTTTTCAAAATAACTTATATATAAACTATCTTATGGTATATTGTGATATTTTATAATATCTGATGTAACTTTAGGCTTCAAACCATAATGAGATCACAAAAATTTCAGTAAGCGTTGTTTATTTCTTACAAATCTTGCAGTTGTTTTGAGTTGTATATTATGTTTTAGTGTTTTGACAAATTTTGATTATATGTAAGTCAAAACCTTGGAACAGTTAAATAACATCCATTTCAATAACTTATATCTGGATTTTTCATTGGATTTTGTCTAAGGGGAAGCTTTTTAATCTTTATGTATGGTTTAAATTTATGTCTGCTGCAAATTTCTCTTAGAGTTTACTAAATTAACGAGGCTGAGCAAGTGCGAGCTCTTCTGAGATTTTGATAGTACCGAAGCTGAAGTCATTTGCTGATTTGGTGATAAATCTCTATTCAGCCACTAATAAGTTTGTGGGTATTGAACCTCCAGATCTGATGGTGCAAGCATGGAGGGCGTATAACACCCGTTGATTAGCATTTTCTGTAGGAAATTATGTCTATGAAGAAGGGATGGAAGAGATATGGAATAGTGCTGTTTTTGGTGCTTCTATCCATGCTCGTTCCATTGGTATTCTTGCTCGGACTCAATGCTGGATTTCAGAGTAGTAAGTTTATCTGAACCCATTTCATTTTTTATATGATTTGAAGCCCCCTTCACACAAAATGTCGTGTATGGAGAAGCTGGCTTTGGAGTACTTGGGCAAGGGGACTTAAAGGTTTTTATGAAACCCGTTCCTGGAATTTGTAGTCGGTTGTTTGCATTTTTTTGCACCATTTTGCCCCTTTGTTGTATACTAAGACAATGGGCATTTGATGATTGCCTAGATCCTCAGCACTGTGGAATATTTTGGGCCAATGTTTGTATTAGATCTCATTGAAAAGCAGGCACTGCGAGGCTTATTTCAGAACTTTATGAGTTTGTAGGCTCAAGGTTTTGATCTCTCCTTCTGCATTGTCATGTTTAGCTACTTAGGGTGAGTGTGAGGTTTGAGGGCAGATACAGTTTAAGGTTGTCGCATTTGCGCACATTAGATGCCAAAGATTAGAGAACACAGGATTAGGGCTTCAAAACACCGAGGCCTTAAACCCTGATGTTTGGATACTGAAATGGAATGCATCTTCCTTGGAAAACCCACACGCAATCTTAAGACTATTTTCTTAGAGCTTAGACACAAATGCCAGTGGACTTCAATTCCTGTCGCGTGCATTCAAGGATTTCATCAATAGGTTTGTGGGTTTTTTTCATTATATTTACAAAAATGCCAAATGCAGCTTCTTGAGGAGCATACTAACTGAACAATTTCTTAGTTTTACAGTTATTCTTCTGAACTCTTAAAAGCTGCCCTTCTTTAAAGCTCCTAAAATTATTAAGTAGAACTGAGCCAGAGAGAAAGTAGCAGTCCCCAATCTGATGCCCATTGTGTCATTCCCATCTTGGTGCAACCTTGTGTCATTTGATAATGATAGATCTGTCTTGTGAGTTTGAAGGAGGATTCGTTTTTTTATGGAAGTATAGAGTAAGTTTGGTTTAGTGGTGACTCGGCGATGAAAATTGCTAACCAGTAGTAGGATTGCTTAATTTGGCATCTTCAGTAGCCACTAGAAACACTTTGCGATGAGGAACTTGCATGTGATAGAGTACCTTTGAGCAGCTTGATCTTATTTTGAAATTTTGAATCCTCTTTATCTCTTCAACATCAAAGAAGTCATTTGGTTGTTCTGTAACCTGTTGTATGTTTCTCTTGCAGGCTATATAAATGATGAAGTCCCTCCAATGATGGTATACATTTTGTTAACTTGTGTAACATCAATATATTGTTAACTTCACATTAAGAATTTGAAGGAAAGACATCCAAAGTCAATAACTTAGTCAATTTTCCTTCTTCTTCTTCTGTGCAAATCGTATATGTACTGAATTCTGTAATGATGTCCTCAAAGTTTTCTAACGTTTTACTTGCTACATTTGGTGTGTTCAGAACCAAACAGATTTTACCAGGACTGTCAGTCTGTCTAAACACGATGATGCTTCACAACAAACATACGTAAGGTTTATTACATAAGATTTCACCAAGATCTAGTGGCTATGTATTAAATACAATTTTCTTTCGTGCCTTTTGCCAGTTGGTGGTAAGAAGATCAAATTCTAATGAATCCAAGTTATACAATGTACTTGCACAATATGGCACTGACCCCATCAGAAATACAACCCATCTCATAACTACCATAGTTATTTTGTAAAATTTTCACTGCTTTATTAAATAATATATCCTTGTTTCCATACTATGTTGGTTTGTTGACGTCGGTGATCTATGAAAGAAATGGATTTTGATATTACTGGGCTTTTAAATTATAAATTTTAAAATGAATTTTCTGATTAAAGCCAGCTTTTGTTGTCTCCATTTTGCAGAGAAATCTTTCTAGGCATCTCAATGATCTAAACAAATTGGGGTCTGAACTATCAAAGGTTTCCAAAGATGAAGTTGTAACAAAGACCTCAAATTTTTCTGCAACGAATGTACACAAAAAAACTATCTTGCTTTACTTCTATTAATGTACCATCCTTTGTACTTTCCTTAATGATTGCCCACGGATATTTACATCATTCCAATGAATGGTTTTAGGTTATTATTTCCCAGACAAAGCCATATATAGTTGCCAAAGATACTAACTTCAACACTGGTTACAACTTCTCTGGCACGGCTCATGGAAATCTGGATATATTATTAACCAAGCATCCACTCTCACGAGGTACACACGTAAATACTTATCTACCTTCAATCATCCTCACTTTTCGGTTTCTGAAATTTTTCCAAGACTGAACAAAGTGCTATTTCTAGATGATGATGTGGTCGTGCAAAGGGACCTGACACCTCTTTGGAGTATTAATTTGCATGGGAAGGTAAATGGTGCCATGGTGATTTGTGAAGTAAGGTTTCATCACTTGAGTAAGTACCTTAACTCTTCAAAGTTTTTCCCAAATGGTTTTGATAGAAATGCGTTTGCATGGATGTTTGGATTGAATATTATTGATCTTAATGTTTCTCTTTCCCTGTTCGACAACAAAATATGTATAATATTCCGTGGAGATTTGGGACATTGCCTGCAAGTCTGATTACATTCTACAATATGACCCAAAGCCTGCAAGACTCTTGGCTTTCAGTTGGTTTAGGGCATGACTTTGGAATTGATCAGCTTGATATAGAAAAATCTCCTGTTTTGCATTTTAATGGCAACTTGAACCCGTGGTTACAGATAGGTATTAATAAATACAAGCCATATTGCGCTAAGTATTTAAAACAAGAGGGTCAATTCATGCTTGAATGCAATGTCAATGGATGATGCTCTAATATATTTATGTGGATCATATCTCAAAATGGCAGATTTGTGAAGGCATAGCGGTGTGTGATGCCATGGAATGGATCGACGTGGTTTTGCAAAAGCCTTATTGGAAGCAAGCATGGATGTGTATTGGCTCATGGGCTAAACCTTTGAAACAAAATTATTCTTTTATTCAAGATTGTAATATCATTTAGTAAGCGCTTCCAATTCTGGAAGCTATTCCAATTCATGAATCGTGTCCTTTTAGGCTCCTACGGTTTTGAATCTCATTGAATCTATGATTAGAATGCTGTTAATTTTCTGATATTGGCCTAGTCATAGGTAACTTATACAATATAGATGATAGAGGAGAATCATAATTTTAAGGACTCGAGACGTACTCTGATCAATTATTTGATTCTTTTTCTACTCAGAACAGTCTCAAAGAGTACAGGGAAACTAGCTTTCTGTATTTTGAGTTCATTCTTCCAGCAAGGCCTGCATTCCAATCAACTATAAAAAATGGTGTGAAAATTACCTAAATGACAGAATTACTTGGCAAGAATATAAATATAGGGTGTTGAATATTTATCTATATTATGTTTCATTCCCATTTGGGGATTGAGCGAATGAGTTTTGGACACAGTTGAAGAGATCCCCGAAATTTTAGGGGATGGCACTCCAAAATATATTAAAAACTGCCAAGTTTTAACATTTTATATCCATTTTGACCTGCAAAAATATGGTTTTCTCTGAAAAAAAACCCCTGTAAATTCAAATTGAGTACCTATCTACCCCGCTGGAAGAAAATGGGGGACTTCGCTCTCTTGCACTTGCATATCAGGTTAATAATATGGCTTCTTTTGCTTTATCCATGGGCTCAATCTTCCCAGCAAGTTCCAAAGGGCAGGAAGGAGAGTCCAGGAGGGCCCTGGCATTTTATTGCTGTAAATGTCAAAACAACAACTTATATGAATTACTTATCTGTGGTTCACTCCATTTATTCTTTCCAAGTTCTGCACTTCCCTGCAGACCCCGACAGGGACTACCGCCACAGCAGTGGCTCCTTGTTAATATTAATATTAATAGTAATAATAATAATATTAATAAAAAAATTAATAATAATAATAATAATAATAATAATAATAATAATATTATTATTATTATTATTATTATTATTAATAAAATTACTTTAAAATTATATTATAAAAATATAACGAATATTCTTTCCTAAACATTAATATCAACTTATTGGAATTTCTACGTGCAAATGAGAGGTGTACTTTGAATCAGGTGAGAACTTCTATTTGGGCTCACAGATTGGCTCATGCTAATCAATTAAATTTTCCAATGCTTTTTTAGGCCAGTGGGTGGATTATACGAATGCTCTCAATATTTCACATGTTTCTTTGTGGGATAGGGATGATAGTTTGTATTGGGTTCACTTTTTTTAATGGGGAATATACTTTTAAGATAGGTTATTTGTATATTATTGTTGAAAGGGAGTGGTGAATAAATTATGTAAGTTTGGTTGCTCAACAAAAGTAAGACTCTTTTTATGGTGTATTCTAGAAAATAAGATTCCAAGCTATAATCTCTTAGAATCTAAAAAAGATATGCATAACTAGGCCTAGTACTAATCATACAAAAAATTATTCCATTAATGCCAAACTTAACTTAACCCTACAGAGAACGTACGTTATTACTAGCAACAATCTTCGGGTCGAATTGAAGGTTTCTTGTGAATTGCACAGGGGGTATGGGTGGCTCTCAGTGGGGAACAAGGATGGGGAATGATACGGATCATATACCTAGAGACTTTGCCTTTCAAAAATGTGCAGAACTGAATTATGTCTTTACGGAAATTATGACCAATGGGTTGTTTGAGTCTGGCTAGATGAAGTATCTAGATGTGTCTGTGGGTAGTCGGAGTGATGTGTCTAGTTTTTATTTTCATTATTAAAAAATAAAAATAATAATTAGTTTATGTTTCTAAATTTATTTTTATACTTTATAATACGATTATAAACTTCATATACAAATTATCAATTAATAAAATAAAATGATATCACCAGATGTATACGAACCATCCCTGAACTAGATTTGCTAATACAAATTATCAATTAATAGCGTTGGTTCCTAGTGGCGGCGTGCCCCATGTCTTTCATAAAAATCATTTATTATGCATTGTATCACCTTCTCAATAAATTTGAAGTGACCTTTCAACACTAAAGCTATAGCTATTTGTGGCTTATTTCTTCATCGCTCGGGAAGGTTAATAAAATAGTATAAAAAATATAAGCAAAGTGTGAAGTGTGTGAAGTTTCATTGAATGAACTTCGTTAGGTATGAAAATTACCCCAAAAAAATATGGTTACTGAATGAACTTCGTTAGGTATGAAAATTACCCCAAAAAAATATGGTTACTGAATGAACTGCGTTAGGTATGAAAATTACCCCCAAAAAAAATATGGTTTGAGAGTTAAGGATGGGTTGTTTTGAGTTTTGTTTTTATTAAAATTATAATTAAATTTTAATATCATAAATAATATACATGAATACAGTTTTTATTTATATTATTATTATTTTCTTTATAATGAGTATGGTTTTTCAAATAATTAAAGTAAAATAATTTTAAATTTTTTTATTAATAATTATAATTAAAATTTAATGTCATAAATATATATGAATATAGTTTTTTATACAATTTTATTGGTCTATATAATTTTCTATTAAAAAATACAATTTTTTGAGCTATATTTTTCCTGGATGTAGCACACTATTAAAATGTTTAAATGGTTAAGAACATGTGCTTCTTTATGATAAGTCATAGATTAAAAAATATTAAGATTATTATATTTTTCAATTATATATATATATATATATATATATATATATATCCATTTACACTTATAAAAAAATCTTTTTAAAAACAAATTTCTTTAAAAATATATATATATAATCTTTAAATATTTATAATAAATACAAAATTAATATAAAGTTGTATTCATTTTTAATATATGCATATCATATATCAATTTTATATTAAAAAATAAAAAAATATTATTCATTCTTTTAGATATTTTTCATAATTTTTTAAATTTCTAAAAATATTATGTTAGGCATAAGTCCATGTTATTTTTGTACAATAAACAAAAGTCACATGGTGAAAATGTGCAAAAAACAAGAACAACGACATTGCCACAACGCTACTCTTGTTTAATTTTAAAAATTTAGTAAAAATAAACGTGATGAAGATAGCTTAATGGAAAATAATTATCTCCATTACATTGGGCTAAAGTTGTTTCTCCATGAATGTGAAGGGCCAATTGGTTTTTATGAAAAATCAAGTTAAAGTTGTTGATAGTTGAGAAATCAACAAAATTAATCATAAACATTGATATGTATTTATTTTTGATTAATTTTATATTATTTGTAAATTTTGACGAGACATTTAGGGTAAGTTTGTTTGTTTCTTTGTTTGTTTTGTTTTAATGTTTGCTAGGCTATGTGAATCTTGAGATGACTAGCATGTCTAACTTGTGGTTTGAGTGAGCATGTAAGTCATTAAAATCATTGAGGATTCACAATAATACTAGGCCACACCAACTTTTACCATGGATAGATTTTTTCCTATAAAATTTTGAACTATAAAGTGCCTTAACAGAACACCTTACCACTATTTGTTCTAATGACCATGTAAAACATATTTTAACTACCATGTAAGACATATTTTAATTAATTTATATTAATGTTGAGTTGCTTTATTAAAATTTCTCCTTAAATTTTTAATACTATAAATTCTTTAATTTAAACTTTTGAAAATTTTCTGAACATCTAAACATCTATCTTAAAAAGTAAAAAATCCTTTAATTACTGGTTTATTTGTAATATAAGAAATATATTTTTGTATATGATATAAATATTTAAATTAATTAAGTTAATTTTTAATAATACTTAGATTTTTTTGTTAAACCCTAATATGAATTTGGACCGATAAAAATACTATATTTGAATTACGTCATTAATGCTTAGGCATTCAAGTAAATCACGACTATTCAAGATCGACAATTCCTATTTCATTCATTTTGAAAGGTTTGTTTATTAAATCTATGTATTCAATGCACAAAATAATTAATATTTATATTGAGAATTAATAAAAACTACATAAATATATAATATAAATTAATTAACAAATATAAATAATTAGCACAACCATATTTATTAATATGGTTAATATATGTTGATTTGTGTTATTTCTAAAATGATTACGTTTCTAAAACATATTAATGAATGTGGTTGTGCTAATGAACAATGTATTCATGTGATTTATCGGGAAGAGTTTTGCTTGATAATCATGAATTGCAGACACGGGAAATTTTAAGAAGCCCCCCTAAATTTATATGTATAATAAATGGGCGAATCTCTATGGTATATAGGAAAAATTGAAGGTGATTTTATCAATAATATAATATGTATATATAATTTTTTGGCGAATCTCTCACTAGGCATGGCGAATATTTTACTCAATTATAAAATCTTTTAAGATCTTGGTATTACCAAGGGTCAATACCATGGTTTATCATAAACATGGAGCTTAAAAATTACTATTAGTAATTTATAAAAATTAATAAAATTAATAGTTGATTTTTATTTTATTTTTTATTTTAACCAAGCTAAAATGTTTAACATACATTAAATTACAACATCCATTTTTACTCTTGATCCGCCCTCTACCAAGGGTCAATACCATGGTTTATCATAAACATGGAGCTTAAAAATTACTATTAGTAATTTATAAAAATTAATAAAATTAATAGTTGATTTTTATTTTATTTTTTATTTTAACCAAGCTAAAATGTTTAACATACATTAAATTACAACATCCATTTTTACTCTTGATCCGCCCGCGAGAGGGATCAAATATTTTTTCACTCTATGCTAGTTTGCATATCATGATATTTGATAGCTCTCGGGGGTTAGTAGATCCAGAGTAAAGATGGATCTCTGCTGGTTTAATTCCCCCATTTAAATAGGCTACATTCCAGGTGAATACCATGGGTCAATACGATCTACCATTTTGGTGAATACCATGGGTCAATACCATGTGCCATTTTTATTTTTATTAATACTAATATTAGGGTTAATAATGTTTTTTTGCATGGTATTAATAACAATCTAGTCCATGGTATTTGTCCCATAGTATTTTGCCCATAGTTTTCACCTAAATATGACGCATTTTTTTAGTGTTCCTAAACATAAGGTGACTTATGGAGTAAATATAAAAAAATGTTTTATTTGTTTACCATACCTCTCGTTTATTTATATTTTTATTAATTTACCATACCTCTTTTACAAATATGGTATTTGGCGCATAGGATTTCACTTAAATAAAACCTCTTTCTTGAGCCTTCATAAATAGAATGAGGGTTATGGACTAAATATAAAAAGAGGTTTTATTTATTTACGATACGTCTAGTTTATTTATATTTTTATTTATTTACCATACCTCAACTTTACTTATATTTTTATTTGTTTACACCGTTGCATGTATATAAGGTGACTTATGGAGTAAATATAAAAAATGTTTTATTTATTTACCATACCTCTCATTTATTTATATTTTTATTAATTTATCATATCTCTTTTATAAATATGGTATTTGGCCCATAGGATTCACTTAAATAAAACCTATTCTTGAAAATGGGCGAATGGATTCACTTAAATAAAATCTATTCTTGAAAATGGGCGAATGGAAGGTTGTAACTCCTAATTTCAAGGGCTAAATTTACCTTTTTTATCCTCTCCCTTAAAATAAGGTGGGCTATTTGAGGTGATTTGTAAAAATGTACTATGATACAAAATATTCGCCCACTAAAAATTTAAAACCCCTTAATTCCGCCAAAGGGCGAACCTAAAATTTTCTATGATCGCAGAAGCCTTTACACTGAGACACTAACTCTTGTTAGCATGACCTTTCAAAGACATGATTTATCTTGCCATAAATGTCAAATCAAAAACTTGGGTTGAATTACTAGAGCCAGTTGTCTTGCTTTCTAATTTTGGTCAAATCCAAAAGTAGATTTGAGCCAAGGTTTTTACATTCTTGCATACTAATTCACCTTATTATCTTTGTTAGCAAGCATGCTAATTTTGTCAAAATAAAACCTTGGCTCAAATTTCTAATATTTCCAATCCCAACACCTAAATCGACCCTCTATTGTTACTCAACGACACTAGATATTTCTCTAATCCTGTGAAAGCTAAAAGGGCCTTTCTTAGAGTTAATGCTACTAATATGGTCAAGTTAAACAAATTCAACTTTCTTGGCATAATTAGCAAAGTTGCAAAGTGTGTTAGATCCTTAAACATAGTGTGGTTTCTTTACATCAGTCTAACATGTAAATCAAACCCGAATCTTGGTTTATTATTCTTGGAAAAAGTAAGTGCAAAGAAAAGTTTTAAAGGCATCAATCTTAATAGGAAATATATGTGGTTGATAAGAAATATATGTGTTAGATCCTTAAACATAGTGTGGTTTCTTTACATCAGTCTAACATGTAAATCAATCCTGAATCTTGGTTTATTATTCTTGGAAAAAGTAAGTGCAAAGAAAAGTTTTGAAGGCATCAATCTTAATAGGAAATAGATGTGGTTGATAGGAAATATATGTGTTAGATCCTTAAACATAGTGTGGTTTCTTTACATCAGTCTAACATGTAAATCAATCCTGAATCTTGGTTTATTATTCTTGGAAAAAGTAAGTGTAAAGAAAAGTTTTGAAGGCATCAATCTTAATAGGAAATATATGTGGTAGATAGGACAACACCCAATAAAGCAATGACCTAATAATTCCTTGCAAACAATGCTAAACACAATACAACAACTTTTTGTAGAATATGAGTGGGTGCTAAACACAATTCAACAACTTCTGGTAGAATATGAGTGGGTTTAGAAACTTTTTAAATGTGCCACCTAGGAATAGTTTCAAAGACGGTCCACTTCACCTTTAGGACATAACTAGAAAGTTTTCATCAACAATAACTATGTCTATAAGTCATGCCACAAGACGGAAAGGTTGATATAATTCTTAATTATTTCTGGAGGAATATTCTTTTTAATTAGCAACAATGATTATAGACTAAAGTCCAACACTGAGGGTTATTGCTTTAGACAGTAAGTGACAGAGAGGAGAAAATAAACATCAACATTGAACAAGAGTATTTTTAACACTTATCTTTAGAAATTAGCATTGAAAACTAACTTTTTCACGCTAATCAAAATCGGATTAGACATATCGTTTTTTCCTGGGAATAACGAAATGGTACTCAAAAGTCCTCAAAATATGCCCCAAATAAATTGGAAATGACTTAGAATCCCCAATAAAATCCCCAAAAAGTTGGGAATGTGTTTCTCGAACCCCTATAAAATTCCATGGTACTACGGGATGTAAGGTATGTGGGGTTTTTTGATAAAGATATGTCATGCGCAACATAGATAAAAAATTTGATAAAAACTAAACCTTAGAATATATAAATAACTTTCAATAATATCATAACCAAAATCTTAATTAAGTTAAAATATCTTATCACATCATCACAAATAAGTTTAAATTCATTTTGGAAGATCACAACTAAAACCTAAAAGTTCAATAATCCAATCATAAATAATTTAAAATATCATATAATATGCTATAAAAATTACTTAAAACAAAAAAAATCAATTCAATATGAAATATTAGAGTGAAAATCTAAAATTTAATGAAAATGAAAATCTAAAAATATAATTAAAAAAGAAAAAATATAATCTAAGTTTTAGTTATATGTGTAATTATTTCCGTGCTCAATTTTAAATAGGAACATGTTCTTTTTAAAGTAAAAATAAAATATACTCCAAACCAAAAATAATATTGGTTATAATGAAAACATAAATATATACATTTTGTTAGTTTAATTAAAAACATTATAAAACATCAATAGTCTCACACTCCATTGATTGTTAATATTACAAAAGGAGATGTAAAAATATTTCATTTCCACTATCAAAACAATAAATAAAATATTTCAATGTCTACTTTAAGTAATTAACATAATTTTATATCAATGTTAGATAGATAAACTAATTAAAAGTTCAAAAAAGTTTATATTTTCCTTATAAATATTTCAATATAGGAATTAAATAAACACTTTGAATATCCGTGTTAACTAATATATTTCAATATGAACTTTATATATTTATATATAGAGATAAAATATATACAGAGAAAGACATTCTCTGTTTGTTGACGATAGTAAAATATTTCAGTGCTACAAGGAAAAAACAATTGAAAATAAAACAATCAGTTATTTCCTAATAAGGGGAGATGCATAATTTGTTCAAATTCTTAATATAAAATTGATATGTGATATTCAAAAGATATTAATGATAATTAAAATATTCAATGTATGTCATAAATAAAATATATGGCTATGTAAGATTAAGAAATATTGAAGTGTATTTCAAAACATATTAATAGCATGCAAACATTTTAACATGGACAAAAATAATTAAATATAGACAATATGGTCCATAAATAAAATATTTCAATATTTATATTAAGTAAAATATTTCATTGTTATGGATATATATTGAGATGATCTTCTTTTATTATTCAAGGTTATAGTGATGAGTTTATTGCCTACTATATATTAATTGTGTTCATTTTTTAAAATTTTGTGTTATGTTTGATGATTATACAATAGTTTGTAATTTTTAGTGTAAATAATAAAATTAATATTATTATCTTAATTATTAAGTAATGAAATTGTTTTATTCTTGAATTTATAAAATTTAAATATTAAATCCAATATTTTAGAATTATTTTTTAATTAATTTTATCAAATTTAAATATTAAATCGAATATTTGAAAATTTAATTTTTAATTAATTTTATAAAATTTAAATATTAATTGAATATTTTAAAAATTAAAAATTATTTTTTTATTAGTTAATATACAAAAATTAACCAATTTTATTTAGATTTAAATTTAATTAAAAATAAAATATTTAAAAAAAATAAAAATAAAGATAAAAAATTAAAATATTTCACATTTATTTGTCTGGAAAATAATTAACTCTTAACCATCACACATTTTTTTTTGTGTTTGGAGATGTGATAAATTAATAACATAGTTATTTAATCCAAATTGTAACTAAGAATTATTTTTGTAGCGAATCGAAATTAAAATTTCGATAATTGGAATAATGGATAAATGTAATTACGAAAAATGGTTAAGGCAAACTCAAATGGAAAATTACATAGGCATCCCACTTGAAGAGGCCACAAATGCAACAGAACTAGTAGAAATGCACCCATGTTTATTGCAACGAAATTAGTTGCAAGGCACCCGTCTTTAACTTGAAGGACACCCATCCTTAATGATTAAATAAAATATACCATAAATATCATAATCAGAATCATTACCAATGGTGTTTGACATCAAATAAGGAGAAGGTGGTTGTGAGTGGTGAGTGACGACAAGGTTCCAAGATGGAATTTCTACTCAGGTCGGCCAACCTCATCGGTGCTCACATATGTTGTATTGTATATCAATCATCACAGGGAGCGGTGAGCAGCGGGAAATGTTCTGACATTCCAAATTCTGCTCAGACCCCACCATTGTACTTCTCTCCCATTGTCAATTGGTGTTTGGCCAAGTGTATCAACCCCCACCCTTCCTTAACATAACCATTATGGCCAATGGTCGATGGTCGGTTTCCATAAACAAGGCATGGATCCATTGAGATATGGTTCCACTGGTGTCAGCCCACCAACATCCACAGGAGTCTAAGTTTGATGCGCATCATTGTTGACAACATACCATTCATTACAATGAATATAAATCCTAGGGTAATGTCAATTAATGGGAGGGTTATTGCCTTGTGTCTGCCCTACAACATGCAGTCTTAAGGAAAGCTTACTATTGGGAGTTATGGCCTAAGGCCCAAGGTCTCAAAACCTTGATTTAAATGAGGTAACCAATGTAAGAGTAGTTTGATTTATGCATTCATTTACATACTATTAAAGTACATCCTATAACCATAACACATAACTACACAATATTCATGATCATAATAATAAACAACACAATCTAAGTAGACATCAATCCATAAATTTATAAGACACCATTCCAATCATGGACATATCAGTGAGCTTCATGGCTTAGGCAATCATTTATATTTATAACACATAAGATATTGCATTATTCACAATGTAATAAGATTCATCACTGTCCATAAGAAAATACATGTAAGCAATGTACATTTATCTATGTGTTAGGTGAACGAAAACTAAAGGAGGGATTTAAACTTTGCACCAAACTATAGGCCAACCACACTGCATGCACAATTCATGTATTTTGGTGATAGTTAATTCAGGATGTTTTATGCATAACCACAATACCAACTTTCTACTTCAAGCACAATGATTCACGCACAATTTACATATTTTGGTGATAATTCATTCAAGATGTTATATATATAACCACAAGACAAACTTGTTACTTCAAGCACAATGATGAAAGACAAATCTTCCCAAATCTTGGCTAGATGAACTTCCCAATCTTCCATACCTTCGGTGTATCTTTGCACATTTAGGGAAATTGATAGTATATAAAATAGTTGAAAAATATAAATTATTATAGTTAAAACATTTCAAGTTGTCTCACTATTTTATATTTTGGTAGTTATATTTTTCTATCAACTTTTTCTCAAATAAAATCTATTAAATATTCTTTGGAAAAAGTTTCCAAGAGGATTTTCAAGACATTGTTTCCATTTATGCCTTCAAAAATGTAATTTAACCAATGGAAGAATCATACATGCTCTCTCTCTCTTTCTCTCTCTCTCTCTCTATATATATATATATTAATTACTAGTATAGATCCATCTTAATCATGGATGTATTAATTTATCAGAGAATTAAATCTCTTAAGGTGTAAACTTTTTTTTAAAGTTTTTCACTCTAAAAGAGATTTACATATCAGGAGATGATCCCTCGCTACACTTGGTAGATTATAGTGGTTAAAATGGATCTATATTAGTGTTGTAGCAAAACAACAACCCCTATTTTTTTAATTATTTCCTAATAAATAGTGGAGACCCTTTTTTCTAGTATACTTTAATTTTCAAATAAAATACTTGTTTTATTTTTAAAAAAGGACAATAGGGAGATTTGTTATGAGCGTTGTTAAAGAACAAATTTTTTATAAAACTCAAGGTCTTTTCCCTTTTCGGAACAAATATTATCAGAGTTATATTTCATAAACATTACGAAATAATGGAGTTTTGACGGGCCTATTCTCTGAAGTTCCCTTTGTATTAAAATTCCTTCATTATTGGCTCTTCACCATTTCGTAAGTTTTATTAATAAAAGTTACAAAAAAAAAAAACTCGCCCTCGCAATCGACCTCCCCATGCCTTTCTTAAGGTTTAAGTAATTTCCATTTCAGAGCTCTTAATATTGTAAAGTGTAATTTAGTGACTTTCCCGAAATTATAAACCCCGAAAACTTTTTGATTTAAAATATTCTCATTTTAGAAATTCTCATTTCAGTTACATTTCTGAAAACACACTCCTCTAAAATTACGTTAAGTTTTGGTGATAGTCTTATCATAACTTCTCTCATCGAAACCTCTTAAAAAATTAATGTTCCGAAAAGTGGTACCTCCGAATTATAAAGCGCGATATCCTTTTAATTTGTGATATTAGAGTACAAGTGATACAATATCGAGATTCCATATTTCAGAGACATTATTTTATAAATCTTATGAAAACAATCCTCCCAATGAAATTTTCATATTCCTCATTGGGGTACTTCGAAACTCTTTTCAAGATATCTATTTAACCTTTGTGTTATCAAGAGCTTCTTATTTCAGAGATCTGAAATATCGTAACTCTATTTTAAACAACTCTATGATATCTCGTTCCCGAAATTGACGTGGCATATTTCACATGGATTCTCGTTAGTGTACTTAGTGGATTTAAATGGATTTTAATAAGTCTCAAAACATAAAAATTTACATTTAATTCACTTTGGTCTCATAAAATTCATTCCAAAAGGGAATTTTACTGTAAAAGTTTATTTTTCTATCAATGCTAATTTCTGGCTAAGTAAGTGTCTCTGTTGATTTCATGTGTATCTCCATTACAGGCAAGCTTTGATTCTCGTCATCACAAATTGACGTGGCATATTTCACATGGATTCTCGTTAGTGTACTTAGTGGATTTAAATGGATTTTAATAAGTCTCAAAAACATGAAAATTTACATTTAATTCACTTTGGTCTCATAAAATTCATTCCAAAAGGGAATTTTACTGTAAAAGATTGTTTTTCTATCAATGCTAATCTCTGGGTAAGTGTCTCTGTTGATTTCATGTGTATTTCCATTAGAGGCAAACTTTGATTCTCGTCATCACAAATAAATTAAGAAAGGAGGGAAACCCAAGAAAAAGGATCTGCCACAGTAACCTTCCAGTCCATTTGCTGAAGATATTGATGAGAAGAGTCCAGGAACATGATTATTCTCTGACTCTCCGATACAGTCTGTACCAGGGATTCTGGACTTTCCTCCTGGGAGTCAATTTACCAATATTTTGAGGATGAAGGACCTAAAGTCATAGAAAGAATAGTTACAATAGATGGCTTTGTTCATGTCTCTAAGAATATGACAAAAGATGTTGTTATTTCATTCCTTCATAGAATCTCCGCAAGACCCTAGTTAATTCCCTTCATATATCTGGTTCGCTGGGTTGTATAGAACTTGGATATTTCAGGAAGGCACATAAAGACATCAAAGGGAACAATCATAGGATCTTTTCATAGCAAATATTTGCAAAAAATGTATAATATGTCAGAACCACAATATGTATACAATAAGAAATATGTTGAAGAATTTGTGAAGGAAAATGGACACTCGTCAGAACATATTAGAGAATGGTGCAAATACCCTAACAAGCATAAAGTTGAGGAGTTAGGTAAATACTCGATTTATTCCCTTTCTCCTCCATTTTTCCAAGTAGCGACAATGATGTGTTAGTTGTATGTGCAATCTAACGTATCAAAATTTCCTGATGAGTTTTTTTATTTAATTGATGGTGAAGTTGAGAGTTTAATTTTTTATTAGGCCACTATGCTCTTTGATAGTATAGCCACTCATATAATTTAATTTAGGAAAGGAATAAGTATCTCTGAAAATAAAATTCCTCCTTTTTATATGTTGCATATATTATGGATGCTCTTTTCTTTTCAATGGATTTCCTGGCTATGGGATGGAAATGGACTATCCAGGACCCCAAACCCATTCATATCTACCATGATGTCCTATGGGAGTCTGAGAACTTAAAGCATTTCTATCGCCTTTGTCATTGATCAGGTGCTCAAAATTAGGCTCAAAACTCAAAGTGTTATAATCTCTATAAACTTAGCTTCAGATCAAAGAGCTCATCATCTTGATTCCAATGGTGCGAATGACACTCGAATCCGAGCTCGTATGAAGAAGTTAGAGAAAGTCAAAGTTCAGGTTTGACTTGGATAGATGGCAGGAAAAGATGATGTGGCAGGGCTCTTCAGTGAATGGGGAAGCACCAAGTGGCAGGATACCATTGGCCCCCGCATTTCACAAATCACATGTCACAGGTGGGTCGACATTAAAAATTATCCCCAGAACAAGCCAGGGTGCGATGCGATAATCAAAATTGCACATCGCAACAAGGCAGGCAGAAAGGCATTAAAGAATCAATCTTGATAGTTGCAATGCGACGATCGACCCCCAAGTAGAGAAGGGTTGCGATCCAATAATTGCAATTGCATATCACAATCGCACACCACATAAAACAAAGTCCCACATATATAAGACCGTTGGTACTCCGCCGATTACGAATTGTGAAAGGATTCTAGATGCGATAAGTTTATGAGTTTGGTTAATAGTTTCATCGGGTCTGCCATATCACAATTGCAAATCACCCCGTTGTGTTCACAAAACATAAGCCCACAGGTTCTCCTCAATTGAGATTTTCAATGGGACAGTCGGTGCCGACAGATTATGGACTGTCGCGCGGTGAAATTTTCACTCAGTTAGTGCTGCTTGGAGCTAATTTGTAGGATCATGCCAGATTTGGAACAATTTGTGGAGTGAATAGTGGGAAAACTAGGATAGGTCATAACTTCTTGAGTTTTCCACCAAATTGGATGTAAAAAGAGGCTAGATGGCCATTTTTGGACATTCTAGACTCATGGGAGTAGGTTTTAGAATCATTTGAGCATTGTAAACACATATTTTTACACTTTTTGAACATAATAGAGAGGCCCAAGCCATTGGAAGTTGGACTAAGGAGACATAGCCCAGGAGGGGTGAAATCCTTTATCATGTTCTTGTTGTAATGTGTTTTTTATGATGTTGATCTGAAAATCGCTCTTGAGTGATCTCAGTTAAAGAATTATTGAATGAAGGTATTACAGACTCATGTGTTGGTGTGTGTCTATGTGATTTTAGGCAACAGATCGATCAGATTGTGAAATACGTAGACATTGGAAATATGGAAAACAACAGAGAAACACGGTAAGAAAATACAAGAACACAACAATTAATAAGGAGTTCACCCTATCCTCCAGGGCTACATCTCTGGTCGAGCTTTCAGCGGTGGCCTTCTTTTATTGTGTCGTTAAAGCATAGATTTACAATGGGGAGCTCAATTTGAGTCTCTTGAAACAGAATTGCTTGGCAGGGTGGTTCTTGGATTCCCCAAGCCACTAGAGTGCATAGACTCTTTTCCTATCCAAGTCTTGACCTCTCTGGTCTTCAATGGGAGGATCCCAATGTGGTGCTCAATTCTCGATAGATCCTCTCAGGGATTTCTCAATGCTTCCATATGCTACAGGTCAGCTCGGCCCTCTGCCTTTCCGCTTCTTGCTTCACTGTCTTTTCTTCGCTTTCGCTCTATCTGTCTTCGTTCTCTTTTCTTCCTCTCTTTTTTTCTGTTCTGTCTGTTCATGGCTTAAAGCTAATTCATCCCTGATTGCTCACTTCCTCTTCCGCTCCTGCAGGATCACCTGCTATTGCTCGCTTGGAGTTCCTTGTCTTTGCGTCATCATCAACGACTCACAGGGAGTGGCCACTTGTCCTCTCGCGAACTGTGCTAGCTCTTCCTCGTCGGTTCGGGTTTTCGGTTACACATGGAATGAGTCATTCGCCATCTCAGTGGTTAAGTCGGACTTCAAACTCTTTATGTGTCGCGGCTTAATCCCTTGTCAAATCCGGTTCCTCCATCGGGCACGATCTCCACCATCATATCTGGATCCCCCAGTCCTACGATATTCGCTTATTTCACGCGGTTGACTTGCTCGACCGTTAGCGTGCGATGAGCAGTGGTTTTCTCTCTCATCTACCTACCATACGTCGGGTGTTGAATGGAATCGCTCGTTTTTGTCCAAATCCGCTTACCACCCAAGGGTGCCTCCGATATACTACCAGTTTTGGAGCGCGGCACCCATCTTTCACCTTAGTGCTTTCCCCACGGTTTTCCCGACTTCCATGCAACCGAGCGCTCGGGGCCTTTCCTTCTCGAGGGGTTTTTCCTAGAAATGCACGATTATCACTAGGCGCTAATCGTGCATCATAAATGCTCTCTGTTTCCCGATCTGGGCTTCCCAATGGCCAGTTTTGCCTCTTGCGCAGTCTCCATGGGCCTCGGTCAGTGCACTTTGACCGAGGTCCTCATCGTTCCTTGCTGGCTACCAACTGCCACTGTTCAGAGGTCTTCCTGATCTTTTTGTGCTCTTGAATTCGAAGTTTTTTCTTGACTCGATACAGTCATGGTGTTGTGATAATCTTCATGGATCCAATTTAGATCGCGTCCTTCCCACTGAAAAAGCTTTTGGACCACCAAAAGTTGGTTTTCAAGCATCGACTAAGTGAGGGTACAATTGTCTCACTTGTCCAATATCTATCCACTTTGCGCTACTTGGCTTTGAACCCTTGAGCCCTACTCTGAGGTACTCAACATCTCCTCTGCGCGTCATCCTCACCTTCCTGTCTAGAACTGTGTCTTCTTGCAATTCATTAAGATATTTAGGTAGCAGGTCATCAATAAAAGGCAATTGACTCTGCTCTTCGGGATCCTCAATTAGAAAGGGTTCAAACAATCTCAAGCAATCTGCATTTACGACTGAGTAAATGTGCATGTAAGCTGGTAGATCAAGGTGAAAAGCATTCTCACCAATCTTCTCAAGTATTTTGAAAGGTCCATACCTGATGGGCTTTAGCTTTTTACCTTCACCTTGCATCCTGTCCTTGCTGATATACAGCCAGACTTGGTCACCAACTTGGAAACTATGCTCCATCCGATGCTTGTCATGCCTTGCCTTGTATTTGGCTTGGCTCCTTTCCAGCTGTTCCTGTACTGCCTGGTGGATCTCTTGGATTTGTTCAATGAACCTAGTTTCCTTGTCCACATCACTGTGTCCCTTAACTGTGGTATCCTTACCAAAGAAGAAATCCAAAGGAGACCTTAGGGTGAAACCAAAACAAGTCTCAAAAGGAGATCTCTGTGTAGAAGAATGTTTTGCTTTGTTGTAAGCATCCTGCACATAACACAAATGTTCATCCCAAAGCTTAGGATGTTCGCTGCAATATCCTCTGAGTAACTGGATCATTGTCCCGTTAACTACTTCTTTCTGGCCATCAGTTTGTGGATGAAAATCTGTGCTTTTCTTCAATTTGGTGTCCATTAGTTCCCACATACTTGACCAAAAATTCTCCACAAATCGGGTGGCTCGATCAGATACAATGGAAGTGGGTAATCCAAAATGAACCCATACATGTTCAAAGAAAAATTTTGCAGTTTGTTCAGCTGTGATCTATTTATTACAAGGTATCAAAATACACATTTTGCTGAACCTATCCACAATAGCATATAGATAATCACGACATTTCCTAGATTTAGGCAGTCCTTCAACAAAATCCATGGAAACACTTTCCCAAGGGTGAGAAGGAACTGGTAGTGGAGTGTACAAGCCTAGTTTTCTATTGTTGGGCTTGCTTTTAGCACACATAGTACACCCTCTTACATATCTAGAAACTGTCTCATTCATTTTTGGCCAATAACAAAATCTTTGTAGTTGTGTAACTATTTTGCTTACCCCAAAGTGACCTGATATCAGAGAAGTGTGTGCTTCTCTAATTATCTTTACTCTCTCAGTTTTTGGAATGCATAACTTCCCACAATGGTATAAGAGTCGGTCCTTTACATGATAATCCAATTCTTCTACTCATTTTCCTTGACTTAAAGTTGCATATACATCTTTAAAGTCTATATCTTGAGCATATTGTTCAATGTAGCTTTCATGTAGCACAATTTTATGCTTAAGTATAGTAGATGCATTTATAATGGGTCTAGATAACATGTCTACAAATTTATTATGTATGCCCTTTTTTATGTATGATGACTAAATGAAACTGTTGTAGAAAACCCATCGATTTGTAGTGTCTTGATTGCTGCAACTTAGTTTGGGAGTGTAGATATTGAAGTGGTTGATGATCAGTACGTATTACTGTCTCTTTGCCCATTAAGTAATGTTTCCACTTTTTCACACTCTAAACTAATGCATACAATTGTTTATCATATGTAGGATAGTTAACTACTACAGGATTAAAAGTCTCATAATGGTGACATATGGGTTTACCGTGCTATGTCAACACTGCTCCCATGGCATAGTCACTGGCTTCTATTTGGATCTCAAATGGTCTTTGAAGATCAGGTAGTGCTAGTACAGGTGCTGTACTAATCTTTTCTTTCAAGGTGTCGATGGCTTTCTGATGTTTTCCTCCCCACTAAAACACCTTGTTCAATCCTGTCAAAGCATGTAAGGGAGCTGCAATTGAGGAAAAGTTAGAAATGATCTTCCTCCAATATTGTGCTGCCCCTAAGAAGCTTCTCACTTCTGTAGCAGACTTGGGTTTAGGCCAGTTTACAATGATTGCCACCTTAGAGGGATCTATCTTCAATTCACCACCCCTACTATATGACCCAAATAATTTAGAGATGTTTTGCCAAATTCACATTTTGAGAGTTTAACATGAAGTTTTTCTCTTTTCAAAACATCTAGTGTTTGGTTAACATGCTTTAAGTGTTCTTTGCACGTTTTACTAAAAATCAGAATATCATCCATATACACGATAACAAAATCATCAAGAAAAGGTCTGAGTACATCATTCATTAATCTCATGAAAGTAGCAAGAGAATTAGTTAAGCCAAAAGGCATAAACAGCGACTCAAACAATCCTTGCTTTGTTTTGAAAGCAGTCTTGCATGCATGTTGTTCTGCAACTCTGACCTGATGGTATCCACTGTGCAAGTCTAGCTTGGAGAAACAAACACCTTCTTTCAATCGATCTAAAAGATCATCTATGCAAGGAAGGGGATAACAATTTTTTATTGTTATCTTATTCAGTGCTCGGTAGTCAATGCACATTCTCCATAAGCCATCTTTCTTTCTCACCAAAACGATTGGTGACCCACATGGTGATGTGCTAGGCCTGATGAACCCCTTCTCGAGCAACTCCTGCACCTACTTCTTGATTTCAACATTCTCTAAAGCACACAACGTGTACATTCCAATGTTATGCAAAGGATGTTGGAAATAATACTGAGAGGGGTGGTGAATCAATATTATCAAGTTCTTTTAATAAATCTTCCTTATTTATACTTTGAATTATTTTTGCATGTCAGTACCATAAAATAATGAGCATGAACAAAGAAAACAGATAGTCACACCAAAGAACACCAGATGTAAGGTGGAAACCCAATGTGGGTGAAAACCACCTGCTGCAATATGTCTCTATCTTCTTTCAAATTAGAAACTCCTTTTACAATGGTTTTGTACTGGTGCAGTCCTTTACCAGTATGCAGGCTGCAACCTGCAGAGAGCTACAACTCTCTCTCGTTTTCCAGTCTCTCCTGGAAGGGAGCTACAACCCCCTACTTCTTTTCTTTCAAGGACCACTTTTCATAAAATTTCAAATTGGATCCATAAACATCGAGAGATCAACAAGTACAAGTAAATCACCCAGTCAACTGCAGTAACCAGATCCACAATGACAGTAAACTAAACCCAGAACACCTTATCAACAGAGAAAAGTCAGCCAACAAAAGATCTTAAGACAGATACGCAGTTTTTCTTTATCTGGCCTGCGTGGCTCCGCACTTCACCTTCTGCTCCCCTGCGTATACACGCAGAGACCCTTCTGCTGCACCGCGTACCCACGCACTGTTTCTTCAATCGCGCTGCGTACTGTTACTGTAGGCACGCACCCACAGATACTATCGTGCCGCGTACTGCTACTGTAGCCACGCACCCACAGATGCTATCGCGCCGCGTACCTACGCACCTGCGGCTTCTGAAGAGCCGCATACTTTCCCTGTGCCTACGCACCTGATCCTCTGTCGTGCTGCGTACCCACGCACTTGCACTGTTAATCACCTGCGTACCTCTGGTTAGGGCCAAATTGGCAGTCCACCAGTGTGCTACAGATCGTCAGATGCCCAGATCTGATCATGCACTCGAGAGATCACCCTTCATAGATTCGCTTTCAACTTCACTTTTATATAGATCAAGCTTTTGAAACAATAACCCAATATTTCAGATCTTAAGATATTCAATTTTCAAAAGATACTTAGCCAAGTGATCTCCTTTGCTTTATATAGGCAAGCTCTTCCTAAAATCATGGATTAATACCATAGATAACCAATACAAGGGGCCCAAAAACATGGGGCTCAATAATAATAATAATATAAAACAATACCACGGGCCAAAACCATAGAATCAAGAACGGCGGGCTAAATACCACGGGCCAAACACAAGAAACCCCACAGAACGTGCTTCTCTGCCTTGAAGTAAGTGAACTGGGGGTACGCACCTTCTGAACAGGTGACCTGCGTGTGCGGCCGCAGTCCCTTCACGGCGTACCTGTGGGTACGCACCTTCTGAACGGGTGACCTGCGTGTGCGGCCGCAATCCCTTCACGGCGTACCTGCGGGTACGCACCTTTTGAACTATTCTCCTACGTACCTCTTAATTTCCAACATTTTGAGAGCCTAATCAGAGCATTGCCACTTGAGGGTGTTGCCATCAAGTACAACATCTGTATCATATAGCCATACCAGAATCATAATGCCAACAAAGGAGCATCTTATCGCAAAATAATATCATGCACTATTTCCTTTTTGGGTGGCAGACCTTTAGGTTCTTGAAACAAGATATCATACTCCGAAACAACCTTTTCTAAATCAGCTTGCTGTTTAGCATTACAGCCCTCAAATACATTTACAGGTTTCTTTCCCTTTACAACCATCAGTAGGGATTGTTTGCATGAATTTATCATTCTTTTCATTTGCTCTGAGTTTATGAGAGCATAATTATTCTTAAGCTTATGAGATCTTACAAAGTATTCGATTCCATCTTTAACAAGTAGATACTTGTTCTCAGCTCTATAGAAAATAGTTTTTCTATCATACAAGTAAGGACTTTCTAAAGCAATTCCACATATATCCAAAGGAATTATATCTAACTGAACCTCATCTACAAATGTTGACCCAAAAGAAAACTTGAGTTTGCACTGTCTAGTCACTTGTAGTTGTGCTTTATCATTCAACCATCCTAATGGGCATGGTTTCTTGTGAGGTGTAGTTGCTAATCCCAATTTCTTTACAATTTCTTTAGTAATTAAATTTACTTGTGAGCCACTATCGAATAAAGTATCAATTTTTTGATGTTTGGCAATAACTCGAATATGGAAAAGCTCATGTCTTTTTCTCTCATTTTCTTCACCAATGGTAGATTGTGCAGAGTTACTAGTAGATGCTTCAGAATTCTTACCTTTTATACCTGTGGCTTCAATGGTTGTTTCATCTCCCAAGTTTGACCCCAAATCTTTTTGAATAGTTGCAGCAATTTTCTTCTTCTTGCCCTCGAACTTCTTAGGTCTTAGCTCTAGATGTAGAATCCAACAATGCTCATCATCATGCCCATCCTTTTTACAGTGAGTGCATGAAGCCTTGCTTTTCTGTGTAGTGTTAGCCTTCCTTGCTTTCCACTTCTGCTTTCTTTTCTCCTTGCTCTTGCTTGCAGTGGGTTGGGACGGTCTCCCAACTTCTAGACTTCCATTCTTTCCTCTAGCTTCAAGATGGGTAGCTTGTATAGATACCTCATCTATACTAGTGGGATTAAACATGAGGAAGGTATGCCTCATGTAGCTGTGTAGACCACCAATGTACTTCAACAGAGTCTCTGGTGAGTCTAATGAGATTCCTAGAATCAATGCTCTCTTTCTAAATTCTTGAGTATACCCTTGCACACTTTGCCCTTTTAACTGTCGAAGAGTTTTCCAACTCATCATGGCTTGTTGCATGTAGGCCAATGGATAGAACTGTTTTTTGATCGCAAAAACAAATTCACTCTAAACAGAGATGGCCTTACCATGTTTTTTCATGTCAGCTTGGGTTCTGACTTCCCACCAAACCAAGGCAGTGCCTCCAAGGCATAGGATTGCTAGTTGAATCTTACTCTTGTCTGAGTCGATATTCTGCACTCTGCATTACACATCAATTTGTCTAATCCAATTGTCCAACTTTTCTGCATTCAACTCTCCATCATATATAGGCAAGTCAAATTTGACATCTAGTTTGATCAAAGATGCTTTCTTTTTGTTTTCAGGGCTGTTAGGAGGTGTGAGAAAGCTTTCCTCTTTCCCCTTTCCTTTTGAGTGGTCATGGAAGTGAGAATCATCTTCTCCTTTGTCTTGTTTAGAGCCCGATGAATCTTCATCCTTATGTTTTCTAAAGTCCCTATACATTTCTTCTACCATGGACTTTATGTCTAGGAAACTTTCTATGAATTGAGGGTATGGCCCCATGGAACCTTCCTCTGACATTGTCTTTTGAGGATAGACTCTCCAAATTTCAGGATTAGTTTCAACCAACTCTCCTTCTCCTATTTTGAGCTTTGATCTAGTGAGCATTCAACAGTTAAACCAACACAAGCTTGTCTAACCTTAACAGCCTAAAGCTCTGATACCACTTGATTTGAAAATCACTCTTGAGTGATCTCAGTTAAAGAATTATTGAATGAAGGTATTACAAACTAATGTGCTGGTGTGTGTCTATGTGATTTTAGGCAATGGATCGATCGGATTGCGAAATACACAGACACTAGAAATATGGAAAACAACAGAGAAACATAGTAAGCAAATATAAGAACACAACAATTAGTAGGGAGTTCACCCTATCCTCCAAGGCTACATCTCCAGTCTAGCTCTCAGTGGTGGACTTCTTTTATTGTGTCTTTAAAGCAGATATTTACAATGGGGAGCTCAATTTGAGTCTCCTGAAACAGAATTGCTTGGCAGGGTGGTTCTTGGATTCCCCAAGCCACTAGAGTGCACAGACTCTTTTCTTATCCAAGTCTTGACCTCTTTGGTCTTCAATGGGAGGAGCCTAATGTGGTGCTCAATTCTTGACAGATCCTCTTAGGGATTGCTCGATGCTACCTTATGCTGCAAGTCAAGTTAGCCCTCTGCCTTTCTGCTTCTTGCTTCACTGTCTTTTCTTCGCTTTCGATCTTTTTTTCTTCATTCTCTTTTCTTCCTCTCTTGTCTTCTATTCTGTATGTTCATGGCTTAAAGCCAATTCGTCCCTGACTGCTCGCTTCCTCTTCTGCTTCTGCCAGATCGCTTGTTGCTACTCGCTTGGAGTTCCCTGTCTTTGTGTCATCATCAACGACTCATAAGGAGTGGCCACTTGTCCTCTCGCGAATTGTGCCAGCTCTTCCTCGTCGGTTCGGGTTTTCAGTTACATCATGGAATGAGTCATCCACCATCTCAGTGGTCAAATCGGACTTCAAACTCTTTATGTGCTGCGGCTTAATCCCCTGTCAAATCTAGTTCCTCCATCAGGCGTGATCTCCACCATCAGATCTGGATCCCCTAGATCCTACGACATTCGCTTATTTCACGCGGTTGACTTGCTCGACCGTTAGCGTGCGATGAGCTGTGGTTTTCTCTCTCATCCGCCTGCCACACATCGGGCATTGAATGGAATTGCTCATTTTTCTCCAAATCTGCTTACCGCCCAAGGGCGCCCTCGATATATTGCTGATTTTGGAGTGTAGGACCCGCCTTTCGCCTTAGCGCTTTCCCCATGATTTCCTGGCTTCCATGCGACCAAGCGCTCGGGGCCTTTCCTTCTCGAGGGGTTTTTCACATCAGAAATGCCCTCTGTTTCCCGATCCGGGCTTCCCAATGGCCAGTTTTGCCTCCTGCGCAGTCTCCATGGGCCTTGATCAACGCACTTTGACTGAGGTCCTCATCGTTCCTCGTTGGCTACCAACTGCCACTGTTCAGAGGTCTTCCTGATCGCTCTGTGCTCTTGAATTCAAAGTTTTGTCCTGATTTGATACAATCATGGTGTTGTGATAATCTTCATGGATCCAATTCGGATATGATGTTTTGTACATGTTTATGCTGTTGTTTAGTCTCTTATTTATGTTCGATTTCTCATAAAATTAACATAAAAACTCATCATTTCACTTGCAAAAATTCATGAATCCTTGAGCACAATGAAAGCATTTTGTTTCTAATCTGAGGATGATTTTAGCATAGTAGTCTAATATTCTAAATCATATCATTTTAGTATCAGAACACTAGGTTTTCTTTGTGAAATAAGGATTTAATTGTTTGCAAGTTTATGTCACGCTTACAAGGTTAAAACTCAAAAGAGGAGAAGGGAAGCTAGTTGGAAGCCTTGAAGTTGGGTCAAGGGGAAGGAGAGAAAGGTTGGCACAATCTCCAACACCAGTTCAGCCTCGAGTTCCAGTTGAGAATCCAGAGATCATGTCTCATGAAGGATAACCTACAAACAAGACAAAATATGAGAAGACCTTTAGAAAGGATTTCTTTGATATGACATAGATGGTAAAGGTCCTCTATGAAGAGAGGAATACCAGGTTGCAAGGTGAAAGTTCCAAACCTCCCAAAGGAGTAGGCTCTTCAGGAGGAGGTAATGGAAATGGAGACAAGCCTCCACCCTCTCTATCATCTTCTTCATATTCTTCTTCACAAGCATATTCACCCTCTTCCACTAACACAACCCTTACTCATACTCATCATCATACTTCAAAAGGAACTGGTAAATCACCTTCTTTAAAATTGATGTTAGATTTGAGTTGCCCATGTATAATGGTGAAGTGAATGCAAAGAAGCTTAATAATTGGATTTTTCAGTTGGAGGTCTATTGCATGATTAAAAACCTTCAAGAGGATGACATAAAGATTCAGTCAGCTTCCTTGAGAATGGAGGGTGCAACACTAGTATGGTGGGAATCGAAGACCCAAGAGGAGATTAAAACACATTGTGAGATCTCAATTTCTTGCATTGATTTCATTTCTACAATCAAAAGAAAATTCTACCCTCTAGCTCATATGTAGAAAGCCATCATGAATTGGCAGAACTTCAGACAACTTAAAGGTCAAAATGTGTAATATTACAGCCAAGAATTCAGAAAAAGGTCTTTAATGTTAGGTGTAAATTTGTAATCACACGACACATTGTTGAAGTACATAGGGGGTTTACACAGTTACCTTAGGCATACTATCTTAATGTTTAATCCCAATAATCGAGATAATGTGTGTGTGCAAGCCACTCAACTTGAGGCAAGAGGGAAAAACACCCCAGAAGAAGGTAGTAAAAATCCATTTAAGAGTAAAGGAAAGGAAAAGGCTTTCAAAGGGAAGGAAAAGAAAAAATGCGTCTATCAAAAAAGGAGAGAAAATTACATGCAAACATTTTTCTAGAGAGAGTCACGATGAAGCTCATTGTTGGAAGCTTCATCCTGAAATGAGACCAAAGAAAAAAACAACAAGGAAAAGAAAAAAACAACTGCAACCACTCAATAGGATTTGGGATCCGATTCAGGTGATGAAACTAAAATCACAACCATGGGGTTAAAAGGAAAAGAATCCATTGCTAGCGCTAGTTCTTCAAACTCACAAAATGAAACTCCAAACGAAAAGAGGAGAATATAACTTTTTCACATAAGGGTGATGTCAAAACACAACAAGATTGATATGTTGTTCGATAGCAACGCTCAAGCCAATCTTATCTTTGAAAACATTGTCAAAAGTTTAAATTTGGAAACCATTCCACATCATAAACCGTATCAACTTGGATGGGTATGTGACAATGCGCAATTGCAGGTTACAAGAAAGTGTAAACTAAAACTTTCTATTACTGTAAAGTTCATAGATGAAGTGGAGCTTGATGTTGTGTTGTTAGATATCTGTGGCATAGTTTTGGGCAACTGGTACCTTTATGACATAAAAGCTATCTTCCATAGACATGAAAACAAATATAATTTATTCAAAGGTGGAGTATAATATATTGTGAGAGCTCATAGCAAGAAAATAAATCTTTCGCTTGTTAATGTAGGGAAGATGAAAAGACTACTGAATTCGAGAAAGAATTTTTTGCTTCTAATGATCAAACCCAAGGATGATGTTGATAATGAAGCTTTTAAAGGTTTTGATTCAAATTTGAAATCCAAATTGGTTGACGTAGTTAACCTATATGACGATATGTTTTAGGAACCAAATGGATTACCTCCCAAGAGAGGAATCCAACATGAGATACAGTTGTAACAAGATTGTCCTCTTCCTAACATTGGCATGTACAGGATGTCAGTGATGGAAAGCATAGAAAGTAAGAAGCAAATTTAAGATTTGTTGAAAAAAGGGACCATTAGACCATCTTCCTCGCCATGTGATTCACCTATTGTCTTGGTGCCAAAGAAGGATGGAACATGGCACATGTGTATGGAATTTTGTGCATTGAACAAAATTACATTAAAGAACTGTTACCCACTACCCAGAACAGATGATTTACTTGATCAATTAAAGATGCAATTTATTTTACTAAGTTGGACTTAAGAAGTGGCTACCATCAAATTAGAATAGCTTAAGGAGACAGTTGGAAAACAAGATTCAAAACAAAACAAGGTTTGTTTGAAGGGCTAGTTATGCCATTTGGTTTATGTAATTTTCCCGCTACATTCATGCGTGCGATGAATGATGTATTGAGGCCATTTCTTGATGAGTTTGTCATAGTATGATTTTTTTTTTGTTAACTTTGGCATAGCTGCTATCTATATTTAAAAATCAAAATTTACATCCATCATATGTCCCAGGTGGTTAACCTGCCTGGAGGAAACCAGGCAACCACCTGTCTGCATTAAATCTAGTCCAAAATTTGAAAATGTTCATCTCTATGTATCTAGAATGTCTGTTCTTACGAGCTCTACTCATTATCCTAGCTTTTATTCTACTGTAATACATCGTAATTCAGTTTATCACTAAAAGAAAGCACTAACAGACTTAACATACTGCATCAGTCCTCATCCGAGGAAATTATTGGGGCAGGCACCTTGGCACTTGACCCAGGGATCTCACTTCTCTGCTCCATTGTCCATTTCAGGTCTCTCAGCATCTGTGCAATTCTCCCCAAGAAGAGGTTGTTACGAGAGGTCTAAATTTGCACAGCTGCAATTTCCTTGAGGAGCACAGACTTAGTGTTTTCCATTTCTTCCTGGTTCTGGTTCCGTTGCTGTTCGTTCCACTGCTGCATTTCCTCCTCTTCTTCTTCCTGGACAGCCTGATTCATGTTCATGGCTCTGGCTACCACATGCTTCATTATCCAGTATTGTTGTAGTGTTTTGTTGAAGAGGGAGTCGCAGCTCTGCGAGTTGTCGGGCTCTAGCACCATGGCCTCCCATTCTCCCCTAGGGACCTCTTGGTTCAGGCTGATAGATCTCAACTCTCTCTCCCAGCTAGCTATCTGCTCCCTAATTTCAGGTGGGTTCCTTGCCATGTAAGCATCTATAATGCTCATCATGTGCTCTGCCTCCGATTTCCTACCTCTCCTTTTTGGATTTTTTCTGGTTCCCTCTTCCTCTTTTGGTACCCGTTTCGCTTTCCTCAAGGCCATTTATTTCTGGACTAAATTTGATTTTTGATCCAGTTACTTACCATCCTTGCCTTGCTAGGATTCTGATTTCTCAGGGTAGGAGAAGGGTGTGAAGGTGCATCACACACCGAGGGCCAGCCTTTGAATCGACCCATTTCATTTTCTCCACTCAATATGGCTATGGGTACCTCTCGCTGCCCATGTTTCTAGCTTTTTGAGGGTCTGTACTGGTTGTCTTTTCTCCCCAACTGCCAAAGGGGGTGGCTTTATCTCCCTTTTATAGGGATTTCCTAACCATTCTTCCTCTAGCCTTTTTTATAAAAAAAATTGGTGCTTGGGTCCGACTACTTACAGAGTTACCTCTCCTTCCTGAGGTTCCTTTCTTCCCCGATCTGAAAACTTTCCTGGGTTTGGTCTTACCTTTCCTCAGGAGACCATTAGAATTTTTCCCCGGATGACCAGTAGTTTTCCTCGGAGCCAGGGCTTTCTAGCCTGCTCCTCTGGTCAGAGGTGGACACTGCTGCCCGGGTCTGAGGGCTCCTACATACTAGCTATGTCTACCTCCTGATCTAAGCTTCATGGCCCTCTCAGGAATGTTTCCTAGACTCCTACTTCTAGCTACAGCATAAAAGACTGAGCAAGAGGTTGAGACTACATACCACCTTACCCCGCCGTTGTCGTATCCTTTGTCTGTTCGTTGCTCCTGTCTACCACCTTTCTTTGTTCCAGCCGGCTTCGTTCTCTGCTGCATGCAAATAGCTATTTCCACCTCAGGCCCTCTTGGGGTTATTCCTTTCCTTCTGTCCCTTCTGACCTCCACCTGTCTTGTTTCTTTACCGACACTCTTTCTGGAGTCCTCTTCTCGGGATGTGCCTCGACTGTTCTGTCCGCCTTTACTCCCCATCACTCCTACGTCCTCCCGGCTGCTCTAGCCATGTACTTTCTGCCCTTTTGCTACCACTTGTTGTCCCTTCTCTGACCCTTTACTCGGCCTCACACTTGCCCTCCACCATCTCATTCCTTGATTGCACCTCTACTGGCATCTCGGGATGCGATCCATCCCTGCCCTGCTCCGTCAGCTGCCCCTTTTGCCATTTACTCCTTTCATTTTGCTCGTGTGTCCTATCTGTCATCACCAGTTGTGTCCTTTCCCCGCGTCTGCCACTTGCTGCCTTTTCCTGAACATTCCTTTCTGGATCTCTATTGCCATCGTTATCGACTTCTAGGAGTTTCTGCAGCTGCGCCTTCTCCTTCGAGTGAGGGAGCTCTGTTCCTCCAAGGTCCATCGACCTTCCACTGTTTCAGCTCCCCCAATTAGCTAGCCAGTCTGTCGGTCTATTTCCTTTTCGCCTTACATGTGTGGGAATAATACAGTCTACTCTATTTATCAATTTCCCTATTTCACTTGTCAACCATGCTGTTCGCCAGCTCCTGCTAATATTTTCTGTTGCTTTATTGTTTTGTAGTTGTTTTACCATGTCGATTACTAGTTTTGAATCATCTGCAATTTGAAGATTTTGGTACTTTCCCCGGATGGTGATTTCAAGTCCACGTTTTAGAGCATGTAAATCCACTTCATTGTTCATTTCTTCTTCGTAATCCATCGCATAAATTCTCAGAGTGGTTCCTCCATCATTCATGAATAACCCCCCTATTCTTGCTTCTCTTGGATTACCTTTTGCCACCCCATCAAATTTTAGCTTGACAAAGCCTTGGGGTGGATGCCTATAAGTATTAATCTCCTCGACCTCTCTAGTTTTAGGTTTACTTTGTTTTCATAGTATACTTATATGACATCTTAATTTTCAGTAAATCTCATAATGAAGATGTCATGCATGTAAGAAAAGTACCTGATGTCTTGAAAAAAAATAGTTGTATCTTAAGATATCAAAGTGAAAGTTTGGAAAAACTTCTTTAGTTTACTTGGCTCATATTGTTGGAGGAGGTGAGTTGAAAATAGATCCCTCCAAAGTTGATGTCATTATGAATTGGCCAAGGCCCAAGATAGTTACTGAGGTGAGAAGTTTTTTTGGAACAACCCAATATTAGAGTAAATTTATTGCTAATTTTTCTCTTATAGCAGATCCTTTGCATGCGTTGACAAGCATGAAAAAGGTTTTTTTGGTGGGGAGGAAAACAACAAAAGGCCTTTGATGCATTGAAGGAAAATATCAGTACAACTCCAATACTTGCACTTCCAGACTTGAGATAGTCATTTGAGATTTAGATTGATGCTAGTGACTACGCTATGGGTGCAATCCTCATGCAACATGGTAAGCCTATCTGTTTTCATTTGGAAACTTTTAATGGTGAAATGATTAACTATCCTACATATACCAAGGAATTGTATGCATTGGTGCAAAGTGTGAAAAAAAAGGAAAAACTACTTGATGGGTAAGGAAATAGTCATTCACACTGATCATCAACCATTGCAATAATCCCAATCAAAATCAAAGTTGCAGCAATCAAGGCACTTCTGATGGATGGGTTTTCTTCAAAAATTCCACTTGGTAATTGGGTATAATAAAGGTATCTACAATAAAGTCGCTGATATTCTTTTTAGGCCTATTGTTAGTGCAACTACTTTACTCAAGCATAATTATTTCTTACATGAAAGTTATATTGAGCAATATGCATAAGATAATGACTTTCAATATGTTTATGAAAGCTTGAGTCAAGGTAACTAAGTAGAGTAATTGGACTATTATTTGCATGATAACTTGATGTACCATCTTGGCAAGCTTTTTATTCCACATGGAGAAAGAGTTAACATCATAAGTGAGCCACATACTTCTCTTATTGCTGGTAATTTCAGTGTAAGTAAGATGATGGCACATCTACAGAGGTATTTTTATTGGCCTTGTATGCTTGAAAGTGTGTTTCGTTTTATTAAAGGATGTTAATTATGTGAAATTAGTAAGACTAGCAATAGGAAGTTAGGATTGTACACACCACTTATGTTTCCTTCACGACTACAGGAGAGTGTTTCTATGGATTTTGTAGGGGGTCTTTCAGTGTCAAAAAGAGGTCATGATTATTTGTATGTAGTTGTGGATAGGTTCAACAAAATGTTTATTTTGAGGCCATGTAAAAAGCAAGTTACATTAGAACAAACTGCTCAGTTATTCTTTCAGAATGTTCGGGTGCATTTTGGATTTCCGACATCCATTATTAGTGATCGAGATTCTTGCTTTGTTGGGAATTTTCGGTCAAGCTTGTGGGGATTCATGGACACCAGATGGTTAAACAAAAGTGGTGAAT
Source organism: Pinus tabuliformis (assembly GCA_031772625.1). Classification (NCBI taxonomy): domain Eukaryota; kingdom Viridiplantae; phylum Streptophyta; class Pinopsida; order Pinales; family Pinaceae; genus Pinus; species Pinus tabuliformis. The sequence continues at coordinate 727,453,575 of CM062806.1, read as the reverse complement.
GGAACAGTGATACATATTCTTTTTGGGTATTGTATCAAGCATCCTAAGTTGTGGGATGAACATTTACACTATATTCAACATGCTTACAACTGAGCCAAGAACTTTTCAACTCAAACTTTTCCATTTGAGACATGCTTGGAATACTTGCCCAAATCTCCTTTCGAATTTATTTTTGGAAAATATGTTGCTATTGAAGTTCATAAAGACATAGAGAAAGCAAGAAAGTTCATTGAAAAATTCCAATTAGTACACCAAAAGGTTCAAGAAGAGCTTGAGAAGTACAAAGCAAGGCATGATAAGCATCATCAAGATCAAAAGTTCCAAGTTGGTGATGAAGTTTGGATTCATATTAACAAAGAGAGGCTCCAAGGAAAACATAAAAACATAAAACCCATTAGATATGGTCCATTCATAATTTTGGAAAAGATTGGTAACAATGCCTTCAAGTTGGATTTTCCTTCATATATGCAAAGTTATGTTATTGTTAATGTTGAGAATTTAAGGTTGTATGAGCCTCCTTTGATTGAAGATAAAGGAGAGAATATTCAAATTCCATCTATTGAAGACTTTTCTCCAGAATTCCTTGATGAGCTTCAACAAGATACTATACTTGACAGAAGAATAAGGACATCAAAAAGGGGAAGTATCGATTATCTTAGTGTGGGGCTCAAGGGTACAAATCCTTTAAAAGCCAAATGGATAGAGGTTGGAAAGGTGAGGGAACTGTACCTTCACCTTTTGGACAATTTAAAGTGATCCTTTTGGGGTCCAAAAGGCTTCCAGTGGTGAGGAGTGATTAGGTGCTCAAAATTAGGCTCAAAGCTCAAAGTGTCAGAATCTCTATAAAATTAGCTTTAGATCGGAGAGTTCACCATCTTGATTCCAATAGTGTGAATGACACTCGAATCCAAGCTTGTATGAAGAAGTTAGAGCAAGTCAAAGTTCAGGTTTGACTTGGACAGATGGCAGGAAAAGATGATGTGGCAGGGATCTTCAGCGAATGGGGAAGCGCCAAGTGGTAGGCCGCCATTGGCCCCCACATTTCACAAATTGCACATCGCAGGTGGGTCAGCATTAAAAATTGGCCCCAGAACAAGCCAATGTGTGATGTGATAATCGCACATCGCAACAGGGTAGGAAAAAAGGCATTAAAGAATCAACCCCAGTAGTTGCGATGTGACGATCGACCCCCGAGAAGGGAAGGGTTGCGATGAGATAATCACAATCGCACACTGCAGAAAACGGAGTCTAGCATATATAAGACCATCGTTACTCCATCGATTGCGAATTGTGAAAGGATCCCAGATGCGATAAATTATGAGTCTGGTTAATAGTTCCGTCAGATCTGCCATATTGCAATCGCACATCGCCCCGCCACGTTCACAAACCATAAGCCCGTTGGTTCTCGTTGATTGCGATTTGCGATGGGACACTTAGTGTCGACAGATTATGGACCATCGCCCGGTGAATTATTCGCTCAGTTAGCACTTTTTGGAGCTCATTGTAGGTTTTAACCCCTACAGAAATTACCTGCATACGAATTCTAAAACATAGAAAATAAACAATAGCGAGAGAATAACACATAAAACACATATACACATAGATTTTCCCCTGGATCCCAAAACCGAGAATACCAGCTTAATTTTTCATTATGTTCCTTTCAATGTTACAATACATATTTATACATGCTGAAGCATCCAATACCATGGACCGAAAACCATCGCGTCCAAAACCATGGACCGAAAACCATCGCGTCCAAAACCATGGAACGAAAACCATCACGTCCAAAACCATGGACCGAAAACCATCGCGTCCAAAATCATGTCCAAAAACCATGCACAAAACCATAGGTGGGTCCGCCCAACCTAACATAGGGTCCAAAACCAAAATGGACCCCATAGTGTGGGGTAGCTGCACTACTCAAACCCCCTATGACTCCCCCCACTACACAATCGACGCAATGAAGGGAGGGCTCTGCCCCCCTTCTAATCCCTCAGTTAACTACGTGGGCTAGTCGTGGAAGGAATATAACACAACCAAACATTCTCCCACTTGTTGTTTTCTTTCCACAGGGGGCCACAAGAGAGCTTAGTCATTTATCTAGCCCTGCAATGCCCATTGTTTCTCTACACCAAGAGAACTTCTTAGAGCTCACATATTTTGTCAATGCACCTGCAATATTCTTCAGAGTGTCCACCTTTACCAACAACACCTTTTTGTCTTCTATCATATCCATCACAAAGTGATATTGAACATCAATGTGCTTTGTCTTTGAATGATATGCAGGGTTCTTTGCCAAGAAAATTGCACTTTGGTTGTCACAGTCTATCCTTATAGCTCCTTGTACTAACCCCATATTTGAACACAATCTCTGCAACCAAACTGTGTCCTTGCTTGCATGAGTGGTTGCCATGTATTCTGCCTCTGTAGTTTATAGTGCTACTACAAATTATTTCTTACTCATCCAACTGACTGCACCTCCAAATAGGTTAAACACATACCCACTTGTAGATCTTCTTTGATCCAGATCTCCAGCCCAGTCTGCATCAACAAAGCCACGAATACTCAACACTCTGTCCAGTCCTGGTCTTCCTTGGTAGCACAAATCATGATCATTAGTGCCACGCAAATACCTGAAAACCCGCTTCATTGCTGTCTAGTGCTCCTTCCCTGGTTTTAACATAAACTTGCTCAATACTCCCACTGCATGTGAAATGTCTGGTCTAGTACAGACCATCGCATACATCAGGCTATCGAATGCACTTCCATATGGAACACTGGAAATGTCCTCTTCCTCTTCTTGTGTCTTGGGACACTATTCAGCAAATAACTTTACACCTACAGGAATAGGAACCTTCACCGGTTTACTATCTTTCATACTAAACCTCTGCAATATTGTCTCGACATACTTCCTCTGGTTTAACCAAAGCTTCCTCTTTGTCTGATCTCTTTTAATTTCCATGCCCAAAATATAGTTTGCAACACCAAGATCTTTCATGTTGAATTTGGAGGACAATTGGGTCTTCAAATCCTGGATAATTTCTTTGTCATTTCCAACCAGCACCATATCATCCACATACAAGACCAGATAAATAACATGGTCACCAATTAATTTAAAATACACACAGTGATCTGCTTTGCTTCTAGTGAAGCCAAGTCCTCGTATAAATGTATCAAATTTCTGATACCACATCCTTGGTGACTGTTTTAACCAATACAAAGACTTTTTTAAGTTGCATACCAGTTCTTTCTTACCCTTCACCTCAAAACCTTCAGGTTTCTTCATGTAGATCTCCTCTTCCAGATCCCCATGAAGAAATGTTATCTTCACATCCATCTATTCTACCTAAAAATCAAAAGTAGCAGCAACAGATAAAAGTAATCTAATAGAAATTACCTTGGCAATAGGAGAAAAAATATCATCAAAATCAATTCTCGGCACTTGGGAATAACCTTTTGCTACCAACCGTGCTTTGTATTTCTCCACCTTTCCTTCTGCATTTGTCTTCTTCTTGAACACCCATTTGCTGCCAATGGGTTTCCTTCCAGCTGGCAACTCCACCAGATCCCAAGCCTCATTTTTGTGCAAAGATTCCATTTCATCAACCATGGCCTCTTTCGAGAGTTTTCCATCCTCTGAATCTAATGCTTCCTTCACAGTTCTAGGATCATCATCAATAATAGATAAAGAAAAATTTGAACAGAAAGCAGATGGACTATACCTTTTTGGTTGCCTTCTTTCTCGAACTGATCTTCTCACACCTGGAGTTTGTGGCTCTTCATCTTCTGATTCCTCCTCTGCTATAGAGTTTGATTCTTCCTCCTTTAGCTCAAACTCTATCTTCTTAGGTTCCTTTGGTTGGACTTCATGTTTAATAACATCTTTCACGTCTCTGAAAACCACATCTCGGCTATACACAACCTTCCTTGTTATTGGATTCCAAAGCTTATAACCCTTTAACCCATCCTTATACCCAATAAAGATGCACTTTTTAGATTTACTATCCAACTTGGTTCGTTTCTCCTTTAGAACATGTACATATGCATCACATCCAAATACCCTTAGATGTGAAAGAGAGGGTTTTTTACCAGTCCATACCTCTTTTGGAGTCTTATCCTCCAATGTTGATGAAGGTGATCTGTTGACCAGGTAACATGTTGTCTCCATCGCCTTTGCCCAGAATTCCTGTCCTAACCTAGCACCACTGAGCATGCTTCTTTCCCTTTATATCAATTTCTTGTTCATTCTTTTTGCAAATCCATTTTGCTGAGGTGTATATGGAGTAGCCTTCTGTCGTGCTATACCACACTTCTTACAGAATTCTTCAAATTCTTACTGCAAAACTCTCCACCATTATCTGTCCTCAGCACCTTTATCTTCTTCTCTGTCTGGTTTTCCACCAGAGCCTTAAATTCTTTAAACCTGTCAAAGACTTCATATTTATTCTTAAGGAAATATATCCATTTATTCTTTGAGAAGTAATCTATAAATGATACATAGTACACAGACTTAGCTAGTGATGGAACCTTCACAGGTCCAAACACATCACTGTACACAAGTTCTAATATTTGTTTCGCCCTCTTACCACCAGAGGGGAAGCTCACCCGATTCTGTTTCACATATACACAATTTTCACAGAAATCAAAATCCAGAGAGCTATTACTCATACCTTCTACCATACCTTTACCATGAAGTATTCGAAGGCCCTTCTCTCTAATATGTCCAAGCCTTTGATGCCACAACATGGTCTTCTCTCCAAAGACCACTAGATTTTCTGCTCCACTTTCAGGAACCACAGAGATGTTTCACCCATCAACAACAGTGCTACCTTGTAGCTTGCACAAATTTCCAATCCGAACTCCCCACATCAATACTAGTGCTCCTCGAACCATCTTGCAGGTATCCTTCTCGAACACTGTTTTTACACCTGCATCATCCAACTTGCTTACAAAAATCAGATTTCTGGCCAATGCAGGAATATGCAGAACACCCAGAAGTGTTCTAACCCTTCCACGTTGCAACTTCAACTTTAATTTTCCGTGATCAATGATTCTAGCCTTCATATAATCCCCTAAGAAGACACCACCACCATCATATTTCTCATACTCGTAGAACCACTCTCTATGGGAAGTGAAGTGAAAGGATGCACTTGAGGCAATCAACCATGCCTCATGATCTACATGTGTACTTGAAGAAGCCAAGTACACATCCCCACTTTCATTTGAGGTGATTTTAACCTCTGCAGAAGGAGCATCATCAGATCCCTTTCCTTTATCAGGAGCTTTAGATTTACAGTCCATTTTGTAGTGCCCTTCCTTTCCGCATTTCTAGCACACCACATTTACAGGTTTTCCTAGAGATTTAGATCTCCCTCAAGATTTAGATCTCCCACTCGATGAATTATTTTTGTTTTTGTTATGGGAAAGTCCTCTTACAGATAAGGCATCACCATTCTGGCTCTCCATATTTTTCCGTCTCATCTCCTCCGTCAGCAAGGATGAGACTATTTCATCAAACTGCAAGGCAGTTGCATTGCTACCTATTGCAATAACCAAACTATCCCTCGAATCTGGTAGAGAACACAACAAACTAATGCACTTATCTTCGTCTGAAATTTTAATATCAACAGATAATAACTGAATTACCACAGTATTAAATGCATTCAAATGCTCTGTCACCAAGTCTCCATTTTTCATCCTTAGGTTATATAGCTTTTTTGCAGGAACAGTTTATTCGCCAACGACTTAGATTGGTACAATGTCCCTAACTTGTCCCACAAAGCCTTCGCCGTAGCTTCCCCCTATACATTCAACAATACTGAATCTGAGACACACAATCGTATTGTGCTTTTTGCCTTCTGATCCAACTTCTTCCATTCTTCATCGGACACTCCCGTTGGTTTAGTACCTAGATCTACTACGATCCACTGATCTTTATCCACCAAAAAATCCTCCATCTTGAGCTTCCACAACTCAAACTCTGACCATTAAATTTCTCGATCTATATCTTTCCATTGCTCGCCATCTTCTTTCACCACCAGAATCGATCTCGTAAATCTTTCGCTGAACAAGGTCTACCACAGGCCCAAGCAAAACCCCTCAACAACAAAGGCATCCCCTTCAAGCCAAATAGCTCTGATACCAAATGTAGGTTTTAACCCCATACAGAAATTACCTGCATACGAATTCTAAAACATAGAAAATAAACAATAGCGAGAGCATAACACATAAAACACTACCAGCTTAATTTTTCATTATGTTCCTTTCAATGTTACAATACATATTTATGCATGCTGAAGCATCTAATACCATGAACCGAAAACCATCGCGTCCAAAACCATGTGCGAAAACCATGCACAAAACCATAGGTGGGTCTGCCCAACCTAACATAGGGTCCAAAACCAAAATTTTCTTGGGTACTGCCCCGGACCCCATAGAGTGGGGTTAGCTACACCACTCAAACCCCCTGTGACTCCCCCCGCTATGCAATCAATGCAATGAAGGGAGGGCTCTGCCCCCCTTCTAACCCCTCGGTTAACTACGTGGGCTAGTTGTGGAAAGAATATAACACAACCCAACACTCATTTGTAGGATCATGTTAGATTTTGAGCAATTTGTGGAGTGAATAGTGGGAAAACTAGGATAGGTCATAACTTCTTCAGTTTTACACCAAAATGGATGTAAAAAGAGACTAGATGGTTGTTTTTGGACATTTTGGACTCATTCAAGAAGGTTTTAGAAGCATTTGAACATTGTAAACACATATTTTTACACTTTTTGAGCATAATAGAGTGGCCCAAGCCATTGGAAGTTGGACAAAGGAGACGTAGCCCAGGAGGGGTGAACTCCTTTTTCATGTTCCTGTTACAATGTGTTTTTGATGATGTTTTGTACATGTTTATGTTGTTTTCTAGCCTCTTATTTATGTTAAATTTCTCATAAAACTAACGTAAAAACTCATCATTTCATTTGCAAAAATTCATGAATCTTTAAGCACAATGAAAGCATTTTGTTTCTAATCTAAGTAGGATCCTAGCATAGAAATCTAATATTCTAAATCACATTATTCATGGAGTGATAATTCTAGTTTATGAAGCTATTTTTGGGTCAAGGCCACCTCGAATGTCTCAGGAAGTCGAAGATGATCTTCAGAAGGTTGGGAATTGGTTTGGAGAGGAGCTATTTACTTATATTAGAATTTATGGAAGTTTAGCTAATCCTCATGTCATTCCTTTATACATACCAGATAAGCTTCTAAGCAGAGAAATAGCCTATCAAACGGTGGGTTATGGCATTTCTAAAACATTGAAAGATTCAAATAAGAGGATGTGGCCATATTTTCCTGCTAAGTTTGGTCTATTTTCCTTAGAAAATTATAACCATGTAGAGAAGGAAATTTAGGCGATTCAGGCCCTCGACCTACCTACTATTCCCAACAGACAATACAATCTTGTTTCTATAGTTAAAAAGTTCACTACTTCCCAAAATATCAGGCAATTTGTTCATGAACATGATAGGTTGGATGACTTGTTTGAGCAATCCTCTTCTTATGTGAAAGTATTAAAGAGAGTAGAAGAACAATTGTCCCTTGAGGAGAAAGATCAATTTCCACAATACCAAAATTCTAGAATAGTCAACCTTCCTTTGGGTTTATTGCAGCTAACTTAGGAAAAGGCTTTAGCTGCTAATGTTTAGATTGTCAGTTCTTCACAGTTAATAGTACCTCCTCAAACAAAAGGTGTTGTGGTTTCCTCAACATCCCAGGAAGAAGGAATTGTATCTGATCCTAGATTGGATGAAATATGGGAAGAGTTTAGTCAAACTTTAAATTCAAAAAATGATGATCCTTAGACTGTAAAAGCTTCACAACAAAGTAATCCTCAAGATACTCCTAAGAATTCTAAAGAAAAGAAGGCTACTGATAAATCTCAGGCTCAAGATGAGAAAGATTTTGAAATTATTCCTGCCTTTCCTACCTCCAAAATTGTTTTGAATATTGAGGAGATTCCTCCTTTGGATATTTTCAACACAAGGTTGTAGTGAAAAGAGGAAGAAAGAAAAGAAAGCTAGATCAATCACAGACATCAGTACCTAGCAATCTATCCCCTTTTGAAGTTTTATGGAAGGGCTCTACTGCAAAACCAATAGAGGAGTTAGGGAGACTAACTCAGTTCATAGGTGCTTATGCCTCAACAACTATTGATAAGGCAACAAATTTTCAAAGGCTTCTAAAGACGAAAGAACAAAAAGTCTTCCTATTGTAGAAGAATCTTGAGAATGAAAATCAAAGGATTAGTGACCAATGGAAATCATAACTGATAGAGTTACAATAAATATTTGAATATCTAAAGTTGCAATATGATAATGATTTGCTAAGTAAAAAATGATCAGATCTAGGAAATGCAGAAGAAAATTGAAGAAATGCATATTAATCCTGAATTGACAGAATTGAAGAAGGAAGCCAAGGAGTTGAATTCTCTACTTGTACATCAACAGAGGGTCTTTTGCAATAAGCTGATAATAATTCAAGATCAGTGTAAGGTAGTTGATTCTCTTATTGATCAATTGTCACATTTGACAAGCTACTTTGAAGAAATGAGAAGCTCATAAGATTCCTCAACTGTGAAGAAGGTAGATCTATTAATCTACCAAAGATTGATGAGGCTTAGAAAATCATTGTTTTAAGGGAATGGGAGATTCAAATGAAACAGGCTGAAGCAACCATAAATGAAGCCCGAAATCTTGCTAGTTCTATTATTGAACTAGTTAATGATAATTTACTACAATCTAATCTCATTTCAAGTTTGCTCGAAGGTACCTTGCCTGATGCCAGAGATTTTTCAAAGGTGTGGCAGGAACACTGCAAAAATATAATTGAAATAATCGATCAATTGGCCGAGGTCAATCTCAAGCATCATTGGCAGTTTCTAGTGAAGTCGCACAGTCAATGGTTGGTTCTTCGTTGCCTTTCCAATGTCACCATACAAATGTTGCCATCTTTGAAAAATGCTATTTTTATAGGTCAAATGAGGATCAAACCCAAATTCCCACCAGAGCTTAGCAATTTGATAGATATCTACAATATGTGACAGCTAATTATTGGACGATCTTCTTCCTAAGTGTTGAAAATGGCAACAATAAATGCTAAAAATAGAAATGTTAAAAATAACATTGCTATAAATAGAATTTTAGGATATACTCCAACTCATTTGGAAATAACAAAAAAAATAAATTCTAAAAATAGCATTTCTATAAATAGCATTTCGGGATAGATTCCAATTTTAATTAGTCCCTGAATTAAAGTTCGAATTTAGTCTCACTAGATGTTTGAAAAATAATTAATTAATTCATCTTGAGTTAATTAGTTGGAGAAAATCAAACATGAAGTCTTTGTGAGGACATGCAACAGTTATCCCTTTGATTGAGGAAGTTATCCCTTAATTAAGGAGATAAGGATGAGTTGTATTTGAGTTGTAATTATTTAACTCAGTTAACCGAGTTAAGTCCAGTTAAATTAGTTCCAAACAGTTTGAGGAACTAATTGTGAGTTTAGTCAGTTAATGCATGCATGCATGTAACTAGTGTACTTCAAATAACTGAATATTCTCTCATAAATAACTCATGCATGTCAGTTCAGATAGAGACCTAGTTGAGATTAAAGGAAGGGACAGTGTACTATCAGTTGGAGGAATTTTCCTATAAAGGAAACTCATCCATGCGGAAGAAATTATCTCCTTCAGGATTCGGCAGTTATTTTAGAGGTCAGTGTTGTGTGTGAGGTGAGAATCACACAGGTTGCAGCTGGAGGACCCAGGAGAAACTACGCAAGGAAATAGGAGGCTTGTAGGACTGAAGGAAGGCATATGTGTTGTCTATTATGTCTATGAGGAGCAGTGAGGGATTGTACTGAGAGCTAGATAGATTGTGAGCTAAAGCTTTGTGTAATCTCTGAGATATTTCCACTTGTATGATATACAAACAACGGGATTTTTAGCTGAGGCTTTCCCTAGAGTATTATTCTGTGTTTCATGTGTATTATTTCTTCTTTTCTGTTATATGTGTTCCAATTGATATAGCTCAAATTGATTAAGATTCCGCAAAGTTTTATGGTAGAAGTAGATCTAGTATTTTGCTTTAGTATATTGCATTATCAGGTGATTGTACTGAGAGCTAGATAGATTGTGAGCTAAAGCTTTGTGTAATCTCTGAGATATTTCCACTTGTATGATATACAAACAACGGGATTTTTAGCTGAGGCTTTCCCTAGAGTATTCTTCTGTGTTTCATGTGTATTATTTCTTCTTTTCTGTTATATGTGTTCCAATTGATATAGCTCAAATTGATTAAGATTCCGCAAAGTTTTATGGTAGAAGTAGATCTAGTATTTTGCTTTAGTATATTGCATTATCAGGTGATCTACAGTGAGAATTTCTACATGGTATTAGAGGATAGGTGATCAAAGTGAAGAATAGTATACAAGAATGGAGAAGTTTGAAGTTTGGAGTTCCTGATTATAGAAATTGAGTTCTTATCACATCTCAATTTCACCAATGGCATTCAGCGGTTTGAGACTTGAGTATGCACTTGATGGAAGCTTGAATTATATAGCCTAGAAGGATCACATGGAAGCCGTATTAGAGGACAATGGTTTGAGGGACTTCATTGATCAAGAAGTCCCCAAGCCCGTAGCAGCTAATGTCCAAGAATTGGCGGAATGGAAGAAATGTGTGACTAGAGCGAGGAGAATCCTCCTGGAAGGAGTTCAATACCACATTATCTCGAGCCTCCATGGGAAGGAGACATCGTTTTCAATGTGGAAAACATTGAAGGATCTATATCATAACAGTAGCAATCAGAGGAAGCTGGTGCTGAAAGACAAGCTTCTGAAAATCAAGTGTGAAAAGGGTGACATGATCTCTACATATCTGAACAAGCTCACCACCTACAGGGATGAGCTTGAAAGTGTAGGGATCACGACAACTGATGATGACATGGTGAGTCTTGCTCTCCTCGGTTTTCCTAAGAGCTGGCATGACTACCAAGACTCAGTAAATGGAAGAGAGAAACTTCCAGATTGGGAATGACTTTGGTCGGATCTGATGCAGGAGGAGATAAGGAGAAGCACCAGAGATGGTTCTTCATCCAAGGAGGATGAAGAAAATTGCGCCTTAGTGAGTAAGGAAAAGAAAGGGAAGAAGAAGGTTTCTCATCCCAAATCGAGTTCTTCCGATGGTGGGAAGAAGTTTGTCAAATCGAAAGTGTGATTCTTTCATTGTCATGAGGTGGACCATTTTGCTACAAATTGTCCACTGAAGAAATCCAAGAAGGGATCCTTGGAAGGATCAGAAGGTGAGGCACTGGCCTCATAGTTCAAATTGGATTTCACCCTCATCGCATGCATGGTTTCATCCATGGTGGGATGTGGTTGGTTTCTTGACAGTGGAGCTTCATTCCACATGAATCGTGATAAGAGTTTGTTCAGTACCTTGGAGGAGAAAGACCTCCAGATACTCATAGAGATGGGTAATGATGAAAAGTATGGTGTCTCAGGAGTAGGCACGGTTGTTTTTCAAAGGGAGCATGGAGCTCGTATTACCTTGATAGATGTGAAGTATGTGCTAGGACTGAGGAAAAACTTGGTATCGATCGCAATGCTGGAAGACAAAGGCTATGATGTAGTCTTCAGTAAGGGAAAGGTTTTCCTTAGACACATCACCATGAGATAGGTGAAGCAGATCGGTTCACGAGTCAAGAACCTGTATGCTCTTGAGGTTCAAGATGCATGCAAAGCCTTAAGGAGCAAGGAAACTATTGTAGACTTGGTGGTTGAGAGGGAGAGTACACTACCTCTCAACATGTAGCGCCATAAGAAGTCTCAGACAATTGTGGAGGAGCCATAATTGGTGAAGCAGCTTCAGGAGGTTGTGGAGCAACCACAATTGGAGAAGCCAAGAGGAGACTGAGTGGAGGCATCCACTCATGTAGAGACCTCCAGTAGGGGGAAATTTCAAGACAAGTGGGCAGAGGGATCACATGCAGCCATATCTCCAGGTGTGAGATGGGGCGATGTGAAGAGATAGTCTCATGAAGGTTGAAATACAGGCAGGATCCTTGAGGTACCCAACCTCTTGGATTAGACCTTGCTACAGGAGCCCTGACGAGGAGTAGTAGGATTGGTTGAGTGGGTGGAGACGGATGTGGATGGAGTGGTAGAGAGAGCTACAGTGCAGGAGTCCCAAGACAATGTAGAGCTAGCAGGCTGCAGCAATGCGAGAAGCACAGGAGTGTTGCACTAGTGCAGGATGGCACAGAGAGGTGGCAATGGTGTGAGATGTAGGGGGTTGTTGCAGTAGTGTAGAGGTCAGAGAGGGAGTACTTGTCAGTGGCAGAGGGAGCTTCAGCATGAGAGGGTGTTTCTAGCCCAATAGGGAGGTTAGTTGGGAGTTTTTTTGTTTCTATAGTTGTTGGAGCAACAACACCTCGGAGAAGTGTTGCATGCAAAAAATTCCAAAGGTTTAGGATCAAGTTCGAGTTGAATGCCTTTCTTGTTGAGAGGGAGTGTTGAAAATGGCAACAAGAAATGCTAAAAATAGAAATTCTAAAAATAACATTTTTATAAATAGCATTTTAGGATATACTCCAACTTGGTTGGAAATAGAAAAAAATGGAAATGCTAAAAATAGCATTGTTATAAATAGCATTTCGGGATAGATTCCAATTTTAATTAGTCCCTGAATTAAAATTCGAATTTAGTCTCACTAGCTGTTTGAAAAATAATTAATTAATTCATCTTGAGTTAATTAGTTGGAGAAAATCAAACATGAAGTCTTTGTGAGGACATGCAATAGTTATCCCTTTGATTGAGGAAGTTATCTCTTAATTAAGGAGATAAGGATGAGTTGTATTTGAGTTGTAATTAGTTAGCTTAGTTAACTGAATTAAGTATAGTTAAATTAGTTCCAAATAGTTTGAGGAACTAATTGTGAGTTCGGTTAGTTAATGCATCCATGCATGTAACTAGTGTACTTCAGATAACTGAATATTCTCTCATAAATAACTCATGCATGTCAGTTCAGATAGAGACCCAGTTGAGATTAAAGGAAGGGACAACGTACTATCAGTTGGAGGAATTTTCTTATAAAGGAAACTCATCCATGCAGAAGGAATTATCTCCTTTAGGATTGCGCGGTTATTTCAGAGGTCAGTGTTGTGTGTGAGGTGAGAATCACACAGGTTGCAGCTGGAGGACCTAGGAGAAACTATGCAAGGAAATAAGAGGCTTGGAGGACTGAAGGAAGGCACAGGTGTTTTCTATTCTGTCTATGAGCAACAGTGAGGGATTGTATTGAGAACTGGATAGCTTGTGAGCTAAAGCTTTGTGTAATCTCTAAGATATTTCCACTTATATGATAATACATATAGCGGGGTTTTTAGCTGAGGCTTTCCCTAGAGTATTCTTCTGTGTTTCATGTGTATGATTTCTTCTTCTCTTTTATATGTGTTCTGATTGATCTAACTCAAATTGATTAAGTTTCCACAAAGCTTTATGGTAGAAGTATATCTAGTATTTTTCTTTAGTATATTGCATTATTAGGTGATCTATAGTGAGAATTTCTACACTAAGCTTGGAAAGTTTTTGCATCCGTTCCCCAATTTTCCTTTTATTGAATAATTTTTTGAGAGCTTTTAGACTAATCTATTTTTATCTTTTGTTGAGAAACTATAAATTTCCTCTCCAAGATAGAGAAGGGGTTTTGAATTTTTGTAAGAAGAGACTTAAGTTGCACTATTGTAATTAAGTTTTTCTTAATATTAAGTTGAACCACTTGCTTTTCCGTGATGAGAAGATCTATGGTATATTGGGTACTACTATCCTATTTCTATATTTTTGCTTTGAATAGAATGATTTAAGGTTATTATTTGCATGTATGTTTTAATCAATCTTTCATTATCACTGTTGATGTGTTTGATTGAAATTTTAGTTATATTTGTGAACAATGAGATCTTAGTATATGTGATGTTTTAAACAAATTAATTTTATTAACTATTTAATAAAATTAATTTTCTGTAATTGAGTTAATATCATAATTGCATGATGATCTATATTTTTATGTTAATTATGACATCTTTATAATGCACAGGTTATTGTCTTACCCGATATTTATAGTAGTTTATATTAGTTTCTATTTCAATTCTTAGTTATATTAGAATACATACCCACATCCACCACATCTCATATAGTTTTATTTAAAGGGAAATTGGTCCCAAAATTCCAAACGAAAAATGATCTAATTTATGGTCTCGACTGAGTGGTTTCCCTAATGCTAATGTAGTCATTTAGGACCATCAACATTTTTGGTGCTAGAAGGAGGGCTAATCGACTACGAATGGAAAAAAGTCTCATTCCAAACCTAGAGGTAATTCTAAGAGTCACTCACCCTCAAAGTCTCCTCCAACTTCCAAATCACATTCTAAATCTCCTAATTCTAGATCTTAAGTTGCCCAATCTTCATTTCCTATCCTGACTATGAAAGGAAATGGTGAAACTTCCACTTCTCTTCCAAATCAGCCTAATGAAGCTTTTGAATTGAAAATTTTAATTTAGAACTTGGAAGGGATCTCCATCTTGGGAGAACACACAGTGAAGATAGATCTTTCAGATGATAGTGTCACTTCATCAATAAAGTCTTCTGTAATTCTTACCAAAGTACAAAGTGAGAAGCTTAGAATTCAACCTTTTAAATTTCCTTGACCAAACCATAAGAAAAAGAAACAAAATTTTGGTATTGATTCTTTAGCTTGCGAGATCATTTCATATTCTCCACCTCATACTCCCTTTGTTCAACGCTCTTCTTCTCAACCTACTTTGCCTTCTTCCTATTACTCTTTATCATACTCTTCTACCCATATTCCTCTTCCAAAATCAACCATTGTTATTGTCAAAAATATTACTACAGGGTCAAATTATTTGACTGTAAGTACTTCCACAGCCCTTCATCAAGCACACAGACTTATGGACTTAACACTAATCCAAGATTGGCAAACCAACAAGTTAGACCATGGAATAAGCCAAGAGCCATTGCAATGACACCTCCCCTTCACCCTCTTCCTAAACATCTATATATATGTTTGCCAAAGTATAATATTGAAAATGGTTTACCTGCATAGGACATATTAACAATTCCATGTTGGCAATCAATCTCAACAAGTTATCTGAAGAGGATGTGGTTTGCATACTATTTCCTTATACATTTGAAGGAGCAGTAGGGTCTTGGTATTTTCCCTAAAAGCTGGATCTATTGTAGATTGGGACACATTTGAAGAGAAGTTTCTTAAGAAATTTGGGGATGACAGAACTACTACTACTTTGGTTAATGATTTATCAAATCTTAAAGCACCCCAAATGAGAAAATCAAATATTTCAATTCAAGGTTTAATAAATTATTGAATAAAATCCCAACTGCTTCTAGACCAGGTGTTGATGTTCAGATTGAATGGTACATCAATACCTTACCTTCAAATATTGTGATTTTTATAGATAGAGATAAAAAATTCATACATGATGATAATATGAAAGAAGCTCTAGTTATCGAAAAAGGGTACTTTCCCTTGAAAAAAATCTACCGTAGAAGAAAGAAAACAAGCAAAAAAGGTAATTTTGAAAGAATAACCTAAGAAGAAAGATTCTAAAGATTACTTTGATGTGGAAGGTATGAAGAAGGTCCTTAAAAATATGCCTAATGAGATGGTAGAGCTTAAGAACAAGTTGTCGAATATTCAAGGAGATATTATAGACCATTTAAGAAGAATCAACCTCCTCAACTACTTGCTCAAATTTGAAATGTAGATTCTGATGATGAAGATGAGGAAGATGAAGAAACTACATATGACGAAGAAACAAAAGAAGAAGAAATAGTAGAAGCTCATGGCTCATGGGATTATATTCTTACTGCTTCGGAGAATGAAATGGAAGAAGTAGCCCTTCTGATTTGTACATGAAGTAAAGGACATGCATATACTATACCAACAAGCAAAACTCAGAGGAACTCCAATATCTTTGTGAAGGAGAAAGGTACATCTAAAAAAGGTTTGATCAGTCCATTGATCATACTTTGCGTATTTCTAAATCACCTTCTCCTTCTTCTTCTTCTTCATCAAATACCTTAATAGTTTATTATAGCATTGAATATAACATAGTAGAGGACATGAAAAAGACCAAAGCAAATATTTCCATGTATGAGGTTAGTAAATTAAAACAACAACAAAAGTTATTACTAAATGAGTTAAATGCTGTACTTGCATCCCCATTTCCCTCAACTGTTGTTACTTCTAAAGTCTCAGAAGAGAAAAATAAAACATCTCATGTCCCCTTAGATAAATTTGATTCTTCTAATGCAATCTTAGTTGGAGACAAATTTGATTCCCATATTGCTCCTTTTCTTTTGACTTTTGAAAATTTTAACAAAAATTTTCATAATTGTCAAGTAAATTTAGGTGCTTCTTCTAATATAATGCCTTATTCGATGTGCCTTAGATTAAATGTAACACCTCATAAATTTGTTGTGCAATTTGTTCAGTTAGAAAAAACAAAATTCAAAGTTTTAGGAGAAATGAATGGTTATTGAGTCGACTATGTTCAAATTCAAAATTATTTCAAATCATTGATATCTTGGTAGATGATATCCTCGAATTTTATGGTCTCATATTAAGAAAGGATTATTCTGAGAAGTTACATGGTTATTTCGTAACAGATGGTCACACCTTTGACTCCCTTACAACAATAAACCAAATCAAATCATAGTTGATAGGGAGAGACATATGGAGTATTTTTTGATTGATTTAGATGAGGAGAGCGAACCTGTAGCTTTTACCAATAACATATGGGAAATTACTCTTTAGAATATTTCTTTGGTAGTTTTCCTACCCAAAGTTCTCCTTTTCTTGTGATGAAACAGAAAAAATTTCACAAACAAATTCATCTTAGGTGTATTAATATTATAGAAAATCTTGTAAATAAGGTTGATGATTTATTTCGGATACTTTATTTTGATGGATCGAGGTCAAGTGATGGTGTAGGAGCTGACTGTATTCAAATTAATCCAAATGGAGAGAAAACCATGCTTACTTGTAGGTTAGAGTTTGAATCGACTAATAACATAGCTAAATATGAAGCATTGGTTCAATGTTTTCAAAACACTATTAGCCTTGATGTCAAATATCTTAATGTTTTTTGTGATTCCAAAATCATTATTAAAAAGGTAAGGAATACAATCCAATATGTTTCTAACCACATTTATCATTACCAATCCTTAATTCAATATTTGACTACACATTTCATGGCATTCAATATAACTCCAATTCCTAGAATTCAAAATGTTAGTGCATACCTCTTAGCTAGCATAGCTTCAAAACTCATACCTCCTGAGGACTTCAGTCTAGATAGATTTTCAATAGAATTGATTTTTCGCCCTTCTATTCCTGATAACATCACAAATTTGCGAGTGTTTAACAATGATAATGATATTATAAGTTTTCTGACTTTTGAAGGTTCTTATACATATCAAATCATTGATGAAGATGAACATGATAGGCTAATTAATAAGTCTTTTGATGAAAATTCATTACCAAAACCTGTGGTAAAGTTAGAGGATTTGTATGACTTGAAGGATATATTCAAGAAACCAACCAACTATGAACTCAAGGTTAGTACTTTAAGGTTTGAATTTGTTAATTTAGGGTCCGAAGAAAAAGCTCAAAATATTAATTCAGGACTTTAACTCTCTCCTGACGAAACACTTGTTAGGGATATACAAGGACATTTTCTGCTTGGAGTTACAATGAATTGAAGACATATGATACCTCTATCATCCAACACACCATACCCATGATGCCCGATGTAAAGCCATTTCAACATAAACTTAGAAAAGTCCACCCTAATCTTGAAACTCAAATTAAGACCGAGCTAAATAAATTCCTTAAAGCCAAAATCATTTTTCCGGTCAGACATTCCAAGTGGGTGTCAAACCTCATCCTTATTAGAAATAAGAATGACCATATTCGAATTTGTATTGAATTTAGGAATTTGAATAGAGCATTTGAAAAGGACAAATTTCCTCTCCCTCCGATGAAACAAATATTGCAGTCTATTCCAAGCTCAGAACATGTCATTTTTAGATGGTTTTTCAGGTTATAACAAGATCCTTGTACACCTTGTAGATAGATTAAAGACGACATTCAAAACCAAATGGGGAACCTATGCTTATCAAAAAATGCCTTTTGGTTTAATTAATGTTGGAGCTACATTTCAAAGAGCTATGGATATTTCTTTCAAAGGTCTAATTAATAAACTAGTCGTTGTTTATTTAGATGATATTACAATTTATTCAAAGAAAAGGAGTAATCATCTTAATGATTTAAAACATATCTTTGAAAGGTGCAGGAAATTTGGAATATCTTTAAATCCTAAGAAATCATTCTTTTCTCTTAGTGAAGGAAAACTCCTAGGTTTCATTGTCTCAAAATATGGAATCACCATAGACCCGGAAAGAGTCAAAGCCATCTCAGAAATTCCCATGCCTCATAACAAGAAATCGATGCAATCTTTCCTTGGACAAATCAATTTCATTAAACATTTTGTTCCTGATTTTTCATAGATTATCATGCCACTTCAGAACATGATAAAAAAGAAAGAAATTTATAAGTGGGGGAAAACTAAGAGAACATATTTCGAATCATTAAATTCTCCTTCATTTTCATCTCCTAATTATTCTAGGGAATTTTTCCTATATACTTTTTCCTCTGATCATTCTTACGTAGCAATTTTAACTCAACAGAACCAAGAACAAGTTGAAGCTCCTATTGCTTTTTATAGTTCCACATTACAAGGAGCATAATTAAATTATTCATAAGTGGAAAAATAAGCTTTCATAGTCTTTAAATCAATAAAACATTTCAGACATTTTCTCTTAAAATCACGCACAAAAGTAATTGTACCTTTCCCAGCAGTTAGGAAATTACTTATACAAAAGAAATTAGGAGAAGAGTGAGCTATCTGTGTGACAACTTTACATGAATATGACCTTTAAATCAAACTCGCTAATATTGTTAGAGGTGAAGGTTTTTGCAGGTTGGTGACTCATGTAGCTCACAATACATCGAAAGTTGATTCAGGTAAAATAATTCAAGTTTCAGAGGTATGTCCTATTGATATTGAGTCTCAATATGCTGATTTGATTTTCTATTTAAAAAATGGCTATGCACTAGTTGAATTGGATTTCAAAAGAAAATATCACTGAGATTGAAATCCAACCAATATAAACTTTTTAAGGATGTTTAGTTCAAAAAAAATTATGATTTTGTCATGCTTGGGTGTTTAGAGAAGCCTGAAGCTGAAAAAGTGTTGTAGGAACTAACGATGGACCAACATGTGGACATTATAGTGGTGACACTACTGTCTACAAAATCCTTTACGTTGGATATTATTGGTTGACTTTGTTCAAAGATACACATGCTTATGTGAGAAAATGTAAAATCTTCTAGACCGCTTCAGGAAGAGAGAAGAAAGCAACCTTGCCTTTACAACTAGTCAATATTAAAGAACCCTTCGAACAATTGGGACTCGATATCATAGGTGAGATTGTTCCACATTCTTCTAAGAAACACAAATATATTCTCACTGCTACTGATTATTTTACTAAGTGGGTGGAGGCAGTGCCTTTAAAGGTGGTCAATTATGAAATTGTTATTGATTTCATTGATCAACACATTATTACCAAGTTTGGACTTCCTAATTCTATAATGTTTGATAATCCTTCATATTTTTCTCGTAATGTAATTACTAAATTTGCATTAAAAATGGGTTTCAAATGTAATATTCTGCAAACTATTATCCCCATTGGAATGGATTAGCATAATCCATTAATAAAAACCTCTTAAGAATTATAAAGAGAACCATAGATGAGAATCAAAAGCATTGGCATAAAACTTTAATTTTTTCTCTACGTGTAGACATAATTACTCACAAAACTTCCTTGGGGACTTCACCTTATTATCTAGTTTATGGAAAAGAAGTTGTGTTTCCTCCTAATGTAGCTTTACCTTCATTAGCCTTGGTGCAATCAATTGAAGAACAACCTCTTTCTTCTCTCCAATTAAGATTGTCTCAAGTATTGAAATTAGAAGAAGGGAGGGATAAGGCAAAATAGATTCATGCCAAACACCAAAACACTATTAAATCATGGTTCGATGCAAGTTCAGTTGGGAACAAAATTTTTGAAGTTGGAGATTTGGTTTTGAAATGGGATAAATCCCATGAGGAGAAAGGTAAACATACAAAGTTTCAGAAACTTTGGCTTGGACCATTTCAGATAGTCAAAAAACTTGGCCCATCTACTTTTATTCTTCAATATTTACAGGGTAGGAAAAAATCCCTTCCTATAAATGGGCTAGATCTGTTTTTTTTTTTCTTTCTTTAAAACTCATGCTTTGTTGTAAATATGTAAATAATCATATGTAATTATCAGTGTGTCTTTAGGATAGTTTTGTTGTTTGTTACTCTCTTAGCTATGCACTTGGGTTGTTATATATTCTCTGATCATTCTCATGGAATTCATATGTAAAAAGGAAAATCCTTAAGAAAATGATTATTATGCTGATGATCATAATTTCATAAATATTGTAATCTCTAATTTTATTTCCATTATTTTGTGAAACTTTTTATAGCCTGAATCACTAAAAGACAATTTGTCTTATGACTAGTCATATTCTAGAGCAATTATTGAAATAAATACATATTATGAAAAAGTTTTAGCACCTTATGACTCTAATTTTCATCTACAACGCTAAGGATAGGACTTACCTCCTAATCCACTAATCAAATATTTTTAGAGTGTAATTCAAAAATATTTAACTTGAAAGATAAGGGGTCTCTTTAAGAGCCAACTTACCATGATCATGGGGAACTAATGCTATTGGCATTATCACATCTAGTCACTAAGCTAGGATAATGGCTTATAGTTAAAAATTATAAGACATTATATCTCATCACGAGTTGGCTTGTTCAATATCATTACAACTTGTGAATGACATTGTTGACATCTGGCTACCAAACCAAGGCAATGACTTAAAAAAAAAGCAAAAGTTTTAAAGTCTAAATTAACCGACTCTAAAATATATTCTAGTGGATGGGATACTGGTATTTCTTGGTTAAATGGTAACCCTGTCGAGGCTATGGATGCCTGATGGAAACAATGGTACCACCAGTGACAAATGAGTCTATCTTAATGCAAAAGTTTCAATAATTATGTATTTCATCATTACAAATGATATTATAAAGTGAATGTCATAGATAAATAGATTCTTTCATAAATAATAGGTTATGAAGTTTGCAAGTAATGACTTTTATTTTATTCAGGGAATTTTTATTATCAGAAATCATATTTTCGGCATTCTAGTCTTTTCAACTTTTATCCTTTTATTTATTTAACATAGATAATTGTTTCGCCCAATGTATCACCAATTGTTGTAGCAAAACAACAACCCCACATTTTTTTAGTTAGTTCCTAATAAATAATAGGGACCCTTTTTTCTAGTATACTTAGTTTTTCAAATAAAATACATTTTTATTTGTTTAAAAAAAAGACAATAGGGAAATTTGTTATGAGCGTTGTTAAAAGAACAAAACTTTTATAAAACTCAAGGTATTTTCCCTTTTCAGAAAAAAATATTATCGGAGTTATATTTTATAAACATTACGAAATAATGAAGTTTCGATGGGCCCACTCCCTGAAGTTCCCTTTGTATTGAAAGTCCTTCATTATTGAATCTTCTCCATTTCATAAGTTTTATTAATAAACGTTACGAAAAATCTCATCCCTGAAATCTAACCTCCCGATGCCTTTCTTAAGGTTTAAAGAATTTCCATTTTGGAGTTGATAATATTGTAAAATGTAATTTAGTGACTTTCCCGAAATTATAAACCCCATTTTTTTTTTTTTAATTTAAAATATTCTCATTTCAGAACTACATTTTTATTCCATTTATGAAAACACACTCCTTCGAAATTCCCTCAAGTTTTTGTGATAAGCTTATTAGAACTTCTCTCATCAGAACCTCTTTAAAAAGAATTTACGAAAAGTGGTCCCTCAGAAATTATAATGCACGATATCCTTTTACAGTTGTAATATTCGACTATAATGCACGATATCCTTTTACAGTTGTAATATTCGACTATAGGTGATACTATATCAAGGTTCGATATTTCAGAGACATTATTTAATAAATCTTATGAAGACAATCCTCTTGATATAATTTTCATATTCCTCATCAGGGTACTTACCGCGAAACTCGTTTCGATATATCCCTTTAATCTTTGTATTATCGAGATCTTCTCATTTCAAAGATCCGAAGTATCATAACTCTAATTTAAACAAGTCTCTAATATCTCATTCCCAAAAATGATGTGGTATATTTCACATGACTTCCCATTAGTGTACTCAAGGGATTTAAATGGATTTTAATAAGTCTCGAAAACATAAAACTTTACATTTAATTCACTTTGGTCTCATAAAATTTTTTCCAAAAATTAATTGTTATTGTAAAAGCTTGTTTTTCTATCAATGCTAATGTTTGTCAATTTCATTGTCTTAAATTGTTACATGAATTATCGACCAGGATCAGTGAACGGATGAAGCGTAAGTGCACTATATGTGCTAGAAACCTTTAATTATTCAAATTCATATTCATATTATTGAATTCATTATTGAGATTAATCATATGAAAGATGAGAATTTTTTTATGAAAATGATGTCTAAGCAATAAAACTCAAAAAGAAAACAGTCAAACTCTTAATCTAGACAATCAATCTCACACTTGCAAATTTTTTTAATAAGACTCAATTCACGAAACTCTTCAAATTCTATTGAATATCTATCACTTTGTTTTGTAAGAAACTTGAATCAATACAACAAACTCTTTGCATAAATCAAAACAAACCAAAACCTTCCTTGAAAAGAATCACACTCACTTGAATTTATAAATCAACTATGAATACAAACTGTAAATAAATCCTCTGTTTTATAAAACGAAATCTTATTATAAGTACACACTTTTATCAATTTCACTACTGCTAGATTCAATCCATATGCCAAAGTTATCATTCAAATCCTATTACGAAATCTAAGATCAGTTCAAAGAAAATTTTTAATAGATGCATCTATTTGATAAAAAACAACTAATGAATTGAGTTAAGCAGAAATTATAATGAAGAAAATAACAAATAAATTAAAAACCTGACTATTTGAGGGGGCCTCCATAAGCATATGGTTGCGAATTGAAATCAACACTCAGCCACACATTGAATAAGAAGGATATCTTGTAATTGAATTGAAAACAAAGTTTCTAATTTTCGTTGTCGCATAACAAAAGTCACCGTAAATTATTTGCTACGAGGTCTTTTATAAGTTCGTATCATAAATGTTTAGAGCTTAAACTTTGATAACAAGATAATACAATTAAACATAAAAGATAATATCATGATATTTGCTCATGATTTTCTATTTGACAAAGCAAATCGTGAGGCACACATATCATTTTGCGCTCGCGTGACTTAGCTAACAGAGTTGACTTTTCTTTTGAATGCTTGAATGGAAGCTTCCTTTGTTGATCTGGTTCATGTAGATAGGAGGAAATACTTGTACACATCTTTATCCACATTCCCATATATTTCTCACTCCAGTAGGCGCTTCGGAACCTAGCAAACCATGAGCTTAGCTGCATAATCACCCTGTTTTGGTAGCTGAAACAAATATTAGACTAACAATAAGGAGCATTATGAATTTATGAAAGACAAGACAAATATATACCTTCGATGCCATTATTCTTGTTATCTGATGCCCGTGGAGTGACTATGGTGGTCAAAATAAGGTGAAATGAGTGAAAAAGGTGTCAAAAAAAGGAAACAACTATGAGGCTCAACATTCCCCCACACGGAAGTCATTGCATGTCCTCATGCAAAAATTCAAAACTAGTAGTCTTTCTCTGTCACTGCACTTTCTCATAAACTTGGGCCAGAACATCCAAGTTTTTCCTTTTTACCTTCTTTCTGGCAATTTTCATTCTGGGCTTCTTCATCAAAATCCTGCATTTTAAACTCATGACCTTTATTTTGAGAGACTTATTCCTTTCCTTTAATTTCTTATTCTTTTCATACCATAAACCTAGATGCAACATAATGTTATCATTTTTGGTTCTTTGAATTTCATTTTGCACCTTTAATGCCTCATGTTCCTTCTTTAGATGTCTATTCAGTGTCTCCAACTCAAAGACTTCTTGTTTTAGAGTTTTCATGATTGGAGGTTCTTGTGGACTGTTAGACTGGATTTCTTTTTCATGGATTATAGAAGAAGATGCCTTTTCTACAGCTTTTCTCTCCAGAGACTCAATGTAGTCATATATTTCTTGCTGAGCTGGATCAATCTCTAGTTTTCTTCTTGTTGGACTATGGATTTGTGTAAGAATAGTGGGTGATGGAACCTTCAACTCCTCTTCTTCTTCCAAATTAAAAACCTCTGTAATCTGTTAAGTTGCATCCTTAACTATTTTATTAAATCTGGCACTTCTTATTACAATGGATGAAAGATTCTACTTTGTGATGACTTTATTTCTTCTAACATTTTTTTTTTTATTTGTGTTTTCTAAACAATTCACTAGGGGAATCTCATCTTTTGAGTGTTGTTCTTATTGTAGAGGTGAATTATCAGTAGGGTTGTCAATGATATTTTCCACAGGATTTTCTGGTAATTTCCTTTTGCTTATTTTTATCTTATTGGCACTAGAATCTTCCCGCTCTAACTCCTTCAAATGATTTATGATTAGGAAACTATCCCAATTATCTCCTATGCTCTCAAGATGGGCTTCAATATGCATTTTCACAAGGCCATGATAATATAAATTGTTTTCAATGAGTTGAATTTTCCTTTTAGTGTTGTCAAACATCTTCCTTAGACTATTAAGTAGAAAATAAGTTAAATTAATTTCATTTCCCTCCAAAAAATGCATCATTATTCTAATAGGATAAAAGAACATAATACCCAACCTTCCCTCACAAGTGATGAATTTCTGGATTACTAATATCAAATTTCTGATTTTTTTTTTAAAGTTGTTCTTCGAATACCCTTTTTGAAAGAAATTGTATCCATACCTAGGTTTTTCAAGAATACTTTCCATTCACTTCCTTCAATGCCCCTATTTTTAAACCATCTTTCACCAATTCTTGGTAGTTTAGTTACTTCAGCTAAGAAGGACTCTGTCACCACAATTTTAATGTCTCTAATTTCTACCTTTGTTCCATCAAAAGCTCGAGCAAAGGATTTGGTCACTTCTTGATCATGGCCATCAAAATTTTCTATGAAATTTAGCCATTGTGCTTGCTAGAGGAGTTGCCTGACCTGCGGATACCCTTGCATAAACTTTCTCCCATTCGGCTTTGTTCAGACGATGACCCCCATGTTGGAAAAAGTTTCACTTCACAATTGCTTCCTCGACAGGGTTTCAGAATGATATTAGTTCTGAGGATGAATATGAGAGAATGAGATGGTAGAGAGTACAATGGTTATTTGAAGAATAGGGTTGAGAGGATAGGGTATTAAATGGATATGAGTAGGTGGGGTTAAAATGGAGTGTTCATGTAATGATGAATGATAATTGGGCTCTTCGTGGCTGATTTCATTAATGTGATATAATGTTTACAACTCAGTATGAAGTCAGAATAGAAATCATTATTTTAAATGGCGGTATAATGTTTATGTCATTCATAATCTAATGTTTTACCTTTATTGCTAAGTCTAATATTTGCATACCTTTGAATTTTTTATTCTAACACTTGATTGTTTTGCTTGAATTGTCTTCAGGAACTTGCAATTGTAGGTTTCATCTTCCTTTCTTGTTGAAGTCTTCAATTGTCCCAATGGATGGTTCCTATAAATGCCAACTGCAAAATTGTGTCAAACTTGTAGATTCTCATCAAGTATGTAGCTACTTATTCTAAAAATAAAAAGATGGATAAAAAGAAATTGGGAATTAGAATAGGAATGAAAAAGAAAATTTAAGGTTCCAAAATTACTTGGTTTTCACCCTAAATTTTCTGTATAAACATACCAACAGAGTTGTTTTCATTTTTATACAATATATATATATATATATATATATATATATATATATATATATATATATTAAGAAAAACAAAAAACTTTGCAAATCAAGTTGGAAAGGAAGGAAAATCCTTCCTAATCATCTTCAAATCAATATTGTCTTGCAGGTTTTTAACAAATTCTTCCTTTGTCAATGGCTTGTGATAAATTCTCAATCACTGACCATTTACAAGGAAGGTCACTCTTTCTTGATCAATGGTTCTGATCCTTACTACACCAATATCAAAGACAATTTCAATCTCATAAGGCCCAAGCCAATGAGTTTGAAATTTTCCATGAAAATATTTAAACTTTGAGTCAAAAAGTAATGCCCAATCTCCTAGTTGAAATTTCCTTTCCTTTATGTACTTGTCATGCCACCTAGATCTTTGTTGTTGAACTATGTTGGTTCTTTGAATAATATCCTGTCTTATCTCATCTAGTTCATTCAGCTGCTCCATTCTTTGTTTCTATGCTTTAGATAGATCAAGACCTAATTTAATTTTTGTCTTAAAGGTATTTATCTGGAAATAAATACGAAATAAGACTTTCTTCCCATAAACAAGTTCATAGGGAGTATCTCGTGTAGTGTTTCTCCATGTGGTACATATGCCCATAAATCATCTAAAAGCTTTTCTACCCAATCTCTTCTATGCAGATGCACAGTTTTGGTGAGAATTGCTTCAATAACTTTATTAGTGGACTCCACTTGTCCATTTTCTTGTGGATGATATGGAGTGGACTTTCAATGTTTGATTTTATATTCCTCCATTATCTTCTATACCAATTTCTGAATTGATTACCTTAATCTGTCACAATTTCCCTTGGGACACCAAAAAAAGTAAATATATCCTTGAAAAGAAATGAAACTACAACTTTTTCAGTTGCAAAAGAAAGTGCTTTAGCTTCTACCCATTTTGTAACATAATTAATGCAAACAAGAATGTACCTTTTTTGTGTGGATGGTGGATTAATTGGACAATCAAAATCTGGGGCCCATTTATCAAAAGGTTGAATGAGTACGTAAGGTTGCAAAGGAATTTCATATGAAGAAACATGTTTCCCCATTCTCTAACAAATAACACATCTCTTTACATATATTTTGAAATCCTTGAAAAGGGAAAGCCAATAATATCCTAAGAGAAGGACTTTGTAAGCAGTTCTTTTGTCAGCGAAGTGTCCTCCAGATGGCTCATCATGACAAGATTTTAGTATTAATGGTACTTCAAATTCTCTGACACATCTTCAAATAATCAAATCTAGCCTTGTTTTGTACAATTCTTCATTTATCCATCAATAAGATGCATTAATTTGAATTCCCTTCCTTTTTTCTTGAGGAGACAAATATGATGGTAACTACCCTGTAGCCAAATAGTTAGTAATATCTGAAAACCAAGGAGATTTAGTAGATACTAAAAATAAATATTCGTCAGGAAAATTTTCTTCTACAGGTACATCATTATTATCATTTTGAATCCTAGATAGAAAGTCAACATCTGTTTTTGTTTTCCAAGTTGATTCGAAATAGTAATATTGAATTATTGTAACAACAATAACCATCTGGTAATTCTACCATTGGTAATTGGTTTATTCATTAAGTACCTAATTGCAGACTAATTAGTATGTACAAAATACTTCATAGCCAATGATGTAATGTTTGAATTTGTGGATGGCATGGATAACAACTAAAAACTCCTTTTCTGTTACAGTATAGTTTAACTCTATGAGAGCCATATTTTTACTAGTATAATAAATGGCATAAGGAATTAAATATTTAACTCCCAGTACAACTGCTAATGTTGTAACTGAAGCATATATTGAAATATGAAAAGTTAATTTCCAATTTGGCCCTCTTAGAATAGGTGTTTCATAAATCTTTTCTTTCAATGTTTCAAAGACTTTTTGGCAATCAAAACTCCAATTGAATTCACAATCTTTTGTGAGCAATTTAAAAAGTGGAGATGCAAATTTTGTAAAGTTTTCTATGAATCTTCCATAGTAACTAGTAAAACCAAGAAAACTTCTAACATCTCATTGACAAGTTGGAATTAAAATTTAGAAATAAATTCTACTTTAGATATGTCCACTCTAATTCCATTTCCTGAAATATGGTGTCCTAAAACAATCCCCTCAGTAAACATCATAAAACATTTTTCATGGCTTAATGAGAGATTTTCTTCCTTACACCTAATGAGAACTTTTTCCAAATTTTTAAGATCTTCTTCAAAAGAATTTCCACAAGTCATAAAATCATCCATGTAAACTTCCACATAATCATGAATTAGATCAGAAAAAATCCTAAAAATTCCCTTTGGAATGTTGCAGGTGCATTTCACAACCCAAAATGAAGTACTCGGTAATAATAGGTTCCCCATGGATAGGTAAAAGTGGTTTTATCTTGATCTTCTGGAGCTACTTGGATCTGGTTATATCCACTAACACCATATAGAAATGAGAAATATTTATTTCCTTCCAATGTGTCTAAAACTTGATCTTTGAAAGGAAGTGGAAAGTGATCTTTTGAGGTAGCTTTATTCAATTCCTTATAGTCAATGCATACTCTCCATTTTCCATTATTTTTAGGAACAATTACCAATGGAGAAACCCATTGGTTATCTGATATTGGATAAAAGAAATTCATATTTAACAATTTTAATAATTCCTCTTTAACAATTTCTCTCAAATTTGGATTCATTCTTATCTGAGGCTGTTGGATTGGTTTAGCATTTTATTTAATGTAAATATGATGTATACAAGTATTAGGATCAATTCCTTTCATGTCAGTATATTTCCATGCATAAGCAGATGAAAGTTCTTATAACATATTTATTAAATCTTTCTTTTGAAATTCTTCGAGATTATTATTGATATTCAGAGTTTTCTTTTGGAAAAAATTCTATTGAAGAGTTTCCAAATTTTTCCATTGAATGTAAAGATAATTGACGAGATGATAAATATTCAATATTGTCTTGTTCTTGAAAACTTTGATTAGATTCACAATATTAGGAAGACTCATTATTTTACATTAAATTCAAAATCTGATCTTCTTCATCTATTTGTGAAGTAAAAAATATTGGTCATATATCAATATCATCATCTATCTAGTCTTCACTTTCTACTTCTATTGTTGTTTTTGCAGGAGAATATAATGTGAATTTCTTTGTTGAGCTTCCATAAAAAATAAACATATCACCAGATCTATAAATTAGAAATACATCAACTTTAGCTAACCATGGTCTTCTTAGAATCAATGGATGTCCTCCTAAATTACTCTTAGGTGTTAGAATAATAAAATCAATAGGATACTCCCAAGAATATAAGGATACAAATATGTCTTCTAATACACCATCCATTTAATAACAGATCTATCTATTAATTTCAACAATGTTTCAATTGATTCATAGTTTGTTTACTCATGATGTTTATAGTTTCTCCTAAATCAATCACTGTATGTGGAATTTCAATACCATTGATACGTGTTTTCACATAGGGACTTCTTGGATCAAGTTATTTCTAAAATGTTCTTTTCCCATCATGATATCTACAATTTTTCCAACTAACTAAATTCTTTTGATTTCTTTTCTCTTTCTCCCAGGTTTTTTAATACTCAACTCCCTAATTGTCTTTGAAAAAATCGGTATTTCCTTAATGGCTTGTAGAAAAGGAATTTTTATACAAACATTCTTTAGCTCATCTAACATATAATAATTAGGAAATAAAATCCATTTTTCTACCCCCTCATCAATTTTTAATCTTTCAGGAAAAGGTGGTTTTGAAACAAACACTAAAAGCTGTTCCATAATAGGAGTTGGAATGTTATCAGAATGTGTAGGGGTGACTTGTTTTTGAAGTTTTTCTTTTTCAATGAGAGACTCCTCTTTTCCATAGGCATTTTCCTTTTCAGATTCATGAATAACAATTGTCGGTGACTTCTTTTCCAATACTCTACCAGATCTAAGTTGGACATTGTTTAGATCTAGTGGAGTTATCATGAAGTTTGGAAATATTTTCCTTCCATATTGTAAACAGGTTCTGAATTTTTATTATTGTTTGGATTTGGAAGTGGTTGAGTAGGCGATTGATTTGGTCTTTGCAGAAATGGTAATGAAATTTCTGGATTTGGATTCTGAGGTTGAGTTGGTTGAGCATGTTGAGGAAAATATTGTTGTGGAAAAAGAGGATAAGGTTGTTGATACTAAGGATATTTAGGATATTTTCCATAAGGATTTTTCCATACTTGTGCCCAAGGTTGAGGACAATATTTCCAAGGCATGGGTACAGTCCAATTGTTTTTTGATGGTTGTGCAAATGCTTGAGTGTTAAATCCTTGAGTCATATTTGGTAGTGAATTATTCCATGGTCGCTCAGTAATAAAACAAAGGGGATCTATCTGATTTGGTGTTTTTTCCTCTTGATAAACTGCTTTAATGCCTAGTATTGAAGGGCATTCTTTTGTATCACGATTCTCTACACATATAACATAGGTTTCTACACTTTTTAAATCAATATGGCATTCTCTCAGAGCATGTATCTTTCTACATTTGGCAGAAAAAATTGGCAATGCAACATTTTTTCTTGTTTTTCACTTTAAGGGTATCTATTTTTTCACTAAGACTTCCCAAAATGTCTGTTTTAAATTTTTCAAGCAAATTACCTAATTCATCCCTACTTACAGTCCCAACTACAGATTTATTGATCCTAGACATGAGAGGATCTCTTGGATTTTTCTTACCTGACCTCTTGAAATGTGTATGCACAACTCACAAATGTATCCAAATGATAACAGGGAAATATCTCCCTCACCAATCAAATCGAGGAGATCAATCCACTCATATTTGATGGATTTTAATAAGAGATCTTTTAAAGTTTTTTCATCTAGTTCATGTATTTTAGCCGTTTTAACATTATAAGAAAATATTTCAATGAAATCTTCAAGATTTTCATCTTCTTTTTGTATCATTTTAAAGAATTCATCCTTAAGATTATGGGGCATACAATAATCCTTATATTTCTCTAAGAATGTAGTTTTCAATTCTTCCCATGTTCTTATAGAGTGTTCTCCTAAGCCCATGAACCATTTTAATGTTACATCCTTAAGAGTTTCTGGAAACAATTTCAACTTTTGAGGGTCAAGCAGATAATCATAATATCTACACAAGACTTCAAACTGAAAGA
The DNA here is from genome assembly GCA_031772625.1 of Pinus tabuliformis. NCBI lineage: Eukaryota > Viridiplantae > Streptophyta > Pinopsida > Pinales > Pinaceae > Pinus > Pinus tabuliformis. Next base: position 727,422,214 of record CM062806.1, on the reverse strand, counting down.
GAAATGTTTCAGGATCCTCACTTCTTAATCCATGAAAGTTTGGGAGGATGGAGGGTGAGAAGTTTTTCATTGTGGCTATTGTATCTTCATTGAGGATAGAAAATCCAAAGGGTTCTGGATCTGCCCTACCTCATGCTCCCCCTCTTCCTCCACCTCTCCCTCTTCCTCCACCTCTATTTCCTCCTCTTCCACCTCCAATCCTACGTTGTTCACTATTAAAATTATGTACCTCTCCTTCTCCTTCTCCAACCATTGTATATTCTTCAAAACTAATATAAGGTTCCAAAATTGGGTTTTTTGGTTCTTCTTCTAGCTCTTCTAGTTCTGGTTATTCTATCAATGGTAAGTCAAAATAAGTTTCTTCCTCCTCTTAGTATCTAGGGATATCTGGCTCTTGTCCTAGAAGTCTTTCTCCAGTTGAAGATAGGAAAACTACTCTTGTGTCGGGGATGTAGGATCTTCTTCTTCTATTACTGCCTTGGTTGATGAGGTTGGTGAATCTCTAGGTTGGATTTCAGATCTAAGTACCTCAAGAAGTTTATGTTTGCCTCCAAATGATGGAATATGAGTTTGAGTGGGTGGTGTGGCACTACGAGGTCATCGTGGGGTGAGTGATGTTGTTGGGATTGAACTCTTACCTCTACCTACAAATCTACCTCTAGAATCTCTTTCCCTATGCATATCATTTTTTTTAATAAAAAGAAAAGACTCCTATTTACACTTCCCTGGCAATGGCGCCAAAATGTTTGTCAATTTAATTGTCTTAAATTGTTACATGAATTATCGACCAGGATCAGTAAAATAACGAAGCGTAAGTGCATTATATGTGATAGAAGCCTTTAATTATTTAAATTGGAACGCATATGATTGAATTCATTATTGCGATTAATCCTATCAAAGATGAGCACAGTTTTAGGAAAATGATTTCTAGGCAATAAAACTAAAATAAAAACAACCAAACTCTTAATCTAGACAATCAATCTCACACTTGCAAAAAAAATTGATAAGACTCAATTCACAGAACTCTTCAAATTCTATTGCATATCTATCACTCTATTTTGTAAGAATCTTGAATCAATACAATACACTCTTTGCATAAATAAAAAAAAACCAAAACCTTTCTTGAAAAGAATCACACTCACTTGAATTTATAAATCAACTAGGAATACAAATTGTAAATAACTCCTCTATTTTATAAAACTAAATCTTATTTTAAGTACATAATTTTATCAATTTCACTACTACTAGATTCAATCCATATGTCGAAGTTATCGTTCAAATCCTGTTACGAAATCTAAGATCAGTTCAAAGAAAACATTTTAACAGATGCATCTACTTGATCAAAAACAACTAATCAACTGAATTAAGCAGAGATTCTAACGAAGAAAAAAAATAAATTAAAAACATGTCTAGTTGGTGGTGCCATCCACAAGAAGATGGTTGTGAATTGAAATCAACACTCGGACACACTGAAACAAGAAGGATATCTTGTAATTGAATTGAAAACAAAGTTTTTAATTATCGTTGTCACATAACAAAAGTCATTGTAAATTATCTGTTACAAGGTCTTTTATAACCCTGTATCATAAATGTTCAAAGATTAAACTTCGATAACATAATACTACAATTAAACATAAAAGATAATATTACACGATCTGCTCACGATTTTCTATTTGACAAAGCAAATCGTGAGGCGCGCATATCATTTCTCACTCGCCTGATTTAGCTAACAGAGTTGAATTTTCCTTTGACTGCATGATTGGAAGCTTCCTTCACTGATCTGGTTCATGTAGATAGGAGGAAATCCTTGTACACATATTTATCCACCTTCCCATATATTTCTCACTCCAGCTAGGGCTCCAGAACCTAGAAAACCATGAGCTTAGCTGCAGAATCAGATGTTAGCTGCAAAATCACCCTATTTTGGTAGCTGAAACAAATATTAGATTAACAATAAGGAACATTATGAATTTATGAAAGACAAGACAAATATATACCTGCCATGCCATTATTATTGTTATTTGATGCCCATGGAGTGATTATGGTGGTCAAAATCAAGTGAAATAAGTGAAAAGGGTGTCACAAAGGAAACAACTATGAGGCTCAACAACGAATTTCTAGCTAAGTAAGTGTCTTTGTTGATTTCTTGTGTTTCTCCATTATAGGCAAGCTATGATTCTTGTCATCACGAAGAAATGAAGAAAGGAGGGAAACTCAAGAAAAAGGATTTGCCACAACAACCTTTCAGTCCATTCCCTAATAATACTAATGAGAAGAGTCCATGAGAAGGATTATTCTTTGACACAATCTGTACCAGGTATTATAGACTTTCCTCTTGGGAATAAATTTACCAATATTTTTAGGATGAAGTACTTGAAGTCATAGAAATAAGAATTACAGTAGATCACTATGTTACTGTCTTTGAGCATACTACAAAAGATGTTTCTAATTTATTCCTTCCTAGAATTGCCTCAAGATCCAAGTTAATTCCCTACATGAATATGGTTCCATGAGTTGTAGAGAACTTAGGTATTTCAGGAAGGCACATAAAAACATCAAAGGGAACAATCATAGGATATTTTCATAGCAAATATTTACAAAAAATGTATAATCTGTTGGAACCACAATATGTATACAATAAGCAATATGTTGAAGCATTTGTGAAGGAAAATGGCCATCCGTCAGAATAGATTAGACAGTGGAAGTAGACCCTAACAAGAATAAATTCGAGGAGTTAGGTAAATACTCAATTGATTCCCTTGCTCCTCCATTTTTCCAAGTAGTGGCGATGATGTGTCGGTTGTATGCGCAACCTAACGTGTCAAAATTTCTTGATGATTGGGTTCCTTTAATTGATGGTGTGACTAGGGGTTTCATTTTTAACTAGGCCACTACACTCTTTAATAGTATATCCACTCACATCTTGCAATTTAGGAAAAGGAACAAGTATCTCTAAAAATAAAATTCCTCCTTTTTATATGTCTGCTATGGGATGGAAATGGATTATTTAGGACCCCAAACTAATTTATATCTACCATGATGTCCTATTGGAGTCTAAGTACTTAAATAATTTCTATCGCATTTTCCATGGAGTGATAATTCTAGTTTATGAAGCTATTTTTTTATCAAGGCCACCTCGAATGTCCCAGGAAGCCGAAGATAACCTTCAGAAGGTTGGGAATTGCTTTGGAGAGGAGCTATTTACTTATATTAGAATTTATGGAAGTTTAGCTAATCCTCATGTCTTGCCTTTATACATACCAAATAAGCTTCTAAGCACAGAAATAGCATATCAAATGGTGGGTTATGGCATTTCTAAAACATTGAAAGATTCAAATAAAAGGATGTGGCCATATTTTCCTGCTAAGTTTGGTCTATTTTACTTAGAAAATTATAAGCATGTAGAGAATGAAATTTAGGAGATTTAGACCCTCATCCTACCTACTATTCCAAATAGGAAACACGTTCCTATTTCTATAGTTAAAAAGTTTACTTCTTCTCAAAACCTCGGGAAATTTGTTCATGAACTTGATAGGTTGGATGACTTGTTTGAACATTCCTCTTCTTATGTGCAGCTATTGAAGAGAGTAGAAGAACAACTTGAGGAGAAATCTCACCAAAATACCTAAGTCTAGAATAGCTAGCCTTCCTTTGGGTTTATTGCACTTGACTCAGGAGAAGGCTTTAGCTACTAACGTTCATATTGTCAGCTCTTCATAGTTAGCAGTACCTCCTCAAACAAAAGGTGTTCTTCATTCCTAAACATCCAAGGTAGAAGGAATTGTATTTAATCCTAAATTATATTAAATATGGAAAGAGTTTAGTCAAACTAGGAATTCAAAAAATTATGATCCTCAAACTGTAAACGATTCACAACAAAGTAATCCTCAGGATAATCCTTAAATTCTAAGGAAAATAAGGCTACTGATAAATCTCAAGGTTAATATGAGAAATATTTTGAAATTATTCTTGTCTTTATATTGACAGTGCTAGAAATCCATCAACCAAAGGGATCTCCTCGATATGAATTCCCAATCAGATCTCACACCAATTGGTGTAGGAGACCCATTCGGTATAAAGGTTTGGTTTCCAAATCCCCAAAGATATGCTTTGGATCTAACTATCAACACAAGAGAGTGATGCAATGGTATCCTCGAAAAGCAAGGTGAGTGTTTTTGGTGAGTGTTTCTAGGTTCTGTTATTGCAAAAGGAAGGGGGAAGTGAGCCTCTAAGTGAGAAGTTATAATAACACCTAGGAAGAGACACACATGAACCAGAAAGACCTATCCAACATCTAGTGGAATAGTCCACAGCGGATGCAACAGTTGTGACAACCAATGAACAAGGGAAAATCTGTCTAACATCTAGTGGAATAGTCAAGAGTAGATGTGATGGTCGTTAAAACCGACAAGTAAAGAAACATTTGTCTAGTATCTCGTAGAATAGTCCATAAGGATCAGACAATGATAACAAACATTATAGCACATTCCCAACAAGATAAGTACTAAAATATTCGAAATAGTTCAACTATCTTAGTACATGTGAAAGAAAACATGTAATACAAATGTTCACAGAATAGTCTTACAAATATTCATAAGTCATGCATCAATAATGTGTTGGCCTTAAAAGGATTTTGTAATTAAGAAAAAGTTCCAAGACACATATTTACAGTGTACATCACTAGCCCCAGTAGTGGGACATTGGAGCCACTCCTTTCTCTTCAAAGAACTAATTTATATCTTTAATGCCTTGTGGGTGGAGCCACGGTGAAAAATTCCTTTGCTCATATAATGAGGGGGTATATATAACCAAGGGGGTGATGCTTACCCCTTTGGAATCTTTAACTACTCTCATGACTGTTCAACTTTCTATGACTTTTCAACTTACACAACTCTTCATATTCATGTGTGTACATTGGAATTTCACTTTACAATACATTTGATTTACAATATACATGGACCACAATAGTGATGTGGCATATGAAAAATCATGACCCAAATTGACATGACACTACTAACATGGATTGTCTTGATGATGTGGCAATATCAACCCGCTATTGCTACTGAGTGATGGATGTGTTCTTGGATATGCTTTCTCTTCTCCTCCACATAGCTTGATGATGCAGGGTCTTCAATGATCTTCAATCTTGGAAGGTGGGTGCACACCTGTGTTCCTTTTGCTTGCTATTGGTAGGTCCACTCATTTGTTCAACTACAAGTGAGTCTTTAGGCATGCTTCCCTCCTTCTTCTTCTTCTTCTTGATCATCTTTCCATGACTTGATAGTGTACTTGTTCCTGTAATTCACTCATGATGGGACGAAATCAATATGAAAACTCCCTATCCCAAGATGATGAATTATTATCCATGAATTGAACTCGGGACATGTGATAGGCTGGGAGAGAAGGCCTAGTAACTGTGCATTGCATAGTTCTAGGTTACTGGGAGAGGGGCTTGATCACCAAGATTGCGTAGAGGGTAGATCAAGCTTAATTAAGGAACTTTTTAGCATAATCCCCACTAGGGAAAGAAATTATGCAGTGGCCACTGAGACTCAGGATTGTGAAATTCAATTGAAAAGTGGGTGATGTAGGATTAGGCCCTGGAGGTTAGTTCTGCACAATTCTCAGAGGCAAGGGAGACTAGGAAGTAGAGGGACCCGAAGGACAAATCTACGCAATTCTTCAGGTTAGTGAGCTCCAGCTAAGGGAGGAGACTGGGGACACCTCTGTGTAGTTCTGGAGGCCAAGGGAGACTGGGTTCTCTATGTATTATGGGGTTCCAGCAAGAAAGGGGAAAAGCTTGAGGGTTGAAAGTGTGAAGTGCGCAGTTCAAGTCAAACTAGGAGGAACTACTGCATAGTTATAGGGGTCAAGGAAGGCTATCGAGCTCTAGAATTGCGCATTGAAACTTCCCTAAAGGATAGTGACTCCACATTGTGCAGTTCCAAGTAGCAAGGTCACAACACTAACGGTTGAGATTTCACAGTGCATAGTTCAATCAGGGCCCATTGAAGCTGAGTTGCCCAGTTAGGAAGATTTTTAGAAAAATGGCTAAGTGCGGGAAGAAGAAAAACTTGTGATGAACTTGAACTTGTGATCACACACTTAGCATACTTGGATGACACAAAAACATAGACCAATGAAACAACAATACAAAGAATTACACTCTGTGTGACTGTCTCATAACAAGAAGCGACAAGTGCGACACTTGAGATAGACTTTAGGATGAATGTGATGACACTTGTGCGACAATGCTCAAAATTTTTTGTATGAGTGTGACATGTGTTTACCTATCTAGGACAACTCGTATACATAAATACCAACCTTTAAAACTACCAAAAAAGGTTCGTAAACATGGAAAAACAGTCAAACATGCCAAAAGACAACAATTGATCCAATAAGCGAAAGGGGTCAAAGAACTTTGGGAAAGCTCATGAAATGAGCTTAAGTGTTTGCAAAAATCAAGGGAAAGAGAAGGAAGGCCTCAAAATTTTGGTGCAAGTAAAATTTTTGGAGGGTGTTGCAACCGCTACAACACTTGGCAACACTGGTTGAATTCCAGCTTCTCTGTCTTGGTTATTTTATCTTATGTAGGGCCTTGGTCCTTTAGGGAGTATTGATTCATCATGCAGATTAATTTGGCTTCCCCACTTACCCTGCAGGTATACATGGTATCTCCTATAACTTCTCAGTTGAACAAAACATAATATTCAACGTAATCGCAATGTTTCAAATTGGGAAGGGTAGTTTAGCTAGTGAGCTTAAGATTTTCAGAGTATAGTTTTTCATCTCTGGTGTTGCTTCACTGCCGGTAGGCCTGGATAGTACCCCGATGGAGTCACGTAGGAACGCAAACATTGATCGACTTCCAGCGAGCCTGGACAATACCCTGCTGGAGTTGCTTTCTTCACCATTTTGTGCAGGAAGCCTTTCTCTTCTTTCACCTTTATTTATTTATTTAAAGAGAACTATGCATCAACACTTATTTATTTTGGGGTAGAAGAGGGATCTAGACTTATTGAGAGAACCCTTCAAAGAACCATATAAATACCTCTGATTTAGGTTTGTTTGTTTAGATTTTTCCCCTTCTCTATTTCTACTAGTTGGATAGGCTTGAAAATGCCAAAGTAAAAAACTGAGTATATTCATCAAGTTTCCAAACTAGACATAGGTTCATGGTTGGACCAAAACTCTCCTTACGGACAGGTTGTATTTTTCGTCAGAACTTCATCAGACAAAAGATGCAACCAACATGAGGAAGACATATAGAAGACTAGTCAAGTGCTGCAATGTCACAAGACTCTTTGAACTTCAACCACACACACACTTGGGAGCCACAACACAGTAAGGCACAACACTTATTTTCATGATGAAAACAAAAGGAAAACTCAACAAGAAAGAAAACAAGACAAAAAGAAAGAAAACATAGAACCAAGAAGCAAAACCATAAGACAAGAGAAAAAAAATGACTAAAGAAAGCATGATGTAGAACCAGAATAAGAAAGCAAGGATAGACTGTGGGAAACGAATGCAGAATGAGTGCAAGAAGGGGAAAGCTAACAATGCTGCTAATCCTACTCCTAACCTAATAGCTAGAAGGTCGGGGTTATGTGCAATGAAATTTCCAGTGAAGCCAACATAATTTTTCCCGACCTACATCCACATAGATATAAACAACTAAAACATATAAAAATTGATGTTCAACAAAAGATATAAAAACTTGAAAAAACTTTCACAAGGAAAGGAAGGTCTTGCCTATGGGCAGAAAGGTATGTCACAACCACGAATTTCATCCAATTGACATGCTTACCTTTCCACAATTACCATTTTTCAGCAAACCTTAGAAGCGTTTTGCAAATGTGTCTTCATCTACACCGAGCTCCTTAGCAAGCATGAGGAAATATTGAAACTCATTGTTTGCTATAGAGCTTGCGAGGTAAGATTGTTCCAATTGTTCAGCGATTGGATCATACAATTCATGACAACCCTCTTCAAATATTTGAAAAGACAAGTTTTCAATTAGAAGCATGGGATTATGCTGAGAACATTGTAGGGGAAAATAGATCTGATCATTTTCAATAGTCATGTCGAGATAGTGAGGGCCTAATATAACTATCAATGAAGGTTTTAGTGTTTCAACTACTGGGCGCAAATCTGAACAATGAAATATTGAACGATGATGATTAAGAGATGTAAAACCATTGTCCTTGGATGTACGAAGGGGAAAATGATAAGTTAAATGACCATCATCAAGGACAGAAGAATCGTCAGATGTGTTGATTGAAGCATCAGATTCCCAGTTTGCAATCAACAAAGATAAATCAATTTGAATAGTTTCGTGAATGTTTTGAATAATAGAATCATCTTCTTCGCATGATGAATGACAGTCCATTTCTTTGCAACTGGTGAAACACTGTAATAACATCATAATAATTAGGAGAAGTGGGAAGCGAGGCTAGTACAACAGGTGCACGACACTAGTCAAGACAAAATGAACAGAAAGGAGATTGAATCGTACAATAACTCGTGCATAAATTCGCACTTAAAGGGTTTCAGGTGCAATGAAGGACAAGATTCATGATATCATATCCACAAGGAAAGCTAGGAGTTGCTCATCATGAAATACATACGATAGATATGATTCCTTCAACCAAAGATGGTCTTTGGAATGATCAACTTCCATGAGAGGTACACATTCCAAACCCGAGTTTGCTACAAGAGACTTGCATGAAGACAAATGAACCGAAAAAGATTCTTGAGTCTGTGAGAAGTAAAATCTCGAGAGTTTGAAATATTACATCTAAAATACCAAACATCTTTGAGAAAGAGATTTACACTGAATGAAACCATGCAAAAATAAGGATTGTGTGAGAGAAACTAGAGCTGACTTAGTTTGGGGCCTTATTAGAGTCTTGAGGTCCTGACATAACCATCAATGAAATTTGAAGTGCCTCAACTCCCTCGCAGGTCCCAGAACTTCCCAGGATTGTAGAATCACATTTTGAAGCTTGAACCAGATCATGCATGGTTTGAGGATAGTTATTGTTGTTGGGTTCAATACTACTCACCAGATGGCAGACATCTCTGTCACAAGTTTCACCTGAATTTTCAGCTTCAACAATCATATTATTCAATTAAAGAGGCTCTTCTGATAACATATTCAATGATAAATGAATCTGTGAGATCTCACGAGTAAGATCATTTGAAGAGTTGTATTGATGCAAGAGAAGATATGATGATGGGTGGGAAGAGTTCTATATCATTTGACTATTTTCAATTTCATCATGGACAACCTCACTACCTTGTGTCAATTAAGGGGATAACTCATTAGATGGAGAAACTAGAGAGCATGGAGTATCTCTGTTGCAAGTAGATGCATCACAAATGGCAGGACACAAGGGATAGTGAGGTGAAGAGGAAGTTTCGATGTGAACATCTCCTTTGACTGAACCATTTCCTAGATCTAAATTGAAATCTTCATGAGAAATCAAAAAATCATATGATGTGCTTAGGAATTGATCATGGCATACGGCAATAGAGTAATCATCATTGGATTGGTCAATGCCCAAGGCTGGGGTTGATTGAAAGAATTGATTGTATTGGATTTTCCACCAAGATTAGCAGATTTAGAATCATTTAAAATGGAAACTCATTGTTTTGACATGGAAGATTCTGAAACAGAGGGGAAATAATGGAGGCATATTCACCTTGTTTCTCCTCTACCTAGGTACTATGACTACTTTGTACCTTATTGCAATTTGGGCTAGCAACTTGAGAATCAAGAGAATGTGCATAGATAGTCAGTGAAGAAAATTGATCAAGCAAGTCATGGTATGAAGAGTGAAGATATGTAGATGATAGAGGAGAACAGAAATCTGGATTAGCTTTGAGAACAGAGTTGTGAACGGTGACATCATCTTGTAGAATGGACGAGTGAATATTCACCATATGCTTCAAGACCCACTCTGGAATTTCCTCTATTGAAGTATAAGAAGAATGAGAAGATGAACTGGAGAGTTGATTCACAGATTTCCTAATTTTACAATCCTCACAAGGAGGCACCCTCATCAGGACCAAAAAGGAGGAGGACAATGAACAAAAAGGGTAGTAAGCTCCCCCTTTGAAATTTTAGGTGCCACGTGATTCACAAGAGTTGGGGAAGAAGAAAAATCAAGAGGTTCAGGCTCATCGTATGAAGTGACATGAACTAATCGTTGAAACTCTTGTTTCAAGAAATCCCAGTGTTATGAGGAATTTTCCATCTACTGATAAATACTAACTCCCTAGGTAGGTAGCTATACCTAGAACAACAGATTTAAAGCACTTATCCTTTTTCTATAGACGATAAATAAGACAAGGGAATTAAAGGGCTACTTGTTCTTTCAATTTCCTTTTGTCTCATTTGTATGACTCTCGTTGCTCCTTCTCAAACTTAACTCACTCAAAAAGTACCCGCAAGCATAAACAAAAGACAGAGAACCAATCAAAGCAAGAGATCTGTCAACTATAAGTAAATGGAATCAGATACATTCACACATATAAACATCATATATCAAGTTAAGCATATGGAAAAAGGTGTAAACAGCTTTATTAAGTAGAACGAAGAATTAAAACCATGAAGTCTGATCCATTGCCACTCTTCCATCTTGGGTTCCAACCAACATCACATCAATAGCACAACACTCCGGGAGCATAACAATACTTGCTTATAATATCAATTCTCACACCAACAGTATATCCTTAAAAATTCTCAAAGTCCAGCCCCTGATCACTTAGATGAGTGCTCAATTTATAGGAAAATGGATGAGGTTTGGTTATAAATGAGGTTATTGAATGGCCTTCCAAACTTAGAGTTAGTTTCCATGGAGGAAGGGATGATAGGATAGGATGTTACTTAACTCATTCCCTATCCAATTTTGAGCTCATATGAGATGATAAGTGTGGGAATCTTCTAAATGGCTCCGGAAGATAAGAATATTCCCAAAACCCTATGTGAATTTTGCTCAAGCTCACCTAGCATAGGCCAAAGTGTGCCTCAATGCACTGAAATGCACCCTTACATGGGCCTACCTGCACTGCAACACACCCTTGCATGGGCCTAACTGTGCTGGTCCCTCTAGAGGTCATTTTAGGATGTCTTCAAGCCATGAAACTGTTAGCTAAGGAGGAATTCAAAGTGTTGACTTGTTTAGGGCATGTATCAATTGAATTAGGGTTTGATGAGGCCTAAGAGTGCTGATCTGGATGATGGGAGTGATTTTCCCAAATGGATCTATAATAGCTACCCCCTAAAGCATGAAGTCGAAAATGCTAATGTCGGGTGAAATGCTTTACGATGTGATGAAGAGGTTTCGAAGTGGACGGTGATCTACATGAATTACAATACATAATATCATTATATTTTGATTTTTTCTCATGAACTGCTGAGGGAAGGCATACCCATGCTCAACATATAAACTTTCATTACAAATACATAGATTTTAGTCTATAGTTATAGACCCATGATCGGATGACCATCAATGTAAAGCCATTGTACAGATGATTTGGTACTTTCCTGAAATCGCAACCCAGATGGATGAAACTAGATTTGGGGTCTTATATCTTGTTCAATCGTTCACTCAAGTAAAAGTCTAACCATGTGAATATGTGATCTGAAGTTGAACATGGGAAGACACCATCTGATTACCAACCAATGATGTAAGTCATTAACAGACGCGAGAGAAATCACTGATAATGATAATGATCCTCAAGGTACTGCAGTACATTCTGCATGGTGTGAATGGATGTTTTGATGTCGAACACCATACAAAGTCTTTTGGTCGAAGGCCAGTGATGTCAACCTATCACTAGAAGCAAGAAACCTACCATTGATGTATGCAAGCCTCAAGGTACTATAAGGGTGTTTCTAAGTCAGCTTCTTGGATAATGTGCTAATGTCGACAAGAAGTGACTCATCACAGGAGGGCCTTGATGTATCCTACATCAATGAAATGAAATGAGTGTAATGATTTTGGAGACACAAGGTTCAAGAATGGAAGTCATGAAAATGAAGGTTTATGAGTATTTCAAAGGATGAATTTTAACTAAGAAAATTCTCTTGAACATGTTGGTGACACTAAATGCATTGGTAGCATTGACTCAAAAACAAAGTAATGGATAGTGTGATAGACCAAGGTATGATGACCATCAAGCAAAAAACCCAACCCATGTAGTCACAATGATAAAGTGAAAGTGTCATGTTCAAGAGCGACCTGCTGCTATAAAGTGCTTTACCCCTTTTCCCATTTTCCCCAGTCATTGCTGACCAGTACCTCTTTATTTTTATCAATCTTGAGGAGGATAACATATTATTGTTGTATAATTTTACCCTTTGGGTGAATCCATCGCTCTGTGATGTTTTAACAAGTCTAGCGAAGGTGAAACTTGGTCTTGTCACGATGGACAAGTTTGTCGCTATTTGATGTTTTAATGAGTTTAACGATAACGATAACTCGGTCCTTTACATGTTTAGACAGTTTGAAAAGGGACAAAAGGAAAATTCCTCAAGTTCTTTATCGTAGATTTGTCTCTCAAGTCCGAAAAAGCATAAAATAATACAAGAGAGAACCTATTCACCATGTTCGATCAACGTATTCCTTTTTCATAAATAATCTATCTCAGTCAGAAAAGGGTTAAAATTATACTGAGTAGATGTCGTTTCCAATCCGTTTATGAGCTGAAAGGACAAGCGCTCGGTAATATTTTCATGTTTCAAGAGTCTGAAAAGAGCTTAAAGAGGAATCCACTTAGAGGAACGAGTGGTGTCTAGGATAGCAACTGGTTTGGGTAATGTTGGAACTTCTCAAAACATGTTGATTCATGTGAAGAGGTTGGCTATTAAGACCATTCATTGCAACTGTTCCTCAAAAAGGGTAAAACAACCAAGTGAAAGCGTATGATCGACCAAGCAGATAGTGACGATGGAAGGAGAAAAACGAAGGTTCATCTGACAGAAGAGGCTGATAGAATGGCAATCACGAGGGTTAAAATGGAGATGGGTTCATTTTTACACAATATTGAACCATAGGGAACTATGCTTGGATTCATTTTCATGTTTATACAAGCTTGAAATGAAAAACTATGCTTGAATTTAGTTTCATTTTTACACAAGCTTGAAATGAAAAATTATGCTTGGATTTAGTTTACATACGCCTAGCATGATGACTCCTAGGTGCATGCCCCTCAAGCTTCATTGCATTCGCCTAGGTAGATTACTCATGGCTATCAGGTGGATGGAAAGAAGGTTCATTTATGAGATCAAGTGAAAGACTCCACTGGGATTTTATGAGATCTAATCAAAGATGGAATGAAGGTTCATTTACGAGATCAAGTGAAAGACTCAACTGGGATTTTATGAGATCTAATCAAAGACTCGACTTGGAACTTTGCTCCAGGTTACCTTGTTTCATTTTTAAATGAGCTTGACACAAGACAAGGAACTCTGTTCAGATTCCGTGTTTCATTTTTTAACAAGATTGACACAAGTCAAGGAACTATGCTCTGGGACCTGTTTCGTTTTTTTAATGAGGTTGACACAGTAAAAGGACTAGCCTCATATTCCTTGTTTCATTTTTTAATGAGCTTGACACAAGATAAGGAACTATGCTTATACCCTTTGTTTCATTTTAACGAGGTTGACACAAGACTAGGAACTATACTCATATTCCTTTGTTTCATTTTTAACAAGGTTGACACAAGACCCGAAACTATCCTCATATTCCTTGTTTTGCTTTTTAACGAGCTTGACACAAGATAAGGAACTATGCTCATATTCCTTGTTTCATTTTTTAATGAGGTTGACACCAGACAAAGAACTATCCTCATACCCTTTCTTTCATTTTTTAACGAGGTTGACACAAGACAGGGAACTATCCTCATATTCCTTGTTTCATTTTTTAACGAGGTTGACATAAGACCAGTAACTATCCTCATATTTCTAGTTCATGACCCATAATAAATCATGACTTCCAAGAGGTTCTCATCAGATGGGAGAATAATGCTCTGGAAGGGATTCGTAGCAAGGAATCCATTAGAGAGATTTGGTTCCAATGCCCCAAATACATAATGTAGAACATCACGAAATTGATCATTAGTTGATGTAGGCATGGAATGGGTTGCCACATAATTGACCCATGGCGGGGAAGATACCATTGGGATAAAAGGACCATTTAGCGAAGATGGTTGACTAGAAGCCATATTTGGATCGGGAAATGAAAGCTGGTCAAAGGTGACAATTCTGCCTTCATGCTGTAAACACATCACTCGAAAGAGTGTTCAAACAATATCTCCCATGTCATAAACATAGTCATGCCCAAGAAGTAAATTGTAATCTAGAGGGCCTGGGACTACCATCACATTGAGATAAACAATTTTTCCTCCCAAAGTAATAGGAAACTAACGAAGGATCCCTAATGGTTGAATAGTTCCTCTGTTAAAAGTCAATATATTCTAGGTAATAGGCACAAGTGGCGGAAAACCGAGCGCTTTCCAAGCAGTGGAGGAAAGGATACTCATACATGCACCTTCATCTATAATAGTGCTAGGTACAATCATATTACAAACCTATACTATGATCTAGAAAGGCACATAAGAAGGAAGATGACATCCTGCCAGTCGATTCCAATCAAAGGAAGTTACCAGACTACTTGGAGGGAGTACCGTAAAAATGGGAGAATTACCCCCTTGAGTTATAAGAACGGGAGGATTTTCCTCCCATCTTGATGGAACAGGAGGGTTACCTCCAAGCTCATTGGAATGTGAAGAAATGAAAAGAACCTCAGTGGTATCATACTCACTCTCTGTGGGAAAGGTACAATTAACTGAAGGTGAAATATACTTGACCTGTGATTGGTCAGGTATAGACTCATGGGATTCACATTCAGAGAGAGTGGGTTTGACTGACGGTTGATTTTGGTCAGCCAGTTCATCAACTAGTGAAGAATTAAGGGAGAGTCTTTGGTAACTAGATGGAAGTCATTGCAGAGAAGCAAGACAGTTATCCAACACTTTTTTGGCTTCATACAGATAGGGACAAAGGTGAATGGGATGATTCCCTTCACATAACCTACAGGGAAACTTAACTTTACCCTTCTTTCCATGAACTTTACTACCACTAGTTGATGGTGTGTCACCAACATGATCTCCAGAAGTTGATGACATAGGACGATGTGAATGAGAAGAACATTCTTCTAATATCTTAGGAATATTAGGACAATTTCGAAGAAGATGGTCTTTCGTACAAATTTTGCATGGATATCAAACTTTGTGAGGATTATTGGACGGTTTCTCATCATAAGTTGCATTCAAAGCAATGGTTGCTAGGTTGCCCGCCTACTGAATTTTCTTCTTCTTCTTCTTCTTCTTCCCTTTATTATTCTTCTTAGCCACCTGGTTACTAGTGTCAATACTTTCACCAGGCAAAGATGAAGAAAGGGAGGAAGAAATAACCGAGGAAGAAGGCAAAGGGTCAACTTTAGGATCAACTGGAGGTTGATTTTTTCCAGTTGGAGGAGTACTCAATTGCGGAGAAATCACGACATTTTGAACGAAGGAGGTTGAAAACAACCATACTAGCAAGCCAATGGTAAATCCCAGAAGGGATAATGTAGCCATATAAGGAGCACCAATATTTCCCAAAGGAAGAAAAGGACTAGGATTCCCATCAAAAAGAATTCCTTGATTGGTGGACTCCGGATTTGTCGCCATATATCTCAACCTAAGATCAGCTAAGGAGTGAGCGTGGAGGATGTTATCCATGGTCAATTAAATTTATTTTAATCAAAATAACAAAACAAAACAAAAGAGGGATGATCTAGGAAAAAGGATTACCAAGTAATTGTGAACTGCAAAATACCTCTCGGCGAACCGAGAAGTACGGGCAGGAAATCTCCTCGAATGTTGTGTTCGGTGTATCATAGTGTATAAGGCGGCCGACTAGGCTACCTAAGGATGGATATCAACCTAGTGTTTTCCTCCTATATATACCTGAAAGTACATGGAGTCTTAATTTGTATTAGTGTTGTCTAATGTGAAACCGCACAGTGAGAGCATTCCCATATACTTTACGTATTGTAACATTGTCCTATATACCCGAAGGTACGTGGACGAGCTATGTTATACTCATGTACGTGGAATGAGGTATCACACTCGGGATGTATCGTAGACAAGTTAGCGACAACTGCTATGTTTGATGATGCTGAAACACATATCTAGCCTAGAACCTCTAAATGTTATGCGTTAAGTTACAATGCTCCATTAGGTTAATTCAGATGAATTTTAAGTTGATATTCTTTAGAATTTGTCTTTCAAGGTTCACCACGTGATGTAATTTCAATTTTTAGAATGAAACTAATATGATAAGCATTCTTTTCATTCAATTTTAACAATGGAAACCTTAGCTAGAAAGGGATAGAGTAATTAGATCTTTGACAAAGAGCAAAGAGCACATCTAATGCAATTTCTTTAAATATTCCTATCAAGCATTCACAAACTACAATATGCACAATGAAATTTTATCTTTTCAATTCCCTTAATGTTGTGATGAACAAAAGGAAACTAATGCACATAAAATAAATCAATCTTTTTGCAAGAAAGAAGACTTTACGATAGTTCTGTTTCGAAAGAACTGAAGACTTTTATGACACTTTCTTTTGAACAAAGATTAATCGACTATAAACTAACTTTGACAATGAATTGATAGTGATAAAGAAATCATTTAAGAAACGCTAAACAATCAAGGACAAATTAGGGTTGGCAAAGGACACACAAATTGATTTCAGAGACACAAGCATCATTGACCTTTCAGCAAGAAGAAATAGAAGGAAATTTGGCAAAAAAATCAACTCAAAGGAGGGATTTTGTCCTAAGGAGGATCAACACAGCCTTGAATGGCAGATAGTGCACTTCAGAGCACTTTCCTCAAGCCATGGGTGCTCTGCAGTGCTTTGCCTCTAGACCAAACCTGCACTGGTGCCAGAGAGGCCATCCTAGGGGATTACAAGCATAATTTTCACCAAAACAACACTTCAAAAAGGCTGAAAGAAGATTAATTGAAGCAAGTAAGGTCTACTAGAGTGTACTAGGATGAAGGTAAACTAAAAGGAATAATGATCGTTCCCTAGTGGAGTCGCTAATTTGTTATGAGGAATTTTTGATCTATGGATAAATACTAATTCACTAGGTAGGAAGCTATACATAGAACAACAAATTTAAAGAACTTATCCTTTTTCTATAGATGATAAATAAGACACGGGAATCAAAGGACCTACTTGTTCTTTTGCTTTCCTTTTTTCTCCTTTGTATGACCCCGTCGCTCCTTCTTGAACTTCACTCGCTCAAAAAGTACCTGCAAGCATAAATAGAAGACAAAGAACCAATCAAAGCAAGAGATCTATCGACTATAAGTAAATGGAATCATATACATTCATACATATAAACATCATATATCAATATAAGCATATGGAAAAAGGTGTAAACAACTTTATTAAGTAGAAGGAATAATTACAACCATGAAGTCTGATCCATTTCCACTCTTCCAGCTTGGGTTCCAACCAACATCACATCAATAGCACAACACTCCGACAGAATAAAAATACTTTCTTATAATCTTAATTCTCACACCAACAGTATCTCCTTACAAATTCTCAAAATCCATCCCCTGATCACTTAGATAAGTGCTCAATTTATAGGCAAATGGAGGAGGTTTGAATGGCCTTCCAAACTTAGATTTAGTTTCCATGGAGGAAGGGATGAGAGGATAGGAGGTTACTTAACTCATTACCTATCCAATTTTGAGCTCATATGAGATGATAAGTGTGGGAATCTTCTAGATGGCTCTAGAAGATAAGAATATTCCCATAACCCTATGTGAATTTCGCTCAGTCTCACCCAACGCATGTCAAAGTGGGCCTAAGTGCACTGAAATGCACCCTTACATGGGCCTACCTGCATTGTAACACACCCTTGCATGGGCCTAACTACGATGGTCCCTCTAGAGGTCATTTTAGGATGTCTTCAAGCCATGAAAATGTCAAGGAAGGAGGCATTCAAAGTGTTGACTTGTCTAGCGCATGTAGCAACTAAATTAGGGTTCGATGAGCCCTAATAGTACTAAGCTAGATGATGGGAGTGATGTGCCCAAATGGATCTATAACACCCAGTTCAAATGTTTTTCTGGAATTTCACAACAGAGGTGAAGGAAACGATTAGAAAAATACTCAACTGATTCATCAGCCTTCAATCTTAAATGATTGATTCTTCCATAAACATCTCGGTAGTTATACTTATCAAAGGATTGATGGAGCTCCCTAAGGAAATAATGAGGGGAATGGATGGAAGTTGGTGGCAAGGTATAGCATCGCTGATTAACATGACCTTCAAGGGTGAGGAAGAAAAGCGCACAAGCCAAATCTTCATCATCGATTTCGTAAGATTCACAAAATTTAAGAAAATCATAAATGTGCTCAGTTATGGATGTTCCATCCTCACCATCAAACTTTAACTGGGACAAGTGATTGAGAGGCTCATCGGGGACTAAAAATTGATAAAGGGAAAAATTGGAGAAACACCCCAGGAGTATGATTTGTGTATGGGCCATTTTAGATAAGAGATTCAAACAAGATGTAATGGGCTCAACTTATCATCTAGCCCTCCTTCTAGCACCATTTTGTTGATGGTACTTGAAATCCATCATCCAAGGGGATCTCCTCGATATGAAGCCCCAATCAGACCTCACATCATTTGGTGTAGGAGTCCCATCTAGTATAAAGGCCTCGTTGCCAAATCCTCAAAGATCGGCCTTGGCTCTAACTATCAGTGAAAGAGAGTGATGTAATAGTATCCTCAAAAATCAAGGTGAGTGTGCAACGCAACTTTGTCTAGGTTCTCTTACTGAAAAAAGGGGAGAAAAGTGAGCCTCTAAGTGATGCACATGAACCAGAAATACCTGTCCAACATCCAACGAAATAGTCCACAGTGGATGCGAGAATAATTACAACCAATGAACAAGGGAAAATCCATCTAACATCCAGTGGAATAGTCCACAATGGATGTGATGGTCTTTATAACCGATAAGTAAAGAAAGGTCTATCTAATATCTCGCGGAATAGTCCATAATGATGAGATGGTAGTAACAACCATTGCAACACATTCCCAACAAGATAACTACTAAAATAATCGAAATAGTTCAATTATCTTAGTACATGTGAAAGCAAGCATGAAATACAAATGTTCAAAAAATAGTCTTACAAACATTCATAAGCCATGCATGAAGAATGTGATGGCCTTAAAAGACTTCTGTAATTAAGAAAAATCACCAAGACACATATTTACATTGTACATAAATAGCCCCATTTGTAGGACATTGGAGCCACTCCTTTCTCCTCAAATAACTGGTTGATCTCTCTAATGCCTTGCGGGAGGAGCCAAGGTGAAAAATTCCTTTGCTCATACAATGAGGGGGTATATATAACCAAGGGGTTGATGCTTACCCCTTATGACTCTTTGAATACCCTCATGATTTTTCAACTTCCTATGACTTTTCAACTTACATGACTCTTCATATTCATGTGTGTCCTTTGGAAATTCACTTTACAACACATTTGATTTACAATATGCATGGCCCACAATAGTGATGTGGCATATGAAAATTCATGACCCAAATTAACATGACACTTATGACATGGATTGGCTTGATGATGTGGAAATGCCAAACCGCTATTGTTGTTGAGTGATGGATGTGTTCTTGGATATACTTTCTCTTCTCCTCTGCATAGTTTGATGATGCGAGGTCTTCAATGATCTTTAGTCTTGGAAGGTGGTTGCACACTTGTGTTTGTTTTGCTTGCTCTTAGTAGGTCCACTCATCCATTCAGCTATAAGTGAGTCTTTAGGCATGCTTCCCTCCTTATTCTCCTTCTTCATAATCTCACCATGACTTGATAATGTCCCTGTTCCTGTAATTTACTCATGTTGGGACCACATCAATCCAAAAACTCCCTATCCTAAGAGGATGCATTATTATCCATGAAATGAGAAAGGGATAGGTGATAGGCTGGGAGAGAGATCTCTTTGTGCATTGTGGGGTTCCATCGAGCAAGGGGAAAAGCTTAAGGGTTGGCGGTGCGAAGTGTGCAGTTCAAGTACGACTGGGAGGAACTACTATGCAATTCTTGGGGTCAATGAAGGTTTCTGAGCTCTAGAATTTCACAATGAAACTACCCTTGAGGATAGTGACTACATAGTGTGCAGTTCAAAGAAGCAAAGTCACAACACTGAGGGCTACTCCAGTGAAGCCGAGTTGCCCAGCCGAGAAGATTTTCGGAAAAATGGCTAAGTGCGGGAGGAAGACAAACATGTGATGAACTTGAACTTGTGGTCAACACATAGCATACTTCAATGGCATGACAACATAGACCATTGAAACAACAAGACCAATCATTTCCCTCTATGTGACTATCTTATAACAAGAAGCGACAAGTGTGACACTTGAGATATACTTTAAGACAACCGTGATGACACCTGTGCGACAGTGCTCAAAACTTTGTGTATGAGTGTGATAGGTGTCTACATGGCTATGAAAACTCATATACACAAAGATCAAACATTGAAACCACCATAAAAGGTTCACAAAAATGGAAAAATAGTAAAACATTCCAAAAGGAAACAGGTGATCGAACAAGCGAAGCAGGTCAAAAAACTTTGGGAAAGCTCGTGAAATGAGCTTAAGTGTTTGCAACAATCAAGGGAAATACCAAGGAAGGCTTCGAAATTTTGAGTGCAAGCCAAAATTTTGGAGGGTTTTGCAGCTGCTACAACACTTTCCTACCTCCGAAATTGTTTTGAATATTGAAGAAATTCCTCCTTTGGATATTTTCTACAGTCCTTAAAACAAGGGTGCAGTGAAAATAGGAAGAAATAAAAGAAAACTAGATCAATCACAGACATTGATACCTAGCAATCTCTCCCATTTGAAGTTCTATGGAAGGGATCTACTGCAAAACCGATAGAGGAATTAGGGAGCCTAACTTAGTTCATAGGTGCTTATGCCTCATCAACTATTGATAAGGCTACAAAATTTCAAAGAATTCTAAAGGAAAAAGAAGAAAATATCCTCCTATTGGAGAAGAATATTCAAAATGAAAAGCAAAGGATCAGTGACCATGGTAGTCATGATTGATAGAGTTACAACAAATATTTGACTCTATAAAGTTTTAGGAAACATACTGGGGGGGGGGTGAATTAGTATTTTAAAACTTACTTGACCTTCTCAAGCCATACAATGTTATTTATCATTGAAACCAACTACTGGCACTATAAAACTTGATCAAAAATATGTCAAAACGTATATGCTATTGTTATGAAGAATACCCACATATACACATTTTTCCTTAGTCGAACATTTACACATATCTCAAAAACATTGATCCTTTAGACTGAAACACTACATAGCTAAAATCAATGATAGACACATATATCCTTCATCATAGATCTCTGAGCTACTAAGAGATCATTACATACTAGCATCAATATAGTTCAATATTTTGTTCATAAACCATTCAACTAGAACTATCACATACAAATTATTATGAAGAAGACCTCATCAATATACAAAACAATCATAGCAAGACTGATCAAACATCATTAACTGCACATTCTTCAAAAATCCTAGCATATGTACGCGAGCCTTACAAAATACTTCCACATGTGTACATGCCTTTCATAAAGAATACCCACGTACAGATCTATCCAGCTTGCAGAATCAACGCTTGACTATCTAGAGGTAGACCCGTGTATGTACGCACTTTTTCTGAGACAAAATTGCGTACAAATTTGTAATTATTGACTTATTCCTTTGCTGCACAACATAACTTCAGTCAAACCAAATCTCATTAAACCCAGTAACAAACATACGTTAGACCATTATTATCACAGATTAACCCATAAGGAAATCATGTAGTCATTTAAGATCTACAAGATCTAATCCCACATCACATTCCTCGTGCAACCTTATTTTAGATCAAGCAATTCATCAATAGCCCATTACTTGCACACTAAATACTTTGATCTTCATCTCCTTATATAGCTTAGGTCTTATCCAATACCATGGGTCAAATCCTTAGTAATGCTGATGGTATTCCTAGATAAGATCAATTATCCATTGTCACGCGCATTACTATGGGACAGTACCATTTTAATGATCCCTGGTATTTAGAATATGATGGTGCAGAAACTATATGTTCTTTCTCTTCTCCATACCCATGTGTGTATGTGACTTTGTTTCACAGAGCTCTCGTGTATTTATTAAAACATTACCTTCATCATTCTTCCATCTCGGGATTGCTATGCCTGTCGTGGCGGAAAAAGTCGTTTGTGCGGACACAACTGACCTCCCTAGGAGTCTAAACTCTCTACCGACTAACAAGACAAAATGGAGTGATCTTTCTCTAAATATACCTTTTAAAACATGGAAACTACAAGTGTTTAGGCTTACCTTATTCCAAAACGTTGTTGTTGTAGTCCGTCCTTGCCGATCCGGATGAGCTCCTCCTTCACATCAATTCCTGCAACTACAAACAATCAAACAATTACCAAGCACTTGCATTTCATATAATAAAACATATATTCAACATGCAGACCAAGGAACACATGAAATAACTCATTAACACAAGCTATTGAGAAAAATAAACCAGTTTGTATTAATAACGAAACAAAGAAACTCTTACAACCTGGCCTTGGTGTTGTGCAAGTTCCTCCCAGGGTCCATCAAGGGTTTTCCTCTACTTTGACAAAGCTCACCCACTTCCAAGTAGAATCAAGCAAAGACAATCTCTCCTCACAAGGTTCTAAATGGGAGTCCTAATTCCTGCAACATTTACCCAAAGAAAATGTATAGCTTCAACCTCTCCTCCTTCTGGCCCAATGCCTTTATTTATAGTGCTGTAAAGAGGTTATTCAGGTCCACCATCAATGGGATAATCCCTCTCTTTGGGTGGGATAGCTCCCTTATTGATGGGATAAGTTCCTCCTTAATAGGGATACATGAACCAACTGGAGGCGCATCCATTTCATCAAACCGACCTCTAGAAAGTTCTAGAAGTAACCACAAGTAACTTTTTTAAGATGAAACTTGCGCATTTTGCATTTTACAGAAGGACGCACTTGTCCCTTAACATACAGAGCGTCCAAGGACGCAGCGTTTGTGAACATTGTGAGCGTCCCCGCAGGTAAGGCTAGAGAGAACCTGCGACCCCAGAGATAAACACATTTTTTACAAGACTTTCTCTCTTATTTGAGTTTGAGATGGATAGCAGAGGCATAAGACTTGCCTAAGAGGGTAGCATGACTGTTGATTTGAGCCATACTAACTGTAAGTAGTCATGGTGACATTTTTTAGTGTAACAGATTGCCCCCTAAAGTGCGAAGCCTGGAATAGATTAGGGTTTTGTAATTCTAGGAAGGGTGAAGCACTTTATCATTTCAAGGATTGTCTTGTGGACGACCTGGTTGGAACCTGCAATTTTCAACACAAAATACATGTATAAGATTATATCATCACTGAGGTAGGCATTCCCATACTCAGATTCAAAACTTTAACTAAAGGACTAACTACTCTGATACAGGAATGATCTTGCAGTACATCATTTTTATAGACTTTTGTAGACACAGTATGGACGCAGACATCTATTTATGATTAGTCTACATAGATAATGAATACAAAACTCCTCGCAGCCTGGATGGTAGAAACTAGATCCAGGGTCTTCACTTCTACTTCCCGAATTGGTATGATTCTAGCCATGTGATTAAATGATTTGATGTCGAACATGGTAGAAACCACTTGATTACCAGTCGATGATGTAAACTGTTAACAAGCGTGAGAGAGACCACCAGTAATGTCAATGGTTCTCAAAGTACCAAGCACAACCCGTGAAATGTGAATAGATGTTTTGATGTCGAACACTTCATGGAATCCTTTGATCGAAAGTCAATGATGTAAACTGACGTCAAAGGCGAGAAACCTGCCATTGATGCATGCAGACTTCAAGGTACTGTCGATTCCTAAGTCATCTTTCTAGATAATGTGTCGATGTCGATAGAAAGCGACCCGTTGCAGGCAAGCCCGCAACACGAAATCATTGTTCAAGTTGAAGAAATGTTGCTGTAAGGACTGACTCAGGGATGGTCAAATGGATGATAAGTATTTTGCAGATGAAAGTTTTGCTTGCAGACCTCTTGAACACATAACGACACGACAGACGGCTTGGTGACGAATAACTCAAAGTTAATCCCCGGAACCCGGTTAAAGACTTTCAAAGTGGTTTGATCAACTGTGAGGTAAAAGATTTCCCAACCCAGGTGAATGAAAAAGTGTCGTGTTCAAGAGTGGTAATAAAGTTTCTTTTGAGACAAAAGCTAACAAACAGGTTCATTCTTCTCTCTTTTCCCCCACCATTTCTGGCAAGTACCTCTTTATTTTTAACAAGCTTGAGGAGGATAACATATGCTTGATTATAAGCTCATCCTTCGGACGAGTCCAACCTAGTTTAAATTCGAACCCTAGGAAGGAGTGGTTCATTCCTGTTTGTAATTGAACAGGTCCTCTACTGTAAAAGTTTTAACGAGCCCAGTATAGGAGAAACTCGGCGTTTTTCAATTTTAGAGAGTCTGAAAAACAAAAGGAGACTCCACGTTGAACTTTTTTGTATATTTGTGTCCCTCAAGCCCGAAAAAGTATAAAATAATACCTGGGGGAACCGCTTGATCTTGCAACCAAGGAGTACTTTCATAATAGTGTCGTTGACCTGAAAAGTAAAAAGCGATCAAGGACACGTCGTTTTATTTCCTTATCGAGTTTGAAACGACAAAAACCCGGCAATCTTTTCCTGATTTTGCGGTCAGAAAAGAGCTAAAAGGGGACCGTCTTTTAATTCCATTTTAACGAGTGTAAAAGAAACGCTCAGCGATCTTTTCATGTTTTAGGAGTCAGAAAAGGGCTTAAAAGATGACTATGATATTTTTGTTTGTGAAAAAATGACAATTTCCCTCGAAATCCCTTTGTCCTGCACAAAAGAAACACATTACTCATACCTGTTTAAAATAGGCAAAAATACATTGAAAAACATCTTTTCATGGTAAAAAATGAACTAATTCATCCAAAAAACCTATAAAAAGACTTTTTACCATGTCATTTTTACCGTTTGACTGTTGAGGTTGAAAAAGGAGCTTTTGACAAGAAACTTCCCGTGGTTGCTGCGGAAAATCCGACCGTCGGAATTGAACGCCGTCTTATCCAGGTATTTTACACATCCTACTCTACATTTCTATCCGTTTAGAATTAATTTTTAGGTCTTAGTTTCATTTTTTGGGGGGGTTTTGGTTTTGGAATGCGCCTCTCGGCGGACGCGGGTGCCCTTCGGGTGACCCGCGTCCCCCGACTTTTTCCTATACAGGAAAACGGTCGGAAGACGCAGTCCGCCTTCAGGCCAACCGCGTCCGCGCGCCCTGTGCTGTAAAGGCAGGGTGCGTCTTCCGTGAAACGCGCATTTCAAAACCCCAACCCCCTCAAAAAACTATCTAAAAATTCCCAAATCAATTTCTAATGACTATTTCTGGTGTGCAGGGCATTAACCATGTTAGATTGGAGAGAAAGAGAGCATGTAGAGGATGATGAAGCTGCAATAAATCATCAACCTTCCCTGGATGCCCTAAGAGCATGCGGATTATACAAATATTGGACCATACCGGGCATGAGGGGCCAGGTAAGATTCTTGGAATGGCTGGTTGAGCGATGGAACGTTCAAGAACAATGCTTTTACATAGGAGGGCACCAACTCGAGATAGAGCCCTCGGATGTATACTTTCTCACTGGCTTGCCGAACAGAGGCGAGCAACTCAGTCTTGCGGGGACTAGGTTGGGTGGCCAATCCCTTGATAGTCTCCGCGACGAGTGGTGCACACCTGGGGCTCACCATTCGAAAGGCATAGAGATAAAACACATCACTCTACGTGAACTCAAAGTCATAGCGTTCACGGTTACCAGAATTTGCGGCGCGGCCGCTTTACACATTGCTTCCGGATCCCAAATGCAGATGGCAATTAACTGTTACCAAGGCACCATTTTCAACTGGTGTGAAGCTGTGTCGGCTCATATGAAGAGCCAACTGACCAAGGCAAAGAACGGACGACTAAAGACTTTTGGATATGGGCCTCTAGTCGTGAGCTTTGCCTTGGAGAGAGTTCCAATGCTGATCCCTCAGCAACTCACTGTTGATATCTTGGGTCCTCGGGAGCCAAAGCTGATACGATGGGTTACGGTGATGGCCCGGCATCCTGACGAGGGCGCGACAGTGGTTCGATTCTCAGATAGTTACTTTCACTGGTTAGAGGACCAGGTTTTTTTGATACAGGACTTTCCGTATGCCGGAGTGGATTTTAGAGGTGATCCGGACATGGTTCTTCCACCAGGAGAACAATGGGATGATAGAGGTACTTTTATTTTCACAAGTTTTCTAATTATGTATTTTTTATTTTTCATATATATCGTCTCAAAACTAACAGTAAAACTTTCAAAATGCAGATGTTGGTCCACAGCGTCCAGCCAATCTCCGGCCTTTTGATAGACTACATCCAGCTGCACCGGTACCGGCCCCACAGGACGCGGCTGCAGAAGTACTAGCTGAGTTGGAGCATGATCTAGAGCGTCTCACGGCAGATATACCTGAGACTACTATGGACGACATTCCTACCAGGCTTCAGCGCTTCGTAGTCGCGGTCCCTTGACCGTTTAGGAGATTTTTGCGTAAGGTAGCCCGCGCAGTGGTGTCATACAGAGAGCACCACCAGTGATTGACTAGTCACTTTTGTAGTCACATGTGACATTTTGACTTTTTGTACTATCATTTTGCCGATCATAAGGTGTTTTCAACCTATGATCGAAGACGATGCATATATTTTTTGACACACTTCTATATATATATATCACTATTACTGGCTTATCCTGTTTAACATATGTGATGAAATGTTTTTAAATTTACTTGCATGATTATCGTAAATGTCTGTCCAACATTCGAGAAGCAATTGCATCTGCTAATGTATTCAAAGACCTTGGAATATGTTGATATTCAATGTAATCAAATTCACGTTCCAAGAGATGCACTCTCAAAAACAACCTTAATAACACAGGATTTCTAATGGCATAAACTCTATTAAGCTGTAATACAACAAGTTCAGAATCTAACCTCACTATCAAACGTCGAATTCCAAATGAAATAGGTTCGGATAATAATTCAATCACTGCACTGTATTCTGCAATGTTGTTCGTTGTTTGACCGAGGCTTACCCCATGCATAGAAACTAACTCGTCAGAGGGCGAATAGATAACCCAAGCTGCGGAAGAGATATTTCGTGTACTACGACAAGCACCATCAGCAAATCCAATGTATGTTTGGAGAGGCGTCGACATCTGCAATATCAAGAGTAAAACCAAGATAAGCCAGAATAACGACGAAAAACCACACTCTCTGAGCTAAGCACACTGACTAAACTAACACACTTGCTAGCTAGAAAGAAAATCTAACCTATCTAAAAATTTCTCCATACCCATCATTTAAGCATAATACCTCTTTAGGTAAAGTCCATTTCTGGGTTTACCCAAAGAGTCCCCATCAAAGTCAACTAGCTCATAAGCCCCTTTTGCTAGCTTTCGCTTTACAATGTAGGGCCCATGCCACATGGGAACGAATTTTCCAGCACCTAGCTTATCGTTAGCTTGATCATATAATAGTACTAGGTCTCCTTCCGAAAAACTTCGAGGGGTTACATTTCTATCATACTGAGCTTTCATTCGTTTCGCGTGAGTCTCGATTGCCAATGTAGCGTCACGTCGAGTCTCATCTAATTTAGCCAAGTACAATAAACGTTTCTCCTCTTCGGAAGTAGCTGGAAGTAATTCGACAGCAATTTGAAGTGATGGGATTTCGCATTCAATGGGTAACACAGCTTCTAAGCCATAAACTAGCTGGAAAGGAGTGAACCCTGTTGAATTTTTCACTGAGGTTCGGTATGGCCATAGCGCTGAAAATAACATGTTGTGCCAATTCGACCGATGAACACCAATGGTTCGTCGGATCATGATAACTAGAACTTTGTTGATAGACTCAACCAAACCGTTGGCTTGCGGATAATAAGGAGTAGAGCTATCGTGGCGCAAACCAAGCTGGCTTGTAAGCTCAGTCATCATGACGTTTCGAAAATGGCTCCCATGGTCAGTAATGATTGGTTGTGGGACACCAAACCTAGTTATGATATGATTGAATACGAAAACTGCAGCTGTTTTGCCGCTTGCGTCGAATGTAGGCATCGCCTCGGCCCACTTAGTAAAATAATCAACCGCAAGGATGATATACGCATGCCCCCCAGCCGAGTGAGGGTTACAAGTAATAAAGTCGATACCCCATTTGGCGAATGGACCAACGGCAATTATAGGGTGGAGAGGAGCAGGTGGAGGGTGCATCTTGCGATCAAACACTTGACAGTTGTGGCACTTCCTGACTGCAATGATACAATCCTTAAACATAGACGGCCAGAAATAGCCAGCGCGCAACACCTTCTGAGCTGTGGCATACCCAGACATATGACCGCCACATGCTCCAGAGTGACAATCATTCAAAACCCTCTCAGCCTCTTCGTGAGTTAAACAACATCGAAAAACTAAGTCTGCCCCCCGGCGATAAAGTGTATCTCCAATAATTTTGTATGGCTGGGATTGAAACCGAATTTTTCGACGTTCTGCTTTGGAAGCTTCAGGCCGAAAGGTTTGGGTTTGGAGATAGATGATTATATCCCCGTACCACGGATCTAACGTACTGATAAGAAACAAAGATTCGTCCGCAATGGACTCCTCTTCCACAGTCTCTGTGTCAGCACTCGGGAAATCACACATCAATTCCGCAAAAACTAAGGATTTCTTAGACTTGGACTTCTCGAACTCCAAGTCGAACTCTTGCAGGATAACGATCCATGTAGAGTACTTGCCCCCTAGCAATTGTTTTGTCAAAATGTAAATCATAGGGTTGCAATCCGAAATAACTGTAGTTTTACGGAGAAGAATGTAGTGACGAAAACGCTGGACAGCTTGAACGGCTGCCAGGGCCAATTTCTCCACATGCGAATATTTTAGCTCAGTGGGATTCAAGGTCCTACTAAGATAATATATCACATGCTCCGCTCCGAATTCATCTTCTTGAACTAACACCATTCCAATGGTGGAATGCGAAGCTGCGAGGTATAAGAAGTAGTCCTGGTTGTAGTTGGGAGGATGCAACAACGGTGCATGGGTCAACGCGTGTTTAAGTGCATCAAAAGATTGTTGGGCAATCTCGTCCCAAAAGAATTGTGCGTTCTGTTTCAACAACCGTGTAAAACCTTTAGTGACCTCGGCGTAGTTTGGGATGAATCAGCGTAAAAAGTTCTCTTTCCCTTGCAAACTTTGGAGTTGGCGCAAACTCGAAGGAGGAGGCAATTGGATGATAGCCTCGACTTTCGAGGGATCGACGCGAAGGCCTACCCCAGCGGAGTCGCCAATTTGTCGTGGCGGAAAAAGTCGTTTGTGCGGACACAACTGACCTCCCTAGGAGTCTAAACTCTCTAGCGACAAACAAGACAAAATGGAGTGATCTTTCTCTAAATATACCTTTTAAAACATGGAAACTACAAGTTTTTAGGCTTACCTTATTCCAAAACGCTGTTGTTGTAGTCCGTCCTTGCCGATCCGGATGAGCTCCTCCTTCACATCAATTCCTGCAACTACAAACAATCAAACAATTACCAAGCACTTGCATTTCATATAATAAAACATATATTCAACATGCAGACCAAGGAACACATGAAATAACTCATTAACACAAGCTATTGAGAAAAATAAACCAGTTTGTATTAATAACGAAACAAAGAAACTCTTACAACCTGGCCTTGGTGTTGTGCAAGTTCCTCCCAGGGTCCATCAAGGGTTTTCCTCTACTTTGACAAAGCTCACCCACTTCCAAGTAGAATCAAGCAAAGACAATCTCTCCTCACAAGGTTCTAAATGGGAGTCCTAATTCGTGCAGCATTTACCCAAAGAAAATGTATAGCTTCAACCTCTCCTCCTTCTGGCCCAATGCCTTTATTTATAGTGCTGTAAAGAGGTTATTCAGGTCCACCATCAATGGGATAATCACTCTCTTTGGGTGGGATAGCTCCCTTATTGATGGGATAAGTTCCTCCTTAATAGGGATACATGAACCAACTAGAGGCGCATCCATTTCATCAAACCGACCTCTAGAAAGTTCTAGAAGTAACCACAAGTAACTTTTTTAAGATGAAACTTGCGCATTTTGCCTTTTACAGAAGGACGCACTTGTCCCTTAACATACAGAGCGTCCGAGGACGCAGAGTTTGTGAACATTGTGAGCGTCCCCGCAGGTAAGGCTAGAGAGAACCTGCGACCCCAGAGATAAACACATTTTTTACAAGACTTTCTCTCTTCTTTGAGTTTGAGATGGATAGCAGAGGCATAAGACTTGCCTAAGAGGGTAGCATGACTGTTGATTTGAGCCATACTAACTGTAAGTAGTCATGGTGACATTTTTTAGTGTAACAATGCCTTTGTCCAAACTCTCTATACTAGCTTGTAAATTCATCTTGCTATCATCATCATGACAATATTCATCAAGTAGGTTTCCATCAAGGACAACACATTTTTCATAATGCTAACAATCTCCCCCTTTAGACATGATGAAGACCACTTTGTGTTTGGTTACTAACCATCTGTAGATACTTGTAGATATACCAAGTTTCTCTCCAAGAAAGCTTTCTCCAAACACCAAGCTACTCTCCCTCTTTGAAATCAAGGGCAAAGGGTTGACCAATGGAATGCAGGGCTTCAAATATGATATGTTGAATATTGATCACTGAATGCAAACCATGCTCCCCCTGAGCACATGTTGAATGTTCTAAAGATATACAAAGAAGTAACCAGACATGACCTTTCCTATCATCAATAATTCATATTGACCAATCTCCTAGTGTAGTGGGGTTACATATTTGACATACATAATTGACTTGACCCCAATAGTCCATTCATGTATGAATATTACAATTATTACATCATAGGTATTTACATGACATTTACATCAAATTACATATATGAAATTTATAACGAAGACCAAAGACCTCAATAGTGAGGTAGCGAGACTGGGATATTCTTCAGTACTATATACCATATAGGATCTATACTTCAGCATCAAACAACAACATCATGAACCTCATCAAAAGGTAAGTCAAAAACTTTAGCAACATGTGTTTCTTCAATAGTATAATCAAGGAATCATAATGCCAACAATGTACTATAAGAAGCAAGGAAAAATTTTCCCCTGAACCTGTGCTAACTACTCACTGTCATATCTTATTATATCAACTTATTCATCAAACACGTCATCAAAACAACTTCAATAATCAAAGCAGCAATGTCATATTGGAAAAACTCATAAACCATAAGTATATGAGAATCAACATAGTATATCTAACTAATATTATAATCAAATAGCAAAAATGTCAGAAGCATATCATAATTTTTGAGTTAGTTCTACTGATACTTCATCATAGGGAAACATATGCGATTGTGTGGATCAAAATACGCGTATATACGCGACTCTTCTTCATGAAATTCACTTAAAGAAAATAAATTGCAATAAATTTCACTTTCAACTCCCCCTGAACTTAAATGATTGGTCAAAATCATTAACAAAGTGATGAAGTAGAGACCACTCCTAATTCATGTCTGAGATACTCAAAGGAATGAAGTGGAAGTGACTTTGTAAAAATATCTAAAACTTGTTCTTTTGAGGGAATATAATCCAATTTGACCTTTTTTTCAAACACTTGTTCTTTCAGAAACTGATATTTGATTAGAATATGCTTGGTTTTTTAGTGCATGACATGATTTTTAGAAATACTTATGGCACTGGTATTATCACATAGAATGGGAATAGGTGGAGAACAATTGATTTGAATAACCTGCAATATTTGCATCATCTAGAGAAGTTGCGTGAAGCAAGATGCAACAACATATATATCTATATATATATATATATATATATATATATATATAGTTTTATTTATTTATTTATTTTAATTTTTGTTTTTTGAATCATGACACCATGAGGGGTCCCATGTAGAATGTTCCTCCACTAGTGCTTTTTCAATCATTAACACTTCCTGCCCAATTTGCGTCTATGTAAGCATGAAGAGTAAGATATGCATCTTTTGGATACCATAAACCAAAGTCCTAAGTTCCTTGTAGATACTTAAATATTCTCTTGACTGCATGAAGATGAGTTTCTTTTGGATTTTCTTGAAACGACCCAACAATTCCAACTCCATGCATGATATCTGGTCTTGTGCCTGTAAGATAAAGTAAGTTTTTTAATCATAGGTCTGTATTCTGGTTGGTTTACTGGGGGAGAATCATCATGTGAATTGAGATTACATCCTACTACCATTGTTGTGCATACATGCTTGCAATATTCCATTCCATATTTCTTCAAAATCTGCTTGAGGTACTTTGTCTATGAGAGGAAGATACCATTTTTTGCTTATTGTACTTGTATACCAATAAAATATGTTAATTCACCAAGTAGGGACATTTCAAATTCTTGTTGCATGACAGATGGAAATATTTGACTCATGGACTCTTCATTGTTGCCAAATATAATGGCATCTACATAAACAAAAACTATTAAAATTTTACCATCATCCATCTTTATATATAGGTTTCTATTTGCAGACCCCTTAGTGAAACCTTGTTGATAAAGATACATGTCAAGAGGATAATACCACGAGGAGCTTTGTTTAGCTCTTGAGTTTGAAAATAAGGTTTTTATCGTTTCCTAGAATGAACCTAATGGTCCTCCAAATTAGACACAAATTAAGGCCCATCTAACCTTTCTTAAGAACACGAAGGCTATATTAAACCTCTCCTTCTACACTTAATAATTTTTTTTAGCTTTAATATGTTCATTAGGAATGTTTAAAGATAATTTCATATTTGTGCCTAATATTTTTTATTTTTGTAAAATATTGTGAGAATATTTCGCAGATTATGAATATTTGGAGGAGATAATCTAGGGACTTTCTCCCTACTACAAGAGGATCAAGATTGGATAATAAATCAACGGGATATTATGAAATTATTGCACAAATTATGGAGATCCAATGATTGAGAAAATTTAGGAATGTGTTCCTTGTCATTTAATACAAATTACTAGTGTTGGAAACCAGATCCACTATTTGAGGGTTTTGGAGGGGAAAGCTTCCTCCTTTCAAGGAGAATTCTTCCTCATCATTTTGTATAAGCACCAATTCAAATTTTCCTCTAGGAGCATGTATTTTCTTAGTTTTCTTGTGGATAAAACTTGTATATTTGCAACTCCACTTTCATTTCTAGCAGGGATGTAATTTGATTGATTCAAATAAAACGTTTGGTGCCATTTTTAACTTATAAAGATTGGTCTCCTTCATAGGACTCTAAATATCCTTGCTCTTGGCCATCCCAAGAGCCTCATATCCCTTTTTATAATTTACGTTTCTTCTTTTCACTTTTTATTCACTTGCATCTCTTATTCTTGGTTTTCCTATTTCTGCATTTAGTATTGATGATTTTTGCTAGAGGATTGGGTTACATGGTTGAAGTGAATTATTTTGTAGGTTATTTATAGAGTCAAAAACATGATTTCATCCTTGCAACATATTTGGAAGGTAATAGTCATCATCGAGCTACTTGGATTAGTTTAATTATTCACAAATCTAAAAATATTGGAAGTCCCTTGTAGCAAATAGTAGTAATTTTCTGCTATTTTTTCGAACATGTTAATGAGATTCATTTGAGTTGATTCCACTATGATTAGGTCATAAAAAGTTTCAAGTTAATAAAAATTTTACCCCATTGCATTTTCACTTGATTGGGTTAGGCATTTGATACGTTAACTAGCTCACTAGTTCTCGAATTTCTAGATTTTAGACTAGTAATTTTCTACTATTTTTTAGCACATGTGAACAAGGGTATTTTTGAGTGATTCCAATTGGAATGGAGACCTAAGACATCCTACTCAATGAAAAAAAATTTCCCATCCCATTTTCATTTGATTTACTTGGTCATTCGGTGAGTTATCTCCTCCTATAACAATTATGTCTTCTCTTGTAGCAAATTTGTCCCTTCCTATAGCAAACTTGTAACACCACTTTCCTTCATCATTTTTTACCCCACTACAACTATGACTTATTCTAGATGAATAATGACCCCCATATATGATTTTATGATTGGAAGAAGCTCCTAAGCCACTCCAACCGTTACTTTCATTCACTGCAAAAACAAAGTAGACTTAGTTTCGTGATCACAAGTTTGATGCAAGTAGGTTACTAATTTACAAGCAAGTGTGAAGTAGGTATATGGTACATGCAATTTGGATTGGTATTTTGATGAATTATGTAAGATAAAATGACTTCCTTTCTGCAAATATATTAAATTTTTCTTTCATGAATTGATTAGTTAGCGTTTACAAGTTGAGCAAGTAGTATTTCCATTTAGAATAACAATTCCATTTTTGCAATTAGTTTAGGCTTTGATTTCATGGCATTCACTCCATTACATTAGATCAACAAGAGAATGACACATTGTATTTTTCACATATAGTGTTGATACCTCTTAAGTTTTTACAGATCCCAGGTTGATAATTAATGTTGGTAGCCTTGGGAGTTGCAACATTCTTGTTGCAATATAGACGCTCATCACTTTTTGGCACCATTGTCGGGGAGGTGTCAAAGTATGCATTGTTTTTTTCCCTAGTTGATCCATTTATACAAAAACAAAAGATTTCATTAAACATATTTCATTTCACTAAATTGCATTGCATTATCATTCTTATTCAATTTTTTTATAAAAACATAAAATATTACTTCACCAACACCAACCCCCCCATTGATCACATGGTGCAGTAAGAACCACATCACCATCCACTTTTGCATGTAGAATAAGAAGAGGTGGAAAAAAAGGTAGAATAAATGGATGTATATGATGACAATGAAGAATATCCTATCGGATTTCCCATTCAAGATACTGATATCAATAGGCATATGAAGAACATCCCTCCATCGTTTCTTCCCAACTTCCATGGTAAGAGGTCAGAGGATCTAGAAACCTTTCCTTTTGAATTTGAAATCCTTTTTATATCTTATGGTTACTTATTAAACACTCAAAAATTGAGATTGTTTCCAGCAACATTGAAAGATAAAGCTCTTAAATGGTTAATGAGTTTAGGGATTAATTCAATAAGATCATGGAATGATATGAAAAATATATTTCTAGAAAAATATAAAGATCATGATCTTAAAGAATAAATATTTAGAATGAATCAAAATGAAGATGAGAAAATTACATCATTTACGATCTGACACACTAAAAACCCTCTTACTTAGAACAATTAGGGATGAGTGTATTGATCTCCTTGATCTCATGAGTGGAGGTGATGTATACCAATTATCATTTGAAGAAATTTTTGAAACATGAAAAAACATATCAAGAGGAAGGGAAAGAGTAAGTAAATCAACATCAAGATCAGTAAGTCAAGCTAAACTTTGAAATTTACTTGATGACTTTAAAACATAAATTCTTAGCAATCTAGGAAAACAAGTAGAAATAATAAGCATGCAAAATGAGGAAAAAGAAGATGTTGATATTTGTGTTTTCCATGTAGAATCACATGTTGTTAAACATTTCCCATTATTACCAAGGTTGAAGAAAGTTTATCAAGAGGACAATGGAGAAAGTCGATCACCAAAGAAGCTATGTTATGTAGCTCCAAGAAGACCACAGAATCGTAGTCAACCTAGTATGATGCAAGAACCTAATTCATAATTTCAAGGTTATGCACATCCATCTCAAAGTAATTGGAACACACCCTTTTCTTGGAAACCTTGGCCATCTCAACCCTAAAACCAATCTTAGAAACAAGGTTGGCAAGGACCTTATGGGAGAAATCCATAATATCCTAAATATTTTATTCAGTATCCTCCATACCCAACTCCATGTTATCCCTACTATCCACCTCCACCACAACAACAAACCCAACCACATCCATCTCAAAGATCCACTCCCACTCAACTACTTGTACCACCAATTCCAAACCCACACAAGGAAGTAGCTTAGGCCACTTACAATGTTGAGGTACAACACTGCCAAATATCTCCTCTTGATCTAAATGGTATTCATCTTAGTTAAGGAAGAGAATTGCAAAAAACAGATTCTCTTAATGTCATTGAAGGAAAACATTTAGAAAAAGAAGATTAAAATGAGAAGACTAAAGAATCATGGGTTGCACTTGATGAAGAGAAGACATCAAAATCAGAGATTGAAAAAGTTCCCTCATGTTTACCATCAAATCCTCCATGTGTTTAGGAGAATGATCAACAAAAAGAGGAAAATTTGAATTTCATGGTAGAAGAAGACATGAATAATGCTCCATATAAGTAAGCGAACAAAGGGGATCAAAGTTATATTGAGGTTTGGTTCCAGAAAATCAATAAGATGGAGCATCACTCCCTTCTTCAACTGTGCTTGATATTGTCAAAGTCAAAGCATTTTGTCTCTGAAATTCAAGTACATGTCAAAGAATATATTTCAAGCCTACACATCAATTTATATGTCATCTTGATGTGCACATGGCTCCATTGGAAGTATTCCTATACTTGAAAGATATTTTGTTTTTTCAAGTAGAGTAGGATAGAAAATAAATAAAAATAAAAATAAGAGGAAAAAATAAAATCTCAGGTGAAAACCTCATTTGAGGCACCTGAGATTGGCTCATTGATTGAAAACCTCCATGAGGCAGTCAATGGGTTGGAAAAAAGAGAAAAAGAAAATAACTTAAGTGAAAACCTCCTTTGGGGTGCCTAGGCAAACCTACTAGTTGAAAACCTCCTTGACTAGTAGGCCTAAAAGAAAAAAATTATTTGCTCTATGTATCTCTCTCTAATGAATGCAGGTGCACTGCAACCTTTGCAAGCAACAAGAACACTTTAGCCCCAAAAGGAAAAAAATGATAAAAAAATCTAGTCAAAGGAAGTCAAACTTGGGCTCGCTCCTCCTTTGCCCAGATGCTTCAATAGGACCAAGGCCATGCTAATCCATCACCCTCATCTATTTCCACCATGCACCCATCATTCTGAAGCCTTTCTCAAGCATTTTCCTCACTGCCCTAAACTAATATAGGAGGGTTATGTTTTGCTACAGGAGGCTAAAATACACAGAGAAGAAAATTGTTTTTATCATACCTTGAAAATTGTGCATCCATTTTCTGAGTTGTTTCACGGGGATATGCATATGGATTATAGTAACATGCTCAAGAAATTTCAGAAAATTTTAGTGCATAATTTTCGATAAATCACCCTCCATCACCTACAACCATTTTTACAGTTTCTCAAGATTCATTCATCCATTGGCCAAGATGTTTTATGGGGAGGTGAAAAAGGATTATGGAAAAATGTTCAGAAAATTTCAGTTCAATCCATTCTACCATTTGAAAGATATGGATAAGACAATTCTGATATAGGAGGTTATCCTAAAATGATACTGGAGGGACCATAATTTCTATAGAAGGCAGATCTGATTGGAAAAAGAGGCCAAAAGGTCACGCATTCTTTAGGAAATGTTGATATTAGTCCACCATAGCCTCATCATTCATTTTCCACACCAATTGACCTCTTCTCCACTCTCATTTTCATCCTTATCCATGAAAAATCTCCATTTTCACTCGTTATTTCATTACTCTCACCACAACCAAGGTTTTTGATCCTTGTCCATAGATCGATCGTGAATTATCAATGTTTTTGGAAGCATTATATAAAGGTTGTTGCTTTCATAGAAGGGTTTTCATAGAAGAACTAAATTCATGTAGTAGTATGCAATTACCTTACAAAACCACAATTGATAGCACTAGAATGAAGAACCAATAATCTTGAAGACATTGGACATTCATTTCCTCAATTTTGGGTAGCTAGAAGACCTCTACAGATTGTTGCAAGATCATGTTCATCTCCAACAACAGCCTCTGATCCATGGTGGCACCTATATTTTGATCACATGGAACTTCAATCAACAATGAGAAGATTCCATCCAATGAAAAATGATTGATGAAAGTGGCATTTTGTACCTAAAAGATAATTCCAACAACTTCATCAATGTTCCAACAACCTCACGCAAGCATCAACTCTATCATCGACTAAAACACTCATATCATGAGCATCTCAGCAACAACATTTTAGCCAAGGATGTGAAGAAACAACAACAACAATAACAAAATTGAGAAGACCTCTAGATTCAAGGCTATTAGCAATAGGACCTCCAACAAATTGTCACATGCAGCTCTAGGATCATCATTAGAAGCTTTAGAACCACCTAAGGAAACTTCAACAACCATATCAGCACCTTCAATATAACCTGCAAAAACACATCAAGGGTAAGGTTCAGGTATGCAATCCTATAAAACTTTCCTATGAACTTATTTTAGCATGAAAAACATTGCAACTGTATGAAGGAAAAGTTTTTTTTATAGCCAAAATGAGTAGCAGAGAAACCTCGTCTTTATCTAGAAAATAACTTCACCTTTTCGACAACACACCCATATGGTTGGGAGAGGAACAAGACAAAAGTGAAGAGGACTTGAGAAAATGGGTTGTAATCATTTAATAGCGATGGAGGAAAATGAGTACGAAGGGATAAGTGAGGGCCAACTCAGTTAACTCAAATCACATTGAGTTTATTTTGCATGCAATGAAAAAAGAGACAAAAAAAGAAAAAGAAAAAATCAATAAAAATAAATAAAAATAAAAAAAGGTGGACCCACCACCTCTTCGCATGAAAGGAGTTTTTGCTACAAGATTCAGGTTTTTTTCTACAAGAGAAAATAAAGATGCTATAGGAGAAAACATAACTGCTACAAGAAGAACAAATTTGCTACAGGAAGGACAAATTTTGTACAGAAAGGAACACAACTGCTATATGTAGTTAATAGAAGGATACAAGAGAAAAACATTCTACTAGGGTGTTGGATACTGATTAAATAATTGCTACAAGGTACAAATAAACACAACAGAGCTGCAAAGGATTTTCTATAGACAAGGTAAATTGTCTAAGGGTGAACGGTATCTAAGTCACCATTTTGGTCATCATGTCATTCCTTTATTTTGCTTCAGTTTATTGGCCACCATTTATCCCTCTGTAAGAAGAATGAGCTATATGTTAAGTCTTTTCAATTCCATAATTTAATGAGCAAAGAGAATTTAGATTGCTAATCAAGGGTGTTCATAATAATTTGATGGATAATATGATGTGTCATGGCCAATAATTTGTATCAAAAGTAAGAGGCTTGGACTTCAATGAGAATGAAATTAGTAATGAGGAAATGGATGCTAAGAAATCCTTCTTTTCATAAGGAGAAGTGTTAGTGTAATACTAAGAAGACAAACCAAAAGAAAGGTGTTTCCCTCACAAATAGAAACCATTACAATTGAAGAATCACCTAAGAGAAAGAAGCAGCCTAAACCTACATTAGAAGTACCATGGGAAACTAAGATAGGAGAAGAAATGAAAATAGAAAAGCAACAAGAAGAGAAGAAGGATTAGAAACACATGAACCAACAAACAGAGAATGAAACAGGCCCATATACATGAAGAACCACATGTAAAGAAGGTTGAATAGGTTGCTCAGAGGATAAGAAATAGTTTCACTAGGGGGCATGATGGGCCTCAAAATTAGACACAAATTAAGGCCCATATAACCTTTATTAGGCACATGAAAGTTGTATTAAACCTATCCTTCTACAATTAATAATGTTTTTCTGGCTTTAATCTGTTCATTTGGAAGGTTTAAATATAATTGCATATTTGTGCCTAATATTATTTATTTTTGTAGAATATTGTGAGAATATTGGGCAAATTATGAAGATTATGAGGAGGAGATAATCTACGGACTTTATCCCTACTACAAGAGGATCAATATTGGTTCATAAATCAATAGGATATTATGAAATTATTGCACAAATTCTGGAGCTCCAATGATTGAGAAAATCTAGGAATGTGTTCCTTGTCATTTAATGCAAATTCCTAGTGTTGGGAACCAAATCTACTATTTAAGGGATTTTGTGTAGAAAATCCTATAGATTCACAAGCTAATGCAATTTGCTACAGAAAGAGACAAGAATCTACTTCTACTCTTTATAGATGAAGCCCATAAGGATTGAGCAAACAATAATCCATAGAGGAAGAGAATCAAAGGCACATAACACAATAAATATCTGGGGAGAGCCACAACTCAAAACTCCACTATCTTTTTTGTGTTAATCTGGAAAATCAAAAAAAAATTACAATTCTTTTTCTCTCTATAACAATCTCAGCACTCAACAAATTCAATCTCCAACTCATAAGCAAGCTCAAGGCCAAAGCTTAGCCAATTCACAAGCTCTCCAAGTCTCTATTCCAATGTGTAATTCTTGTTAAGGATATCTTGTATTTAAAGGGAATTAATGCCTCTAAAAATAGTGGAATCCCACAAGTATTAGTTCATGATTACATGCACTATCAGTGCAACTCAAAACAATCTAAAAAAAATAGTACATTATCTCTGCACTCTAGTCTCAACTGGGTCTTTCTCAGAATCGACATGCATGAGTTTCTGATGAGTAAATATTAAGTTAACTAGAGTAGCACTAGTGGAGTTCATTAGTGTCACCATTGACTTTTAACTCACTATTAGTTTTCTCAATCAGTTTGAGAACTAATTTAACTGAACTGATTCATGAAATTGAGTCTTCCATTTTACTACTCACATTAACTCACACTGGACTCCTACAAAGTAGGGAGAACATATACAGGACTTCCAAAAGACTTCCAACTCAAATTTCCTAAGTTAAGTAAGTTTAATAAACTTAATTTAACTATTTTAAGTTGTTATGAGAATAGGATTCAAATTTAATTCACAGTTTAATTCACGGGAAAATTAAACTGGAATTTATTGTTACCATTTCTCAACACTCCCTCTCAATAAGAAAGGGATTATCAACTACCTCGATCTTGTCTCTATGAAACTCGAATTTACATCTTGACAATGCCTTTGTCAAGATGTCAGCATCTTGCTCCTCTGTGGGAATGTAATCTAACAACATGATCTGCCTCAATACACAATCTTTGAGATGATGATACTGGATATCAATATGCTTGGACCGATCATGAAACGCTGGATTTTCAGAGAGTTTGATACAACTTTGATTATCAAAATAAATCATTTTCGGATCCATCTGCTGACCAAACAAACCAATCAGGATCTTCCTCATCCAGATAAACTCACATGCTTCCTGACTTGGAACCATGTACTTTGCCTTTGTCGATCTCTGTTTCCTGCTGTACCAAGAAATTGTCGCTAACCCAATACTAAAAATCCCTCTTGATGTTCTCTTCCTTTCGGATGGACTCCCTTCCTAATCTGCATCGATGAAGCCTTGAAGCTTCACTCCCTCTGTTTTTTTGTACCATAACCCAAACTGAGTAGTGCCTCTGAGGTATCTCAATACATTCTTTTCTGCCTTCCAATACAGCTTGGTAGGCCTAACCATCACTTGACTAAGCTGGTTAATTGCATAGCACATATTCGATCATGTGTTCACCAAGTACATGAGTGAAACCATAAGCTAGCTATAAACAATAGCTTCCACTACTTCCCCTGAAGTAGAATCCTCCCTCCTCCAGTTACCAACTAGATGAGTCTCCATGGGTTTATTTCTCTCCATGCAGAATCTCCTAAGTATCTCGTTGGCATACTTTCCCTGAGATACAAGCAACTCCCCATCTCTTTGCCATACTTCCATGCCAAGAAAGTAATGCATGAGCCCCATGTCCTTCATCTCAAACTCTCTTGCAAGGTCCCCCTTGCAAGATTTCATGAGCTTCTCATAACCTATCAGTACAATGATCAACAATTTACCTTCCACCACTATGTGATATAAGTTCGCATCCACTTCACTCTTCATGAAGCCCAACCCTGTGAAGTAGCTATATATCCTAGTATACCAAGCACGGGGTGCTTGCTTCAGCCCATACAACGCTCTCTTGAGTCAGCACACATGTGACTCACGGTCCAATTTTTCAAAACCTTCAGGCTTCTCTATGTAAACCTCTTCCTCAATCATACCATTGAGGTAGGAAATCATGACATCCATTTAATGGATCTTCCAACCCATCTGTGCTGATAGTGCCAAAATAGATCTGATTGATGAGTACCTTGCAATAGGAGAAAAGGTCTCATCATAGTTAATCCCCTCGACTTGTGAAAATCCACGACCACAAATCTGGCCTTATGCTTCTCCACACTACCATCTTCAGCTTGCTTTACCTTGTAAAGCTAATGGGAGCTCACAACTGACTCATCCTCCGGTCTCGGGACCACATCCAAAACACTGTTTCAAACTATGGAGTCATACTCCTCGACCATCGCATCAACCCAAACCAGCTACTCCACATCTTCTTGAAAGGAAGATGGCTCTATCACAACACATGCACCCATAAGTGAAATGTATCTAGTGTACCTCTCTGGTGACCTCCTCTATTTGCGCTAAGAAGAGGGTGCTCCCACATTCTCTTGTGCATCATCCAACAATCTATCAACCTCTCTAGTGCGCTTTCTTCCCTCTCTCGAAGACTCTGCCTGAGTGGATGTCTCCACTCTTTAAACCTTTTCATGTGGCTGCTCCACATCAATCTGAGGTGCCTCAACCTTAGGAGCTAAAAGCTCCTCATCTACATGTAGCTCAAGCTCCCTCTCAAGGGATACTTGCATGACCTTCTCCTCACCGAACCTAATATCCCTTTGAACCACTGTCATCTGATTGGCTGACATGTACACTCGATAGTTGTAGGGCATATAAGTGTACCCCAAAAAGATCCCCGACTCTTTTGTTGGCTCAAGCTTCTTTTGTGCATCTTTGGTCACATGGAAATAAACCGATGACCCAAAATTCTTGAAGTGACCAACATCTAGCCTCTTACCAGAATAAGCCTCCTCAGTTGTCTTCACCTCAAATATCTGATGTGGGCTACAGTTTTGAACATAAACCATTGCGTTGCATGCCTTAGCCTACAAGTGTAATGGTAGGCACTGATCATGCAACATCGTCCTTGCTGCCCCTACTATGCTCTTGTTCTTCATCTCAACAACCCCATTCTGTTGAGGTTTATGGGGTGCCATCAACTCTTGTTTAATCCTTCCACTACGCAGGAGTTCTTAAACTCATTAGATATGTACCCACCACTATTATCACTCCATGGAGATTTAACCTTCTTGCAAAACTCTTTCTCTACCAATGATTTGAACTCACAAAACTTTGTGAAAGTTTGATCCTTTTTCTGCATAAAAATACCTAGCATTTACAAGAATAGTCATCAAAAAATATAACATAATAATTGTGTTTGGCCATGGATGTTGTCGATAATGGTCCACACACATCTGAATGGACTCTCTCCAAAATAGAATCTACTCGACTTTCTCTGTCTCCAAAGGAATTCTTGGTGTATTTTCCCAAAGTACAACCCTTGCATGGATCAACCTGCTCAAGCGTACCTTTAGGAATCCCATTATAGATTTGCTGCAATATCTTCAAAGCACCATGATGCAAGTGGCCCAATCACTTGTGTCACAACTCGCTGATGTCTCGACTAAACATATTTTCCACTTTTGAACTTAAAGCATCACAATCCTCTACCTCTATCTTATAGATATTTTAAACTCGAATCGCTATCTTCTTTACTTGACCCGTGGCTATGTGTTGAAGGAATGCCTTTCCTTTCAAAAAGATCACATCATACCCTCTATCCTCAAGCATGGCAACATATACTAAGTTCTTCGTCAGTCTGGGTACATGGATAACATTCTTAAAGCTGAGTGGATCCACATGCTCCCTCTGAAAAGTAATAGTTCCCACACCAGTAACATTATACTTATCATCATCACCCATCTTGATATGCATCTTGAGATATTTCTCCTCCAGTTCATTGAATAACTCTTTCTCGCCAGTCATGTGGAAAGAAGCTCCACTGCCTAAGTGCCAAACACTTCCCATCATTGAAGACAACATGCATGCAATGAGGGAAAAGTCCAATTCGAATTGGGAAGCCAAAGCCTCACCCACCGCTCCTCCTGAGGACTTCTCCTTGGACTTCTTCAATGGATAATTTGTAGCAAAGTGACCCATGTTGTGACAATGAAAGCATTTAACTTTCTCCATGTCCTTCTTCTTACCTCCATGATAAGAATCTGATTTGGAATGGGAAATTTTAACTTCCCCTTCCTCACATTAATCAATAAGGAACAATTATCTTCATCACCAATCTTTGATGAAAAACCATCACTGATGTTCCTCCTGAGATCATCCTACATCAAATCCGACCATAATCAT
The DNA here is from genome assembly GCA_031772625.1 of Pinus tabuliformis. Taxonomy (NCBI): domain Eukaryota; kingdom Viridiplantae; phylum Streptophyta; class Pinopsida; order Pinales; family Pinaceae; genus Pinus; species Pinus tabuliformis. The sequence continues at coordinate 727,377,646 of CM062806.1, read as the reverse complement.
TCCCAATTTGGTAGCTTCTCCCGACCATAGATAGAGTCCTGATAACTATGCCAACTCTTTGGGAGTCCAAGAAGAGAAAGGCTCACCATATCCTCCTTGGAAACTGTGATTCCAACATTTCCAAGTTCATCCCGACATTGAGTGAACTTGGTCAAGTACTTTGGAATCATCTTGCCTTTCTCCATCTTGATTTTACGAAGTTTATCCTTTAGTTCCAACTTCCTTTGATCACTGTTATTCTGATACAAGTCCATAAATGCTTTCCACATAGCACGCGGGGTTTCCTTTCCATGGAGAATTAAGACAATATGATCTCGAACTCCCTCAAGGATTATCTGTCTTGTCTTCGCCACACGCTTCTTCCACTCAACCAGTTTCTGTGCATCAAAAGCCGTTGGCTTAGGAATTGCTTGTTCAACAAATTTATTTAAGCCATTGTCCTCTAGCACAACCTGCATCATGTCACTCCAGGCTATGAAATTTGAGTTGTCTTCTAAGGCATACTCAAGCCTCAACCCATGGAATGCCATCTACCAATCCTAAAGTATGTATACAAATTCGACTTTCACATATACGCCAAAAACTCAAAACTTCGAAATCTCCTCTAGAGAGCTTATTTTAAATCAACAATATCTCCCTCATCCAAACTCTGATTCGGCCGATTTTGTTTTTGAATTTGGGTATATTTCCCAAGGAATCCAGATCTGCAATTTTTTTTTTTTCCTGAAAAATTTGCACATAAATTCTCATCTATGCTCTACAAACTCTCAACCCAAAAAACAATCTTGCTCTGATACCATGTAGAAAATCCTGTAGACTCACAAGCTAATGCAATTTTCTAAAGTAAGATACAAGAATCTACATCTACTCTTTACAGCGGAAGGCCATAGATATCGAGAAAATAATAATCAATAGAGGAAGAGAATAAAAGGCACATAACACAATAAATATCCGGGGAAAGCCACAACTCAAAACCCCACTATTTGTTTTGTATTAATCCAGAAAAGCAAGGTGAAATTACATTGCTTGTTCTCTCTAGAACAATCCCAACACTCAGCAAGTTCAATCTCCAACTCATAAGCAAGCTCAAGGCCAAATCTTATCCAATTCACAAGCTCTCCAAGTCTCTATTCCAATGTGTAATTCCTAGGAAGGATAGATTGTATTTAAAGGGATATAAACCCTCTAAAAGTAGTGCAGTCCCTCAAGGACCAGTCCCTGATTTCATGCACTAACAGTGCAACTCAGAAAAATCTAAAACAAATAGTACATTGTCCCTGCACTCTAGTCTCAATTGAGCCTTTCTTAGAATCGAAATGCATGAGTTTCAGATGAGTAAATATTTAGTTAACTAGAGTATCACTAGAGGAGTTCATTAGTGTCACCACTAATTGTTAACTCACTATTAGTTCTCTCAATCAGTTTGAGAACTAATTTAACTGAACAGACTCATGAAACCGAGTCTTTTATTTTATAACTCATAATTATCTCACACTGGACTTCTACAAAGTAGGGAGAACATATAAATTACTTCCAAAAGACTTACAACTCAAATTTCCTAAGTTAAGTAAGTTTAATAAACTTAATGTAACTATTTTAAGTTGCTATGAAAATAGAATTCAAATTTAATTCACAATTTAATTCAAGGACAAATTAAACTGGAATTTCTTGTTTCCATTTCTCAACATTTTGGAGGGGAAAACTTCCTCCTTTCGAGGAGAATCTTTCCTCATTATTTTTATAATTACCAATTCAAATTTTCCTCTAGGGCCATGTATTTTCTTAGTCTTTTGGAGAAAACTTGTATTTTTGCAGCTCCACTTTCATTTCTAGCAGGGATGTAATTGGATTGATTCAAATAATGAAGTTTGGTGTCATTTTTAGCTTATAAAGTTTTTTCTCCTTCATAGGACTCTGAGTATCCTCAGGATTGGCCATTCTAGGAGTCTCAGAGGCCTTTTATGTAATTTACTTTTCTTCTTTTCACTTATTATTCACATGCATCTCTTGTTCTTGTTTTTCCTATTTCTGCATTTAGTATTGATTATTTTTTGTTGTATGATTGGGTTAAATGGTTGAAATGAGTTATTTTGTAGGTTATTTATAGAGTAAAAAACATTTTTAGTCCTTGGAACATGTTTTCAAGGTCATAGTCATCATCGAGCTACTTGGATTACTTTAATTATTCACAAATTTGAAATTTTTGGAAGTCCCTTGTAGCAAACAGTAGTAATTTTATTCTATTTTTTAGAACATGTTAATGAGCTTAATTTGAGTTGATTCCACTTGGATTAGTTCATAAAAATATTCAAGTTAATAACCAAAGTTACCCCATTGCATTTTCACTAGATTAGGTTAGGCATTTGATCGGTTAACTAGCTAACTAGTTCTCGGATTTCCAGATTTTAGACTAGCAATTTTATGCTATTTTTTAGAATGTATGAACAAGGGTATTTTGATGTGATTCTAATTGTAATGGAGACCTAAGAAATCCTACTAAATAAATAAAAAATTCCAATCCCAATTTCATTGGATTTACTTTTTCATTCGGTGAGTTATCTCCACCTGTAGCAATTTTGTCTTCTCTTGTAGCAAATATTTCCCTTCTTGTAGCAAACTTGTAACGCCACATTCCTTCATCTGTTTTGACCCCCACTGCAACTATGAATTATTCTAGATGAATAATGACCCACAAATCTTATTTTATGATCAGGGGAAGCTCCTAAGCAACTCCAACCCTTCCTTTCATTTTTTGCAAAAACATAATAGACTTAGCTTCTTTATCACAAGTATGATGCAAGTAGGTTACTGATTTACAAGAAAGTCTGAAGTAGGTAGATGGTACATGAAATTCTGAATAGTAGTTTTATGAATTATGTAAAATAAAATGGCTTTCTTTCTACAAGTATATTAACCCTTTCCTTTCATGAATTGATTAGTTAGCATTTACAAGTTGAGCAAGTAGCATTTCCATTTAGAATAACAATTCCATTTTTGCAATTAGTTTAGGCTTTGATCCCATGACATTCACTCCATTACATTATATCAACAAGAGAATGATACATTGTATGCTGCACATATAGTTATGATACCTCTTAAGTTTGTACGAACCCCAGGTTGATAATTAAAGTTGGTAGCCTTGGGAGTTGCAACATTTTTGTTGCAATATTGAGGCCCATCACAACCCTTCAGGTTGTTCAATATAGACTTCTTCTTCTAGGTCCACATTTAAAAATGAAAATTTAACATCCATTCGATAGAATTTGAAATTATTAAAGCTTGAAAAGGCAAGAAACATTCTTATAGCTTCAAGTGTAACTACAGGTGCAAAGGTTTCTTCAAAGTTTATTCCTTCTTGCTGATCATAGCCTTTGCATACGAGTCTTTCTTTGCTTCTAATTACTTCTCCATTTTCACTAAGTTTATTTTTGAGTGCCCATTTTGTCCCAATAACATTTTTATCATGAGGTCTTGGTACTAATTCCCATGTATGATTCTTTTCTATTTTGTCAAGTTCTTCATCCATAGCCTTAACCCAACATTCATCCTTGCTTTCTTGATTTACATTTTGTGGTTCAATTGTGGATAGTAAGGCTAGATAACTAGGGGTTCCAACAAGAGCTATTCTAGTTTGTACTCCAACTCCCTTTTCTCTTATAATTTGATATTCTTGATGATTTTTCTAAACATATCTTGATGGAATCCTTTCCGATGCTTATGCGTTGTCAATTCCTTCTTTTGATGCTTCATTAGTTTCTTCTCTTATATCATTTTTTCTAGTTGTAGAAATGCATTTTTCATCAGCTGGTGCTTCCCCTTTGGTACTTGTGCATGTTTCATCGATCACAACATCAATGCATTCAACAATGTTTTGAAGTCTTTTATTATAGCATTTATATCCTTTGCTTCTAGAGGAGTATCCAAGTAGAATTCATTCATCTTCTCTAGCTTCAAAATTTCCAAGCTTATCATCATTATTCTTTATGTGACATTTTCTTCCAAAGACTCTAAAATGTTTGAAATTTGTAGGCTTACCGAACCAAAGTTCATGGGGAGTCTTATCACTGTTTACAAGGACATGAGATTTGTTGAGAATAGACATAGTTGTATACATTGCTTCTCCCTAGAAAGCATGAGGTGTCCCAAACTCATAAAGCATGGTCCATGCCATTTGTTGAATTGTTCTATTGATTCTTTCTTCCACCCCATTTTGTTTAGGAGTTTTAGTTATAGAAAATTTCCTTTTGATTCCATTTTGTTAACAAAAGTTGAAAAATTCATCTGATATGATTTCTCCTCACCTGTAAGATCTAAGGCATTTGATTTTTAATTCTAACTCATCCTCTACTAAAGATTTGAATACTTTAAATTTATCAAATGCTTCATCTTTATGTTTTAATAAGCCAATCCAACACATTTTAGTAAAGACATCAATGAATAAGATGACATATTGTTCTCCCCAAGGTGAATTTTTCCGCATAGGCCCACAAAAATCAATATGAATAAGTTCAAGTGGCTTACTTGCGGTACCTTATTTGAGATAGAACTGAACCCCGGTTTTCTTACCGAATTGACATGATTTCCATATGGTACTTTCTAGTAGAGAGATGTTAGGTAAATCATGAAAAACTCCTAGTTTGCATGACTTATGTATTTGAGTGAATCTTAGATGTCCCAATATTTTGTGCCATAGCCAACTTTATTTTGTTTTCTTAAGTAACATTGTTTTAGACTTCCTTACAAGTCATAAACATTACCTAGAGTTCTTTTCCCCTTTATTATGATCTTACCTGTATCGAGATTCTGAACCATACAGTTCTTTGATATGAAAATAAACTCATGCCCTTGGTTACACATCTGACTAACACTCAACAAGTTATGTTTTAATCCATCAACAAACAAAACATTTCCAGCTTTAACTTTGCGTTTCAGTAAAACAATTCCTTTTCCTTTGATAGCAGTAGGTGGATTATTTCCAAAGGTTGCATTCTTTTCTTTATTTATTTCATTAAAGGACATAAACTTATCTTTATCACCTGTCATATTCTTTGAGCATCCATTGTCAATGTACCACATATTTTCTTGATCTCCTACATATAAATCTAGACCACGGTTTTCAGATTCCATGGTCTTCTTTTTCCATACCTTAGATGTTGTTTCCTTGTGCTCATTCCGAGGTTTTGATCACATTTTGATCCCGCATTCAGATTCTTTATACCCAAAATTATTGAAAAAGGAACATTTAGTTTCATATTGAAGAGGTGAGAAATTATTGTAAGATCATTTCTTTACCCAAATCTCATTCTTTTTCTTTCTTTCTTCTCTAGTCATGATAGTTTTGTACGCAACACACTGAGAAAACTTTTGACCAAAATTATGACAAGTGAAGCATTGACCATTAAAGTAGAAGTTTCTGGAAGTATAGTACCTTCTTGTGTAGTTTCCCCTTTGATTGTGATAAGGGAGTGTTGTGGGGAAAAGTATCCGACTCGAAATGACCCTATCCCTACTCTAAGGGTGATAGTTCCTTAGCAACAACTGAAAGTAAAGCTTTGATATTTTCCTTTATGAAAGTACAGAGAGAGAAGAAAAGATTGACCAACCGATGTCTTTCACTTTTGTCGATCCTGTCTTCTCTCGTTGCCTCTTGTTCCCAGCTCCTTGCTCCCTTTGCCGGCCCAGCTACATAAAGATCCTGCAAAAACAAGAGAGGGAAACTACAATAAACATGTACTCATAACTGATGCATGGATTAGAATGAATCAAATATACAGATAAAAACAATACATCATTGCAATACAAGTATATAGGATAACATCAAAGCTTTATTGATAGAAGAAAAAGGTTCTGAGAAGGTTACAACCATAAATGGCTCCAATCCAGCAGCACCTCCCCAGCAGCAAGAAATCTCCTCTTCCCCTCTATAAAAGCAATCACCCAATAGCTCTATCTGTAAACCAACAGCACTTCCTTGCTTTGCCCAAAATTCCAGCCTCCTGAGCTCATAGGAGAGAGCTCAATATATAGATGAATTGAGAAAGGATGAGTCAGCTTGCAACTGATGTGTAGCTGCCTTGTGTCCTCTCTCTCTTCAGTTAATCTTTAGTTGATCTTCAGTTCTTGAGTCCACTTGGTGAACCTTGCTTCCACTTGGAGAAACAAAGCCTCTGACTCATCACAAGGCGAAATACCTGATCCAAGTGTCATTTTTGGAAGTTTCCAAGGTAATGACTCACTGTGCCACATGTCCAATCTCGCCCAGCGCAGGTAGCCTTCATTGGTTTTGACTTTCAGCGCAGGTACAAGGAGGAGCAGTTGACATTCAGCGCAGATGCTCAGTGGAGCAGCTGACATGATCCAAAAATAGCCTGTTTTTGAGTGTTTTCAGGTGGAGAACTGATAGGGAGTGCTGTGGTTTGCTGACCTTGTTCCTCTAGGGGTAAGAACAACATGTTTAGGGACTGAGGATCCCTGTAATTATTGACATTTCATGCTCCATGCTGCGAGGCACAAAAATGTCTATAACAGTTGCCCCCTAAAGTATGAGGTCGTTTATCGGGTGAAATGCTTTATCCAGAGGGTCCGAAGTTCATTCAAGTGCTGAGAGGTGCCCTGTAATACAATACAATACAATACATTATTTTTCATTCTGCTTTCATGATCTAGCTGAGGCGGGCATTCCCATGCTCAGCTTTATAAATACATTTTGGTACATAGAACAGACGATCGTCTGATGGTAGACTGATAATTCTCTGCTGAAATTATCATCCTTTGAATAGGATGATCATTTGCTGCAATGATGTACATGACAAATGCTTTTATATTTCTTGAATATATATCGCAGCCCGGATGGATGAAACTAGATCTGGGGTCTTCAAACTCGTTCGATCTTCACTCTAAGTACAAGTCGATCCATGTGAGAATTTTGCTGAAGTCGAACATGGAAAGACATCGCTTGATTACCGGTCAATGATGAAAACCGTTAACAAGCGCGAGAGGAATCACCGATAATGATAATGACCCTCAAGGTACTCCAGTACAATTCACGTGGCGTGAAAAAAGGACTTAGCGTCGAACGCCACGCAAAATCTTCTGGTCGAAGGTCATTGATGTATACCTGTCGCCGGAAGTGAGAAACTTTCCATTGAGGCATGCAAGCTTCAAAGTACTGATGGGGGTGTTCCTAGATCAACTTCTTGGATAATGAGCTGAAGTCGACAAGAAGCGATCCGTCAAAGGAGGGCCTTGATGAATCCCTCATCAATGGCACGGAACGGAGCTAATGATTTTAATGGAGGTGAAAACAAACTGTGACATATGATTCAGGGTGGCGATCATGAATGGATGAAGGATAATGTATGGCAGTGGATGGGATGCGGTTGACACTTTTAGAATGACCTCTCTTGTACGTATAACGACACTGATGCGATGGATCGGTAGCATTACCCCAAAATGTGGATGGTTTGGCGAAGACCATGGTGATGAGACCGATGAATGAAACAACCCAACCCGATGTGGTACGGAAGAAAAGTGTCATGTTCAAGAGCGACTTGCTACCATTAAGCTTTGATGTTCTCCCAATTTTTCCCCAGTCATTTCTGACCAGTACCCCTTTATTTTTGTCAAGCTTGAGGAGGATAACATATGCTTGTTCTATAACCTGCCCTTCAGGCAAGCCCATCGCTATGATTTAACGAGCTTAGCGATAGGGAAACTCGTTCTCGTCTAAAGACAAGTTTGTCGCTATTTAATCGTTTTAACGAGTCTAACGACAAGGAAAACTCGGTCCTTTTCAATTTTAGAGAGTCTGAAAAGGTACAGAAAGTTAACTCCATAATTCCTTTTTCGTCATCTAATCCCTTAAGTCCGAAAAAGTATAAAACAATACAGAAGGGATGGGTGTTCAGTACTTTTAACGAGCCGAACAAGACAAGCGCTCGATCTTTTTGTGTAATAATCCCTCAAGTCCAAAAATATTAAAATCTAGAGGAGGGATAGCTCTTCCCGTCGCTTTATTGAGCTGGAAGGCCAAAACTCGGCAATCTTTTCATATTTTACGAGTCAGTTGAAAAGAGCTTAAAGAAGACTCGTCTTTTGAGGAACGAGTGATAAACAGGGTTAGCAGCTGATTCCAGGTACAAATTGGAATTTTACAATCACGGCAGTGTCACAAGGATGGCTAGGTGAAATCACTCTTCGCAGATGTTCCTCAAAATGGGTAAACACACCAATGGAAGTGAATGATCGGCCAAATGAAAAGTGGAGGTGACGGTGCACAAACACGACCAAGGCTTTTATGGCTGATGAATTTACGATCTCAAAAGGTTATTTACCGGGGTAGGTTCTTTTTTTAGATAAAAATGAGCTTAAACTCTGGAGGGAACATTGCTCACTGCTTTTCTATTTTTTAACGAGCATAAATTCCGCGGTAAAACTGCTCGAATCTTGCGTTTATTTTTTAACGAGCATGAACTATGTGCTAAAACTGCTCGATATACCAGTCATAAAATAAGAATGCCTCCTGTGAGATAGCTATTTTTTATGGAGCTTTATCTCACGAAGCTATGCTCCAACTCATCCTTCCTTTATGTAAGTTCGGAAAACGGTTAATCTTAAAACCAGATAAATAACCGCCCCTAGCTTACACTCCAAAAGGTTTGCATGCCCCCAGGTATAGGATAGAACTTCGAGGCTGCCCCTCTTCTCCCCCACCTCTGCTCTTCTTTGGGTGTTCCCAGCTACTTGTCACCTTGCTAATCTAATGTTTAACGATACTAGTCTTCTCGTTATTTTAAGGGGTCTTACGCGGTACTTGTCTTCCCGTCGGCCCAACTTTTAACGAACAGCTGCTTGTGACAAGAGAAGAACACTTCTCAAAGACAAAATATTGGTGATATTGAAGGAGGCTTGACTCTTTCTTATTATCCAAAGACGGTTCTATTTGCTGCCGCAAATCAATCTCTTTCTTTGGCGATGTCTATCATTAGGTTACTCAAAGATGGTTACCCTATGTCACAACAATAGAATCTCTTTCTTTGGAGGCTGCCCCTACTTATCCTTCAAAACATTTGTTTTAATGGGTGAGGCTTGCTTTTCCCCAAAGATGGTTACTGCTTGTCGCAATAAGGGAATTCCTACTTGGGCATTGCCCACTTCTTTAGACAAAGGTGAATGACTCGCCGCCAAACACATAACTTTAACAAAAGAATACTATTCCAGAACAACCCCTCTTCCATCCACGGACGGGGTACGGACTAGTCATATTCTTCTGCTGAAATTCTACCTTATACCCAGGGTTTCTTCTGCCTGAAGCAGACCAGGGTGCATGCCCCCTGGGTTCCAGTCTTTCTTTCCGAATCACTCGCACTCATCGGGAAGGAGGACTGGGGGTGGAGGCAAATCTTGAGTGAACAGACCATTTAGGATTGGTATTTGACTATTTGCGATGTGAGATCCCGGAAATGAAAGTTGGTCTACGAGCTTGACCATCCTTCCTTCGTGTGGAAAACACATTACTCTAAAGAGTGAGGAGACTATCGCCCCCATGCAATATATAGTCACGTCCAAGGAGTATGTTATAATCCAAGGGTCCTTGGACGACCATCATGTTCAAATTAACGGTCTTCCCTTTCAATGTAACAGGCACATTGGGGAGGATTCTTAATGGTCGACTGGTTCCTTTATCAAAACCTGAGAGATTTCTTAACTCAGGTAAAAGCGCCGGGGAACCCAGTGCTTTCCAAGCAACAGAGGAAAGGATACTCACAGACGCCCCTTCATCAATGATAGTACCAGCCATAATCATTCTATAGATCTGGACTATGATTCTGAATGGTATATTGGCTGGTAACCGGGGTCTGCCTAGTTGATTCCAATCAAAGGATACAACCAGGTTGCTTGGTGGTGGGACCGAATATACGGCCGGGTATGACCCTGATGATGTTCCTTCCTACGATAAAGGAATGGGCGCATTGCCCTGACGCTCATCAGAGTCGGTGCTGATGAAAAGAACCTGGATGGTGTCATCCTTATTCTCTTCAGTGAGGGTGTCGCTTGAAGATGACTCTTCGGCGACGGTGTCATTCGAAGATGAAACTTCTGAAGGTAGAACCGGGTCAACTGCCGTATCGACCTTTAGACTTTCGTCCGGTCTGGATTCAGTAGGTTCATTTTCAGTGACTGACGCTTCAGCTGACCACTTGAGCGGGCCAGCTGTATTTTCAACCAACGAAGGACTTGGCACGAGTTTTTTGTATCCAGGAGGAAGTTTTACCGGTGAAACCGGGCGATCTTCCAAAACTCTCTTCGCTTCGTCTAAGAAGGGACAACGGTGGATGGCATGACTGCCTTCACACAACTTACAGGGGAATCTTCCTCCCCCTTTTTGTCTTGATCCTTCACTTTCGCTGGTTGACGGAAAGCAATCAACCTGATTGTCAGAGGTTGATGCCCCCGAATTGTGCAGACGAGGGGACCAGTCCCTTAGTATCCGGGGAATAAAGGGACAATCTCTGTGGAAATGGTCTCCTCTACATATGACACATGGCGATTTAGGCCCGGTCTGTGCAGTGGGTGGGTTTTTGTCAGATGTCTTTTGTTTGCCCCCAGTCGCCTTAGGCTCCTTCTTCTTCTTTTCTTTCTTCTTCTTTTCCTTCTTCTCCTTGGGAGGCTGACTTTTGCCGGCTCTACCTTGCGGAGACGAAGGATCGGAGGAAGAACTTTTGGAAGTAGAAGGCTGGTGGGCAGCTCTAGACTGATCTAACTGTTGACTCGATTGATCAGGAACCATGGTGGCCTGAACTACATTGGTTGAGAACAGCCAAATTGGCAGGCCTATTGTCAGTCCTGGAAGCGACAATGTGGCCATATGGGGCGCACCAACTTCTCCCCAAGAGGAGAAAGGACTAGGACTTCCATCTTTTGGATTTCCTTGGTTGGGGCGTTCCATGTTCTCAACTTACAGATCAACGCGGGAATAAGAGGTGATTATGTTCCCTTTAAAATGAATTTTATAACGACGCTTTATTAGACACAACTTTGCTTTTTCATGTTTTAAGAGTCGAGAAAAAGCTAAAGATGACTCTAGTCGCCTTCGATGTATTAACGAGCCCGAAGTGACAAATGCTCGGTTGGACTTTTTCAGTTATAGAGTTTGAAAAAGGCCAAAAGAAACTGCTCTGGAGATCTAGGCAGAGGGTGTGCCAAACCTTTCGCGAAACCACAGAATACGTTTTACGGTACGGGTGGTCGATCTTCGTGAATGCTGTGTTCACTGCATCGCGATCAGTAGGGCGACCGACATGGCTTCCTAAGGATAAAGGCTTTATTCCTATAGGGGTCTCCCAATATACTCGACGGTACGCGGGAGCACAAGTCCGTATTGATACTTATCGCTTCACCGTGGAGGAATCACCCAACCACTCAACGCTAAGATATCACGTTTAACGACGCCAGAACACGTCTCTAGCTTAGACCTCTACGTGTTTGCGTTATGTTTCAATGCGTTGTTATGTAAATTCAATTCATTTTAATGTTGATCTTGCTTAGCAGTTTGCCTTTAAGGATCACCACGAGATGTATATATACAACTTCCTAAATGCAATCTAAGATGAGAAGCAAAACTTTTCAATCTTTCAACTTTGAAAACCTTAATCTACTGAGGGAAAAGAAAGACATCAACTTTTCACACAGATCATAGAACGCACACTAAATGCACTTTTCCTAAATCAACATGCAAACTGTCAATAATGCACATGCACAATGCAGATATTTCTTTTCTTTTTCCTTAATGTTGATGTAAGACAAAAAGGAAACTGTTGTATAACTTCGAATCTAATTTCAAGCGAAAGTAAACAAGCTTGTCCAAAATCAAAAGACACCTTAAGATCGACTTGTTTCGACACTGGAAATGTATAGATTCAAACCATAAAATGAAAAACAAACTAACTCAAACAGCCATGAACAGTAATAAAACTGGCTCTTAAGATCACAAAGACACTTTTACAGTTCAAGATCTAAGAGGCCACAGCTATACTGGTTTGCTTTTCACAATGGGAAACTGTAACTGAAACAAGAAATACTAAAAGAACAATCACAGTTTCATCACACAACTAAGGCGGAATAATGTGAAGGAAAGTTGGTTTACAGCAAGTACAAATGACAAGCAATCATCAGCAAAATAACAGTGAAAACAGGGCCAAGACTCAGTGGGAAACCTCAGGAAGACATAGCCTAACTGGTTCAGCGCAGGCTCTGGTCTGTCAAACTGACTCTCAGCGTAGTTCCCGAAGGGAGTACCTGCGCTGAAATGTAGACTGCCTGTGGACAGCCTGCACTGAGACACGAGAGTTGTGTTTACAAGGATTTCCGGGTCATAAAAAGCTCAAAAATTCACTGTTTTTGCTGAAATAAAAAGCTATAGGTCAAGTACAAGCTAAGGGATGATCAAGAGGATGAAAAGCTATCACAAAGAGCACAAGAGTCCTTGTGGATCAGCTCTTCAAATCATAAACTTGCTCAGAAACTGAGCCAGAGCAGCTGCCCTCTACTTTGCAATTGAAGGACTCAATTGCAGTTCGATTTGGTGCTCTCCTTGTTTATGAGATGAATAGCAAGAAACACAATAAACCAACAAGATACTAGCTCCCCAGCGGAGTCACCAGTTTGTTGTGGGGAAAAGTATCCGACTCGAAATGACCCTATCCCTACTCTAAGGGTGATAGTTCCTTAGCAACAACTGAAAGTAAAGCTTTGATATTTTCCTTTATGAAAGTACAGAGAGAGAAGAAAAGATTGACCAACCGATGTCTTTCGCTTTTGTCGATCCTGTCTTCTCTCGTTGCCTCTTGTTCCCAGCTCCTTTCTCCCTTTGCCAGCCCAGCTACACAAAGATCCTGCAAAAACAAGAGAGGGAAACTACAAGAAACATGTACTCATAACTGATGCATGGATTAGAATGAATCAAATATACAGATAAAAACAATACATCATTGCAATACAAGTATATAGGAGAACATCAGAGCTTTATTGATAGAAGAAAAAGGTTCTGAGAAGGTTACAACCATAAATGGCTCCAATCCAGCAGCACCTCCCCAGCAGCAAGAAATCTCCTCTTCCCCTCTATAAAAGCAATCACCCAATAGCTCTAACTGTAAACCAACAGCACTTCCTTGCTTTGCCCAAAATTCCAGCCTCCTGAGCTCATAGGAGAGAGCTCAATATATAGATGAATTGAGAAAGGATGAGTCAGCTTGCAACTGATGTGTAGCTGCCTTGTGTCCTCTCTCTCTTCAGTTAATCTTTAGTTGATCTTCAGTTCTTGAGTCCACTTGGTAAACCTTGCTTCCACTTGGAGAAACAAAGCCTCTGACTCATCACAAGGCGAAATACCTGATCCAAGTGTCATTTTTGGAAGTTTCCAAGGTAATGACTCACTGTGCCACATGTCCAATCTCGCCCAGCACAGGTAGCCTTCATTGGTTTTGACTTTCAGCGCAGGTACAAGGAGGAGCAGTTGACATTCAGCGCAGATGCTCAGTGGAGCAGCTGACATGATCCAAAAAAAGCCTGTTTTTGAGTGTTTTCAGGTGGAGAACTGATAGGGAGTGTTGTGGTTTGCTGACCTTGTTCCTCTAGGGGTAAGAACAACATGTTTAGGGACTGAGGATCCCTGTAATTATTGACATTTCATGCTCCATGCTGCGAGGCACAAAAATGTCTATAACAGGGAGGTTTTCCTAAAAAGTGTTTAATCGTTTATTCTTTTGCTAATAGTTGAAATTTTCTTGAATGCTTCCTTTTACTGCATTGAGATAGCTTCTTGTACTAGTTTCAGAAGGCTTTATAGTCTTTGATGATTCTCCATTATATCCAAGACTTGTTTTTATGATAGGAGAACATTTCACTTTGATGATTTTATCTAAGGTTTAAGATCCTTTAGCAAACCTAAGATTTAGACCTTTTTATCTCAAGTTCCTTCCTTAGACTTACTATTTCTAGTTCTAATTTTTCATTATGTTTCTCCTTTTCTAGGATTTGTTTCTTTAGAGCTTCTTCTGCTATATTTAGCTTCTTCCAAATGAATTTTAAGCTGAGTTATTTCTTCAATGAAATTATCCTTTTCTTCTAGGGAATCCATAAAAACATAATCAAGCTCATCAATACATTTATCTTCAAATTCCATAAGTAATCAATATTCTTGATCAGACTCACCTTCTTTGCCATTTAAAAGACGATAACTATCTTTGTGAGTGTAGAAACTTCTTTTGTTTTTTATCTTTTCACTAAAAGTTTCTTTTGTTGAATTATTCCCTTTCTCATGATTTTCTTTATGAGGACATTTGGCAGCATATTGACCAACACTTCCACAGGAAAAACATTTGAAGGGAAGCTTACCTCTAAATCTTCTAGTACCTACTTGAATTTTCTTCATGAAGTTTTCCTCTTCTTCATCTGATACATAATTTGGTTCCTTAAGTTCCTCCTTTTCTTTTCCTTAGAAGTATCCTTGAATGCAACTTCTTTGTTATCCGAGGGACCCCCTTTTCTCATTTCATAGGCTGTTAGGATCCCTTGAAGTTGTTCAACAATAAGTTTCTTCAAATTCTGCATTTCTTCAATGCAAAAGACTTTTGAAACAAATTTTGGAGTTAGAAATCTTAAGATTTTGTCAACCAGAGATGATTCTTTTACTTCTACACTAACAATTATCATTGAATTAATGATCTCATCTACTCTAAGAAAGAAACTTGCAATGCTTCTGTCATTATACATTCTGAGAGTTTCATATTGAATTCTAAATGTTTGAAGTTTGGAACTCTTTACCTTGATGTCACCTTCATAACTTTAGATGATCTTATACCATATAGTCTTTACGGTGTTCAACTACATGAATTTGACAAATTATGATTCTGCTAAGCTTCCTAACAGAGCATTGACAACTTTTGCATTGGTTTCATACATTTTCTTTTCTGCTTCATCTGTTGGAATGATGGATGGATATTGGTAGCCTCTTTCAACGACTCCCCAAAAATCAGCTCTAAGTGACTGTAGGTAGGCTATTGTTTTGACCTTCCAGAAAACCAGATTGTATCCATTAAACAATGGTGGTCGGATGGATGTTTCTCCCTCTTGGTTGCTCATCTTGATGAATCTTCATTCAAGTGATCAAGACTCTTTTGAAGGATCGGCTCTTGTACAAATTGTTAGGAAAAATATTGAGAGGGGGGGTGAATCAGTATTTTAAAACTTACTTGACCTTCTCATTTTCTATTCATATTTATGTACACAAATTTAATGAAGTAAACATCCTTATGTATGTTATTGTTATGCAAACAACCAATGTATATCTAGTTAACTATTTTTCAATTAATTCTTCATCATTTTAACTTGAACCAATGTATTAGCTCTTCATTAGGTATTAATTAATAGTAAACAAGTGCAGCAAGAACAAAATAAATCCTCAGACATAGTCAACACATATGAACACCCAAATTTTTAGGTGGAAACCCAATGTGGGAAAAAACCATGTTGTTGTCATCTTTGAATTCTTCTTAAAAATATTATTTACAATCTTGTACTAGTGTAGACTCATACTGGTACGCAGGCACCCACTTGCAAAAGGCTACAACCTTCTCTCGTTCTTCAACACCTACTAGGAGGGAGCTACAACCCCCTTATCCTTAATTCCTTGTGGATCACTTTTCAAAATGTTTCAAACTAGATCCACCTTATCAAAACAATACCACCTGTAGACCACCTTTCATCAAATTTTCATATTGGACCCACTACCATCATCAATTCACTGAATCAACTAAAACAAATCAACCATCGAACCTGCGTACAGATCTAAAAAATATTGATCCTTCAGAGTGAAACACTGCATTGCTAAAATAAATCATAGACACATATATCCTTCATCACATATCTCTGAACTGCTTATAGATCATTACATACCAGCATCAATATAGTTCAATATTTCATTCACAAACCATTCAACCAGAACTATCAAATACAAATTATTATGAAGAAGACCTCATCAACAAACACCAATAATCAAAACAAGATTGATCAAACATTATTAACTTCACATTCTTAAGAAACCCTAGCATATGTATGCGACCCTTACCAAATACTTTTGTGTGTGTATGTGCCTTTCATGAAACATACCTGTGTACAAATCTATCCATCTTATAGAATCGACACACAACTATCTAGAGGCAAACCTGCGTATGTATGCGCTTTTTCTAAGACAAAATTGTGTACAAATTTGTAATTATTGACTTATTCCTTCACTGCACAACAAAAATCCAGTCAAACCCAGTAAAAAACATACGTTATACCATTATTATCGCAGATCAACCCATAAGCAAATCATGTAGTCATTTCAGATCTACAAGATCTTATCCCATATCACATTCCTTGTGCAACCTTATTTCAGATCAAATAATTTATCAATAACCCATTACTTGCACACCAAACACTTTGATATTCATCTCCTTATATAGCTTAGGCCTTATTCAATACCACAGGTCAAATCCTTAGTAATGTTGGTGGTATTCCTAGACGGGATCAAATATCTATTGTCATGGTTATTACTATGAGTTAATACCATGGTAATGATCCCTGGTATTTAGAATACCATGGTGTGGAAACTGTACATGATTTTTCTTCTCCATACCGACGTGTTTAGACGATTTTGCTTCACAAAACCCTTGTGTATTTCTCAAAACATTACCTTCATCATTCTTTTTTCTATGGATTGCTATGCCTTTGTCCAAACTCCCTATACTAGCTTGTAAATTCATCCTATTATAATCATGCTAGAAATATTCATCAAGAAGGTTTCCATGAAGGACAACACATTAATCATAATGTTAACATAAAGTTACAATATGATAATGATTTGCACGTAAAAAATGATTAGATCCAGGAAATGTAGAGGAAAATTGAAGAAATGCATGTTAATCCTGAATTGAAAGAATTGAAGAAGGAAGCCAAGGAGTTGAATTCTCTTCTTGGACATCAACAAAGGGTCTTCTACAATAAATTGATAATAATTCAAGATCAGTGTAAGGCAATTGATTCTCTTATTGATCAATTGTCATATATGACAAACTACTTTGAAGAAATGAATGAGAAGCTCACAGGTTTCCTCAACTGGAAAGAAAGTGAAGAAGGTAGATCTACTAATCTACCAAAGATTGATGAGGATAAGAAAATAAGTGTTTTCAGGGAATGGAAGACTCTAATGAAACATGTTGAAGCAACCATAAATGAAGCTCGAAATCTTGCTAGTTCTATTATTGAATCAGTTAATGATAATTTATTGCAATCTAATCTCATTTCGAGTTGTCCCGAAGAAAATTTTCCTGATTCCAGATTGTTGTCAAAGACGTTGGAGGAACAATGTAAAAATATCACTGAAATAATTGATCAATTGACCAAGGTCAATCTCGAGCATCACTGACAGTTCTAGTGAAGTCGCACAATCAATGGTTAGTTCTCCGTTTCCTTTCCAACATCACCATATAGATGCTGCCATCTTTGAAAAATGTTATTTTTATAGGTAAAATAAGGATCAAGCCCAAATTCCCATTGGAGCTCAGCAATTTGATAAATATCTACAATCTGTGACAACTAACTATTAGACAATCTTCTTCCTAAGCTTGGAAAGTTGTTGCAACCATTCCCTAGTTTTCCTTTTATTGTTACTTTTGTTGAAGAGTTGTTTGAGAGTTGTTAGATCAATCTATTTTTATCTTTTGTTGAAAAACTATAAATTCCCTCTCCAAGATGGAGAAGGGGTTCTGAATTTTTGTAAGAAGAGACTTAAGTTGCACTACTGTAATTAATTTTTTCTTAATATTAAGTTGAACCACTTGTTTTTCCATGATGAGCAGATCTATGGTGTATCAAGTACTACTATCCTATTTCTATATATTTTCTTTGAATGGAATGATTTAATGTTATTGTTCACATGTATGTTTTAGTCAATCTTTCATTATCACTATTGATGTGTTTGATTGAAATTTGAGTTACATTTGTGAACAACGAGATCTCAGTATATGTGATGTTTTAACAAATTAATTTTATTAACTATTTAATATATATATATATATATATATATATATATATATATATATATATATATATATATATATATATATTTGTAATTAAGATAATATAATAATTGTATGATGATCTATATCATTATGTTAATGATGACATATACTATCAGCTTAGCTAGGATTAATAGCAGTTTATATTAGTTTCTGTTTCAGTTCTTAGTTATATTAGAATACATACTCACATTCACCACCTTGTAGAGTCTCCAAAATGTCTTCAAAATATCATCCACTTTCACCTTTATCACCACCATTTCACTCACATGACACAACTCCATAGCCAAATAATCTTTCATTAGCCTCCATTTTCATAATTATATGGGTTCCATTTGTGTTTTCCAAAAGTTAATGATTTCTAGTATTGTAAGTGAATTAAATGGTTAAAACTTAGAAAAATGACATATAATTTCTAATACTTAAAAGTGGCTTGAGTTTCATGACATGTGTAGGTCATTTGGAAGCTTCCAAGGCACCCTTATGTGGCCTCCAATGCTCAAATTCGAATTCTCTTCAAGATATGGAAGAAGATTTGGATAAAGGTCAAAGAGGATATGTGTCTCATCATTACCTATTTGAGTTGTAACTCTATGAGATTTTCTAGGGACTAGCGAGAGAATAATGGACCTCCATTAATGAGGTAGCCTCTTATGTTTTTGTATAAATAGGAGAACCTCCTCCTTTCAAAGGCATGTGTAAAGTTGGAGATACTCAGGTGGAAAGTTAAGATTACTTATGTTTTGAATGGAATTTAGATTTAGCACCATGCTCATGAGTGATGTTCACCTTGATTGGTAAGCTTGCAATGGGAGCCTCTGAACATGTCATCTATCATACTTTTGGATTTGCCACCTACAATGTGTGAGATTTATTGTTTTTCATAGATTAGTATTTATTGCTTTCATAGATTAAGGTTTATTTCTTTCATATCTTTTCGTGTGTGAGAGGTTAAGAGTGGTTGTTTTTGTTTGCTTTCATATCTTTTCCTATGTGAGAGGTTAAGAGTGATTGTTTTTATTTGCTTTCATATCTAGATTTTAACATCGATTGTTTTTTTTTTTGTTGGAGAGAAGGGAGCGATGGCACACTGAGGAACTAGGGTTCCTGATAGACCCTTCCACGGCGCACAGTCTGAGCACATAGCTTTATAGGCCCAAACAAATTTGTCAGGACTGAATCTGGGACTCTGAACGCAGAGGACAATGAACGGTCCACTGGGGGAGGCATCAACGCCTTCCCCCAAAAATTACAACAATGAAAACCCAACTGAGAGCGGAACTAAAACAACAGAGAAGGATGAAACACGGCCTGCGCAACAGTTGGAGAAGAATGAACAAGAAGATCTGGAATCTGAGAAATAGGACAAACCAGTAGCATCTGGCACGCCAAAGAAAGCTTCATCGCCACATGCAAGCTCATCGCCATGAAAAGGCCCAAGATCGAGCTGCCTAGTCATATGATCAATGCGCAAATACAATACATGAAAGATCACGCCCTGATTGGAAAATTCATAGGTTTCTGGCCTACTGAAAAAGCACTGCAAGGCTGGATCACCTCAAAATGGAAGCCCAAAGGTCATGTAACTCTAAAGTTGGGCCCTAAGGGCTTCTTCATAGCCACCTTCAACTGCCTTGAAGACCGGAACAGGGTCCTGGATGGAGGACCTTACTTCTTCAACACAGCAGGTCTTTATTTGCTAGACTAGGTCGAAAGATTCAACCCCGATAAGGAAGATTTCAGTTGGGCGCTAGTTTGGATCTGCTTGTACTCGCTTCCACTGGAATACTGGGACGAGGATTCACTAACAGCCATTGGCAATGGACTAGTTGAGTTCATAAAGGTTGCAGAGGAAACTAAACTTCGAAGATACACATCCTATGCACGGATCTGCATTTACATGAAGCTAAGCCATGCGCTACCGGACACGGTAAGTCTTCTTCACGACGACTTTGAATGGATTCAACCCCTTGACTATGAACATGTACCCTTTCATTGCAGGAAATGCCATGTCCACAGTCACCTCTTTCATGACTGTCCCTTAAACATGCCGACTAAAACCACAGAAACTGGCAACAAGTTTGATCCAGAAGGCTTTACCAAGGTTACCAGCAGGAAAAGGCATAACAAGAAACCTCCCTCAGCACCCAAAAACATTGCTCCATCTTCTGCTTTGCCATCCTCCAGCAACAGCTTTAATATTTTGACAAATCTAGAACAGCTCGAATCAGATACGCCTAGGCAAGCAAACCCAAGCTCTGTTCCATCCAACCCTCTATCCCCCACTCTCATCCAAGCTAACACCAGTCATCCTTCGAAAGCTATCCCCTCTGAAAATCCGGCCTCAGATTCGCAACCCAACCCCAACCCTATTACATACAAAGCCCTATGGTCTGATAAAAGTATGGACATCGATGATATTCAGGCAGAACCCTCTCAGCCACCAATCCACCAGGAAGGAGGAAGTCAGCAAAGCTTAATGGAAGAGGAACCAGAAAGCTTTGATCTTGGGGAAATAGACATTTTCAGTCTAGAGCAAGCCTGCAAAAGAAAAGAGTTCGACTCAATATCGAAAAGACAACTGGAAAATTTGGAAGTAGTGCTCACAAGAGCGCATCAACACAATACTTTGGGCATACAACAAGGAGGAAAATGGGATGGGAAACATATCATTAAAGATGGGAAGAAAAGAGGCAGAAAGACAGATCTACAACGTACCATATTAATTGGGGAAATGCTAGTGGAGTCGGGAAGATGCTCCAAGTTGACCAAATATTACCGATCCTTACCTACCAGTCAACCATGAAGCTCATCTCATGGAATGTAAGAGGACTTAATGGTCCCGGGAAGTACAGAATGTTGAAGAACATGATCCTGCAAGAACAACCACACATTGTTTTCATGCAAGAAACAAAATGCAGTGCCAATACCTTAGAATCCATATTATCCAAAGCCTGGGCAGGATGTCAAATAGCAATAGTCGATGCAACTGGTGCATCAGGAGGATTAGCCATAGCATGGAATTCTCAGCATATATCCTTAACAAATGTCCATGCTTCACACTATTTCATTCAAGAAATATTCCACCTGATCGACACCAACATACATGGACACTTAACTAATGTTTATTTCCCTCAAGAAAATACACAAAAGATAAAGCAATTAGAAGCATTGAAGATCCTTAACGCTCCAAGAGCTTATCCACTTTGGATAACGGGAGGAGACTTCAAAATGATCACACAGCTAGAGGAAAAACTGGGAGGTAGACGAAAGCTAGACAAAGAAAGCAATGACTTCAAATCTTACATTCAACACAATAGTCTTATGGACTTACCTTTTGACAACGACATCTTTACTTGGAACAACAAAAGAGTCAGCACTCAGCAAATAACATCTAGGTTGGATAGATTTCTACTCTCAGACAATTTTGTTCCCATTGGTGGTGATATATGTGCCTCTATCTTACCCTTAGCTAGCTCGGATCATTGGCCCATTTCTTTACAATGGAAAAATCTCAGAAACTCCAACATAAAAACATTCAAGTTTGAAGCTTTCTGGCTTACTCACCCTGAGTTCAACACCATGGTCAAATCAGGATGGGAAAGTTTTATTCCCAACGGAGGCGCTCTTATGTACCAATTCCAACAAAGACTAAAACATATCAAAAACAAATCAAAATCTGGAACCATACCACCTTTGGAAACATACTCCAAGAGAAAAAAGTCCTTGAGCAGAGCATGACAGAGCTACAGTAGAAGATCATCCTAGCAGGCAGAACAAAGGAGTATGCCAAGCAGGAACAAACATTACTAACACAACTAGATGAAAGAGGCAAACAAGAGGAATTGCTATGGAGACAGAAGTCAAGAATCAGATGGCTAAAAGAAGGGGAATGAAACACCAAGTTTTTCCACTGCACAACCATACAAAGAAGAATGAACAACACAATCTCACACATTCAAAACTCTCAGGGAGACAAATTGGAAAAACAGGAAGACATAGAGAAAGAGCTTATAAATCACTTCAAAACTGTTCATCAAGAACAACCCACAGACAGACAGAGTGCCATCAATGATATCCTACAGCATATACCTAAACTCATCACTGAGGAGCATAATCAATTACTGCTAAGGCCAGTCACAATCATGGAAGTTGAAGAGGCTTCCAATCAACTAAAGGCGGGGAAGGCACCGGGACCTGATGGCTTCACGTCTAACTTTTACCATCACTTTTGGGATCTTATTAAAGCAGATGTTTGGAATGTGGTAGAGGAATCAAGAGCAATGCATTGGTTACTCCCTTCGCTCAATTCAACTTTCATCACCCTTATTCCCAAAGTCACGCAACCAAGCACTCCGGAGAAGTTTAGGCCTATTTCCCTCTGCAATGTTATCTACAAAATTATCTCGAAAGTCATAGCCAATCGCCTCAAACCGCTCCTCCCTCTTCTCATCTCACCAGAGAAATCTGGTTATGTAGAAGGCCGTCAAATTCTGGATGGTATTATTTTGACCCATGAAACCATTCATTCTCTCAAAAAGAACAAACAAGCAGGTATGTTGTTGAAAATCGACCTTTCCAAAGCCTTTGATAAACTCAGTTGGACATATCCAAAATGGATTCTAACGGCCTTTGGATTTAGCCTGACTTGGGTAAGATGGATGATGACCCTCATATCCTCCCCACTTTTCTCTGTTCTTGTCAATGGGATCCCCTCT
The DNA here is from genome assembly GCA_031772625.1 of Pinus tabuliformis. Taxonomy (NCBI): domain Eukaryota; kingdom Viridiplantae; phylum Streptophyta; class Pinopsida; order Pinales; family Pinaceae; genus Pinus; species Pinus tabuliformis. Next base: position 727,354,809 of record CM062806.1, on the reverse strand, counting down.
AAATATTATCACTCTTCTAGAGGAATTCGTCAAGGTGACCCTCTGTCCCCTTTCTTTCATAATTATGGCTGAGGGTCTAGGCTATATCATAAAGCATGCAGTTCAATCTCATGATCTCAGAGGACTCTCTATCCGTGGATCCCCTGCTATCACCCATCAACAATTTGTTGATGACAATATGCTCTTTGGTCATCCTTCTGTACATGAGGCCAAAACCTTCAAAGAAATTTTAGACACTTTTTCAAAAGCTTCTGGCACCACCATTAACACCTCCAAATCTCATAGTTTTTTCGTCCATACTCCTATTCCCACCCAAAGAATCATTACTCGAATCATTGGATTCTCTCAAGCCAAGCTTTCGTCTCAGTATTTAGGCACCCCTCTCATAGATTCAGCCTTAAAGCATGCTTCCTGGCATCAACTCATAGAGAAAATGGAAAGTCGACTACTGTCTTGGACATATAGAACTCTCAATATGGCAAGCAGATTAGTCCTGATAAAGGCAGTTCTACAATCAATGCCCCTCTATCTGTTCTCAGTGCTTGCTGCGCCGAAATGGGTACTGAAAAGAATTCGAAATTTGCAACGCAATTTTTTATGGGGCTCCATAGGACAAAACAGAAAATGGGCTCTAGTCAAATGGGATAAGGTCTGCAAGCCTAAAAAACAGGGAGGCCTCAGCTTACGTGATCCTCAACACAAAAACACTTTGATGGGAGCACAGATTTGGTGGCAATGGGTTTCCTGTCCACAAAAGCTATGGGTGCAATTATGGATAGCAAAATATGCCAATAATCGACCACAACAAGAACTAATCAGAATCACCACAATGCCTACAGGTTCCCTAATCTGGAACGCGGCCAAGCAACACAGAGAGGTCGTCATCTATTAGCATAGCTTCTAGGAGATAAGGGACAGGAGGATGGCTCATTTCTAGACGGATTCCTAGCAACAGAGACCCAAAATTGAAGCATTCTTACCAGATATAAATCATCATGCAAACAACATTAACCAGGCAGACAATGTAGCACATTTCTGGACTCCTGGCATTATACAGGGATTCAGACAATGGAAACCGGTAAGGCAAATAGCACAGCAAGGAACGGAAGCTCATAACATGGAGCTACACAAAGAGCTCACCAATAGAAGAATCAGAGTCCATACAGAAAGTGATGTTCTAAGATGGGGTTACACACTGAAAGGAACATACACCACCAAAGAAGCATACCAAATAATGTGCCAAACTCAGGAACCAATAGATCCTGCCTGGCAACGTATATGGACTACAGGGATTTGGCCCAAAGTCTCCACTTTTATTTGGCTGTTGTATCATCAAAGAATTCTCACATGGGATAACTTAATTAAAAGAGGATTTCATGGTCCTTCTTACTGTCCCAACTGTCAAAATAATGAAGAAACTATTCAGCACCTCATGGACTCCTGCCACATGGCCAATCAACTCTAGGAAAATCTCACTTTCAGATACCAGAGACCATGCAAACTTCTTGGGAATATAAGAGGCACCATTCACAATTGGACTCCAGAGCCCTACAACAACAAAATTCTCAACAAGTTATGGACCATCTTGCCAGGTCTCCTTCTATGGAAAATCTGGAAGGAAAGAAATAAGCGAATTTTCAAAAATCATAAAACGTCCTTAGAAATAATACGGACTAACCTATGTAAGAACATCAAGGAAACTCTTGCTTTGCATCTATGGACAATGGAGGACTTTCCAACCTAGCCATAGGAATTAAGCATATGGGACAACTGGAACCTATAGCTCCTACAAGCACTATTGAATACCAATAGAACCAACATCACAACTAGGCAGCTTTCACATTGGTCACTCCCCCCAACAGGAGTGATTAAGTTAAATTTCGATGGTGCCTCCAAAGGCAACCCGGGCAAAGCAGGATATGGAGGCATATTTAGAAATCATGAAGGCCAACCCCTATTATCTTTTTTTGGCTCCATTGGATGGGACACGAACAACTCTGCAGAATTGGAAGGCTTGTGGCAAGGTATGAAGCTAGCTGACCAACATAATTTTTATCCCATCCTTATAGAAGGGGACACTCAAATCCTCATCAATATGGCCATTCAAATACAACAAGGAAGCATGGCTTCACGAGTTGTCAACAGCTGGAGACTAATGACCAGGCTTGAAACAATAGAGAAATGGATAAAAGATAGAAAAGCAATAACTTTTATTCATGTCAAAAGGGACAGTAACAAAGTTGTTGATCTTTTAGCAAACATTGGGACAGATCAGGACCAGATCCTACACTACGGTCTTCTCGACATCATAGATGACCAAAATCAACTGCAAATTTGCATTGACCTGGTGCAACAGGAAGCTCAATCCCTGGATGCGGGTGTCCATTAATGTGTTTATGGTGATGAGACGAGGCGACGACGGATGGGGTGGCCACTTGGCCCTCAGCAACCATCCCAAGACCAGAGTAAATGATCCTCAGGGCACCTCGCAGGCGGCATTAAATGACTGCTACAGTCGAGGCAGAGCCATTCCCTATTTAACCATGACACTAGAACACATTCAAGGAATTTTGCCCCTGTTTCACCGCGCTTGCCCTCCGTAGGTGGAAGAACCAACTGAGAGAACCAGCACGGGGCGCCGCTGTTGGATTGTTTGCTGCCTTGACTTGGGCAATGGTTACCACCATTCCCAAACAAATCTCTGCAACTCAGCTCCTGTTCTCCAACATTCTGTTACCTCTGCGCAAAATTCCTCTGTCTATTCTCCTTCTGCTTCCCCTGACTCATTCTCTGCTCCTTTTTCCACCATGGTTCGCCATCGCATGCGTAGCAGATGCGGTGGCACGCGAGGAGGCAGCTCTCATTCCCAGGCTCTGCATCAAAGCAATTCGGATTCCCCGGCTTCCTCTGTGGAAAATCCCCAATATCCGAACACCAAAAGTGGTCGTGGCAGAGCAGGCCTCCACTACTCTGGTCGCGAAGAGGCAGTTGTGCGTATTGCTCCCTTTCCTCTGCCCCTGCACTAGGTCCCTCACATGACATAGTTCTGGTTCCGTAGCTCTCTGAACTGCTCGGTCATTGTTGCCACCATCTCCATCTCCATCACTGAAGAGGCTGAGCAGCACATCCCTATGACAATTCCCATGGAGGAGACGCACAGAGCTGGTCCAAGTCGGAACAGAGGCAACGACGAAGAACAAGGTGGTAATGGTGGTCGGAACAGATGGCATGGGAAGGCCATTGCTGGCAGCTCGCATGATGACTTGGGCCTTCAAAGTGACACGCAGGCCATGGAAAGCCGCATGGAGGACACGTCGGGCCCGCAGTTGGAAGCCGGCAGCAGGGAGGGAGCTCATCAGGCAGTGGGACATGGCGAGTCGGACAACCCGGATGACTGGGCTTGTCCGATTGTGGAGGAACCTGCCACGGAGGAATTCGTCACGCGCGTCACGTCTGCCAGGTGGCACTCCTCTTAGTTCTTGGTTTATTTCTGTTTTGTCTTTTGTGGCCTCAAATTTTTCTGAGGGTTGGTGGTCCAGTGCGGACAAACTGTTGGTTTCTGGGTGGGTTTGTAATGATGTTTTTGATCTCTTCAGAAAACTGTGGTTAAATCTGGTGTCTTTTTGGACCTCTTTTTCTCTTTCAGACTGGTTTCCCCTTTGTTGGGGCAGTCTCAGATTTTGTTAATGGCAGCATGCTGATTTAGGCTGGGTCCCTTTCCAGCCAGGACACTCTGTAACTACCTTTTGTATTATATCAATAGATTAATCTTACTTAGAAAAAAGAAAACGTCGATTGTTTTTATTTGCTTTCATATCTATAGGTTAAGATAAATTGTTTTTATTTTCTTTCATATCTAGAGGTTAAGAGCAATTGTTTTTATTTTCTTTCATATCTAGAGGTTAAGAGTGATCATAGTTAAATTGATCTAAATTGAAAGTTAATTTCTATCATATACAGTGCACACATGCTTTGTAAGTTTTATGAAACCCCCGGGTTGACAATTAAATGATAGGTGATTAATTTGCCTCAACATTTTGGCATTGTTGTTGGGGAAGTGTACATAGGAACTAGCTTTCCGTCTAGAGTTCATATTTTTTTTCAATTTTTTTCCTAGATGCATGTTTAAAGCATGTATATGCATAAAACATTTAGCTGCATATCATTTTTATAAAAAAATATAAAAAAATTAGATACTAACCATTATGGACAAAGGATCTGGAATGCAAATCAAACATTCTTTGGAGCACAAGGACTACATTGAGGAATCGTATCAAAATGTGATTGCACCACGAAATTCATCCGTTCTTCAAGAGATCTTTGTGGCAAATCTAAAGGTTAAAACAATTTCTCATGTCTTAGATATGAACATTCTAGAAAGTCTAATACGTAAATGGCTCCATTGGAAACATTCATATACTTAAAAATTAAAAAAAAAAACAAAAAACGTTCAAGTAGATAAACTAGGAAATAAAATCAAGCTTGATTGCATTTCTTTTTAAAGTCCTTGATTGCATTTTCTTAGTTTGTAGACTTTAAAATCTTTAGATTTTTATTTATTTTCTTGCATTTTTTTATTAACCTCACAAAAATATTTTCAATAAAAAATCATGTTTTGATTTTAAATAATAATAAAAAAATCCTGTTAGATTTTCATTAAAAATAAAAAATAAAACAATCATTTTGTTTTTCAATAAAAAAAATCATGTTTTTGAATAACAGAAATGTAATTTTTTTTTTTTTAAATTATCAATTTTTTTTAAGAGAATTGACAAATTTACAAATTGATAACTGACTCTTGTGTGACTTGTAAAAAGATAAATTCAAATGCATTAGCTTAAAATTCAAAATCCAAATTCAAAACAAAAATAAAATCATATAGAAATCTTGCTTCAAATTACTCCATATCTATTCCTTTTTTTGAGGAGTTGCAAAAATGACTCGTTTCTGCAGCCGAGCCTGATTTGATTTTGCATCCATCATCAAAAATTTTGTGTGTTGAAGGGATGTGCATAGACCGATTTTTAAATTAATCCCTATCCACAATCTAGGTATCATAACTCTCTAACCCAAATGATGCATATTGGTCCCTCGAGAGTGGGCTTCGTGTCCATGTAATTCCTGCACAACATTTCGATGCACTTTATTTTCTTGGAGCCCTCAACTTTCCTCATTTGTCGCCATCCATTATTTCTCAGATCAATTAGATCCTTAAACATGAACCTCAACCTAAAGGGAAGCCCTTGGTTACTGAAAATTTTTGTCATCTTATCGAGTACATCTATCATGGAGCTAGCAGGATTTTCCTCTCATAGGATAGCTTTATTGCTATCATTAGTTGTTGCTGGTGTGAATGCATTGGGCACAATTTCTGGAATCCTACTAATAGATCAACCAAGAAGGAATAGATTGGGGGGGCCACCTTTGTTAGCTGCCAAGGAGTATTCATTTCATGTGAAATATCCAGATCTAGCAGTCGTTCTGGAAGAAATACCTGACCATTTTCCAGAAATGCGTAGCAGTTTCCGAAACTTCATTTTAAAACATGTTTTCTGACCAAATGCAAACGAATTTCAAAAAAATAAAACGTGGGCGTTTCTCATAATGAGGTTAATTACATTACCGAGGAGCGATTTTCTCAAATTCATAACCGTTTGAGAGATTTTCAGGGTTCTCTGGAGCCTTATTTGCCAGATTGCGTGAGAAAAATGGATTTAGAATTTAATGCACAAATAGTTGCGGCCATGATGGAAGGAGAAGATCCGGTTTTCCTGATCTACAGGAGGTAGATCCACCACGGAGATCATACGGTGCACGTTAGGTGGAGAGTCTCGACATAACATCTCAACAAACCTATGTGCTAGAAGAGTTCAAATAAAATCCTTGATCGCCAAATTAGAGAACAGAGTGTAAATTTGCGGAATAAGGTTTCATTCAGCATGAAGAAAAAAAGAGTACAGAAAGAAGTGAAGGATGTAGCAAAGCAGAATGACATGACGTCGGCAAAGAATTTGGCAAAAGAAATTGTAAGATCGAGGCGATCTGTTCAATGCCTTTATGAGAACAGGGCACAGCTGAATTCAATATCTATGCACCTTGGAGAAAATGTTGCAACTGCTCGGGCTGTTGGACACTTGTCAAAAAGTACTGAGGTGATGAAGCTCATGAATGGGCTCATGAAGGCTCCAGAAGTGGCTGCCACAATGCAAGAATTCACCACAAAGATGACCAAGGCAGGAGTCATTGAGGAGGCGGTGAATGATTCCCTGGATTCTGCACTTGACTCTGAGGATATTGAAGAAGAAACTGAAGAGGAAGTTGACAAAGTATTAACTAAAATTGTTGGGGAGACAACGACTTGCAGCCACAAGAAGAGAGAAGATTAAGCAACCTGCTCACAAGGAAAAACATGTTGCACTGCCATTCTTCACGGCGATAATATTTCAGGACATTTCGTATCTCGCTCCTGACCAGTACACAGAAAACGTTTTTTTTTACATGGCAAATTTCGTTTTTATTAGGTTGTTTTTTTTTGTTTGTTATATGTTTTTATTACGTAGTGTTTTTTTTTTTTTTATAAAATTTTAGATGCGTTTTTGTTTGTAACATTTATGGATAATGATTTGTTACTTTTGTTATGTTGTTAGTTTTAACATTATATGTTTTAGTCCATGGATTCTGCACTTGACTCTGAGGATATTGAAGAAGAAACTGAAGAGGAGTTGACAAAGTATTAACTAAAATTGTTGGGGAGACAACAACACAACGACTTGCAGCAGAAAGAAGAGAGAAGATTAAGAAACTTGCTCACAAGGAAAAACATGTTGAACTACCATTCTTCACGGCGATAATATTTAAGGACATTTCGAAAACGCTCCTGACTAGTACACAAAAAACGTTTTTTTTACATGGCAAATTTCGTTTTTATTAGGTTGCTTTTTTTTGTTTGTTATATGTTTTTATTACGTAGTGTTTTTTTTTTTAAATAAAATTTTAGATGTGTTTTTGTTTGTAACATTTATGAATAATGATTTGTTACTTTTGTTATGTTGTTAGTTTTAACATTATATGTTTTAGTGTGTTTTTTTGTTTTTTTTGTTTTTTTGTTTTTTTAATGTTTTAATATTTTATGTATATAATGTTATGTCATTGTTTATAGTTTTGTACATATGTTTTTTATATGTTATGTTTTGTATAATGTTTGTTTTTTTTTTCATTTTTTTTTTTGAAGAAGTGTTTTTTAAATGTTTGTACTTTTGTTTTATATATGTTATGTTTTGTGACTAGTATATTTAATATTTTGTTTTTTATATTTCACCTTTCCATTTTGTAAATATTTCATTAGTTTTATTGTTTTTTTTTTTAAGAAAATTTCCATGGAAAATTGTCGAAAATTTTTGATGAGAAATTCATTGCATGATTGAAGCAAATTGAAAAAAAAATTGTTCATTCACTTACACACCCGTTGAAGAAATAAATTGTTGATTCACCTTAACTAAACTTAATTGCAAATTGAATTTTGCTAAGTTTGAATTTTTACATTGTCGAAATCAAGCTTAAAATTTATCATTGCTTTTGTCTAATGTTATGCTTTCAAGCAAGATGCAGGGAAAAATAAAAACTATAAAGGCGCTTTATCTGTAGGATCGATTGATCGAAGATTTTTTTTGCAAGAATCATTAAGCATTTGAAAATAATATTTCTTTATCTTTATAAAATGCTATGGTTCAAACATAAATTGATGAAATTGTGCATATCATCATTTTAGAAATTGGATTTATTATCGCAATTATGAAATTTAACTAACCATTTGAAATGAAGATACATCATGAACCTGTTAATTATGAAAAAATTTTGTATGTACCTAAAGAAATTGATCACTTCTCTTTGAACACACTTACGTTTGTTGCAATGTTAGTGCCATGTTTATTTTCAGGTTCCAGGGCAATCGAAGAACTGAAGGAGGCCAATTTATGCATGATTTGTTTTCTACGACCAATTTAAAGAGACATGAACCAATTGAATCCATTTCTATCATCCATAAATTCCATCATTTTTCCTCTCCAAACTCACAAGCTATCCAAGCATTTTCGCTAAGCATCGTCATCACCATTTTCCTTGCAAGTGTCACATGTTTTCCACTTACATTTTCCATTCACATTTTCCATAATTTCCATTCATTAACCCATTAATAGAGACATTCAACTCACTTACATGCTGATTTTTCATTTTTCTTTCCATTCACTTGTTTACCCTCTTGTCATTTTCCTTTCCGTTAAATAAATCCTACTTGATGAAAATTTTCATCTATAGTCCTTCCAAAATCATCATTTCATACTCGCGTTAGATGATGGGGGATTCATAATGCCTCCCTTCTAACAAGTCTTGGCCTATCGACATCATCACATTATCTAGGTTCAGGGCTAGAGTACTTATTAGTACCTTGAGGCTTGTATGCATCAATGACAAGTTCTCTCGCCGACAATCATGGGAATACATCAATGTCCCTTAATCATTGGATCTTTCAAGTGGCTCGACATCGGCTCATCTATTCAAACTTTGAATGATATACTTAGGTACCTTGGCACTCATTGACATTAATGAAGAGTTTGTCTCGCATTGGTTAACGACATTCATCAATGGTCAGTAATCCAATGACTTCTCTTCATGCTCAACAACACCACATTTATTCGCATGACTAGAATTGTACCATCAGGTTTTGTAGCAGGTGAAGACTATATCATTTTAGCATTTTGCAGTGGATACAACAGATTTAGCAGCACAAATAAAGAATCCAATTTCACCACCTCATCCACCATTTATGCAACCAAGAAGCAAATGAAATTCTACATTCTATTCCATGATCTAGCAACAGCTACAACTTCTCTACATATGCACAGTTTGTCCACTTCCTAGGTAAGTAAAGGTATGTCCTTTTCTAGATTTTAATCATAGAATTCCTTGAATATTGAAATTATAATTTTTTGAAAATACTTCACCATATTTCCTTTCTCATTTGAAAAAAAAAAAACATAAACACCTTTAGTTGGGGGTGGCAGGGACATCCATTTATGATCACTCTTCATATCACTTCATTTCATCCTAACATACTTTTCCTAATCATTATGATTGCATTATGGTTAAAAATTTATGTGATTTCAAAATAAAGACTAAATGATGAGCATATTATATGGTTGGTTGAAAGATTCATTCTTAAATATTTTCAGTGAATCTTGTTGCAACAAAAAGAAACAAGGTATTGAAACACAAGAACAATACCAACTAAAATTTTGTTGTCACACAAGAAATGTTGCAATTCAATGTATGACAATGAATACATGAGTGATGTAGAGCCTCAAAAATGTCTTCAAAATGTCATCCACTTTCACCTTTATCACCACCATTTCACTCACATGTCACAACTCCATAGCCATATAATCTTTCATTAGCCTCCATTTTCATAACTATATGGGTTCCATTTGTATTTTCCAAAAGTTAATGATTTCTAGTATTATAAGTGAATTAAATGGTTAAAACTTAGAAAATTGACATATACGTGCTAATACTTAAAAGTGGCATGAGTTTCATGACATGTGTAGGTCATTTGGAAGCTTCCAAGGCACCCTTATGTGGCCTCCAATGCTCAAATTCGAATTCTCTTCAAGATATGGATGAAAATTTGGATAAAGGTCAAAGAGGATATGTGTCTCATCATTAACTATTTGAGTTGTAAATCTATGAGATTTTCTAGGGATCTAGGGAGAGAATAACAAACCTCCATTAATGAGGTAGATTCTTATGTTTTGTATAAATAGGAGAGCCTCCTCCTTTCAAAGGCATGTGTAAAGTTGGAGATACTCAGGTGGAAAGTTAAGATTACTTATGTTTTGAATGGAATTTAGATTTAGCACCATGCTCATGAGTGATGTTCACCTTGATTGGTAATGCTTGCACTAGGAGCCTCTCAACTTTCCATCTCTCATACTTTTGGATTGGCCACCTATAATGTGTGAGATTTATTGTTTTTCAAAGCTTAATATTTATTGCTTTCATAGATTAAGATTTATTTATTTCATATCTTTTCCTGTGTGAGAGGTTAAGAGTGATTGTTTTTATTTGCTTTCATATCTATAGGTTAAGAGCAATTGATTTTATTTGCTTTCATATCTAGAGGTTAAGAGAGATTGTTTTTATTTTCTTTCATATCTAGAGGTTAAGAGTGATCATAGTTAGATTGATCTAAATTGAAAATTAATTTCTAGCATATACAGTGCACGCATGCTTTGCAAGTTTTACGAAACCCCCCGGTTGGAAATTAAATGATAGGTAATTTATTTACCTCAACACACCTCTCATATAGTTTTATTTAAAGGGAAATTGGTCCCAAATTTCCAATTGGACCTATCGTTCCAAACGAAAAATGATATGAATGAAAAATGGCATCCACCCATGGAATTTACCCATGGTATTGTAAGTGGCATCCACCCATGGTATTCATTCACCCATGTTATTGTAAGTGGCATCCACCCTTGGTATTCATCTTCCTATGGTATTTATCCACCCATGCAATTTACCCATGGTATTGTAAGTGACATCCACCTATGGTGTTCACTCACCCATGGTATTTACCCACCCATGGAATTTACCTATGGTACTGTAACCAAAAAAAGCTATAAGAAACAAGTCACATTTTGTGAAAGGATAGATTATCCACTACAATGTAGTTTTTACAATTATTCTTTGTTTTAATAAAACAAGTTTCTTTGTGGTTTTATTTACTGTTTGTTCTCCTCTTTTATTGTAGAATTTCATGTTTTTAGATATTGAAAAGCCTCCCCTCCCCCAAGATCCGGATCAAAAAAATATATGATTTGAAGTCCCGACTAAGTGGTTTCCCCAATGTTAACGCAGTCATTTAGGAACATAACAACTAGCTTATAATATTATATTAAATATTTAAAATATAAATATTTTAATTTCTTTAAAATATAAAATATTTCATTATTTAAAAATAATGATAAAATATAATTGTTTTAAAATATAAAATCTAAAATTCAAAAAACGTGCCAGTAAAATTTTAATCGATTTAGAATGATATATTATACCAAGGCACTGAACATATGTCACGTTCATCATCCTCCACGACCTCTTTTCCTACTTTACTTTTTAAGTCCACCCTATCATGTGAACAAATGTGCCTCACTACAATCAGCAATGCTTTTCTTTTTCTAAGTTTACTTTTAAGTAAAATTTTAATTGGTTTGGAGTGTCAAATGTCATAATCAACAACATTGTTTTTTTTCTAAGTCTTCTTTTATGTAATCCCATTATGAAGATAGCACTCAACACCTATCTTTGAAGTATTTCATGTTCTATATATTTGGATGTGTGTAGGCGATATTTGATGGTACACACCCCAACCTACAAAGTGGAGACAAATGCTTATATCCCCACCCATCAGGAGTCCTTGTGATGTTGTCTCACAGTTCATCACCTTGACTAGATATCAATGACGTTGCCCACGACAAACCCTTCTAACGATCTAACTAAATTTGGGCATGCATCCGATAAATGCATGTTATACCATCCCTTAAAGTCTTTCAATATGTAGGGACTAAATCATGACACTTTTACATAGTGGAACTATTTGATAGGTAACTGCCGATTATACATCTACTTTTGTATTAACTAACATTTACATAGTAGATCTATTTGGAACACAACCCATCACGTATACACAAATATTAATGGAGAGATTTTAGTTAGATATCACAACCTCTCCACAAGTACAAGCATCTAGTTTATAATCATCACTATCGATGTCATTGATGGCCATTGTTTCCTCAACATATCTTGAGAGAGGATAAATATAATCACTAAAGCATCTCTTGGTATCAAATTCAAGTAGTTTGTGTGGGATAGAGCAAAAATAGCCTTGAAAGCGAGATATTATTTTAAAATTTAGTTCTATTGATTGATTAAGAACTCTTAAAATATTACCACTTTCATTTTTGATAGATTTTTGTAGTGCCTATAGATATCAATTCAATTTTAAACCACAATTAATGTCTTGCTAAAATTCTTAAATCCATTTGAAGATGTTTTATGAAATTAGACCTCCCATTACTCCAATCCCCGTGTGGATAGAATTTATATAAAAAAATTCCTACTATATTATCCAATCACGATAGATGAAATTCTCTAGATAAACACATATTATTGTTCTACCTTTCTGTTTTACCAATTTAAGGATGATAACATAGTTATCCCATGTAAGACATCATGAATCAATGTCAAGTAACAATGGTCACGTGCATCAAAATCAATCCCCACACAATAAATCCAATTTGAAAGCTTTTCTCTAGCATGAGTGAGACCCCAAAACGTTGTGCATTCCCATTTTTCTGAAATTTGGATCTTCAAGGGGGGACTTTGGAATTATTTGATCATAATAATGTTGGAAATAATACTGAGGGGGGGGGGGGGGGGGGTTGAATCAGTATTATCAAATTCTTTTCAATATATCTTCCAAATTTATACTTTAATTTATTCTTCAGATATTGATCATTAGTTTGTATGTCAGTACCATATAATAATGAGCAAGAACAGGAAAAACAGATAATCACACCAAAGAACACTAGATATAAGGTGGAAACCCAATGTGGGTGAAAACCACCTGCTACAATATGTCTCTATCTTCTTTCAATTAGAAACTTCTTTTACAATGATTTTGTACTGGTGTAGTCCTTTACCAGTACGCAGGCTGCAACCTGCAGAGAGCTACAACCCTCTCTCGTTTTCCAAACTCTCCTGGAAGGGAGCTACACCCCCTTAGCTCTTCTACTTCTTTAAGGACCACGTTTCATTAATTTTCAAACTGGATCCAAGAACATCAAATAATCATCAAGTACATGTGAATCAATCAATCTCCTTATACAATCAACCAATGAATCACCCAACTTCTCAGAATGCTGTAAACAGAAATGCACTACCAGTAATCTAAACCCAGAACTCTGCAGCAATAGATAAAAGGCAGCCAACAAATATTTCAAGGAAAGTCTGCAACTTCGCCAATATAAACCTGCGGATATCCGCAGCTCTTCTGTGTCTAAACTACGCAGATCTGCATCTAGTCCTTCTTCTGCTCTGCGTACCTCCGCACCTACTCCTTCTGATGCACTGCATACCTCTACTCAGATCCGCACCTGCACTGTCTGCTTGACAGCGTACCTCCACATTTGGTCCTTTTGTTCCTCTGCATACCTCCGCACTGTGCCTTCTTCTGCGTTGCGTACCTTCGCACCAGTGCCTTGTGCTTCATTGCGAACCCCCGCACCTACGCCTTCTGCTACGCTGCAGACCTCTGCACCTGCGACGTGGATCGCCTGCGGACCTCTGAATAGAGCCAAATTAACAGTCCTCCAATGTGCCACAGATAGTCAAATCCACAGATCTGATCATGCCCCCAAGAGATCACGACAGATCTGCCTTACACTTTACAGATTTTACCTTGATTTAGATCTAGCTTTTTAAACCGATTACCCAAAATTTCAGATCTTAAGATATTCAAATTTCACAAGTGACTAGCCAAGAGATCTCCTTTCCTTTTTATAGGCAAGCCCTTATTCAAACCATGGGACAAGACCATCGAAAACCAATACAAGGGATCCAAACCGGGGTTCAATAATTTAGATCCTATACCACGGACCAAAACCATAGGATCATGAACGACGAGCTAAATACCAAGGGCCAAACATAAGAATTTCCACATGTGCGCGCTTCTCTGCATTGGAGTGAGTGAACTGGGGTCCGCACCTTCTGAACGGAGCACCTGCAGGTATGTCCGCACTTCTTGGTCGACATACCTGCAGGTCCACAACTTCTCTTAGGATCACCTAAGGGTATCTCATTTTCTATGATTTTGAGAGCCTGAAAAGAGATCTGCCACTTGAGTGAGTTGCCATCAAGTACAACACCTGTGCCATAGGCCAAACCAGAATCATAATGCCAACAATCTCCCCCTTTGGACTTGATGGCAACCCCAAGATCCTCAAAGTCATTCTCCCCCTTTGACATCAAGGGAAAAGGGTTATGCTCCCCGTGAGAACATGCTGAAGTCTCTGCTCTGCTGATCACGCTCCCCCTGACTATAGACCAGATCTGCAAAAGAAAAATTCTTCAAGAATAACCATAATCTACTATACACCATACATGATCTTGACAAGAGAGATAGAGACATATTAGCAACAATATGCAGATCAGCATCCATGTTCTCCTTCTGTACTTTCTCCTCCAAGATCTTCTACCATAATGCCAACAATGCATTATTAGAAGAATATATACTCCCCCTGAACCTGTGCCATTCGATCTTCGACCAATCCATAAACTAGCAAATGTACGCATATACCCCATATGAAACTCGCGTATAACCAACAATATCTGAAACAGATAAGATTCAACAACAAGATGATGCATCAACTACCCCCAGCTTTTTCCTGAGGTATTCAAATGTTTCCCTGGGCAGTGGTTTGGTGAGAATATCAACAACTTGTTCCTTAGAAGGAACATACTCCAATTTGACCTTTTGTTCCAACACTTGTTCCCGGAGAAAGTGATACTTGATCGGTATGTGCTTGGTTTTTGAATGCATGACTGGGTTCTTCGAAATGCTGATTGCACTTGTATTATCACATAAGATGGAGATAGGTGGTGTACAAGTGATTTGAAAATCCTGCAAGGTCTGAATCATCCAAAGAAGTTGAGTGCAACAAGATGCAGCAACCACATATTCCACTTCAGCTGTAGATAAAGCAATCAAACTCTGTTTCTTGTTGAACCAAGATACTAATCTGGAACCCATAAAGAATGCACCACCACTTGTGCTCTTTCTGTCATCCACTCTTCCAGCCCAATCTGCATCTGTATAAGCATGAAAAGTGAGATCTGTATTTCTAGGATACCATAAGCCATAGTTTTGAGTTCCTTGAAGGTACTTGAAAATTCTCTTCATTGCCTGAAGATGAGTTTCCTTTGGGTTTGCCTGAAATCTTCCAACTATTCCCACTGCATGCATGATGTCTGGTCGAGTACCTGTCAAATAAAGTAGACTTCCAATCATAGATCTATAGGTTGGTTGTTGCACTGCTGCTGATTCATCATTTGCACTAAGGCTGCATCCTGTAATCATGGGGGTACATACTGGTTTTGCATCTTCCATGCCATATTTCTTCAAGATCTGCTTGAGATACTTGGTTTGAGACAAAAATATATTGTCTTCATTTTGTTGGATTTGCAAACCAAGAAAATATGTCAGTTCTCCAAGCAAAGACATTTCGAATTCTTTCTGCATCACCAAGGCAAAGCTTTGACTCATGGCTTCTTCATTGCTGCCAAAGATAATATCATCTACATACACAACAAGTATCAACAATTTTTCATTTTCAATTTTTATATAAAGATTGCTATCTGTTGATCCTTTTGAAAACCCTTGTTGATGAAGATATTTGTCCAACCAGTAGTACCAAGCCCTTGGAGCTTGTTTAAGACCATAGAGAGCCTTTTTCAGTCTGCATACAAGATTTGGATCAGGCCCAAGAATGAAACCATTTGGCTACTCAATGTATACTTCTTCTTCTAAGTCTCCATTCAGAAAGGCTGATTTCACGTCCATTTGAAATATTTTGAACTTCTGAAAGCTTGAGAGAGCAAGGAACATTCGGATGGCCTCAAGTCTTGCAACAGGAGCAAAAGTTTCTTCAAAGTCTATTCCTTCTTGTTGAGCATACCCTTTACAAACAAGTCTAGCCTTGTTTCTAATTACTTCCCCATTTTCATTCAACTTATTTTTGAAGACCCATTTTGTCCCTGTGACATTCTTATCTTTTGGTCTAGGAACCAACTCCCAAGTGTTGTTCTTTTCGATCTGCTCAAGTTCTTCATCCATTGCCTTGACCCAACATTCATCTTTGCATGCCTCTCTTACATTTTGTGGTTCAGTTGAGGAGAGTAATTCCAAATAGCTTGAAGCTTCTGCAATTGTTCTTCTTGTTTGTACGCCTGCCTCCTTTTGCCCCAAGATTTGAGATTCTGGATGATTCTTTTGAACATACCTGGATGGAGTCTTCTCTTCTATCCTTGTCTATTCCTCTGGTGCCTCTTGAGGTTCTTCTTCATCTTCAGTCTGATTTGGAGGGTAGTCTTCATCCTCTTCGATATTTTCATAATTTACTTGCCTAGGAATGTTTCCTTTTTCATCAACCACCACATCAATGTTGTCAACAATTCTTCCAAGTCTTTTATTGTAACACTTATATGCTTTGCTATGGGGAGAATAACCAAGGAGAATGCCTTCATCTGCTCTAGGTTCAAGTTTGCCAAGCTGTTCATCATTATTCTTAATATAGCATTTGCTTCCAAAAATTTTGAAATGCTTTACCAAAGGAGTCTCACCATACCAGAGCTCATGAGGAGTTTGAGTGTTGTTCACTCGGACATTTGTTTTGTTGAGAATAACAACCGCAGCAAATGCAGCTTCACCCCAGAAGGTTGCGGGAGCTCCAAACTCATCAAGCATAGCACGAGCCATTTGTTGAACCGTTTTGTTCATCCTTTCCACCACTCCATTTTGCTGAGGAGTCCTAGCTATAGAGAATTCCCTTCTTATTCCATGTTCTTCACAGAAATTGAAAAATTCATTTGAGGTAAACTCCCCACCTCTGTCAGATCTGAGGCACTTAATTTTGTGATCTGATTCGTTTTCAGCCAAGGCTTTGAAAGATTTGAATTTTTTGAATGCTTCGTCCTTGTGTTTCATAAGTCCTAACCAAACCATCCTGGAGATGTCGTCAATGAATAATATAAAGTATTCTTCTCCTCGAGGTGACCTTGTCCTAAATGGACCACATACATCTGTACGGACTAGTTCAAGAGGCCTGCTGGTTGATCCTTCCTTCTCAGGGAAGTTGGTTCTGGTTTGCTTACCAAACTGACATGATTTGCATATGGTGTTGTCTAGAATTTTGTTATCTGGAAGACCACGAACTGCCTAGTATTTGCATGCTTTCCTTATTTCTGAAAAGCTTAGATGCCCCAACCTCCGGTGCCATAACCAGTGTTCATCATCCTTGCTCAAATAGCATTATTGTTGTCCTTCTTCAAATATGTATAAGTTATTTGGAGTTCTTCTGCCTTTGATCACTGTTTTTCCTGTATTAGGATCACGAACACTACATCCATTTGATCGAAATATTACCTCGGTTCCTTGATCACACATCTAACTGACACTCAGAAGATTATGCTTCAAGCCATCAACATACAAAACATTTCCAGCTTTGACCTTTTCTTTCAACTGAGCAGTGCCTTTTCCTTTTATGACTGTAGGGGTATCATTTCCAAAAGAAAATTTCTTTCCCTTTTCTAAAACACTATATGATTCCAGTTTTTCTTTATCACCTGTCATATGCTTCGAACATCCGTTGTCGATGTACCATTGATTTTCCTGTCCTTGTTCATATAAAGCTATCCCACATCTTTCTGGTTGTGGTTCCTTCATTCTCCATGTTCTGGCATTTGAGGTTTGTTCCTTCTGAGTTGTCTTCCGAAACCTGCTCCTGCATTCAGACTCTTCATGACCGAAGTTATTACAAATAGAACATTCAATTTCACTTTCAAGGGCGGAAAAGTTGTTATAGGTCCTCTTCGTGATTCCAGACATACTTCTTTGTTTTTTGAGCTTCTCTAGTCATGATTGTCTTATAGGCAACACATTAAGCTGCTTTATGACCAAAGTTATGGCAAGAGAAACATTGGCCATTGAAGAAACTCCTGCGATTATCAAATCTATCATCCAACCAATTGTAGTTTCTACTGACATCCATTCTTGGGGCAAAATGGGAAGATTTTACCTGTGGATGGTTGTAGCTTCTGTTTGTCCTTAAGGTAGCTTGACCCCAATTTTCTTGATAGTCTTTGTTCGTTCGTGAGGTAAATTGTCCCTGATTTACCTGATGATTTCTATTAGGCCTTTGCTCGCTCCTCCTTGCTGCATCAAGATAACTTTTGGAGGTGGATGCTTGAGATGCTTCTCCATTATATCCCAGACTTATCTTGAATAGTGGAGAACGCTGCACATTGATAATCTCATCCAAAGTTTCAGATCCTTCAACAAATTTAAGATTAAGAGCTTTTGTTTTCTCAATCTCTTTTCTAAGACCAACAATTTCACATTCCAATTTTTCAAGATGTTTTTCCCTTTCAGCCAGTTGACATTGCCGAGAATCAATAATCACATTTTTCTCTTCTAAGTAAATTTTGAGATTAGAAATCTCTTCATAAATACCTTCTTCATCTATAGCATCCATGTAATCATCATCTTCAAAAGCCATTAAATGTTTATAATTATTACCTCGTTCATCTTTGTCACTATTTGAAAGTCCATTACTATCTTCATGAGTGTAATAGCTTTTCTTATTTGCATTCTGTTTCTTGTTCCATCTAACAGGTTACTTCCCTTGTCAATCTTATCCTTATGAGGAAATTTGGCAGCATAGTGACCGACTCTTCCACAAGCAAAGCATTTGAAAGGTAACTTACCTCGGAATCATCCAACACCCCGTTGAAGGTTTTTAACAAAATTTGATTCTTCTTCTTCTTCTAACACGTGTCCTGACTCATAGTAATCTCCTTTGCCGGAAGCCTTGAAGGAAACTTCTCTCCTGTCTGATGGTCCTCCTTTCCTCATTTCATAAGCAGTCAGAATTCCATGCAGCTGTGACATAGTAAGGTTTCGTAGATTCTCCTTTTCTTCTATTGTATAAACTTTAGATTCAAACCTAGGGGACAAAGATCTTAGAACCTTTTCAACCACAACAACCTCTTTAATTTCTTCACCCAAAATTTTCATACAATTAACAATCTCATCTACACGAAGGAAATAGTTAGCCACACTTTCATCATTGTACATTCTGAGATTTTCATACTGAATTCTGAGGGTTTGAAGTTTTTCTCGTTTTACCTGATCATCTCCTTCATAGCTCAGAACAATCTTGTCCCATATTTCTTTTGCGAATTTATACTGCATAACTTTGACAAATTCTGATTGAGATAGACATCCTAAAAGAGTATTGACTGCCTTTGCATTTGTTTCATATTTCTTCTTCTCAGCCGGATCTGTAGGAGTTGCTGATGGAAAAGTATACCCTGTATCTATGATATCCCAGACTTCTGTACCCAGAGATTGAAGATAGGCAGTAACTCTTACCTTCCAATATATGAAGTTTGTCCCATCAAAAATCGGTGGCCTGATTGATGCTTCCCTCTCGTAGTTGCTCATGATGATAGATCTTCCTTCAAGCGATCAAGCTTCTTCAGAAGGACCTGCTCTGATACCAATTGTTGGAAATAATATTGGGGGGGGGTGAATCAGTACTATCAAATTCTTTTCAATATATCTTCCAAATTTATACTTTAATTTATTCTTCAGATATTGATCATTAGTTTGTATGTCAGTACCATATAATAATGAGCAAGAACAGGAAAAAAAGATAATCACACCAAAGAACACCAGATATAAGGTGGAAACCCAATGTGGGTGAAAACCACCTGCTGCAATATGTCTCTATCTTCTTTCAATGAGAAACTTCTTTTACAATGATTTTGTACTGGTGCAAACCTTTACCAGTATGTAGGCTGCAACCTGCAGAGAGCTACAACCCTCTGTCGTTTTCCAGACTCTCCTGGAAGGGAGCTATAACCCCCTTAGCTCTTCTACTTCTTTAAGGACCATGTTTCATTAATTTTCAGACTGGATCCAAGAACATCAAATAATCATCAAGTACATGCGAATCAATCAATCTCCTTATACAATCAACCAATGAATCACCCAACTTCTCAGAATGCTGCAAACAGAAATGCACTACCAGTAATCTAAACCCAGAACTCTGCAGCAATAGATAAAAGGTAGCCAACAAATATTTCAAGAAAAGTCCGCAACTTCACAAATATAAACCTGCGGATATCCGCAGCTCTTCTGTGTCTAAACTGCGCAGATCCGCATCTGGTCCTTCTTCTGCTCTGCGTACCTTCGCACCTACTCCTTTCGATGCACTGCGTACCTCTGCTCAGATCCGCACTTGCATTGTCTGCCTGACAGCGTACCTCTGCATCTGGTCCTTCTGTTCCTCTGCGTACCTCCGCACTGTGCCTTCTTCTACACTGCATACCTCCGCACCAGTGTCTTCTGCTTCGTTGCGAACCCCCGCACCTGCGCCTTCTGCTGCACTGCGGACCTCCGCACCTGCGCCGTGGATCGCCTGCGGACCTCTGAATAGATCCAAATTAACAGTCCTCCAATGTGCCATAAATAGTCAGATCCACAGATCTAATCATGCCCCCAAGAGATCACGACAGATCCGCCTTACACTTTACAGATTTCACCTTGATTTAGATCTAGCTTTTTAAACCGATTACCCGAAATTTCAGATCTTAAGATATTCAAATTTCACATGTGACTAGCCAAGAGATGTCCTTTCCTTTTTATAGGTAAGCCCTTATTCAAACCATGGGACAAAACCATCGAAAACCAATACAAGGGATCCAAACCGGGGTTCAATAATTTAGATCCTATACCACGGACCAAAACCATAGGATCATGAACGACGGGCTAAATACCAAGGGCCAAACATAAGAATTCCCACGTGTGCGCGCTTCTCTGCATTGGAGTGAGTGAACTGGGGTCCACACCTTCTGAACAGAGCACCTGCGGGTATGTCCGCACTTCTTGGTCGACGTACCTGCGGGTCCGCAGCTTCTCTTAGGATCACCTGTGGGTATCTCATTTTCTATGATTTTGAGAGCCTGAAAAGAGATCTGCCACTTGAGTGAGTTGCCATCAAGTACAACACCTGTGCCATAGTGCCAAACCAGAATCATAATGCCAACAAATAATTGACATATTATTCTTAGCAACTCCTTTAGTATTTACTTTGATAAATTGTGATTTTTTTTCACTTCCTCTTGGACATGTTTCTTTATGGTCATGAATTCATTTCCTTTGTCTAAAGATGGGCCTATAGTAAACATACCTATTAAAGAGTTAGCTTGATCTCTTATAAGCAAGTCTATAAGGAAATTTAGATGACCAAGTTTGTATTCAACACAACATCAAAATCGAAATTGTCTAACCAAAGTGCCCATTTTCGGATTCTTGAATGTTCTTTAGTGAACATTTTTTTGACTTAATTATTCTTTATAAGATCTTCAAACATGTCCTTACTAACAAATATATTAGGTTCATGTAAAGCTTGAAGTGTTGTATGGTCTTCTTAATTGCTAGCAGTTCCTTGTGGTTAGATGAATATTTGAATTGCACACCATGAAATGACCCAAGGCATAGGAATGTACTTTTTCTTGACCATTTATTTTTTCAATTAACATATGGGTGAAAGCATGGAGCTGGGTTACAATTTTTGGTGAGAGAGGGCGCATTTGGTGGAAAAACAATGACTCAATCCAGCCATTTAAGCGCTCGATCAATCCTTTTTTAAGCGCTCAATTGACTTCCTCAAGAGCTAAAAAACCAACTCAATTGAGCATTAAAACTAACTCTCAATTGAGCTCTTGTGTAACCCCAGGTTAGGAGCTTGATCAAGCCCTAAAGCTCCATCAAGCCTTAAAGCTAGAAATTTTAAAATTTATGTAAATATTAATAATGATATGCAAACTTTAAAATTGTAAGCATTTGATAGTTAAAAAACAAAACCAAATTTAATTATTAATTACCTTTGAATAGGTAATTAACAATGGTGCATATTAATTCCTCATTGCATTTCTAATGTTTTGTTGTATAAATTTGAAAAATGATTCTATCACACTTGCAATTGAAATTGTAATACTCTTATATTTATAATTGGGTAACTTAAAAATTAGTTTTTAATATGATTTTAATTTTCAATGTTAAATTTAATTAATAAATTCATTATAAATATAATTTAAATAATAAATTGATTAAACATAAGAAAATTTATCAGTTTGATTTAATAAATATTATAATTTTTTATATGAATAAGTATAACTCAAAAATGTGAATTTGATGTTGCTGGAAATATATATTTTATAAAATTCACTAAAGAATTAATAAACATGATTCCATATATATATATATATATATATATATATATATATATATATATATATATATATATATATATATATATATATATATATATAATGCAGTAATATCCACTTGTTTGGGAAAAAATGAGTGCACTACTAGTTGTAATAGTTGTAAGTTATAATTAATATAGTTTTAATAGATGCAACGGTATCTACAATTACAAATCTCTCTCAACCTATAAAATGTGCTTGCACTCAATTATGTCCTCGCACAAGTGCAAAGTATATATAGAAAATTTTAATCCTGATTTAGGTTTACAACATATATTTTTAAAATAATAAAAAACATAAGGAAATAATAAATTTTAAAACATTATTTGACTAATTTAAATTTCAATAATCTAGATTTAAAAGTGCATATGAAATTATTTTTAAAATAATAATGTTATTAAATTTAGTTTAGTTTAGTTTGTTGTTTATTTATTTATTTATTATAATTTGATTTATTTTTATTGAAAATTTATACATAAAAAATGATCAAATGATATATGTTATATTTAAAATCAAAACAATAAACAAATTATCATTTTTAAGAATTTTAAAATTGAAAAAACAAAGTTAAAATATTTAAGAGAAAGTTATCTATATATTATTATAATTAATTTCTTGGTAAAATAAAATAAAATTGGGATTTATAATTAAGGAAAATTAGAGTTCGAAATATATTTGAATATTTATAATAAAAAATTGTGGAATAAATAAATTTTATAATTCACTTATAGACAAGTATTGAGAGGCTTCATTTTTTCTCTTTTTTCTTTTTTTAAAGATAATTATGATAGCTCGATCCAACTATAGTCTCGATTGAGCCTCCATTTAATCACGTTAAGGGCTCAATCGAGGGTCTCTTCAACCCTCGATCGAGATATTTGAAATTTGAATTTTAAACACTTGATTGAGCATTTTAAGCACTCGATCGAGTTTTTGAAGGCCTAAAAAATAGAGTTTTAGCTCCTCTTTTGCAGATGACTCTGCAACACCATTTTGTACTTGTTGTAGCAATTACAACCACACTTCAAAAATTTTCCTTAGCTTCGTTTTGGAGCCTACCTACCAACCTTTTCACAGCACCTTGTCTAGCTTTGTCAAGTACACAAGCTTCAGTGTTTTTTTTGCACAAAGACAGCCTGTCGATCAAAGCTTGATGCATTCCCTTCACAGGTTGTTCACCCAGACTTGGTTTAGCAGCAGGCTGAGAAGCTCCCGAAAGAAATTGTGCAATTCTGGAGGGCAACCAGCCTTCGCTCCAGAAATTGCACAATCATGTCTGGCAACATGGTCAGCTCTAGAATTACGCAATCCTGTCAGTCAGGATTCACCCAAAAAATTGCAAAATCCTTCCTAGCAGGGCTGCTCAGCCCAGGAATTGCGCAATCCTGGGCTGCAGTGAGCTGCTCTGCCCAGAAATTGCACAAATCTCCTGGGCAGCCAACCCAACTCCTAGCCAAAAATGCGCATTTCCTACCAGTAGTTGAGTAGCCTCATGCATGAGCAATTGGGTTGACCAGTTCCACCCGGGACCAAGGAAACTTGACTTGCATGCATGGCTTGCTTCTGCACGAAATAGCAAAAGGAAACATGCAAAAGGCATCCCATGATTCAGGGAGATATTTTTAGCAGCTGGAGGTTACATGAAAAGTTCGTTTAGAAACTTTCCTCTAAGTGTCACTTTTTCCCAGATTTGTGGCATGCACGTCATGAACTCAGACTTATTTATTCGACGCGTCAGAGCTCATTCTTTCAAATCGATCTTGGAGATCTGACATCCCATGGCACATCCACGACTCTTCAACACATTTGGCTCAGCTATTCACAGGTAAGTGGTCTCAACTTGTCTTTTTTAGCATTTCTGTTTCTTTTTGTGTTTTCGCTTGTGTGAGTGTTGTTTTCTTGATTTCTTTGAATGCTTGCTATTTTTTACATGCGTACTATATTGTAGTAGCACCGTTTCAATTTTCGTTGCTGTCTCACTACTATCACATGCATGAAACTGTTTTGCATGAATGATCATCGATTTGGAGACTCGCTTCACCCACATGCATGTTGATCTGTTTACTGAATCTTTCATTCAATGTTTGCATGCACGATCAATCACTTCTGCTTTCACTTAGTGTCGCCATGCATTCACTTTCACATTTGCTTTCAGTTGCCTGTCGGTGAGTCTGGCCAACCTTGGCCCGAACTCTACCTTCAATGAGACAACATTGCACAATCTGGGGAAGGAAGGCCCTGTCTTCCTCTCCAAAAATTTGCATTTCTACCCAAGCACTGTCCTCTAGGATTGTTTTGCACATTTTTGAGGGACAATGATTGTTGGCCTAGAAAATTGCGTAATGAAATCCTTGAGCTTGTAATCATTGCCAACTAGAATTGCACATTGTGCAATCCCAGCAATCAGTCTGGATTGCACATTGCACAAATCCAGTAGCCAGTCAGCCTCCCTAGAGAACCCAGACTACTTTTTGCACAATTCTGGCAGCCAGTCTCCCAGCCTCCCAGAAGAAATTGCACAATCTTTCCTATCAATTCCCAGGTATGTGCTATGTCATTCCCTGAATTTGCCTTGGTTTTCACTGACAGATTTCTTTCCATGCATGTTGATTTATCTCCAGATATTTCAGGTGTTCATCCACCTCTTAGAAGTATAGGATCAATGGCCTTCAAGAGAGCGAGATCAAAGGACACTGACGGAAGTGCAACTCGAACTGCAGTTGAACGGTGTCCACATATCTACCAATCTATGAAGATACCAAGTTGTTTCTAGACAAGGACATAAAGTTAGAGTGGAAAGAGTTCAATGAAGCATTCACAGGCACTTTTGGGGAAGACCTCGAAGACCATCAGGTGTATGTGAACATTTACAAGTCTGACTTGTACCGAATTTCATGTAGATACTCTGCGTTCCCATGCATGGACATGATACATTGGATTGTCTCCCACAGTGATCCCGGGATGATGACTTTGAGCAGTGTTAGTGGGACAAAGCTTGCAACCTTCTAGACATAGGATTATGATGAGATGTATCAAATGTCGGAGCCCATGATTATCATGGAGACTCCCTTCAGCTTACCCAGTAGTAGTGCCAACTCCAGAGACATTCTAAAGAACTGGGTAAAGGAGTCAGCTAGATTCAGGATGACACCCAACCAGATCTACAAGACGAAGATACTGCAGAAGGCATATCAATACTTGGTCATATTTGCATGTCGATTGTATGGCCAAGAAAGCACGGAAACCTTCCCACAGAGTTGGGTGATCGCGCTGGACCAACTGGGTAGAGAAGGAAAACCATGTAATTGGTTTGGCATGTTGGCTCATCAGCTGAAGGAATAGGTAACAAAGGCTCAACAGTCACCTGGAGGTATGCAAGTAGAGATCTACATGTCCACCTACATCTTAGATGCAATTTGTGCCCGATAGGAGTTCCCGGCTTGGAGTGGGCATGGTCATCGGCGGAGACTGTTGTGAACACATATTGTAAGTTGTTGTTCGAATGCAGCTTTAGGGGAGTAATCACACGACTTCCCGATCATTTTGTCAGCCCAATTTACAAGATGATATTCGAACAGGATCCACCCTGCATGTTGAAGGAAGTAATGGAGACATTGATAGACATTGCTAATTGGTATGCCTCACCGTCGGGCACCTTCATATGAATTTTCAACGAGGAGAAGCCTCCGCATGTTCAATCTAAGTTCGCCCTGAACATACTTGTCATGTAGGAAGTAGCATATCACATCTCGGTAGGATTGATAGCTAGATTGTGCTAGAAGAAGAAGGCACCTTGGCATGCTCTTCCATTGCGGATTGGGTTATATGAGATCCAGAGTTTCAAGCAAGTCAATGTCGAAGCAGAACATATGAAGAAGTACCCATTTGACCTCCGAAGTTACAATCCGTATGACCCACATCGCATTGTGAAAGATAATTGCACGAGAGTACAGTTCAACTTGATCCATAGGGCATTTAATTGGGCCGAGGAGGACCCATGGAGATATCGCTACAGTTTCTCCAGGTCCAATGAATAGGTCGGCTTCATTGTGGATTGGTTAATGAAGCAACATGAAGCAGCATCCTGGAGAGCACCAGTAGTAGTAGCAGTAAAGGAAAGCATACCAGTGCATGACAAGGGAAAGAGGAAGATTGTCGATCGCATGGAGGAAGAGCAAAGTTGCAAGTTTCGAGCAGATCCATTGGTAGAGAAAGCAACTATGGCTATAGAGGCAAAGAGGCAACAACGCGACAAGAGAATTGCGTAAAGGCAGAGGGATAAGAGAAGAATGGAGGAAACAGAGAAGGAGTTGCATGAGTTGAAGGAGAAAATCCGAAAGGAACAAGAGTTGCATAAACATGAGAGGGAAGAACGGTAGCAACATGTACTGCAGTGGGTGCAACATGTGCAAATAGATGAAACACCTCTTGTACAGGTAGGGGATTCATCAGAACGGCTAGCATTAAGCAGACAAGGTGAACCATCGTAGGAGAAAGAATTCTCTCATGAGATAGAACAAGCACTTCAACAGTTGGATATAGACATGGAGCAACAAGAATTTGAATAGGACATTGACCTTATGCCTTAGCAACAAGAGGTCGACTTACCCACTTCATCGCATCTAGATGATGAGAAAGTCCCAAGTTACCAAGGAGGCATTGAGATCCTCGGAGATCAGCTGGAAGAGATGCAAAACATCTCATTCGATGAGTTTCGACATAGAGTTGTGCAGTCTTCCAAAGTGTCAACTTCGGAGGATCACACATCTCCTACGCAAGCTGAGGAATGATTGATAGTGTCTAACATGTAGAAACATCCAACAACCTTGGCCGACACAACCAAAGTGTATGCTGAAGTCACTAGCTCAGGTGTTCTCTTTTTGATAGCTAAGAATGAGCGAATGGCTAAGGAACTTGAAATGACCAAGCAAGGAGGAGAGTTGGTGACAACGTCTGCCTGAGATGAACTGAAGAAGGCAATACTAGATGAGGTATTGTCCCTTGACATAGTTATGCAACTGCTGCACTCCAAGTTTCGTACTGTTCATAAGGTAGTCGTCCATCTTAACGAATGGCAGCAACGATGTGCTAGGAGAGCACGTATCTTGGCGAACTTATATGTTGATGTTTATTACATGCAAATATGGATGATGAGATATAAGGGAGCCCTACTTCACTTGCTTAAGATGATGAGGGCCAGTGCGGTCGAGTTGAAGGCACGTATCCGGAGTCAGATCCAGAACGATGAAGATCTCCCACTACTCATCACTAGTATACAGGCTTCCCATGCACGTGTATTCAAGAGTATGGATGTTGTGGTGCACACACATGCGATCCCATCTATTGGGACTTTCACCCAGGCGAAGACAAAGGCACAGGTCTGACTAGAGCTTGACTTGTACTTCGACGAGTTGACGCGCATTGCCACCAGCCCAGACTTGCCCATCAGTGCAGACATCATGCACATGTTGCTGGTCTCGACGCATTGAAGACAATGATGTGCATGCTTTCAGATGAGTTGGACAGAGGAGCTCAAGCAGTGTACTTGGATGCTATGGAGGTAAGAGTCAGGTTCCATACAGATGTCACTGTGGAGCACATAGACACCATCAAGGACTACTAATATTGGCATCAGTATGTTACTGTTGATCAACACGAGGATGTTGAGGAGTTGGAATTCCATGGTTGTCTAAGTCATAGTGATCTCTAGCATGGCTTGCCCAAGCCATTTTGTCTCACATGGGTACATGTGCATTTTAATGTAATGTCTTGTCAAGTGTAAGTCAAGTGTCAATAGTTGCATGTAACAGTCATAGAGTAGATGAAGAGTCATGAGGGTAGTTGAATTGTCACAAAGGGGAATGTCAAGGGTCACCCCACCTTTTGCTATAAATAGTTCGTCATAACTCATTGTAAGGGCTTTTGGTCAGCCAAGCTTCCAATAAGACTATCTTGGAGAAATATTGGATAGTATTGTAATGAGCCTTGGCTTCTCCAGTACGCAAATCTTGTACATCTCTTTGGAGGGGCAGGCGGTTGTGGCTGTAACATTCCACTATCGGAACTAGTGGTTGGACATGGATGCATTGTATGACTGGAACTTACATTTCTTAATATAACAAGATCCAGCACATCTCATGCATATGTTGTATTGTATTATATGCTATCTGGTTTACTCTAAATGATATATGTATTTCTTTGCTTATGCATGCATGTATAGACTATTCTGTATAAGTATGTATGAATCTTTCTGAAATGTGTTGTTGGTTTAACCATCACTTTGGATTGCTCGTTAACTTGCCTTCCATGTTGTGATGTATCTTTGCTCATGTGTTCCCTTCTTAACTTCGTGCTATCACAGGTTTCCAAGGGGCACAGTCATCTTAAACCCCATGTGTTAGAACCTCTCATGCACCTTCCCTGACTCACTGCAGCTGTCACACCATTGCTACCAACAGAGTTGTCTTACTTGCCTCTATGCGAAATCGTGGTCAAGGCATTACCATAAGATCCACTGCTGGGACTCCTACACCAAATGGTCTGAGGTCTATTTGGGACTTCTTACCGGGGAGATCCCCTGACATGTTAAGAATTTCAAAATTAAAAAAGCAAAGTTAAAATATTTTAGAGAAAGTTATCTATCTATTATTATAGCTAATTTCTTGGTAAAATAAAATAAAATTTGGATTTATAATTAAGGAAAATTAGAGTTCGAATTATATTTGAATATTTATAAAAAAATGTGGAATAAATAAATTTTATAATTGACTTATAAGTATTGAAAGGCTTCATTTTTTTTCTTTTTTCTTTTTTTTTTTAAGATAATTATGATAGCTCGATCCAGTTATAGTCTCGATAGAGCCTCCATTTAATCACGTTAAGGGCTCAATCGAGGGTTTCTTAAACCCTCAATTGAGATATTTGAAATTTGAATTTCAAACACTTGATTGAAAATTTTAAGCACTCGATCGAGTTATTGAGGGCCTAAAAAAAGATTTTAGCTCCTCTTCTACAGATTTATCTGTAACACCATTTTGTACTCTAGTGAAGTCCAAGCAAATTTTACCTTTAAGTGGTGGAGTTGATCATGTTGGATTCGGGCAGAAACCCTCTATTAAATGGCATATGAATTTTGGCATTTTCAAATTCATATGACATTTTTTGTCTAACTTATTTTAAACATAATGTTTGAATTTTTTTTGAATAATTTTAAAGAGGTTGAATAAAAAATCAATGTCATAAAATATATACAATGAAAAATTTTCAAAAAATACCATTATCTTCATTTACAAGTTCTCTTCAAAAAGATACTCTTATTTTTTCAAGTCATCTAAACAGTTGAAAAAAACCTTACGTGAACACATGTGTCTGCAAAATGCAATTGAAATATTACTTCGCCAAATTTGAAAAATAATATAAAATATAATTTTGCATAAAAAAATAAATTTAAAATATGAAAAACTTAGCTCTTTCTCTGTAGACCATATATATATATATATATATTAAATTACACATTTTAAACTAAGTTATGCTATGTGAACACACGCATACCCCTTAAGATGTGTGAAAAATTGCAAGGACACGCGTTTCATTTAATGGAAAAATTGACATATTATACGACAATAAATATTTTTTCAAAAAATATAATTAGGACAACAACACAATTCTCAATTTTTCTTTTTACTTTGAATCAAAATTCGCGATGCTTATATGAATTTTGACACTTTCAATTTGATAAAAGAGGAAAAACTTGAAATTTCATCGCCACATTTGGAACAAAAGTGTAACCCATCTTAATGCTTTCATCCACATCTCTGCAAGTTCCATTTGATGTATCAATTTCAATAGTATAATCACCTTCCTCTATAGGAAATCAAAGATAAAAGAAATCTTTCACTTTTGCTTTTATTCTACAAACGGCCAGAGTTATTTTTTCTAGCTATAGAGAGAGTTCTTTTTCAACCTTTATTGAAAGAAAAATTTGTTTCTTTCCCTTTCTAGAATGTTCTAATATAATTTAGGATTCTAAGAAACCTTTGTAACTAGTCAAACGTATTTAGAATATGATATTGCAAAATTACTTACCCTTTTGAAAGCCTCAAATCCAATAATTCAATCTATGTTTTCCTAATATCGATTTTGGTTTTAGAAAAAACAAGGTCATTATTCTAAGCCCATTCAAAAACTTGTTGAATATGATTTAAGTAATTTAAGATATCTTTCTGAGAAACAACAAATATCATCTGTATAGATTATCAACCATGGATACTCTCGGAATATGCCTTCCATTTGTTTTTGAAATTTTTGGAAGCATTCTTGAGGTCAAATTGCATTACCTTCCATTAGTAATGGCCATAAGGAGCCACAAATGTATTCTTATGACAATATTTAGGAACAATTCCAATTTGGTAGAAACTTGATTTTAAATCGAACTTACTAAAAAATAGTTTTACTTTTAATATTTTGCAAAAGTGAACTTTTATTGGGTGGTGGATAATGGAAGGGCTACAGAACCGTGCTTTAAATTTTCCACCAATCTTGTTTTTAATTATTTTTTCATATTTCCTGTTATATAAAATCCTCTGCATGCGCAAACGATTTTTAATGGTTGATTGAATCCCTTTTCGAGTAAATTGTTTAACTTTTCTTCATTTATCTAGATTTCTAAGGGTCTAATGAGATCTATAGAATATTAATAAGAGGTTAAAATTGACTAAAGGGTTAAATGGAAGTGATTCAACATATTTTCCCCTATGCTAAAATGTATTAGGGGGTTTTTAAATAAAATTCTCAATCATCTTTTTTTATTATATATAAGTAAACAACTTTTTTCCATAGGCTTGTGCATAGAAAATGCTTTGTTCCATCTTGTTCAAATCTCTAGGTGAAATGTGGGTAATGGAAATTGGTTTTTTATTTCATTTTCCTTTTTTTATATTATTTTCCTTAAAAAACATAAGCCTTTATATTATTTTCTTTCGTAGAATTATCACATTTTTTTTTCCTTTTTTATTGATAGTCATGGAAGATATTTTCATTTTTATTAATGGTCATGGATCTTGTTAAGTGTTATAATACCATTGTATCATCTTTATTGTTATTATTAGTGTAGCCTCCTTACTATTATTGTTGTTCCCATGTAGCCTCCATATTGTTATTTTTGTGCCACATAGAAGCCCACTATTGTTATTGTTGTGTTTTACATTATTATTATTATTATGTAAGCTTTGATTATATTGTGACCCCTTAGACTCCTATATATAACAAGGAGGACTTGTCATTTGTATCATCTAAGAATTTCATTTATGTAATGTAAAGTAGGTTCCCCCTTGAAGAGTCTAATTTTCAAGTCTTTGATCTATATTTTCTTTTTTGTTGTGATTTGGTTGCATAACATTTGGTATCAAAGCTATGAATTCTAGGGTTTCACTACTTTAAACAAGTCATCATGGAATTATTATAGTTTTTTTTTTTCTACGAGGATTTAGAAGTTGAAATTTTGACCACGTAGAGCCAAAAACTTGGTGAACTTTGTTTAAAAAATTTAGATCTTGGTTCTTTATATTTTTTGAGATATGTTCCAAAAAAATTAGGATTTTTGCATGCTCCAGAATTTAGTCTCAAACATGTGACCTAAGGAAAATTGTCATAACTTTCTCGATGAGCATCATATTTGAATTTCATTAAAAGTGAATGAAATTGAAAATATGGTAGTTTGTTGTATATCATTTTTAGGGCCAAATGTTGAAACAGTGACACATGGAATTCCATACAAGTTTTCTCCATTGAACCAATCCATAATCAGGACATCATGGGAGATTGGACATAAATTTACCTTGAAGAATCCAATCTTAGTCTGACTTGTGGTGTCAGAAAGAAGTAGGAAAAATTTTAAGGATGGAAATTTATCTCAAAGTTTAGAAACCTTGGTGAATCTTACTAGTCCCTAATGTGAAAACTATAAAATATTTGTTAATATATTTGTAAAAATATTCAAATTTATAATGATTTTTTTTTATAGTCTCTATAAAGTTTTGGCGATCTTTAAAGGTAAAATAATTTTATACTATAAAAATTTGGCAAATCATTTTTAGAAAAAATCGAAATTGGCAAATCCTTTTCCTGGAAAGTTAGCCCATTTCCGAAGATTAGCCCCTAAAATTTTCCATGGAAAGAAGACTTAGAGGGATACCACGTGACCACATTTAAGACCTTGGAGAGATGAAATTATAGAGATACAATAGTTTCAATATTGAGCTCCTAAAAGCAAGAAAAATGTGTGTATTTCTCTTTTAATTGTTTGAAGTGATTCAAAGATCATAGTGAAGCATATAAATCATTATTTGGTCCCAATATGCCTTGTAACAAGAAAATGGATACACCTAGTAAGGAAACAAAAAGATCTAGTATGATGCATGAAGAAGAGGAAGAAATGCAACATAATATATCAAAATTACAAGACTAAGTGCAACAAATTTCACTCTCTTGAAGAGTAACCAAAAATGAATTAGAATCTTAGATGGATGGTTTGAGGAATGGTTTAAAATCCAACATGGAAGGTTTGAAGGATGGTTTAAAAATATAAATAAAAGGGGATCTAGAAGGATTGACAAAGTTGCTACAAGAAATTCTTCCTAGTGGTGACAAGGTACTCCATGAAAAACATGATGACGACAAAAGGAATATGAATTATGATTTTAGAGACACCAATAGTGGTTTGAAGACTAACCACATTCCAAATATTGATATGAGTAAGTTTGATGGAAAGTATCTCGTAACATGGATACTATAGATAGAGAAATTATTTGATCTACATGATGTGTTACACACACACTAGCTATGCATTGCATCTTTATATTTAGAACAAAAACAATTTGTGTGGTATCGATGGCTTTGTTGTCGTAAATCAGTTGTCACTTGGAAATTTTTTATGGAAGAATTGGTGGCACATCATGAGGATACAAAGAGAAATACCTTCTTTAGCCAATTGACAAATATCAAAAAAAATGATTCAATGGCAAATCACATTAAGGACTTCCAAAGATTAAATATCAAGGTAAATGATATTCTAAAGGAGCATAGGGTTGATGTCTTCATAGGAACTTTAAATGATAAAATCCAACATGAGGTTCACCTTTGGGAACCTAGTTCATTGGAGAAGGCATTCAAGGTGGCAAGAAAAGTTGAAAGAAAAATTATGGCAATTGTTGAAAATGCAACAAGAAAATCCTGATTTAATTTTCCCTTGAATTAAATTAGGAGAAAAATTGTAATTCCACATCACAAGACACTTGTAAGAGTTAACCAAGTTAATTTCACTTAGTTGACTGAGTTAATTCGAGTTGGGGTTATAACCTGAGTCATGTATAGTGGCTCCTACTTTATAGGAGCACTGATTGAGTTTATTTTGAGTTGTAATTAATTAATTCAGTTTAACTGAGTTAAAGTCAATTAAACTAGTTCCAAATATTGGAGGAACTAGTAGGAGTTCTAGCAGTGGGGTGAAACTTTAGTGTTCAATCAGTTAACTAATAAACCATCCATAAATAACTCATGCATATTTGATCTACGAGTTACTCAGTTGATATTTGAGTTCAAGGGAAGTGTACTATAAGTTGTATAATCATCCAAATTGTACAGGTGATGCATGCAGTCAGAGGAAGGATTATGATGGTTTGCATGGTTCTGGACGAGGAATTTCCCTAATTAATAGGGGATAATTCCCAAGGGAACAATGCAAGGAAATAGGGACTTGGGCAAGGAGAAAATTGGTTAAGTATTGGCAAAGGATTTTCTAGGAAGAAGTGAGACAGATAGAGATAGTCTAGAGGTTGCTTGGGCTTAAGCAAAGAATTGCAGTCTTCTCATATTTTATAACTAATAAAATATACAAATAGCAGGGTTTTTTAGCTATGGATTTCCCTAGGAAATCATTATGTATTGTGTTGATTGAATTCTTTCTCTTGTATGCTTCATGATTTCTTGATCGATTAAGTGTTTCCGTTGATGATTAGAGTAGATTCAAGTCTTGTGTTTTAGCGAATCATATAAGAATTTTGAATCTACAAGGAATTTATAAATGGCATCAGAGAAGGAATCACAATAGAAGAGAAGAGAATTCAAAGTTTGTACAGGAGGTTCGAATTACAAGATCAATGTTGCAGGTTTTCTCCAGGACTAAGAAGATGAATTCCACCAGACTCGGGCTCGAGTATTCTCTGGAAGGAACCACAAATTTTGTGGCATGGAAGATCCATATGGAGGCAGTATTAGAAATGTTACTATATTACATCAAGATAGATGTAGTTAAACCCCCAGCAGTTGATGCCTAGGATCTCGCTCAGTGGAAGAAGGATGTAGCTAAAGCAAGGAGGATCATATTCAAGAGAGTTCGAGATCATATGGTCTCAAATATCCATGGGAAAGAAACTCCATTCTCTATGTGGAAAACACTAACCGACTTGGTTGAGAATAATAGTGACCATAGGAAGATGGAATTGAAGGACAAGCTTCATACCATCAAGATGCAAAAGAATGACACAATTTCATGGTACCTGAGAAAGTTTACACGGTGTTGTGATGAACTTATCGAGATTGGTGGGACTATCCCTGAAGAAGATTTGGTAGCTCTAGCTCTGTTGGGTCTTCCTAAGAATTGGCATAGTTATCAGGATTTCGTGAATGGTAGAGAAAAACTACCGATTTGGGAGCGATTATGGTCTCATCTAGTGCAAGAATACATAAGGCAGGACAATCGAGATGGGACCTCATCCAAAGAAGAGGAAGAGGACCTTGCATTAGTTAGTAAAGGAAACAAAGCCAAGGGAAAGAAGTCCTAAGGTGAGGAGGGAAAGAAGAAAGACATGTCCAATATCAAGTTCTTTCACTGTCATGAATTCAGACACTATGCCACAAAATGTCCACAAAAGAAGGCAAGAAAGAAGGAGCATGTAGTAGCAACAATAGGTGAAGCTCTAGATACATAATTCAAGCTTGATTTTACTCTCATTTCATGCATGGAAAACATATTAAAGGGAAGCATGTGGTATCTATATAGTGGTGCCTCGTTTCAAATGATAGGGAATAAAGATCTCTTTAGTGACTTGGAGGAGAAAGACCTTAAGTAGAACATTGAGTTTGGAGATGACAGTAAGTATAGCACAATCGATATCGGTACAATTACTTTTTAGAGGGAGTCTGACTCCCCTCTGAGACTAAAGGATGTGATGTTTGTTCCGGGATTGTTAGTGTCAGTACTTGTAGCCTTCCACCAGCGATCAAACATGTTCTTACAAAGTGGTCTTAGGGTGTCAAAGTCAATTTTTTTCCATTTCAGTGAGTCTTCAAGTAAAAATTTGGTCACTGGGTATTAGGTCTAGGACTATTTTCACTCCTTCCAAAGTTTTCCAAGTACTGGTCCATGTCACCCCTCAGCTGAGTGTACCGTCATTCAAAGAGTTGTCATCATTATTTCAGGTTCCAATGGGTCATTTTACACCTTGTTTGTGCTTCAGTTGTGCTGGGTAAGGCTCATTTCCCTCTCCTAGGGTTTTGAAGGCAATTTTTCTTGGTTTCATGAATCCGATGGTCAAATAATCAACAAAACTTGTAGCCTAATGCTCATAAACCTTCCCCTATCCTTAATATACCTTCTTAAACACTTCCCATCACTTATATCCCTCAAATTAATCATTAGACCACAAACCCTAGCATATAGCTACAATTTGACACTTTTCTAAGCTAGGCCTGTGTTTTGCCCTTTTGGACCCGTTCCCCTCACTCAATGCTTGAAATTACACTTTCCCTTGCTTCCTAACATCCCTCCCTACTTCCCAAAATTTTCTCAAGAATTTAGAAGCCCCTCATCCACTTCATTTCCCTTCATTTCTAGAAATCCCCTGTACCACACATCGGGATAGGTTTTATTCAAATGATGTTTTTGAGCAAGAAAAGATGAATTTGACAAATGTGAGAGAGGTTTTTGTCCATCATAGAGCCAAGAAGAGAAACCTCCTTCATGTTTTACACAGGTCTCATGGTTTGGGATAAATGTCCAAACAATCATTTGCCACAGGAGAGTTATTGCACTTCTGGAGCGACATTGCGAAAATCAAGCTTTCTCCTAAATGGAGTGTCCCAATGACTTGCATGATATGTCAAATAAAAAATATACTAGAATATATTTCCAATGAACTATCACAAGCTCAATTTGGAGTTTAGGAATACCTCCAAAAGTTGCCTGCAACAATGCTCTGCATTTTTTCACCCTCATTTTGTATTTTTTGACCAGTTTTGGGAGGTTGAGTTTTTGACAAGTGAAATGAGCTCCAAATTGAAACCTAAAGGAAGATATGGAAAGTAGACCCAACAAGATTTCCAATAAGCTATGCTATGCCTAATTTGGACACTGGGAAGGCAATCAAAATCAACCTGCAAGTTGGAGGAAAAAAATTGTGGAGACACTGTGCATGGAGGAGGGAGTCTTGCACGTAGGAAGGGAGTGTTGTGCATAGGGCAGTTTCCCCCAGTGCAAAACTTAACGGTGTTGCACATAGAAAGAGGTGCCATGCACCTGTAGGTGGTGCTACGCATAGGGACAGCAAGGGCCAAAACGCCCTCCTGCCACCCAAAAATACCAAATTTGCATTCTTTGGTCCTCAAGCAAGTGTTGCCCCTGAACTTCACCCTTGGCGTTCAATTAATTCATTTGAGGTTAATTTTCTATGCTAAATGTGAAACCCTATAATTTCCTCTACTTATGCCTTAAAACCCTAACCCTTTATATACCTCCCATAACTCAATCCTAAAAACCCTTTCTATCCCTCCCATATCTCCTTTCACCTATTCTCAAAACCCTAACCGCTCAAACAAATCCCTCCATATCCCTTATTCCCTAAATCCCCAAAAGCAAAAGTCCTAAAACCATATTTACTAGACAACCCTTATCAAAGAAGAATACCCTCCTTCTTATTCTCATATTATATATATTCCATCCTACACCACATAATTTCATCTCCCCTTCCCCTATCCCTAATCACCAATACTCACTCCCTCCATATCTTTTCTAAGGATACACACCCTAAAAAAATAAAACTTGGAAAACATGGACAAAGGAGACAAATATTATGAGGAGGAGGAAAACAGTGGCAATGACAGTTCAACAGGTAGACCTCAGCATCAGAGAAAACCACATAAGGAGAGCAGGATTATCAGGGAAGAATCATCAAACCTTAGAGAGTTGCAGGCTTCTCATTTAGCTGTCACTTGTTTCAAGCACCTAGGGTGTTATGAGTTCTGTGAGTAGGTGGAGAGAGTTCAACACCATCCTAAGCTCACTAGGATTTTTGTAGCCAATCTCCGTGATAACAAGGTGACTCTTGCTGGGGTGACATTCATAGTTTCACCCTCCATCATTGCGGATGCAACTAGGATTCCAAATGTGGCAGAGAAATGGTATGAGGCACAGGACCTAGATGAACACTATTATGAGCCCTACATCAAATCTAGGTACATAAATGAAGCAAAGAGGATTTTTCCTTTCAAGTTCCTTGAAGACAAGTATGCCCCCATGATGAAGATCATCATGAAATATTTCACTTGTGAGGGCAAATTTTCTAGATTGTACACCTATCACATCAGGCTTCTCATGCATTTTACAAGGATGGGGATGTTGAACCTCCCTTATTTCATGTTCAAGAACATTGAGAAGATGGCCTACTTTGTACAGAAAAAGCCATGCCCTGAGCATATGAGCAGTCTCTACTACTATTCCTTGATCATGATGATTGTGCTTCATCATCTTAACCTCCTCAACATCTCCTGGGAGACATTAATTTCCCATGACATCTTCAGGGGTCCTCAATTTCCTCCACCAGTGTCTCAAGAATTAGGAGGACCTTCTAGAAGTGCTCGGGTAAAGAAAGATGAGAAGGCCAAAGAGACTAGAGTCATTTAGGTGCCTGAAACCTACAAGGCATACCAGAGGGGGACAAGAAAATTGTTTGCAGCTGATAGGCAAGTGTTTGCTCCACTTGGTGTGGAAGGGACCTTGCCTTCTTCATCAACTCATAGGCAAATGCTTGCTCCACAGGGTGTGGAAGGGGCTTTGTCTTCTTCATCAACACAGCAGGTATAAGTTCACCAGTTGGATAAAGGGAAAGAAAAGGTGTTGGAGGAAAGTCTTGATGATGAGGAGGAGAGAGATTTTGATTTGGTGGAGCATGATGAGCCAGAACAACCACATATTCATCATGGCATAGAAACAATTGAATTGGAGGCTCAAGATGAGGCAACAAAGGAAAACATAATCATATAGGAGAAAGATACACAGATACAAGCATTGATGGACAACTTGGAGAGAGCTAAGAATTTCATTTCATATCTTGAACAAGAGAACAAGAAACTGAGTGATAAGTAGGTCCTCATGGAGCTGGAACATCTCAAGACAAAAAGACAAAGTGACAAGGGAAAATCAGCAATGCAAGAGGAAGAAGCATCGGTCACCTTGACTTCAATTGAGAAGGAAATTGAGGGGGATAGAGAAACTTGGCTTGAAAGGGTCAATTTTCACTTAGAGAAGCTACTACAAAGGGCCAACAGGGAAAGCCAAATCATTAGGCACATGGCCTACCACTACAGGACCCGGAACAAAATTTGCAATATAAGGGTCAAACAAATGAAAGCAAGGTTGAGACGGGCACTCAAAGGCAAAAAAGAGGAGGATAGGCTTAAGTTGCTTGTTGAAGCTTCCTTATCTCATCAAGATGCTTGATGATGGTGTTGCTCACCAATTTTGATCAAATTTGGAGGAATTTTTGCCTTTGGCAAATTTTGGAAATTTTAACACAAGAAACTTGTCTCTACGCACAGTGCCACTGGCGCTGCACTTTTCCTAGGGGAAACCAATGGACAAATGGCTTTCATTTTTGGATTTGGATCAATCAGTACATGTACCGTATGCATTTTATAAGCTTTTGGAGCAGAACTGGTCTATCAAAAGGTCAAAAAACACTCCAAAAATGACCTTTCTGCCCCTTCTTGGACACACAAAAGAAGTCTTCGGAGAATCAACTTTTGATGGGTCAAATGAGCTTCACATGAATAAACTCAAGATTTTTTGGAAATTATACTTGAAGAGATTTCCAATGAGCTATCATTAGATTAATTTGGATACCAGGAATGCCTCCAAAAGGGACCTAAAAGAGGCACTGCACATAGGACAAATTTTGCACAAGATTTCCATTTCACTGTGTTTTGATTGTGATCTTGGATTTTCTCTCATGGAGGATGTTTTACTAATGTAAATGATGAATTGGCTTGTAAATATGATGGATAACTAGTATTAGAGGGTAGATTCATTAGATTAAAAGTCATTTTGAGCACAAATGAATCAGTTTCCTCACTTTTAGAGGCAAGTTGTTAGGATGCCTAGATTCCAGTTTCTTGTTCAGTGTTGGTTAGATTAGCTCCTCATCTTAGGGATTCGACCCCTGAGGATGGGAGGAGGTTGAAACAATGTCTATATCTTCTTCTTCTTTCTCATTTTAAAGGGTTGGACTCAGCTGGATGCTTAGGCTTTGATTGGACATCATTTTGTATTAGTTTAACAGGAGATTAATGAAAAATTGCAGCTATTTTTTTGGGATCCATGTGGTATGATGTTTAGTTCAATTTCCTCTCTTGTGATCATATGTTAAAATGTTTTATGTACTTCATTAATCATTTCATTGCTTCGAAGTGGATGTTTTTAAGTTCATAGGAAGAACCCATAACATTAATGCTCTCCTTTGGTAAAATATTCACAGTTTAGGTTTTCTTCAGTTTAGGAAGGATCCATGGTGATCACATGCTCTTACTAGCTTCTCACCAATCTTGAAATGCCTCACCCATCAAAACCCTAGAGTGCTAAGCTTTATACCTACCTTGCCCCATCAAACACCCTGCAATTTTGACCTAATTTCCTTTCCCAAACTCTTTGGCTCCTCCTGATCCAGAAAAACCCCTTCAAATCAAATCAAGCCTTGTGCTACTATACCTAGCCTAATATCATTTTCCTAATCCAGTCATCTTGGGTGAGATCCTTACAGAGAGAGTCCTCTCTTGGCCTAGTAAAGCTAGCTACTTGGCTAAGCGTGGTTTGCGGTTACCCTGGCATTGCCTTCCTTCAGCCTGAGGTTCAATCCAGGTGATAACATAGTGGCGACCATACTAGGGAACGACTGAAAGGTTTCGTATTCCTTGGGAAAGATCATCAAAGTTCAAATCTGATTGTTGATGGTGAACAACAGTTAGATGCATGTGAAGGCTGAAATCATTCACCTGACAACTCCAGTGTTGAAAAATCCCAAGGTTCATAATTTTTATGGCAACTCCACTCTTTAACAACCAGTAGCCTGGAGAATTTCTTGGTGAATTAATTGTTATCAAAATGAATTCATTTTCTTGAAGGTATGTTCCCATGAGTCGAGATCACATTCCAAGTTTCCCAAATACAATTCCTAAGGTAGATTGGCAAAGGAATTTGCCTATGTTTAAAGATGATGATAGGAATGATGCTACTTTACATCTGGTTAGATTTCACATGCATTCTCGCAAGTTGAAGGTTGATTTTACTGAAGACTGATTGATGAAGATATTCGTGGCCACTCTGGAAGGTGAAGCCCGATCTTGGTATGAAAGTTTTCTGCCTTCTTGTATTTACTGTTTAAAGGATTTTCATACCATGTTCCTTGAAAGGTATAAAGAATCTTGCCCATTCTTAATATTACTTCAGAATTGATGTAAACATGTTTATAGTTTTATTGAAAATATTTAGAAAACTTATGAAGATGATGACTTCATGGATGATGAGATCATGGAAGCCCTATATGAAAATCCATTTCAGCCGCATAAAGAGAGCTTAGAGGATACTTATCAAGATGCTCAAGAAAATTTGCAGTAGTTTCAATATTTTAGTACAATTGAAAATGATGGAGGACAAGCTCCTATTTCAATATTTCAAATCTGCTCATAGTAGAAGACAGTATGCAGGAAAATCAAGTTTCAATTTCATATTGTGATAAAGTCAAGTTGGCTATTTCAGATCTAGATTTAGATTGTGATGATGAAGAGTATCTTGTTATGAATCCCATGAAGGAGAGCTCTATTGTTGAGATCATTTGGAATGAATAAAACAAAGTTATTGACCCAATTGTTCTCATTTCATTAGAATAAAGCCTTCAAGAGAGGTAATCCAGTCCTTTCATGAAAAACAAGATGAGATCTTTGTTCAAGTAAGTGAAAAAGATTCTTTGGATAACTCAATGGTAAATGATAGAAGTGTTAGTTTTGAGTTTCAAGAAATATATGAAGATTTCCCTCGTATGACTAATGAGTGCGATAAGAAACATGACAATCTGGTTGCCATGTCATATGAAGATGATCAACAATGTATTCAAATTGCAGAAGACCAGGGAATTGACGACTGTCATTCAGATTTTTCTTCTCATATTTCATGTTTTGAATTGTTATTTCAAGAAGACAATAATTGGTTTAGCAAAAGAAAACAAAAAGTACTATCTCCCTTGTCTGAAGATGAGATAGATCAACTCCTGAAAAGTCATGTTATAGCCCAAGCTCATGCAGGTTTGCAGTGTTCACATCGTCAAGAAGGTGTTGGTGAAGCTCCTTCCACTTTTGAAAATGAGGACAGTCTTGAAATTAGATTTATAACAAATATTGTTTTCTTTCACGAAGATGATGGGGTTGTCATGTTTGATAATCTTGAAGAATATTTTCTAGTTTAAGAATAACTTAGACTATGAAATTAAGGAGTATGAGCCTGAGAGAGATTATATGCTAGAAATAGAGTCAGAATTTCTCATGGTCGAGGAATTTACAACCAACACTCAGATAGCAGAAGCTTATACTTCTCTATGCCTTCCTATCAATCAACAACCAACTGTTCTTTCAGATTAGAATGAAGGGAGTAGTTGTATTTTTGTTGCTGGATATCAAGACAAGGTAGTGCTTCAGGATTTTCAAGATCTCTTCGCCATTCTTTTGCAAGCATTGGAGAAGATGAATGTTGTTTGTTTTGTTAGCATAAGCCTTGGTTTCAGTTGTTATTTTGAGTTGCCTACATATACATTGTTCTGCCTGCTCGGGGAAAGTGAGAGCAGAATTTCAGTGAGTAGCCATCTGCTGTATTGGTTACATTGGAAGGTTCACTTCACATGATTGTACATACTTCTTTAGTAGGCAGGTGGTTGTCATCAGGATTTGAAGCCCTCAAATCTTGATGGTCGACTATGATTAATAAGATTTGTAAGTACTTGTTTAAGCTAAGTAAGTTTTGAGTCAGTTTCGAGTGAGTTTCACGTCAATTTTCTTTGTTTTTGATCACATTGGCTCACATGGTTAGGCACTTGGTCTACGGTGTTCTTGACACCTCCAAGGAGATTCCATCCCTAATAAGGCCAATGTTAGTGTCAGTAAATACAACCTTCCACCAGCTATAAAACATGCTCTTACGAAGTTGTCTTAGGGTGTCAAAGTCAATTTTTTTCATTTCAGTGAGTCTTCAAGTAAAAATTTGGTCATTGGGTATTAGGTCTAGCACTGTTTTCACTCCTTCCAAAATTTTCCAAGTATTGGTCCATGTCACCCCTCAGCTAAGTGTACCATCATTCAAAGAGTTTTCATCATTATTTCAGGTTCCAATGGGTCATTTTACACCTTGTTTGTGCTTCAATTGTGCTTGGTAAGGCTCATTTCCCTCTCCTAGGGTTTTGAAGGCAACGTTTCTTGGTTTCATGAATCCGATGGTAAAATCATCAACAAAACTTGTATCCTGATGCTCATACACCTTCCCCTATCCTTAATATACCTTCTTAAATACTTCCCATCACTAATGTCCCTCAAATTCATCATTTTCCCACAAACCCTAGCATATAGCTACAATTTGACACTTTTATAGGCTAGGCCTGTGTTTTGCCCTTTTGGACCCCTTTCCCTCACTCAATCCTTGAAATTCCACTTTCCCCTACTTCCTAACATCGCTCCCTACTTCCAAAAATTTTCTCAAGAATTTAGAAGCCCCTCATCCCCTTCATTTCCCTTCACAAATCTCTTGTTCCACACATTGAGATAAGTTTTTTTCAAATGATGTTTTTGAGCAAGAAAAGATGAGTTTGACAAATGTGAGAGAGGTTTTTGTCCAAAATAGAGCCAAGAAGAAAAACCTCCTTCATTTTTTACACAGGTCTCATGGTATGGGAGAAATGTCCAAACAATCATTTGCCACAAGAGAGTTACTGCACTTCTAGAGCGACCTTGGGAAAGTCAAGATTTCTCCTAGATGGAGTGTTCAAATGACTTTCTTGATCAGTCAAATGAAAAATAGAGTGGAATATATTTCCAATGAACTATCATGAGCTCAATTTGGAGTTTAGAAATACCTCCAAAAGTTGCCTGCAACAACACTTTGCATTTTTTCACCCTCATTCTGCATTTTTTGACCAGTTTTGGGAGGTTGCGTTTTTGCCAGTTGAAATGAGCTCCAAAATGAAACCTAAAGGCATATGTGGAAATTATACTCACCAATATTTCCAATGAGCTATCGCATGCCTAATTTGGACACCGAGAAGGCAGTCAAAATCAAGCTGCAAGTTGGATGAAAAAATTGTGGAGCCGCTACGCATAGAGGAGGGAGCATTGCACGTAGGAAGGGAGCGCTGCATGTAGGGTAGTTTCCCCCAGTGAAAAACTTAATAGCGCTGCGCATAGAAAGAGGCACTGTGCATCTATAGATGGTGCTACACATCAGGACATCAAGGGCCAAAACGCCCTCTTGCCACCCAAAAACACCAAATTTGCCTTCTTTGGTCCTCAAGCAAGTAAGTGTTGCCCTTGAACTTCACCCTTGGCATTCAATAAATTCATTTGAGGTTAATTTACTATGCTAAACGTGAAACTCTAGAATTTACTCTACTTATGCCTACCCTAACCCTTTATATACCTCCCATCACTCAATCCTAAAATCCCTTTCTATCCCTCCCATATCTCCTTTCACCTATTCTCAAAACCCTAACCCCTCAAACAAATCCATCCATATCCCTTATTCCCTAAATCCCCAAAAGAAAAAATCCTAAAAACCTATTTACTAAACAACCCCTATCAAAGAAGAATACCCTCCTTCTTATTCTCATATTATATATATTCCATGCTACACCACATAAGTTCATATCCCCTCCCCCTATCCCTAATCACCAATACTTACTCCCTCCATACCTTTTCTAGGGGTACACAACGTAAAGAAAGAAAAATTGGCAAACATGGACAAAGGAGACAAAGATTATGAGGAGGAGGAAAATAGTGGCAGTGACAGTTCAACAGGTAGACCTCAGCATTAGAGAAAACCACATAAGGGGGACAAGATTATCAAGGAAGAATCATCAAACCTTAGAGAGTTGCAGGCCTCTCATTTAGCTTTCACTTGTTTGAGGAACCTAGGGTGTTATG
This sequence comes from Pinus tabuliformis, assembly GCA_031772625.1. Classification (NCBI taxonomy): domain Eukaryota; kingdom Viridiplantae; phylum Streptophyta; class Pinopsida; order Pinales; family Pinaceae; genus Pinus; species Pinus tabuliformis. Next base: position 727,310,148 of record CM062806.1, on the reverse strand, counting down.
GGTCCCGTGAGCAAGTCGAGAGAGTTCAACACCATCCTGATCTCACCAAGCCTTTTGTAGCCAATCTCCATGATAACAAGGTGACCCTTGATGGGGTGACATTCACAGTTTCACCCTCCATCATTGCAGATGCAACTAGGATTCCAAATGTGGGAGAGAAATGGTATAAGGCACAAGACCTAGATGAACACTATTATGAGCCCTACATCAAATCTAGGTATAGAAATGAAACAAAGAGGATTTTTCCTTTTAGGTTCCTTGAAGACAAGTATGCCCCCATGATGAAGATCATCATAAAATATTTCACTTTTGAGGGCAGATTTTCTAGATTGTACACCTATCACATCAGGCTTATCATGCATTTTACAAGGGTGAGGATGTTGAACCTCCCTTATTTCTTGTTCAGGAACATTGAGAAGATGGCCTATTTGTACAGAAAAAGCCATACCCTCAGTAGATGAGCAGTATCTACCACTATTCCTTGATCAAGATGATTGTGCTTCATCATCTTAACCTCCTCAACATCTCCTGGGAGACATTCATTGCCCATGACATCTTCAGGGGTCCTCAAATTCCTCCACCAGTGTCTCAAGAATCAGGAGGACCTTCTATAAGTGCTCAGGTAAAGAAATATGAGAAGGCCAAAGAGACTAGAGTCATTCAGGTGCCTTAAACCTACAAGACATACCAGAGGGGGACAAGAAAATTGTTTGCAGCTAATAGGCAAGTGTTTGCTCCACTTGGTGTGGAAGAGACCTTGCCTTCTTCATCAACTCATAGGAAAATGCTTGCTCCATAGGGTGTGGAGGGGGCTTTGCCTTCTTCATCAACACAGCAGGTACAGGTGCAGTGGCTACATAAAGGGAAAGAAAGGGTGCTGGAGGAAAGTCTTGATGTTGAGGAGGAGAGAGAGGAAAGTCTTGATGATGAGGAGGAGAGAGATTTTGAATTAATGGAGCATGATGAGCCAGAACAACCTCATATTCATCATGGCATAGAAACAATTGACTTGGAGCCTCAAGATGAGACAACAAAGGAAAACATAATCATACAAGAGAAAGATGCACAAATCCAAACATTGATGGACAACTTGGTGAGAGATAAGTATGTCATTTCATATCTTGAACAAGAGAACAAGTAGTTGAGTGATAAGCAGGTCCTCATGGAGCTGGAACTTTTCAAGACAAAAAGACAAAGTGACAAGGACAAATCAGCAATGCAAGAGGAAGAAGCACTGGTCACCTTGACTTCAACTGAGAAGGGAATTGAGGAGGATAGAGAAACTTGGCTTGAAAGGGTCAATTTGCACTTAGAGAAGCTGCTACAAAGGGCCAACAAAGACAACCAAATCATCAGGCACATGGCCTACCACTACAGGACGGTTGATATGGGCACTAAAAGGAAAAAAAGAGGAGGATAGGCTTAAGTTTCTTACTGAAGCTTCCTTAGCTCATCAAGATGCTTGATGATGGTGTTGCTCATCAATTTTGATCAAATTTGGAGGAGTTTTTTCTTTTTGTAAATTTTGGAAATTTTAACACAGGAAACTTGGCTCCGCTTTTCCTAGGGAACCCAATGGACAAATGGCTTGAATTTTTGGATTTAGTATGATAAGTACATGTACCCTATGAATTTTCTAAGCTTTTGGAGCAAAACTAGTCTACCAAAAGGTCAAAAAACACTCCAAAAATGACCTTTCTGCTCCTTTTTGGAGACACAGAAGTAGTCTTGGGAGAATGAACTTTTGAGGGGTCAAATGAGCTTCAAATGAAGCAATTCAAGATGTTTTGGAAAGTAAACTTGAAGATATTTCCAATGAGCTATCATGAGATCAATTGGGATATCAGGAAGGCCTCCAAAAGGGACCTGAAAGAGGCATTGCGCATAGGGCCAGTGGCGCTACGCATAGGACAAATTTTGCACAAGATTGCCATTTCACTGTGTTTTGACTGTGATCTTGGATTTTCTCTCATGGAGGATGTTTTACCAATGTAAATGATGACTTGGCTTGTAAATATGATGGATAACTAGTATTAGAGGGTATATTCATTAGATTAAAAGTCATTTTGAGCACAAATGAATCAGTTTCCTCACTTTTAGAGGCAAGTTTTTAGAATGCCTAGATTCCAATTTCTTGTTTAGTATTGATTAGATTAGCTCCTAATCTTAGGGATTCGACCCCTAAGGATGGGAGGATGTTGAAACAATGTCTATATCTTCTTCTTCTTTCTCATTGTAAAGTGTTGGACTCAGTTGGATGCTTACGCTTTGATTGGACATCATTTTGTATCAGTTTAGCACGAGATTAATGAAAAATTGCAGCTATTTTTTTGGGATCCATGTGGTGTGATGTTTAGTTCAGTTTCCACTCTTGTGATCATATGTTAAAATGTTTTGTGTACTTCATTAATCATTTCATGGCTTCTAAGTGGATGTTTTCAAGTTGATAGGAAGAACCCATAACATTAATGCTCTCCTTTGGTAAAATATTCACAGTTTATATTTTCTTTAGTTTAGGAAGGATCCATGGTGATCACATGCTCTTCCTATATTTTCACCGGTCTTGAGATACCTCACCCTTCAAAACCCTAGAGTGTTAAGCTTTATACCTACCTTGCCCCATCAAACACCCAGTAATTTTGACCTAATTTCCTTACCCAAACTGTCTGACTCCTCCAGATCCAGCAAAACCCCTTCAAATCAAATCAAACCTTGTGCTACTATACCTACCCTAATATCATTTTCCTGATCCAGTCATCTTGGCTAAGATCCTTACAGAAAGGGACCTCTCCCGGCCTAGTAGGGCTAGCTACTTGGCTAAGCATGGTTTGTGGTTACCCTGGCATTGCCTTTCTTCAGCTTGAGGTTCAATCCAGGTGATAACATAGTGGCAACCATACTGGGAACGAGCAAAAGGTTTCATATTTCTGAGGAAAGATCATCAAATTTCAGATCCGATTGTTGATGGTGAACAATAATCAGATGCATGTGAATGCTGAAATCATTCACCTAGCGACTCCAGTGTCGAAAAATACCAAGGTTCATAATTTTTATGGCAACTCCACTCTTCAAGAACTAGTGGCTTGAATAATTTCTTGGTGAATTCATTGTTATCAAAATGAATTCGTTTGCTTGAATATATCCTCCCATGAGCCGAGATCCCATTCTAGGTTTCCCAAATAAAATTCCTAAGGTAGATTGGCAAAGGAATTTTCCTATGTTTAAATATGATGATAGGAATGATGTTGCTTTACATCTGGTTAGATTTCACATGCATACTCGCAAGTTGAAGGTCGATTTTACTGAAGACTGCTTGATGAAGATATTCATGGCCACTCTAGAAGGTGAAGCCCAATCTTGGTATGAAAGTTTGCCGCCTTCTTGCATTTACTGTTTAAAGGATTTTCATACCATGTTCTTTGAAAGGTATAAAGAATCTTGTCCATCATTAATATTAGTTCAGAACTGTTGTAAACATGTTTATAGTTTTATTGAAAATCTTGAGAAATTTTATGAAGATGATGACTTCATGGACAATGAGATCATGGAAGCCCTGTATGAAAATCCATTTCAGTAGCATAAAGAGAGCTTAGAGGATACTTATCAAGATGCTCAGGAAAATTTGCTGTAGGTTCAAGATTTTAGTACAATTGAAAATGATGGAAGACAAGGTCCTATTTTAGATCTGCACATAGCAGAAGACAATATGCAGGAAAATCAAGTTCCTATTTCAGATTGTGATAAAGTCAAGTTAGCTATTTTAGATCTAGAATCAGATCGTGATGATGAAGAGTACCTTGTTCTGGAGCCTACGAAGGAGAGCTCTATTGTTGAGATCATATGGAATGAGGAAAAAAAAGTTATTGACCCAAGTGTTCTCATTTCATTAAAACAAAGCCTTCACGAGGAGGTAATCCAATCCTTTTATGAAAAGCAAGATGAGATCTTTGTTCAAGTGAAAAATTTTCTTTGGATAACTCAATGGCAAATGATAGAAGTGTTAGTTTTGAGTTTCATGAACTATCTGAAGTTTTCCCTCGTATGACTGATGAGTGCACTAAGAAACATGACAATTTGGTTGCCATGTCATATGAAGATGATCAACAATGTATTAAAATTGTAGAAGACCAGGTAATTGAGGACTGTCATTCAGATTTTTCTTCTCATATTTCATGTTTTGAATTGTTATTTCAAGAATGCAATAATTGTTTTAGCAAAAGAAAACAAAAAGTAATATCTCCTTTGTCTGAAGAGGAGATAGATCAACTCCTGAAAGGTCATGTTACAGCCCAAGCTAATGCAGGTTTGCAGTGTTCACATCATCAAGAAGGTGTTAGTGAATCTTCTTCCACTTTTGAAAATGAGGACAGTCTTGAAATTATATTTATAGATTAGTGAACATATATTGTTTTCTTTCATGAAGATGATAGGGTTGTCATGTTTGATAATCTTGAAGAATGTTTTCTGTTTAAGAATGACTTAGACTATGAAATTAAGGAGTATGAGCCTGAGAGAGATAGTATGCCAGAAATCGAGTCAGAATTTCTCATGGTCAAGGAATTTACAGCCAACACTCAGATAGTAGAAGCTTATACTTCTCTATGCCTTCCTATCAATCAGCAACCAACTATTCTTTTAGATCAGAATGAAGGGAGTACTTGTATTTTTGATGTTGGATCTCAAGACAAGGTAGTGCTTTAGGATTTTCAACATCCCTTTGCCATTATTTTGTAAGCATTGGAGAAGATGAATGTTGTCTGGTTTGTTAGCATAAGCCTTGGTTTCAGTTGTTATTGTGAGTTGCCTGCTCGGGGAAAGTGAGAGTAGAATTTCAGTGAATAGCCATCTACTGGATTGGTTACATTGGAAGGTTCACTTCACATGATTGGCATACTTCTTCAGTAGGTAGGTGGTTGTCATCAGGATTTGAAGCCCTCAAATCTCGATGGTCTGCTACCATTAACAAGCTTGGTAAGTACTTGTTTAAGCTAAGTAAGTTTTGAGTCAGTTTCGAGTGAGTTTCACGTTAGTTTTCTTTAGTTTTTGACCGTATTGGCCCACATGGTTAGGCACTTGGTCTACGGTGTTCTTGACACCTCCAAGGAGTTTCCATCCCCAATAAGTCCAATGTTAGTGTCAGTACTTGTAGCCTTCCACCAACGATCAAACATGTCCTAACAAAGTGGTCTTAGGGTGTCAAAGTCAATTTTTTTCATTTAAGTGAGTCTTCAAGTAAAAATTTGGTCACTAGGTATTAGGTCTAGGACTATTTTCACTCCTTCCAAAGTTTTCCAAGTACTGGTCCATGTCACCCCTCAGCTGAGTGTACCATCATTCAAAGATTTTTCATCATTATTTCAGGTTCCAATGGGTCATTTTACACCTTTTTTGTGCTTCAGTTGTGCTTGGTAAGGCTCATTTCCCTCTCTTAGGGTTTTAAAGGCAATTTTTCTTGGTTTCATGAATCTGATGGTAAAATCATCAAAAAAACTTGTATCCTGATGCTCATACACCTTCCCCTATCCTTAATATACCTTCTTAAACACTTCCCATCACTTATATCCCTCAAATTCATCATTTTCCCACAAACCCTAGCATATAGCTACAATTTGATACTTTTCTAGGCTAGGCCTGTGTTTTTCCCTTTTGTACCCCTTCCCCTCACTCAATCCTTAAAATTCCACTTTCCCCTGCTTCCTAACATCCCTCCCTTGTTATCGAGAAAACTAGTGTCTATGCAGAGCTGCTAGTCCCACTAAGGCTGGTAGCTACCTTAGAAACAAACAAACTAAAACCACTTTCGTTTTCCTTTATGAGAAATATATGAGAGAAGAATAAAGGAGACCAACCTCAGTCTTGCGCTTGGTTCCTTGTTTGATTCCTCTCCCTTCTGATAGTCCTTTGCTACTTGCTTTCTTGTATACCCAGCTTCAAAGAGCACTTATAGAATCAAAGCAGCATAACACTATACGAGAACATAGATCTATTATCATAAGTAATATAGGATCAGATATATATTAACCACACAAATGCATATAACATCATTCACACAAGAATGTGGAGGAAAACTTGAATAGCTTTATTGATAATCAAGAAAGAGCAAAGAGGATTACAACCAATTGTTCTGACCCAGCATCATCCTCTCAGCAAGTAAGCCCTTCTTGACCTCATGAAAATCTTAGATCACCCAACACTATGATATTGCACTAAGAAACCAGCAACACTTCCTTACAAGATACAAAATTCCAGCCTTTGGATCTCTGGGATGAGGGATCCATATATAGATGTTTTCAAGGGGGGTGAGTCAGCTTTTGAGATTTGATTATTGTCCTCTCTCTGATAGTTCTTGAATCCACTTGGAGATTGATGATCTCTTACTCATTCCTGGGTGAATGCAGAGAGGCAAGTGTCACAGGAGAAGTTTCTAGAAGATTCTTTGCTTCTCCACCTTGCAGATTGACCCTGCCATTTGTCCACTCTCGCCCATCGCACCCCATAGAAGGGATTTTCAACATGCATCGCACCTACTATGTGTATTCAGGTGGGATGCAACGCACTTTGACCATGGAGCAGGTGAAATGGTCCAGTTTTGACCAGTTCTGAGTAGTTTTTCATGGAGAACTTCTGGGAGAAGATGTAATCAGTTGACCTTGTTCTTTTAGGGGTCAGAACAACACTTTTAGGGAATTAAGAGCCCTTGGTTTATTGACATTTATGATTGGGGTTGCAGTGCCCAAAAATGTCTATAACAGTTGCCCCCTAAAGCATGAGGTCGTTAATTTGTCGATGTCGGGTGAAATGCTTTATCATGAGGATCTGAAGTTCTTTCAAGCTGGAAGGAGACCTGTAATAAGATACAATACAATACATTATCTTCATAATATTTTCATGATCTAGCTGAGGCAGGCATTCCCATGCTCAGCTTTATAAATTCATTTTTCATGTACATGAGACAGACAATCGTCTGAGTGTAGACTGATGATTCTGGTAGAGCCATCATCCCTTAGATTGGATGATTATCTGTGCAGCAATGATGTACATTTGATGTCTTTATTTTCCTGAATATATATCGCAGCCTGGATGGATGAAATTAGATCCGGGGTCTTCAATCTCGTTCGATCTTCACTCAAAGTACAAGTCGATCCATGTGAGAGATGTTCTAGAGTCGAACATGGAAAGACATCGCCTGATTACCAGCCAATGATGTAAGCTGTTAACAGGCACGAGAGGAATCACCGATAATGATGATGACCCTCAAGGTACTACAGTACAATTCATGTGGTGTGAATAAAGGACTTGGCGTCGAACACCACACAAAATCTTTCGGTCGAAGGCCATTGATGTAAACCTGTCACCGAAAGTGAGAAACTTGCCATTGAGGCATGCAAGCTTCAAAGTACTGAAAGGGTTGTTCCTAGATCGACTCCTTGGATAGTGAGCTGATGTCGACAAGAAGCGATCCGTCATAGGAGGGCCCTAGTGAATACCACATCAATGACACGGAACGGAGCAAATGATTTTAATGGAGGTGAAAACGATCTGGTGATATAAGGTTCAGGGTGGCGGTCATGAAAGAATGGAGCGTAAATGTATTGCAATGGGTGAGACACAAGTGAATTCTCTGAGCAACTTCTCTTGAACATATCGGCGAAATGACATGATGGATTAGTAGCATTAACCCAAAATGTGGATGGTGTGACGGAACCATGGTGATGTGACCAGTGAATGGAACAACCCAACCTGAATCGGATGTGGAGTGAAAGTGTCATGTTCAAGAGCGACTTACTACCAACAAAGTTTCTTCAAGTTTTCTTCCCAATTTTTCCCCAGTCATTGCTAACCAATACCTCTTTATTTTTGTCAAGCTTGAGGAGGATAACATATTCTTCTTCTATAATTTTCCCTTCGGGCAAACCCATCGCTATGTTTTAACGAGCCTAGCGATAGTGAAACTCGTTCTTGTCTGTTATGGACAAGCTTGTCGCTATTCAGTTTTAACGAGTTTAACGACAAAGATAACTCGGTCCTTTTCAATTTTAGAGAGTCTAAAAAGGGACGTAAAGGAAACTCCAAAAAATCCTTTTTCGTCATCTAATCCCTTAAGTCTGAAAAAGTATAAAATAATACAGAAGGGATGAATTTTTGGTACTTTTAACGAGCCGAACAAAACAAGTGCTCGATCTTTTTGTGTAATAATCCCTTAGGTCCAAAAAGATTAAAATCTAAAGGAGGGATAGCATTTCCAGTCACTTTAACGAGCTAGAGAGGCCAATGGCTCGGTAATCTTTTCATATTTTATGAGTCAGTTGAAAAGAGCTTAAAGGAGACTCGTTTTTGAACGAGTGATAGATTTGGGTAGCAGCTGATTCGAGGTAAGGTTTGGAATTTTCTAATCACGCCAGTGTTACAAGGATGGCTAACAGGATCACTCTTCGCAGCTGTTCCTCAAAAGGGGTAAACAATCAAGTGGAGGTGAATGATCAGCCAATACAGAGTGGAGGTGATGATGAGAACACGACCAAGGCTTCAAAGGCTGAAGTAATACATTCATGATGGTTATTTACCGGAAATTGGTTCATTTTTTATTTTAAAATGAGCTTAAACTCTGGAGGAACATTTGCTCATTGCTTATGTTTATTTTTTAACGAGCTTGAAGTCCGCGTTAAAACTGCTCGATCCAGTCGTATAATAAGAATGTCTCATCTAAAAACGACATTTTTCAAAGCTTTGCCCCACATCCTTTCTTTATGCAAGTTAGGAAACGACCAATCCTATGAGTTTAAAGGGTTAGAGGACCTACAAATTTAAAAAAATAAATGGTCGTTCTTCACTTGCATGCCAAAAGGTTTGCATGCCCCCAGGTATAGTGAAATAGAGTTTCGAGGTTACCCCTCAATTTTCAGAAAAAACATTTGTTTTACCGAGAAAGGCCTACCTTATCAGGTTACCAAAGATTGTTCTATCTGTACCACAAACAAAACACTTCTTCGGCGATGTCTACCGAAATAGACAAAGGTGAGTGGCACAGACGCCTCCACTCACATAACTTTGACGAGGGAACCTTATTCTAGCCTAATCCCATTTTCCTAAATGGACGGGTGTGTCAGACTAGTCATATATCCTTCGCGGAAACCTACCCTATACCTGAAGCTTCCTTGCCAAAGCAGACCAGGGTGCATGCCCCCTGGGTTTCAGTCATATCCTCCGAATCACTCGCGCTCATCAGGAGGACGGACTGGGGATTGATGAGACATTCCTTGCATGAAAAGACCATTCAGGGTTGGTATATGACTATTTGCTATGTGTGAACCGGGAAATGAAAGCTGGTCTACGAGCTTGACCACTCTTCCTTCATGCAGAAAACACATTACTCTAAAGAGTGAGGAGACAATGGCTCCCATGCAATAAATATAGTCTCGTCCAAGGAGTAGATTATAATCCAGGGGTCCTTGGACTACCATTACGTTCATGTGAACGGTTTTCCCTCTCAATGTTATGGGCACATTGGGAAGGATCCCTAACGGTCGACTGGTTCCTTTGTCAAAGCCTGTTAGATTTCTCATCTCAGGCAAAAGCGATGGAGAACCAAGCGCTTTCCAAGCAGTTGAGGAAAGGATACTCACAGAAGCCCCTTCATCTATGATGGTACCGGCCATGACCATTCTATATATTTGAGCAATGATTCGGAATGGTACACTAGCCGGTAAATGGGGTCTGCCTAGTAGATTCCAGTCAAAGGAAAAAACCAGGTTGCTTGGAGGTGGGACCGAATAGACGGCCGGATATGACTCTGACAAACTTCCTTCCTACGGTAAAGGAATGGGTAGATTGCCCCCATGTTCGTCGGAGTCTGTGCTTACAAAAAGAATTTGGACGGTGTCATCCTTGTTCTCTTCGGTGACTGTATCATCTGAAGATGGATCCTCTGAAGGCAAGACCGGGTCAACTACCGCCTCGACCTTTTGACTTTCGTCTGGTGTGGATTCAGATGGTTTATCTTCAATGATAGACGCTTCAGCTGACCACAATGGCGTGTCAGCCGGATTTTCAACTAGTGACAGATTCAGCAAGAGTTTCTTATATCCAGGAGGAAGCTGTAACGGTGAAACCAGACAGTCGTCGAAAAATCTCTTAGCCTCATCTAAGAAGGGAAAACGGTGAATGGCGTGATCGCCTTCACACAGTTTGCAAGGAAATTTACATTTTCCTTTTTGTCCAGGGGCTTCACTTTCACTAGTTGACGGTGTACTTTCAACATGATCATCAGAGGTTGACGACATCGGATTGTGCAAACGAGGAGACCAGTCCCTTAAGATCCGAGGGATGCAAGGACAATCTTGATGATAGTGGTCTCTTTTGCAAATGACACATGGCGATTTAGGCCTGGTCGGTGCAATGTGTGGATTTTCGTTAGACGATGCTTGGTTGCCCCTTTTCGCCTTTGGCTCCTTCTTCTTCTTCTCTTTCTTCTTTTTTTCCTTCTTCTTCTTAGTTACTTGATTTTTGGCTTTACCAGCTTCATCAAGCGAAGAGGAAGAAGGAGAGGAAGAATTGGACGAAGTAGAGGGTTGGGGGGTAACTCTGGAATCGTTTAGTTGCTGACTTGATTGTTCAGGAATCGCAGTGTTCTGAACGATAAAGGTTGAGAAGAGCCATACGGGCAAGCCGATTGTCAATCCTGGAAGCAACAATGTGGCCATATAGGGTGCACCAACATCTCCCCAAGAGGAGAAGGGACTACGATTTCCTCCAAGGGGAACTCCTTGGTTGGTGGACTCCATTTTCCTCAACCTAAGACCAACGTAGGAAAGGTGATAATTATTCCATTTAAAATAAATTTTAGACGCTTTGACACAACTTGTTTTTTCAATTTTTAAGAGTCGAGAAAAAACAAAAGATGACTCTAGTCGCCTTTAATTTTTAATGAGCCTGAAGTGACAAGTGCTCAGATGGACCTTTTCTGTTAAGGAGTCTGAAAAGGAACGAAAGGGACTGCTCTGGAAATCTAGACAGAGGGATTACCAAACCAATCACAAAACTGCAGAATACTTTTTACGGTACGGCGGTCAATCTTCCCGAATGTTGTGTTCAGTGCATTGCGATCGATAGGGCGGTAGACACGGCTTCCTATGGATAAAGGATTAAGCCTATTGTGGTCTCCCAAAACATACTCGACGGTACGTGGGAGCACAAGTCCGTACTGGCACTTATCGTCTCAAAGTGGAGGAATCACCCAACCAATAGTGAAAACAACAGTTACCAGGCTTTACGACGCCGAAATACGTCTCTAGCCTAGACTTCTAGATGTTGTGCGTTAGGTTCCAAAGTGTTTTTAGATTCATTAAATTTATTTTAGAGTTGATCTTTCTTAAGAAATTTGCCTTTCAGGTTCACCGCGTGATGTAGATGTACAATTCCTAAAATGCAATGTAAGATGATAAACAGTCGTTTAATCTTCTTTTTGCAAATGAAAATCCTAGCTACTAAGGAAAGAGAGATGGCGTTCTTTCAACAAAGAGCAAAGAGCACACACTATATGCACTGTCCTAAATCAAACCAACAAATAGTCTAAATGCAAATGCACATGCATGTATTTGTTTTCAGCCTTCTTAATGTGTAAATGATAAAAAGAAAGCTAAGCGCAAATTTGAATTATTTTTCAAAGCGACAATTACTAACAAGTTTCTTTTCAAGACAAAATGAGGACAATGACAACACTTTGCAATTTGGAATTGAAAATTGCTTTCGACACTAGAAACACTACTAATTCAGATCAAATAAAAGAGTAACAGTGTAATTGACTATCAAGAACAATCAGGTTCTCTTCTATGACTAAAAACGACACTTGAGACACTTTCAAATCAAGAAATAACAGTACAATTATGCTACTTCTTTGTAAAGGAGAACTGAAAATGACTCACAAATACATAAAAACATTTACAGTTCTTTGCACAATGGAGGTGGAATAATGGCAAGGAAGGGGTTTCAACAGAGGTGTACTAACTACAGGCAGCAAAACTCCTGAATAGAGCTGAAAAGAATGAACACAAAAACCAAAATTTAGGAACAAGGCCTTGTCTGATCAGCGCACCTGTAACACAGTGAAACTGAAATGTAATGCACCTACTACACTTGGGAAGTGCGATGCATTTGAAGTTCACAAAACAGAAAATGCGCTGGACCAGGGACGAGACTTTGATTGGGTTCCGGGTCACAGTTTGCAGTTCAGTTCGGGTATTTAGGCCGAGCAAGTGGTAATCAGTAAATCAATCACAGGGGTAGATCTAAAGAGGTTACTAGAGCCACCACAAGGGCAATTAGAGAGCTTGTAAATCAATTGTTTAATTCATAAACAAAACCCGGAGATAGACTGAAGCAAGATTGATCTACTTTGCACTTACATAGAAAATGCAGTTCGAAGGCTAGTTGGCTTGACTTCAGGCTCCACCTGTAAGTTTATAAAGTAAACAAATGTAGATAAACAAACAATCTATTCGCTCACCAGCGGAGTCGCCATTTTGTTATCGGGAAAACTAGTGTCTATGCAGAGCTGCTAGTCCCACTAAGGTTGGTAGCTACCTTAGAAACAAACAAACTAAAACCACTTTCTTTTTCCTTTATGAGAAATAGATGAGAGAAGAATAAAGGAGACCAACCTCAATCTTGCGCTTGGTTCCTTGTTTGATTCCTCTCCCTTCTGATAGTCCTTTGCTACTTGCTTTCTTGTATACCCAGCTTCAAAGAGCACCTGTAGAATCAAAGCAGCATAACACTATACGAGAACATAGATCTATTATCATAATCAATATAGGATTAGATATATATTAACCACACAAATGCATATAACATCAATCACACAATAATGTTGAGGAAAACTTGAATAACTTTATTGATAATCAAGAAAGAGCAAAGAGGATTACAACCAATTGTTCTGACCCAGCATCATCCTCTCAGCAAGTAAGCCCTTCTTCACCTCATGAAAAGCTTAGATCACCCAACACTATGATATTGCACCAAGAAACCAACAGCACTTCCTTACAAGATACAAAATTCCAGCCTTTGGATCTCTGGGATGAGGGATCCATATATATATGTTTGCAAAGGGGGTGAGTTAGCTTTTGAGATTTTATTAGTGTCCTCTCTCTGATAGTTCTTGAATCCACTTGGAGATTTATGATCTCTTACTCATTCCTGGGCGAATGCAGAGAGGCAAGTGTCACAGGAGAAGTTTCTAGAAGATTCTTTGCTTCTCCACCTTGCAGATTGACCCTGCCATTTTTCCACTCTCGCCCATCACACCCCATAGAAGGGATTTTCAACATGCATCACACCTACTGTGTGTATTCAGGTGGGATGCAACGCACTTTGACCATGGAGCAGGTGAAATGGTCTAGTTTTGACTAGTTCTGAGTAGTTTTTCATGGAGAAATTCTGGGAGAAGATGTAATCAGTTGACCTTGTTCTTTGAGGGGTCGGAAAAAAAATTTTAGGGACTTAAGAGCCCTTGGTTTATTGACATTTATGATTGGAGTTGCAGTGCCCAAAAATATCTATAACATCCCTACTCCCAAAATTTTCTCAAGAATTTAGAAGCCCCTCATCCCCTTCATTTCCCTTCATTTCTACAAATCCCATGTTCCACACATCAGGATAGGTTTTATTCAAATGATGTTTCTGAGCAAGAAAAGATGAATTTGACAAATGTGAGAGACACTTTTGTCCAAAATAGAGCCAAGAAGAAAAACCTCCTTCAGTTTTTACACAGGTCTCATGGTTTGGGAGAAATGTCTAAACAATCATTTGGCACAGGAGAGTTACTGCACTTCTGGAGTTACCTTAGGAAAATAAAGCTTTCTCCTAAATGGAGTGTCCAAATGACTTTCTTGATAAGTCAAATGACAACTATACTAGAATATATTTCCAATGAACTATCATGAGCTCAATTTGGAGTTTAGGAATACCTCCAAAAGTTTCCTGCAATAACGCTTTGCATTGTTTCACCCTCTTTCTGCATTTTTTGACCAGTTTTAGGAGGTTGAGTTTTTGACAAGGGAAATGAGCTTCGAATTGAAACCTAAATGTATATATGGAAGTTAGACTCGGTAAGATTTCCAACGAGCTATCCCACGCTTGATTTGGACACCGAGAAGGCAGTCAAAATCAACCTACAAGTTGGAGGATAAAATTGTGGATGGTGTTGCGCATAGAGGAGGAAGCATTGGGCGCAGGAAGGGAGCACTACGCATAGGGCAGTTTCGCACAGTGAAAAACTTAACGGCACTGTGCATAGAAAGAGGCACTGCACACATATAGGTGGCACTGCGTATAGGGACAACAAGGGCCAAAACGCCCTCCTGCCACCCAAAAACACCAAATTTTCCTTCTTTGGTCCTTAAGCAAGTAAGTGTTGCCACTGAGCTTCACCATTGGAATTAAATTAATTTATTTGAGGTTAATTTGCTATGATAAATGTGAAACCCTAGAATTTTCTCTACTTATTTCTTAAAAACCTAACCCTTTCTATACCTCCCATCACTCAATCCTAAAAACCATTTCTATCCCTCCCATATCTCCTTTAACCCCTCAAACAAATCCATCCATATCCCTTATTCCCTAAATCCCCAAAAGAAAAAAATCATAAAACCCTATTTACTAAACAACCCCTATCAAAGAAGAATACCCTCCTTCTTATTCTCATATTATATATATATTCCATCCTACACCACATAAGTTCATCTCCCTTTCCCCTATCCCTAATCACCAATACTCACTCCCTCCATACCTTTTCTAGGGGTACACAACTTAAAAAAAGAAAACTAGGCAAACATGGACAAAGGAGACAGATATTATGAGGAGGAGGAAAACAGTGGTAGTGACAATTCAGCAGGTAGACCTTAGCATCAAATAAAACCACATAAGTAGGATTATCAGGGAAGAATCATCAAACTTCAGAGAGTTGTGGGCCTTTCATTTAGTTGTCACTTGTTTCAAGCACCTAGGGTGTTATGAGTTTTGTGAGAAAGTGGAGAGAGTTCAACACCATCCTGAGCTCACCAGGCTTTTTGTAGCCAATCTCCATGATAACAAGGTGACTCTTGCTGGGGTGACATTCACAGTTTCACCCTCCATCATTGTGGATGCAACCAGGATTCCAAATGTGGGAGAGAAATGGTATAAGGCACAGGACCTAGATGAACACTATTATGAGCCCTACATCAAATCTAGGTACAAAAATGAAGCAAAGAGGATTTTTCCTTTCAGGTTCCTTGAAGACAAGTATGCCCCCATGATGAAGATCATCATGAAATATTTCACTTGTGAGGGTAGATTTTCTAGATTTTACACCTATCACATCAGGCTTCTCATGCATTTTACAAGGGTGAGGATGTTGAACCTCCCTTATTTCTTGTTCAGGAACATTGAGAAGATGGCCTACTTTGTACAGAAAAAGCCATACCCTCAGCAGATGAGAAGTCTCTACCACTATTCCTTGATCAAGATGATTGTGCTTCATCATATTAACCTCCTCAACATCTCTTGGGAGACATTCATTGCCCATGACATCTTCAGGGGTCCTCAAATTCCTCCACCAGTGTCTCAAGAATCAGGAGGACCTTCTAGCAGTGCTCAAGTAAAGAAAGATGAGAAGGCTAAAGAGACTAGAGTCATTCAGGTGCCTGAAACCTATAAGCCATACCAGAGGGGGACAAGAAAATTGTTTGCAGCTAATAGGCAAGTGTTTGCTCCACTTGGTCTGAAAGAGAACTTTCCTTCTTCATCAACTCATAGGAAAATGCTTTCTCCACAGGGTGTGGAAGGGGCTTTGCCTTCTTCATCAACACAGCAGGTACAGGTGCAATGGCTGCATAAAGGGAAAGAAAAGGTGCTGGAGGAAAGTCTTGATGATGAGGAGGAGAGAGATTTTGATTTGATAGAGCATGATGAGCTAGAACAACCTCATATTCATCATGCCATAGAAACAATTGACTTGGAGGCTCAAGATGAGGCAACAAAGGAAAACATAATCATACAGGAGAAAGATGCACAGATACAAGAATTGATGGACAACTTGGCAAGATCTGAGTATGTCATTTCATATCTTGAACAAGAGAACAAGAAGTTGAGTGATAAGTAGGTCCTCATGGAGTTGGAACTTCTCAAGAAAAAAAGACAAAGTGACAAGGGCAAATCAGCAATGCAAGAGGAAGAAGCACCGGTCACCTTGACTTCAATTGAGAAGGAAATTGAGGGGATAGAGAAACTTGGCTTGAAAGGGTCAATTTTCACTTAGAGAAGCTGCTACAAAGGGCCAACAGGGACAACCAAATCATCAGACACATGGCCTACCACTATGACCCAGAACAAAATTTGCAATATAAGGTTCAAACAAATGAAAGCAAGGCTGAGATGGGCACTCAAAGGAAAAAAAGAGGAGAATAAGCTTAAGTTTCTTGCTGAAGCTTCCTTAGCTCATCAAGATCCTTGATGATGGTGTTCCTCATCAATTTTGATCAAATTTGGAGGAATTTTTTATTTTTGCAAATTTTGGAAATTTTAACACAGGAAAATTGGCTCTACGCGCAGCGCCATTGGTGCTGCGCTTTTCCTAGGGGAATCAAATGGACAAATGGATTGAATTTTTGGATTCAGAGTGATGAGTACATGTACCCTATGAATTTTCTAATCTTTTGGAGCAGAACTAGTCTACAAAAAGGTTAAAAAACACTCCAAAAATGACCTTTTCTGCCCCTTTTTGGACACACAGAAATAGTCTTGGGAGAATCAACTTTTGAGGGGACACATGAGCTTTAAATGAAGAAATTCAAGATTGTTTGGAAAGTATACTTGCACAGCTTTCCAATGAGCTTTCATGAGCTCAATTTGGATACTAGGAAGGCCTCCAAAAGGGACCTGAAAGAGGCGTTGCGCATAGGGCCAATGGTGCTGGGTATAGGACTAATTTTGCACAGGATTGCCATTTCACTGTGTTTTGACTGTGATATTGGATTTTCTCTCATGGAGGATGTTTTACCAATGTGAATTATGGCTTGGCTTGTAAATATTATGGATAACTAGCATTAGAGGGTAGATTCATTAGATTAAAAGTCATTTTGAGCACAAATAAATCAGTTTCCTCACTTCTAGAGGCAAGTTGTTAGAATGCCTAGATTCCATTTCTTGTTCAGTATTGGTTAGATTAGCTCCTCATCTTAGGTATTCGGCCCCTGAGGATGGGAAGAGGTTGAAACAATGTCTATATCTTCTTCTTCTTTCTCATTGTGAAGGGTTGGACTCAGCTGGACGCTTAGGCTTTGATTGGACATCATTTTGTATCAGTTTAGGGGGAGATTAATGAAAAATTGCATCTATTTTTTTGTGATCCATGTGGTATAATTTTTATTTCACTTTCCTCTCTTGTGATCATATGTTAAAAAATTTTGTGTACTTCATTAATCATTTCATGGCTTCTAAGTGGATGTTTTCAAGTTGATAGGCAGAACCCATAACATAAATGCTCTGCTTTGGAAAAATATTCAGAGTTTATGATTTCTTCAGTTTAGGAAGGATCCATGGTGATCACATGCTCTTCCTAGCTTTTCACTGGTCTTGAAATACCTCACCCATCAAAACCCTAGAGTGTTAAGATTTATACCTACCTTGCCTTATCAAACACCATACAGTTTTGACCTAATTTCCTTGCCCAAACTGTCTGGATCCTCCTGATCCAGCAAAACCTCTTCAAATCAAATCAAACCTTGTGCTACTATACCTAGCCTAATATAATTTTCTTGATCCAGTCATCTTGGCTAAGATCCCTATGAGGAGAGCCCTCTCCCAGCCTAGTAGGGATAGCTACTTAGCTAGGCATGGTTTATGGTTATGTAATATCCCGTTTCAGAGATATTCCCCAAAACCTCGGAAAACTCCAACCAAATATGCACAAATAATATAATAACCGGGAAACTCAAAATGATAAAAATAACAGTGGTGCAACATATAATAATGTAAACATAAAATGTAAGTAGATACTCGTGAAATGCAAAGAGAAATTCTAAGCCATTTTATTATACTGAGTAATGGGATGAGTATAGGAGGTGATCAGAAGGATGGCACCTTGACTTGCACTAGACAAGTGAATATATACACTCAGAATAGCAAAGGAATGGCCTCTCTCTGAACTGTGTGGATGCTGCTGGAGAACTGTCGTGCTGCTGCTACTGCTGGAAATCAAATGAGGATTCAGGGTTGTTCCCCTCCTCAGAAAATGCTGAAACTCTGGAATTCGCCTCTACTCAGAAAACCCACAAAAGCCTAGAAAGCTTTTCTGAAATGGTTGACCCCCGAAAATTGCCCCCTTGGGGAATCACACAGTCCCTCAAGGCCCTGTGCTGCCACTGAGTAGAATCCTCCAAAATACTACCTGAAACTCTACCAAACCACTCCAATATGCAAGAGCTGATCCCTTGCTCAATATCCCAGCTCAACTCCTCCACAAATCCTCAATCCAGAACTGCCCCCAGAAGAACTGCATCCCTCTCTTCAAAACTGTGCAGTCCTCTAATGCTTAGCTCCACCTCAATGCCAAACATCAAAACTACTACAAAAAGACTGCTGAAAATAACAAGCCCGAATAGGCACTCGAAGTCCCTCGGGGCTAAGGGTGAGATCTCTAAACGGAGACTCTCAGTGCACTAAACAATGCTACAGACAGGCTAAACAGCCAACGTGCTCCAAGTCGAAGTGACTAGCTCAAATGCTCATAATCGAATGCCAAAATGAGGAGGCTCCTCTCTCCATTATAGCATTGGCCTCTCTCAATCCCAAGGCTCACTTCCTCCAACGTAATCCCCTCTTTCCACGTGTTCCTTTTCCATCTGCGCAATCCCTCCATGTGTCTACATGGGTCCCATGGCCCCCTTGGCTCCCCTTTAAGTCACAAAATTATGCTACTAGGAAGTGACTTTTATTCTAAAAGTGAGTTATGTCCCCTTCTCCTCACCTTTTTATTTACAAATAACTATAGAAGGCAAAATTGAGCAAAATCGAATATTCTAATTAGCCATAGCTAATTAGGAATATTACAAGTTACCCTAGTATTGCCTTCCTTCAGCTTGAGCTTTAATCCAGGTGATAAAAAGGACTAAAGAAGAATCTTATTTCCATTGCGATATTGGAAGATCGTGGCTACGATTGAATATTTAGCAAAGGAAAGATTTTCCTCAGATACATCGCCACGGGAAAGGTGAAGTAGATCAGTGTGCGAGTCAAGAACCTGCATGCACTTGACATCAAAGATGCATGTAAAGCCTTAAGAAGTAAGGAAAATGTTAGAGACTTGGTGGTGGAGAGGGAGCATGATTTACCTTTCAAAATGGAGCCTCGGAAGTAGCTTCAATAAGTTATGGAGCAACCACAAATGGAGAAGAAGATATGGTACAGAGTGGAAACTTACACTAAACTAGAGACCTCCAGGAGGGGGGAAATTTGAGGCAAGTGGGATGAGGGAGCACATGCAACCATACCTCCAAGTGTGAGGTGGGGCGATGTGAAGCAATAGTCCCAAGAGTTGCAGAAATTTGGGCAAGGTCCAAAAGGGTGTTTTTGTCTCATGGATCATTACCTTGCTATGGGGGCCCAAAATATTAAGTAGCAGGAGGATCATTGTCAGTCAGATACGTAGGAGCGCAGAGCAAAGTTGACAACAAAGCAGGAGGCTCAGTATCAGAGTCAACAACAACACAATTTTACCAGTAGACAGTTGCACATTGATTCAGTAATTATTTTTATTTATTTTTTATTCTCAGTTACAGATGTTGTAGTAACAACAACAACAGTGAGAGGTGCTGCATGTAGTACATTCCAAAAGTGTTGATCAGGGTAGATGTGAATCCCTTTATTGTTGAGAGGGAGTGTTGAAAATGCAACAATAAAATCTTGATTTAATTTTCCCTTGAATTAGATTAGGAGAAAAAATGTAATTCCACATGACAAGATAACTTGTAAGAGTTAACTAAGTTAATTTCACTTAGTTGAATTAGTTAATTCAAGTTGAGGGTCTAAGTTAAGTCATGTAGACTAGCTCATAGTTTATAGGAGATCTGGTTGAGTTTATTTTGTGTTGTAATTAATTAATTCAATTTAACTAAGTTAAAGTAAGCTTAACTAGTTCCAACTGTTGGAGGAACTAGTAAGAGGTCTAGTAGTGGGGTGCAACTTCAATGTTCAACCAATTAACTGATAAATAAACCATAAATAACTCATGCAAGTCTGATCTATAAGTTACCTAGTTGAGATTGGAGTTCAAGGGCAGTGTACTATTAGTTGTATAATCATTCAAATTATACAAGTGGTGCATGCAGTCAGAGGAAGGCCTATGATGGATTGTGCTGTTGTGGATGAGGAATTTCCATAATTAAGAGGGGATAATTCCCAAGGGGATAACACAAGTAAATAAGGACTTGGGAAAGAAAAAAATTGGTTAAGTATTGGCCAAGGCTTGTCTAGGAAGCAGTGAGACAGATAGAGATAGTGCAGAGGTTGCTTGGGCTTAATAAAAACATTGTAATCTTCTCATATTTTCTAACTAATGCAATAGACAGATAGTAGGGGTTTTTAGTTGTGGATTTACCTAGGAAATCATTGTGTAATGTGTTGATTGAATTCTTTCTCTTGTATTCTTCATGATTTCTTAATCGATTATTTGTTTTCGTTGATGAGTGGAGTATATTCAAGTCTTTTGTTTTAGAAAATCACATAAGAAGTTTGAATATACAAGGAATTTCTACAGCAACAAGGAATTATACCACTCACAACTATAAATATGGAAGTGTTGTTACTCCTAGCCTCCCATGACGTACATGGTTGACACCACAAAAAATGGAGGAAAAAATAGCAAAAGGTCTTTGTTACAATTGTGATAGAAAATACACTATGGGTCATAAGTGTTTTGAGAAGAAATTATTTTACATAGATTGGAAAGAGGAGCATGAAAATGAATAGAAAACATCAAAAGAAGAGGATATACACCAAGAACCAACCCAAAAGAAAGAATAAATGAATCTGACCATATCTTATAATGAATTGGAAATAATTACCACTCCTCAAGCTCTTAAAATAGAAGGATATATCAAGAAAAAAGAGGTAATAGTACTTATCGATTCTGGTAGTACCCATAATTTGTTTCATTGTAAGATAACCAAGGAATTGAATTGCATTCTATATCCAACACCAGAGTGTCAAGTGATAGTTGAAAATGGAGGACCTATAGATTTCTCAAGGAAGTGCCATAATATCAGTCTAACCATGGGGGAATATGTATTGAATAGTACAATTCTTTTCATTCCAATGGGAGGTGCTGATGTTGTATTAAGAGTCCAATGGTTACAATGTTCGGGGATGATAATTTTTAATTTTCAAGAACGTTTCTTGAAATTTTCCTTGGAAGGAAAGGAAATTGAATTAAGGGTCATCATATGGAAACCAGGGACGATAATCAAATCTAATGAGACGACAAATATTTTGAAGAAAGAACAATGAGGTACAATTTCACAATTATGCTCGCTAGATGTTCAAACATCAAAATCATTTGTTTCTCCATATCTCAAAATAATCTTGGACAATCATTCCAAGGTATTTGAGACTCCCAAAGGTGTCCCACCTATTCATGATCACGATCATGATATTCACTTAATTCTAGGAAGTGTTCCACCAAACATTATACATTACAAATATCCATATGCCCAAAAGAGTGAAATTGAATGTATGGTTGCAGAAATGCTAAAGGCGGGTATAATTCAACCTAGCCAAAGCTCTTTATCTGCTATAGTAGTATTGGTACACAAGAAGGATGGATCATGGCGTATGTGTCTGGATTATAGGGAGCTCAATAAGCTTAGTATTAAAGATAAATTTCCCATTCCTATCATTGATGAATTGTTGGATGAATTACATGGAGAAATTTACTTTAGCAAGATGGATCTTTGTTCAGGATATCATCAAATTAGAATGAAGATTTAAGATATTCCAAAAACATCATTCAGAACTCATGATGGTCATTATGAATTTTGGTCTTACTAATGCACCTTCCACATTTCAAGGTTTAATGAATTCCATTTTAAAACCCTTCCTTAGAAAAATTGTGTTAGTATCTTTTAATGATATACTAATCTATAATAAGTCTTGGAAGGATCATGTTCATCATGTTGACATGGTGCTCAAACTATTGGAGGAGAAATAATTAAATCCATAAAAAAATTAAATCCATCAAGGAATGGAAAATCCCCATAACCCTAAAGTATCGTCGAAGATTTCTCATGTTGAAAGGGTATTATCACAAGTTTTTTAAGAATTATGGGAAAATAACAACACCTATAACAACATTACTGAAGAAAGACACATTTGTTTGGACTTTAGAAGCAATTAAGTCCTTTGAACATATTAAAGAGGCAATGTGCCAAGCTCTAGTTTTAGCTACTCTAGACTTCACAAAAACCTTTATGGTGGAATGTGATGCCTCATGAAATGGAATTGGTGTTGTTTTAATGTAATAAGGAAGACCCATTGCTTTATGAGAAGGAAATTCTATAAATACTACATGCCATGAAGCAATGGCGCCCTTTGGTAATGGGAAGATACTTCAAAGTAAAAACATATCATTGTAGTCCTAAATATTTTTTGGAACAAATATTATCTTCAGAAGAGCAACAAAAGTGGATCACTAAGATTTTGGGTTATGACTTTGAAATCATCTACAAAAAAGGGAAGCAAAATGTTGTTGCAGATGCACTCTCAAGAAGGGATGGGGATGTGGAAGCATTTCTCTATGCCATTTCTATTATCCAACCTGACTAGATAACTAAAGCAAGGGAGAAATGAAAGAATGAAGAAGAGGTGTGGATACTCATTCAAAATTCGTAGCAAGATCCCAATACATCTAATACATTTATCTAGAAAAATGACTCATTATGGCACAAAGATCACTTATATCTATGTAAGAATTCCCAGCTCAAACAAAATATTTTTTTGGAATTGCACACCTCTCATTTAGGAGGGCACTCAAGTTTTTATAAACATACCAGAAGGTCAAGAAGGAATTTTTTTTGGGATGCCTTAAATTTTATATTCGGAAGTTTGTGGAAATTTTTTTGGTTTCCCAACAAAACAAAGTTGAGACAATTAAGATGCCAGGTATGTTACAACCTTTATCCATTGCAAGTCAGCATTGGGAGGAGGTATCAATGGATTTTATCACAGGTTTACCCAAGTTCGAAGGAAAGAAAGTCACCATGGTGGTAATTGATAGACTTACCAAGTATGCAGACTTTTGTGAATTATCTTATCCTTTTAAAGAAAGTACAGTTGCTACTGCATTTATGAAAACAATTCAAAAACTACATGGAAACCAAAACATTATTGTAAGTGGCAAAGATCCCATTTTCACTAGAATTTTTTTGAAAAATTTATTTTCTTGTCGTTGTACTCAATTAGCTCATAGCTCATATTATCATCCTCAATCTAACGAGAAAACTGGGATAGTGAACAAGTGTTTGGAAGGATATCTTTATTACTTTGTATCTGATAAACAAACACAATGGGTCAAGTGGTTACCTATCTCTGAATGGTGGTATGACACTTCCTTCCATACTGCAGAAAAAATGACTCCATTTATGGAACTTTATGGATATCATCCACCATCCATGACATCAACTTTAAGAGAAAATTCTAAGGTTAAAGTAGTGGAAGATCACATTGAGCACCAACAACAAGTTCTCCAACTCTTAATGGCTAACCTCACTCTAGTTCATAATCAAATCAAACAATAGGAAAATCAACATCACAATGAAAGAAGTTTTGATGTAGGCAACTAGTTATTTTTACGACTATAACCATACAAACAAATGTTCCTCAAGCAAGCCAAGAAGGATGTACTATGGTCCTTACAAGATGTTGTAAAATATTGGTACTATGGAATACAAATTGAAGCTACCTTCATCTTCCTGAGTACACTTGGTTTTCCATGTCTCATTCTTAAAGAAGGTTATTGGTGACAAGATCCCAATTCAAACAATATTGTTAGAACTTGACGAGGAAGAAAAAATCATATTGCAGCTTGAAGAATTCATGGTAAAAAGAACTCAATAGTTACAAAATCATTCAATTTCAGAGTATCTAATTAAGTGGAAGAACTTACCGGCTAAAGATTCCACATGGGAGGATGATAATTTTATACAGAAGCATCCAGAACTACTCAAGCGTTGAGGAAAAGATGTTTTTTGAAGGAGAGGGGCATGTTAGGTCCCTATAATGCTAGTATATCCTCTTTATTGTTATTGTTAGTGTAGCCCCTTATTGTTATTGTTGTGCCCATCTAGCCCCCATATTTTTATTGTTGTGCCCCATAAAAGCCCACTATTATTATTGTTGTGCCTTTACATTATTATGGTTATGTAGGCTCTGATTATATCGTGACCCCTAAGAATCCTATATATACCAAGGAGGTCTTGTCATTTATATCATCCAAGAATTTTTCATTTATGTGATGTAAAGGAGGCTTCCCCCTTGAAGAGGCTAATTTCCAATTCGTCGATCTATCTTTTCTTTCGTTTTGTGATCTAGTTGCATAACAGATCTACAAATTGTAAAAATATTAGAAAATCATATAGTTATCCTTGATTTTATCTATACAATTAAATTAAAGATGAAGAAGATGATCATCTATTTTAACTATAAAATAATCAATTGTCCATGAAATCCAACTTCAGTCCCATCAATAGTGTTTTCTATGCCTATTGTCCTTTTCCAATAGTCTAATGCAAAAATATTATTTTTTCTTAGCAAATTTTACCGACACCTTGAGTCTACCAAACAATAAATTAAAAAAATGAAACTTCTAGAGGATAGAACCATACCATTATGTATAATTTTACTTCTACAGAGGAAAACAAGCTTTTCCCTAACTCTCCTATATTTCATTGGGGCTTAGGGTTTAATTTTTTTCGTTCTTCTTTTGAAGTTTGTGCACCTTCAAAATATTGTTTCTTCTATATATGTGATGGATGGACATTGTTTTCAAAAATTCATTATAAAGCCTTATCATGTCATCATTAGATATGTGATCTCTCTCTATTTGATCTCCTTTTAAGAGACCTTTAAGTTATTTGATCCTTGAAGCTATCTTCTTTAGGATTTCTTGTTGCTTCTAAATTTTGAGCATCAATAATTTATTTGTATTTCCTGAACTATTTTCTATATTTATGGCTATATATATAAGCCATATATAGTTCCACTTGAGATTAATGACGTGAGTTATATTTTTAGGTACAATGGTATTTTTTTTCCCTCAAAGTGGCTACTTTCCTAAGTATTCCTTTGTTATTTGTAGATTCTATATGATGAAATATTTCCATGTAGGTGTTTTCTCTAGATTTTTGTCGATCTCCTTAATCCCTTCTTCAGGATCTTCTTTTCGATAACTATAGAACTTGAAAAAAATAAACTAGGGTATTTGTGCTCATCCTCCCAATTAGGTGTTTCAAAATCATGGTCACTAAATTTTGAATCAATGTTAGAATAATCAGAAGTATCAGAGAATTTAGAAGGGTCAAGGAAATGAATTTTTTATGAATAAGACCAAGGAGAAATAAAATAAAATTTAATGTGGAAATAAATCATAGAATGACACGATACAAAATATATACTAATATATGCGGTTCACCCAATTTGTCCTATTTCCATAGAGAAAAAACCAATATTTCCTTTTATTATGTCCAAAAAAATGAACATATTAATAAGCCACAACACATATGTTCTAACCTCCTCTTCACTCGGTGTTAGTTATAAGACTTTCAATAATACATAGTCGCAATAAAATGCCCTCTAAAAAGAAAGTTTATTTTTAGTGTAAAAAATCCCTTAATCTAACTTCTATTGTTATATTTGTGACCTAATAATGAATGATCTATATTGATTATGAAACTAAGATATTTTATAAGGAAAATTTTTCAAAAGTTTATCTTCAAGGGAACTGCCCGAAGCCCCCACTAGAGGGGGTTTCAAAGAATTATTGTTTCTCCCATTGGTTCCACTAGTGGGGAGGGGTGAGGACCCCACACCCCCCTGTCAGGAACTATGATCCAAACATGGCAAAAAAGAATACCTTTGAATCAGGAAGATAGTCAGGTTCCATAACCAACAAAACTTCACCTTTTGGTATGTCAGTGAGTTAAAGTAGAGATCCCACCATTCAAGCTCTAAATATTTAACAAAAAGTTTAGACATCATGGGTTTAGACTTCTGCTTGGGTAAATTTTTAGCCCAATGTCCCTTTTGATGGAAATTAAATCATATAACTATAGAAGAGGTAGTTTTTTCTTCTTCGAAGATATATAACTTTATGCCTTTTCTTTTGCTTAATATGCCTTGATGCATTGTGGATATCAACTTAATATCGAAAAGTAAACAATAAACCTTTATCATACTTTTTGGATTTACAATGATGAGAATCCTTGACCCATCGACATCCTATATTAAAGGAACCACATATCCATTCTTGCATCTTAACAATATCTTCACAAAGTGAAGAGGAAAACTTGTTTTCAAATCTTTTAAAATCATTATTCAATCTTATTTCAAGTAAATGTTCTTGGATTACTATCTTGATATGTCAGTTAACCATATCTATAGACATTAGTCAACCATGGTTATAGACAGACTTTCAAGGGAGGTGTTTTCTTCCTTCAAATGTAATTCTATAGTATGTGGAAGTGCACTAGATAAGTTGTGAATGTAGTATTTGATGTTAGTAGGTTCATTCGTTTTACCTACACCAAAGATCAATTTTGCATATAGAAAACATATTTTGAATTGTGTGAAATATCACACAATTTGTGTGTCACAAGCAAAGATTCTTCATGATATGAATTTGGTGGAGTTTTAATGCCACGAAATTGAGGAGTCAATGCCTGCGAAATACCTTTGTCAACTTTAGGATCATTTGACATGTCATTTTTTGCTTGCTAAGACAACAACACAATTCCCATGCAAGTCCTATAAATCTAGTAGTTAATAGGCTTTTCGTATTGATATGAGTGACATGTTCGACCTTTTTTTATTATTGTCCAATGAAATCACATTTTAAGTCCATTCTTGACTTCATTCATATTTTGACATCCTATGTTAATGAACGGGTGATCAAGGATTGAAAATGTTATTTTATTCAGCCATAAGATCCCTAGGGAATTATTATTTTCTTCTTTATTCCTTGATGTATAACGTTTACCTATGTCATCATCATATGGTTCATATTTGATACTAAGAACCTATAGGTATCTTTCTTTGTAATGTTGTTTCAAAGCATTCAACCATTTCTTCATTATTCTATATTTAAGTACGTAATTCTTCAATGAGATGTTTAGATTCACCAAATTCCCATTGTGGTATTTTGTCTTCACTATCAAATCAACCTAAATATCTATTTATTCTATGTTTCTTAGATTATTGTTTTGTTTCTCCTTCAAATATGTTGCCTTTCTGGAAGGAAATAAGGTTCCTTGTCGACTTCTTTCATATATATATATATATATATATATATATATATATATATATATATATATAATGAATTATCTAATAGTAGTCGTATATGTTAGGACAATGTGAGACCATTTCAACCTTTAATGAAATTTCTTTAACCTCCTTTTTTTTTTCTTTCTGATTATGTCCTTTCTACTTCCAGAGTTGAGTTCTTATTAACAAAATGGCTCGTCAAAGTCAATCATTTAGATGATAATATAGCATTATGAATTTATCTCCAAAAGTAACATTGGAACATGAAAATTGATTTCATTCATACTTTTTAAATGTACAAAAAATATAACGATTCTTGTCTCTACACATATGCATATACTAAACCAATCAATCACCTTATAGAAACATGTTTATCGAGTGTATATACATGTTCAACAATTCTCCAATGTTGAGACCAAAATCCTTTGCATGACATGGTGTTTAGAATTAGTACTAAGGCTTGAAATAATATATCATGTGCAAGTTCCACACCATGATCATCTTCAAAGGGGTATCATAATATTGTTGCTAATGTTATATTTTGCCTACATCACCCCTCTAAAGGCTCCAAATATGGTTTCCCATTTTCCTTTAAGAATCTCTCTTTCAACCTACTATTATATTATTGACAAGAAATATTTCCTATATAGAGTGATAATGTTAAGGGGGTGACTAATGTCATATGCAATCCCTCTTTCTCACCCCTCTATTTAGAAAAAATATTTAGAAGCTTCAAACAATAGCATTTCTCTTTCTCTCTTGAGTTTTGAGATTCCCAAGTTTCTTAGTGAATTGGGGGACAATCTTCCTAATTATAACCTTCAGTCTACCCAAATTATCCTAGTAAAAGGGTGATGGCATTCCAAATTTGGGAAAGGAACCGGCATGGTGAACCCAATGGAGATTTCCTAAGTTGAGTTTTTGTTAAATAATACAATAAAACTTTAAATAACCATAAACATATCAAAAGGAGCATATAACTCTCGAAGTGTAGCCTAAAACGAACATAAAAGTATAGAGTGTAGCATGTTCTCATTTATTGGATTATTAGTTTTCCCTTGTAGTCAAAGAACTTTGACCTTGTACAGACTATATTGAATTCATGACCGTATCCAAATTTTTTTCATGAAAGTTCAAACTAAACCAAATTTTTTTAAAGATAAATTAGTTTCTTATCTATTAAATTTAGCAATCTAATTTCCTATTGGTTTATAGCTACGATATGAAATTATTCCCCTGGTGTATGATATTGCATTTTCTTAATTGTTAGAGTCAATAAATTAATTAAAAAAAAATAATTGTGAGTGGTCATTATGGATGACTTAAAAGTGCATTCAATCACGTTGAAACTACACCTTAATCAAGCTTTGACAATTCAAAATTAATTTTACAATACTTGCAGTGAGGATGCATTCCATCCAAATTCCTTTTATCTATCACCGCAAACACCATGTTCCACATCACCTCTTTATCACCTCACTTCACCACTATCTTTGCACATGAAGATATAAGAGGTAAGACCGGCGTTAATTCAAGCAGGCCAAGCCCCATCTAACCAAAGAAGGTAGGTGTGTTTGGCCATGAAATGTCAAAGTCTCGACATCTTCCCTTATGCCAAGAGAAACTGATGCCCTAAACATGTTGTAAAGAGAGAGGAATGTTGTGAAGTATGTTGATAATGATCCTATATAGAATGGAAAGCAACGATTTACTTATGACTTGCTTAAGGCGATATATGTTGCTACTAGATCTCCTCCCTTTTCTTACTGCATCTAATTATAATTCTAATGCCTTGAGTATTATATTCAATAAGAAAAGAGCCTTTGGTATTCATTCACACAAATTTAAAAATCATTTTACAATTAACAAAAATTGGTTTAAAATTAGCTTAGTAATTTAGAATCAAACTACATTAACATTTTCCTAATGACTAGGATTACATATTTCTATGAGGATTGAAAATTTAAATTATGAGATAAGAAATTGTAAAAAAGAATCATTAAATATTTAGTAGAAAATATTAGGTTTTATAAAAATAGAATTTAGGTTGCATCCATCTATGAGCCAATAAAACACTGCTCTAATATCTACAAACATTAAATGAAAATGAAAAATTATTGAAATAAATGCGAAAATGCACAAATCAAGAGAATTTTGTGCTCTTTGCATCACATCAATTTGTAGTACCATTAAAATGAAATATTTGTATTTGTCATTATGTTTTTGACAAGCCTTCAACCTTAAACAAGTTTACAATTGGTCATTATGCTTGAAGTGACAATTTGGTGTGTCTTGATGAAAAGCATCCCCACTTATATATCTCAGACTAAATGTTGTCACATTAAACCAAAAGTTTATTTTTAATAATTGAGTCTAATTCTCTACATGTAGTGTTTGCTTTGCAAGATTCGATTTTAGTAATGGAGTGAGATGTACAATTATAAGGATAAACTTAAATAATTGAAACAAATTTCCAAAAAAAAATTCCATGTTAGAGACAGTGACGTATTGAACTTTAATAATTGAGAACACGTTTTGAGAGCATTTCATGTGTTGCAGAGAGTACCTTCACTCTATTGTTTGATTGTACTAGAGAGTACCTTAATTGTATTGTTTGATTGTACTATATGCTTGTTGAGCATAGATATGTTTGAAAATAAAAATAAAACTATAAAGAGTGTGAGTGTTTCCATTTCCGGCCTTCCTAAACTAAAATTGGGTTTGGAGCATAGATCCTTCAACTTTTCTAAGTTGAAAATATCCCCAAGGTGAAAAATTATGTGCAAATCCTCAGAATATGATGAACACCATGCAAGAGTGGTTGGACATGAAGCCAACCTAGGTGAAGCTATAACAACCCTCATTTTTCTATGGTATTAACATTTCTTTCATTCTGCATTATTTCCATTACAAACTTGCTCAACCAAAGGGAAAGGAGAGAGTCACATGACTATTAAGTGGAGAGGTACTCAATAGAGTACTCAGGAGAGTTAATTTAGTAACTCTAACAATAACAAGATACTTGATCTTCTATCATTCATGTTGACTAGCTTAAGCATTGACTCAATGGTTAGATTATAGACGAACATCTATTATCCACCTTTGCAGGTATGACATCCCATGTGAAGCTTCACTCACTTAAAGATATCATGCATGCACCCCTTCTAGTTCGATATCTAGTTAAATAGAAGAGATGCAACCTTGATTGACATGGATATGTTAGTGGGGAAATATTAACTAGATTTTTCATTTATCAAGAGCCATTTTTTGGGGGAAATGACTGCACAATAGGTGTACACAGTAGCTATTATGGTATTTTTTTTTACTCTTGTAGAGCTCATACCATTAATTGGTTCCATTTATGCAGGGATAACCCACCCTATACCAATCTGATATAGGGCGAGTTTCTGATGAACCTGTATGAGAAGAGTGAGTTTCCGATGACATTAGGTATCATACACCTACATAAGTGACAAAGAATGAAAACAAAAAATGGAGCAGATATTTCTCTTCTTAGTATTCAAAATAGCTAAATATATTACATGGAAATCATAAACAATAAATGATTAGAGTAGAATTCAACTAAACTGAAGTAATTTTTAACTCACTATGACACCTAGCAGACAATGAAACCAAATTTCATGACACCTAGCAAACAGTGATATTAATATCTCAACATCCCCTCCTAATCTCAACTATGATAAGTAGAGGCACTTACAATGCCTAATTTCTCTCTTTGAAATTCAAATACATTCTTGCCCAATGGCTTTGTGAAAATATTTGCAAGCTAACCTTTGGAGCCATAAAAAGAAAGTATTATGTCCCCATCTTTGAAAAGTTCACGAATGATATGAAAACATGTGTCAATGTGATTTCTCTTTTTGTAGAAAACATGATTTTTTGATAAAGAAATTGTTGAAATGTTGTCACAGTAAATAGGAGTTGGATTCTTATGAACATTTGAAATATCTTTCAATAATATTCTCAACCACACTACTTGACAAGCTACTGAATTTACTGCTACATATTCTACCTCTGCAAAAGATATTGAAACGATTGATTATTTCTTGGACGCCCATGAGATCAAATTGGTTCCAAGGTGAAAATTGTAACATCGGGTGCTTTTTCAATCATCGAAACTTATTGAATAATCATTGTCTGTATAACCTTCATGAGTTTTGGTATACAAATTTGGCTCATGGTTGCTTCTACAAAAACCACTTTTGATGAGATAGGTGTCAATGCGACTGTACCAAGCTCTTAGAGCTTGTTTCAAGCCATACAAACCTTTATTCAATCTGTATGCCTTATGCTCTTGTCCTGGGACTTCAAAACCAGAAGGTTGCTCTACATAAAATTCTTCCTACAATATGCCATTTTAGGAAGGAAAATGTTACATGAAGCGAATAGATTTTCCATTTGTGTTGAGCTGTTGTGGATAAAATAGTTCTCGCAGTGTCTAACCTTGCTACTGGAGCAAAGGTTTCACCATAGTCGACACCAAACTATTGTGAGAATCCTTTGGCAACTATCCTTGCCTTATGTTTCTCAATTTCTCCTTTTTCATTCAGCTTGGTCCTATATACCCATTTTACACCAATTCTGGTTTTGTCTCTTGGGAAATCAACTAATTCCCAAATCTGGTTCTTGTCTATGGAAAAAAAAAATCTTGGTTCATTGCATCAACACAATTCTTTTCTTTAATTGCTTCATCAAAATGGGTTGGTTGAGATGAAATAAATGCAACCATATTTTGTTGGTCAAACTCATTCTCCTTCTCATATATTTCTCTGATGCTTGTTTTATGACTGTCTTCCAAAGATTTTGAATCACTGGTGGATTCAATGCTTGAAGATGTACCATTTTCAGAATGGTATGGTTCTTCTTGAACCTACAATCTTGGTAGTTGTGGTGGATAAAAACACTGACTTGAAGCTTCATTGACATGATCAGACCAAGATTCATTTTCAAAAAATTTAACATCTCTTCTTAAAACAAACTTCTTAGTAACTGGATTATAAGGTATGTAGGCCTTTGACTACTCACTATAGGCTATGAAAATACATATTTCACTCCTCTCATCAAGCTTCTTTCTTATTTTTTCATGAACATGTGGAAATGCCACGGATCCAAAAATTCTAAAGTCAGATACATTTATCTTTTTACCATCCCATGCTTACAAAGCATACATCTGGCCATGTTCATGATTGACTGATTTTTCCTTTCTGCTACTCCATTCTATTGTGGAGTATATCTTGTTGTGGTCTGCATGATGATTTATTGTTATTGACAGGAAAATTTGAAGTCATTGGAGTTGTATTCTCCTCCTCTGTTGGATCTGAGTACTTTCAAAGGTTTTCCACTTTTTTTTTGCTTCTTCTTTGAACACTTTAAATCTTGAGAAATTATTTGATTTATTTTTTAGAAAATACACCCATATCTTCATGCTATAATCATCAATGAATGTAAGAAAATAAAGACTACCACCAATGGGTTGTGTTTGCATTGGGCCACATATATTTGTATGGACTAGCTCTAAAGTATATTTTGCTCTAGAGGAAGATGTGGGAAAGTTATCTCTTTTATGCTTGGATAAAACACAAATTTCACAATTACAATCTTTTTCATTCATAACAGGGAGACCAATGACGATTGAATGTTTTTGAAGTAGACTTAGACTCTTGAATGAGATGTGGCCATACCTAGAATGCCATAGCTAAGACTCATCTATTCTTGACACATTATGGACTAAAGACTGAGAGATTTCAACTTCTAAGAGTCAATGGAAACATCCTATTCTTGGTTTTTTCAACCTTTGCTATCAATATTCTATTAGGAGGTTTGTCATAGATATAACATGTGTTCCCTTGAAATATTACATCATAACCATGTTCCATCAATTGTCCTACACTAATGAGGTTATGCTTCAGATGTGGAACATAATAAACATCAAGTATGTATTTATGTTTATTATGTTTAGTAAGAATAGGGACAATACCTTTCCCTTCAGCTTTAATACAAGAACGATCTCCAAGAGTAATTTATGATGTTATGGAAACATTAAGCTAAGAAAGAAGATTTTTGTAACCTGTCATATGATTGTTGTATCCACTGTCCAGCAACTGAAGGTATTCGTTGTGTCTAACTTCATAAATATGACAGGAAAGAAACATTGTCTCAGAGGATTCTCCTTCATTTTTGGAGAGATGGACACTACCTATTTGCTAATCAAGCTGTTTATTTCTGAATTCATGTTCATAATGCCCATATTTCTTGCAATAATAGCATTGGACATTAGATTTTCTCCATGTTCTTCTTCTCTGAGTTTGGTTTTCTGGAGGTCTACATTGTTCCGTTACATAATTATGTTCTGCTCTACCTCTGCCTCGCTTGCTGCCGCCTATATATCCTCTGCCTCTGCCTATGGCAAAAGAGAATTGTGATTTTAAATCTTGTCCCATGGAATATTCTGCCAAGTTGAGTCTTGTTTCGTGTGCCAAAATACTTGATACAATCAATTGTTCTACTGAGAAAGTTGTAAAATATTTGGATTCCAAAATGGTTGTTACAATCATGTCATATTTTTTGGGCAAGCTTCGAAGGAATTTTTCAACAATCTTTTGATCTATAATGGTTTCACCAATGAGTTCAATATGTTTGGCTATTCCCATGACTCTAGTTGTGAATGAATCCACATTCTTTGTGTCAATCATATTTAAGTTTTCAAACTAAGTTCTCAATGTTTGTAATTTAACAATCTTCACTATATCATTTCTTTGATAGGAAACTTTCAAGATTCCCCAGGATTCTTTTGTTTTGGATACGCATGTTATCTTGTCAAAGATAGAGTCATCGACTCAATTCTGTATCCAACATTTGGATCAATGCTCTTTATTTATGAGTTCAATAGCTGCATTCCTCTAATTATTGGTCATGGTCACCTATGCTTCTTGAGTCGGCTCTACATAGGTGTTCTCAAGTGTATCCCAACAATCTTGTGCTTGCAAAAATGTCTTCATTCTTAAATACCGAAACTCGTAAGTTTTGCCAAGCGGCGTCAGGTTCTATGGCAACGCACTGGAGGAAGCCATTTTTTTTAAATACAAAGGTGCACCCTTTTCTTTTAAATCCTCTTTTTTATTTTTATTTTATAAATTGAATCAAACACCACTTCCTTTAAAAAGAAATCCTTTTTTCTCAATAAAATAGGCTCCACTTTTTCCTTTAAACATTGCACTCCCATTTTTCCTTTATAACATATTCCTTTTGTTTTACCAAAACAAACAAACTTGAATTAAAAAGTTTCTTTTCATAGACCCTTTTCGTTAAAAAAAAAACCTTTGAATGCTCCTTTTTATTATTTTAAAATAGCTTTCTCCCTTTTTAAATGGGAACCCTTGCTAATATTGCTTGGATGACAACTCCTTTTCCCTTTTTAAACGAAAATCCCTTTTAGTAAAGCGCACAAGATACCTCCTTCCATATGAAGAAATTGAAATTTACTTCCACGGTTCAAATAAACGCTCACCTTTGAATTTTCATTCCTTGAACTTCCAATGGGATTCACTAAATGCCGTCATTTTATTGAAGATCTCCAACACACTTCCCGATACACATTAAATGCATTGAGTTGCTTATTGGTTCAAATACTTCCACGGTTCAAATAAATGCTCTCCTTTGACTTTTCATTCCTCTAGTTTCTAATGGTATTCGGCGTCCGCTAAACGCTATCATTTTACTGAAGATCTCCAATGCACTTCCCGATACATATTAAATGCGTTGAGTCACATATTGGTTCAAATACTTCCATCGTTCAAATAAACACTAACCTTTGACTTTTCATTCCTCGAGCTTCCAATGGGATTCGCTAAACATTGTGATTTTATTAAAGATCTCCAACACACTTCACGATACACATTAAATGCGTTGAGTTACATATCCAATTCACTTCCCAGTACACATTAGATGTGTTGAGTTTCATATCCAATGCACTTCCCAATACACATTAAATGCATTGAGTTGCATATTTTGGGACTTCCATAATTTTTCTTTAGTCAACACACTCTGTCCTTCAATGGGGTGCATTGGGCTGCTCCAAATTTTTTTAAAAATTCCAGCTTTCTCAAACACAGTAGATAAAGATTTTTCTTGGCCCTCAATAGTTTGGCAGTAGTTAGCTACTACTCCTCCTTGATTTGTTTTGCTTCTCTCATGGAGTCTTATGCGGACTGAGCTCTGATACCATGAAAATAAAGGAAAATGAAGAATGAAGCAGAGATTGTTATCCTTAATATTTATAATAGCAAAATAAATTATATGGAAAACTTCGACAATAAATGGCTGGAATGGAACTCGACTAAACTAAAGTAATTTTTAATTGACTATGACACCAAATAGACAATGAAATCAAATGTGATGACACCTTGTTTTAATTGACTATGACACCAAATAGACAATGAAATCAAATGTGATGACACCTTGTATACAATGAGATTAATATCTCAACAATAAGAAGAAAGTGGGAGTGGAAAATAAGTGAGATGTCTTGTAAATCAAAACAACTATGGAAATGGAAAATTGTAACACTAGTTGCAATAGCTTATATAGTGTTGGCATGCCTAAATCTTTAAACAACGTTCAAATCTGTGCCTAAAACTTTAGTTATCTTTAGAACATGATTGTTGTACCAGACTAGATGCATGCAGTTGGGATTGTTGGACGTTTCCAAGCCAATCCAAAGGAGTCACATCTTCAAGCACTAAAGAGAATATTCAAATATCTCTGAGGAACCCAAGACTTTGGTCTATGGTATCCTAAATATGCAGATATTAACCTTCATGCATACACAGATGCGGATTGGGTTGGAAACGTTGATGACCAGAAAAACACTAGTGGAGGTAAATTTTACATGGGGCTTCGATTGGTATCTTGGTTCAGCAAGAAACAAAGTTCCATTGCCTTATCTACAATGGAAGAAGAATATCTAGTTGTTGCATCTTGTTGCACACAACTTCTCTAGATGATGCAAATGTTACAAGATATAAAAATCAAATGTTATCCACCCATCTCCATCCTATGTGATAATACAAGTGCTATTAGTATTTCAAAAAATCCTATTACGCACTCCAAGACCAAGCATATTCCTATTAAGTATCACTTTATACGAGAACAAGTGCTTGAGAAAAAGGTTAAATTGGAGTATGTTCCCTCCAAAGAACAAGATGCTGATATATTTATTAAACCTCTTCCTAGAGAAGCATTTGAATATCTGAGACAGAAACTGGGAGTTGCCTCTGCCTCATTTTGTTGTTAATCTAGCATGCTCAATATATAGGTGAAAATTCAGAAGCTTTCTTTCTATGCGTAGGTTTCATGAAGTATAGTCACGTATATACACGAGTTCCTTTGTAAATAGTCGCGTATGTTTTTCTCAGATAGAAAAACAATGGGACGGACTCAAGATCAACCTCTGACATGCTACTGATAGCTATGATTTATTTTTTCTTGGTCTAGTATTGATGGGTATAGTCAGCTGATATGGCATTAACTTATGTTTTTCTCATTGATATTTATCTAATTGATCATAAGATGCTTTGATGAATGAGTTGTTGACAATGAACATGTAGCACAGGTTCAAGGGGAGCATCAACCTTGCATAATATAATGCAATGTTGGCATTATGGTTGTTGAATTATGCTACTATTAAGATCTGTTGGTCTCAGTTATTAATGTCATATCTTTCATTTGATGTAAAGGTCATTTGGAGACCTATGATGTAATATTTTTCATATTCAGTCATGTATGGAATTTTGAGGTCATGTCAAAAAATGTAATCCCACTTGGTTGGGTGGTTGAGTCAAATATGTATCTCCACTAGGCTGAATGATAGATGTAAGTATGTGTCCTTGGTGATAAGAAGGCCATACTGAGTTGATTTATAAAGTCATGTCCTTCATTTGAAAA
Source organism: Pinus tabuliformis (assembly GCA_031772625.1). Lineage (NCBI taxonomy): Eukaryota > Viridiplantae > Streptophyta > Pinopsida > Pinales > Pinaceae > Pinus > Pinus tabuliformis. The sequence goes on along the minus strand of CM062806.1, from coordinate 727,272,624 downwards.
TATTTTTGAAGATTCAACATGTGCTCAGGGGAAGCATGGATAGTATAGTGCAAATTAGATCCAAAGGGGGAGCTTTGGTCTGCCCTTTGCACCTGATGTCAAAGGGGGGGAGTATCTTGGTGATTGAGTAATTATTATTTGATGTATCTAACAGGTTTCTATAGGTTGAAGTGATCAACACCAACATGGTTGCTATCAATTCCAAAGGGGGAGATTGTTGGCATTATGATGCATGTGTTGTCCTTGATGGAAACTCACTTGTAACAGAATAAGTATATGGTAACTAGATGAATCCACAGGTCAGTTCAGAGGTGATAGAGTGATGGAATAGAATAACAAAATGATGGGACAAAGTTTTACAGATCATAATCAAAATTTTGATAAAGGTGAATATTTGAAGATCTATACGCGAGTTCGTCAAGGCAAAGTCATGTATACATGCAGGTACAAAGAAGAAAAGTCGTGTATGGTATCCTTACCATGGTATTAAGAATACCATGGGTCCTTAGCATGGTATTAGCCCACAATATTTAGTGTCGTAACGGTTACTTGATCTCGTCCAAGCTTAACACCGACGGTAGTGTAGGTTTGACCCATGGTATTGGCTAAGGCTCTAACTATATAAGGAGGCGAATATCAAAGTGCTAAGTGTGAATGTCAAAGGTTTTTTGATGAATACATCAATTTGAGGTATATTTTCATTGTAAGGGCCATAGATAACACATAGATCTGAAATAATTATGCACCGATCAATACAATGATGGATTAGGATCATGAGACCTAAAATGACTTTCCATTGTATGATATGCTGATGGATTGAATAGATCTAAGTATTGCCACATGTTTTTGTCTATGAATATTATGATCTGGGTCTTTCTGAAGTTCTAAAGAGCTACGTAATTTTAGGTCAAAATTCGCAGATTTATATGTAGGTTGTCTCGATGAAGTCACATATACATGCGGGTTCGTTTCTTCAAAGTCATGTACATAAAGGAAGAGTTTCTGTTAATTTTTGCAAATCTGTATGCAGACTGGTCTCGACGAAGTCGCGTATACACACGGGTTAGTCTCTTCAAAGTCGTGCATATAAAGGAAGGGTTTATGTTCATAAATGACTTATCAACCTGATTAGTGTTGTTGTATCTCTATTTTCTGTCAATGATGTCCTCGTGTTGATCTGGGTTGAGTGATAATGTCTGAATTAGAACTGATTGAATGATGAAGTTGAATTTGGTTATATGTTGATTGATTGAAAAGTTTATTGATGTTGTTAAATTTATGAGGGTTCTCTAAGGTAACATAATATTTTAGAATAAATCTGGTCAACTTTGTGTGTGATTAAGAATTACAAGTTTTCATTATATTAAGATCTGTAAGGTTTCTCTACATAAAAGTGTTTATACACGTCGATTGCATTAATTGAAGTAGTGTATAAATGGTGGCATATGAATGATAGGGTTGTCATTGATTATCTATGTTGATGCAGTATTCTGAGTTTAATTATGTGGTATGGTTATAATGATCTCACTGTTCCTTTTGAACTAAGTTGGTGTTTTCTTCAGTTGATCTACAAGTTGTGATGTATTAAAGAAGGTGGATCCAGTGTGAAAATATATGAAATGTGGTCCACAAATGTTGCTGAGGGTTGGAGCCTTCAGTGAGGAAGTCGAAGCTTCCTACTAGTAGTAGCTGGTAGTAGAACGAGTGAAGGTTGTAGCCTTGAACAAGTGGGGGACTGTGTACTGGTATGAGTCTACACTAGTATAAGAATGTAAGAAGTTTTTGATATTAATAAGTTTGAAGACTGAGACGACAACAACGGTAGTTTTCTCCCACATTGGGTTTCCACCTTAAATCCTGGTGTTCATGTGTGTTTCTTATGTGTGATACTTTATTCTGTTCTTACTACACCTGCTTACTGCTTATCAAATTCCTGATAAATCTCTTACATTATGGTTTAATTTTAACAGATAAAGAATTAGTTGTTTTACAAGTTTACTAAGCATACGCTAGTTTCTTTTACAACAGTCACGTACATACGTGAGTTGGGTTTAGTGAAGTCGCGTATATATTTTAGAAAGGAAAATTATTATTGTGATTTTTTAAAATACTGATTCACCCCCCCCCCCCCTCAGTATTTTTCCCAAAAATTGGTATCAGACGAGGTCCTGTAAAAGAATCTTAATCAGTTGAAGGAAGATCTCCCAAGACAAGTAATCAAGACAGAACGACATCTATCAGACCACCACTCTTCAATAGAAATAATTTAATATATTGGAAGACAAGAACTGGATCCTATCTTCAATCCCTTGGAGCAGATGTTTAGGCAAGTGTGGAAGGAGGTTACCAATATTCAACTGCAGTTCCCACAGATGCAACAAAAAATAAGATCTCATTTCCACAACCATTGCCAATTGAACTATTCCAAGAAAAGAAGGCGTATGAAACCAATGCCAAAGTTATCAATGCATTTTTGGGAAGTTTGATAGAATCAGAATTTGTCAAAGTTGTGTAGTTAAACACAACACAAGAAATATGGGACAGAATCATTCAAAGCTATGAAGGTGATACCAAGGTAAAAAGTGATAAACTCCAAATTCTCATAATTCAATATGAAACTCTTAGAATGCATAATGATGAAAGTATTGCTAGTTTCTTTCTATGTATAGATGAGATTGTAAATTGCATGAAAAAACTGGGTGAAGAAATAAAGGACACCACTTTAGTAGAGAAAATCTTAACATCTCTAACTCCAAAATTTGAGTCAAAAGTGTCTATCATTGAAGAGAAATAGAATCTGTAGACTCTTACTATTGTTCGACTTTGTGAGATCCTGACTACTTTCGAAATGAGGAAAGGAGTTCCCTCAAAAGTCAGAGAAGCTGAGTTTAAAGCATCTGCAAAAGGAAAACAAAAGGAAGAACACAAGGAATCAAGATATATATCATAAGAAGATGAGGTGAGCTTTGTAAAGAAACTTCAATTGGGCACCAGAAGGTTTAGAGGTAAGCTTCCATTCAAATGTTTTGCTTGTGGTAGAGTTGGTCATTATGCTGCTAAATGTCCTCATAAAGACAACCATGAAAAAGAGAAGGATACTTCAAAAGTGTTGGGTTGTGTTATATTCTTTCCACGACTAGCCCATGTAGTTAACCGGGGGATTAGAAAGGGGGCAGAGCCCCCCCTTTGTTGCGCCGATTGCATATCGAGGGGAGTCACAGGGGGTTTGAGGGGTGTAGGTGACCCCACTCTATGGGGTCCGGGGCAGTGCCCCAAAAAATTTTGGTTTTGGACCCTATGTTAGGTTGGTCGGACCTACCTATGGTTTTTTGCATGATTTCGCACATGGTTTTGGATGCGATGGTTTTCGGTCCATGGTTTTGGACGTGATGGTTTTCGGTCCATGGTATTGGATGCTTCGGCATGTATAAATATGTATTGTAACATTGAAAGAAACATAATGAAAAATCAAGCTGGTAGTCCCGGTTTTGGGGTCCAGGGGAAAATCTCTATGTATATGTGTTTTATGTGTTATGCTCTCACATTGTTTATTTTCTGTGTTTTAGAATTCGTATGCAAGTAATTTCTGTATGGGGTTAAAACCTACAAAAAGGTAATAGGAGACAGTTTGACAATAGAAGAAGTTATTATACTCATGAAGATAGTGATGCCTTGTCAAATAGTGAAGAATGAGAATCTGATCAAAATCTTAAATTACTCATGGATTTTGAGAAAAATACTAATGCGTCTAATGATACATTTGTGGATGCTTTAGTGGAAAAAGATTTCTTTGAAGAAATTACTGAACTCAAAATCTGCTTGGAAGAAAACAAAGTAGCCATAGATTCACTGAAGCATCAACTCATAGAAAAGGAAAAGCATAATGAGAAGTTAGAATGTGAGGTAGTAAGTCTATGAAAGGAACTTGAGAAAATAAAAAATCTGAATCTTAGATTTGCTAAAGGATCTAAAACCTTAGATGAAATTATCAAGGTACAATTCTCTCCTCTTATTAAGACTTGTCTTGGATACACTAGAGAAACATCTAAAAAAAAAATCTTTAGCCACCATCGGATGCTATCTAAATGCAGGAAAACCCAATCAACAAAACTTCAATCCTCAGAAAAAGAATAAAGGCATTCCACAGGTAAATCATGTTCACTCTAATCCAAGGATGAACAACAATAGAAGCACCAGTAAAAAGGTAAACTACACCAAAAGATTCTATGATCACAAAAATTTCTTCTTTAATGGACAATGTTTCTCATGTCATAATGTTGGTCATATGGCTGCTCAATGTGTTGCATACAAAATCATCATGACTATAGAAGCAAGAAAACAAAGGAATGAGACAAGAGTTAAGAAGGACACTTATAATAAATTCTCATCTCTTATAGATGAAATTGAATGCTCATTTTTCTATAAATTTGGACATGAAGAATCTAAATGCGGGAGAAAATTACAACCAACATCTCAAAACGAGAAAATATCAACAAATTATAACGTATGGAAAAGGAAGGAGTTATAGTTTGAAAGCTATGGCATATCATTGTTTGCAGAAGGGAAAGAAAATAAATGGTACATTAATAGCAGATGCTCAAAACACATGACAAATGATAAATGTCACTTTTGGAAATGTCTCACCTGTTGTCATTAAGGGTAATGGTTTTGTTTTTCTAAAAGAAAAGTTAAAAGTTGGTAATGTTATGTATGTTGATGGATTAAAGCATAACTTGTTAAGTTTTAGCCAAATGTGTGACCAAGGAAATGAGGTGGTATTCTGATCAGAAGAATGTGTGGCTCGTGAATTTGACACACGAAAGACCATAATAAAAGGAACAAGAACCACAAGCAATTTGTATATTTTGAAAGGTGGCCAAGAACAATGTTACGTAGGCAAGGTAAAGGAAAACCAGTTATGGCATAGAAGGTTGGGACATCTAAGCTTCTCTCAAATAAGAAAATCAAGCAGGCTCAAAGTTGTTTGTGAACTACCCAACATCACCATACTAGAAAGTACCATATGCAAGTCATGTCAATTTGGTAAGAAAACCAGAGTTCAATTCAATGCCAATGAAGGATCAACAAGTAAGCCTCTTGAACTTATACATACTGATTTGTGTGGACTAGTAAGGGAAAATTCATCTCGTGGAGAACAATCTTATGTCTTATTCATTGATGACTTTTCTAGAATGTGTTGGATCGGTTTATTGAAATAAAAAGATGAAGCATTTGATAAATTTAAAGTCTTCAAAGCATTAGTTGAAAATGAATTAGATCTAAAAATCAAATGTCTCATATCTAACCGAGGAGGAGAATAGATATCAGATGAATTCTTTTATTTTTGCGAACAACATGGCATAGAAAGACAATTTTTTGTAGCTAAAACTCCTCAACAAAATGGCGTGGCAGAAGGAATGGATAGACTTGTTCAACAAATGGCTCGTGCTATGCTTGATGAGTCTATAACTTCTGACACATTCTTGGGTTAAGCTGCACATACCATAGTAAATATTCTCAACAAGGCTCATGTTCATATAGTGATAGACATTCATATGAGCTTTGGTATGGTAAGCCTCCCACTGTAAAGAATTTAGAGCTATTGGAAGAAAATGTTTCATCAGAAATAATGATGAAAAACTTGGTAAGTTCGAATCTAGAGTAGATGAAGGAATACTTCTTGGTTACTTATCTAGAAGCAAAGGATACAAATGTTACAATAGGAGACTTTGGAAAATTGATGAATGCATTGATGTTGTGATTAATGAAGCATGCACAGACCCCAAAAATGTAACATCAGCAAAAGATGATTATGATGATGACGAATGCTTTCCCACATCAAATCACAATGATATAGAAGAAGAAACGAATGAAGATGTAGAAGAAGACACATCAGACAAAGAAAAGGCTCCATCCAGGTATGTTCAAAAGAATCATCCAAAAACTCAAATTCTAGGAGAAAAAGAATATGGGGTACAAACAAGAAGAACCCTTGTAGGATCTTCTAGTTATCTAGCTTTATTATCCACCATTGAACCAAAAAATTTAAATCAAGCTAGTAAAGATGAATGTTGGGTTAACGCTATGAATGAAGAACTTGATCAAATTGAAAAGAATGATACTTGGTAATTGGTTCCAAGGCTTCATGATAAAAATGTTATTGGGACAAAATGGATATTCAAAAATAAGTTGAATGAAAATGGAGAGGTCATTAGGTATTGATCCAGGAGGATCTCATCAAATCAGTTTCACAGGCCATCGTCATTGTTTAATGTCGTCATTAGCATTCAGTTCAATGTCGTCAGTTTCGACAGTGTTGATTATGGTTCAGGTTATCCAGGTGATATTTATGGTTTTTCATGGTGTTCAGTTGATGTGTTGTTGTACCTGGCTATCGACATATGCTTGTCATCAGTTCTCCCAGGATTTGGTGTCGACATGAGTTTTTAGTCCACTTTACAAAATTTTGTGTCAACGTGGGTTTATCGTCCATATTATAAAGTTTGGTTGTTGTCATCATGTGACGAATTTCGCAAATGTCACTCTGCGACACTTTGATGTAAAAGGTTTTTTTTTTTTTTACCTAATCCAAACCTAATCCTAAAACCCTAACTTAATCCTAACCCTAAATCCATACACATTAACCTAACACCTAATCTCATATGACAAATGTAATAAAATACATTACCTAAGTCTTGGACCATACTTCAAACATTGCAAAATATATTAAAACCTAAACCTATGTGTCTAAACCCTAAGTCCTAGGGCATAACTCTAAAAAACACTCTCGGCATATTTTATAAACAATAAAACATTACAAAAGCTATAACACAATCCTTAACCACATTCTCAAAACTGCAACGGAACCATTAATATGTGAACGGTTTGTTGATAATGGTAGAGGTTAGCAGTTAACCATAAGATCAACAGTCAACGGAACCGGTCATGTGAACAGAAGAGTTTAAACCATAGAGTTAATGTAACCATAGCGGAGTTATGATAAGCCATCAGGATAGTTTTCATGTGAACGGTTATGGATAAACTGTTAGAGTTAGGGCTTGAGGCTAACCGCAATGGGAAGTCACAACTGCTATCATGTGAACAGCTGGAACCGCCGGTGCAAGCACAGAGGTAGCAACCTGTGGTTGGTCACATGTAAGCATCAGCCTCCTCCGCCCGATCAACCTAACCATCGGCGGATTATGGTTTAATATAATGTTATTTATGGGTTTTTGTTAATTTTTGCTACTATTATTAATATAACCACCATTCAACCCTATCCTAAGGAGTTAAGAGGTGAATGGCCCAAGGCCCAAGACCCCTAAATTAGCCAAATGCATTCCTAAACTCATTGAAGGAAGTTCAAGTGCACCTGGTGGGTGTTAAAAGATAGTTTTGCTCATTGAAGTAGGGCGGAGTGATTTTGGTTTTTGTATGCAGATTCTGGAAGTGAGAGGTTGTTTTGTTTTTAGTGTAACAGGAGCATCGGGAGTCTAAATTAGGAACCATGATAGGTGTTGGAAATCTGGTTTAGAGAGCTTCCTTTTAAAAGTTATCAGAAGTGCTTGAATGCACATTTAGTCTAGTCTATTCTCTGTGTAATCGAACTCCTTGGTATCAATCCTAATAAAGCGGTCACCCATCTTTAAAGTGGACCCAGAGACGTAGTCCATCAGGGACGAACTCCGTAATGAACTTTGTTGTCTGGTATCGCTATTTTTTATTGTTTTCACTTTTTTATCCATATTACTTATGTTTAGTCAGTTATCGTAAAGTCTTTCTTTTCAAGCAGTTTCCTCGATTTCCGCACTTTCAGTTAACAACCAATTCATTAATGGCTAATCAATTCTACATATTTTTTAACATATGATAATTTCATATCATATAATTTGGTATTAGAGCGAGTTGCATTTGTAGAATTTTCGATTGAATGTTAACCAGGTCAAAGTCGCAATGAGGAGAAGGAATCCTTTAGCAAATCAATCCAAATATTGGAAAATGACAAGTCGTTCATAAGTTGACCATGACAGGATCTTATGTAGGTGAAAACACTGAAACTAAGATGAGTGATGAACAGTTTCAACAAGAATTCTTGATGATGAAACAGATGTTGGGAGAACTCTACGAAGACAAGAAGGCGAGAGATGCAATGTCTTCTTCAAAGACATCGAAGAAGGAAAAAGGTAAAGGCAAGGTTGATAAACCACCTTCACCTCCATTGTCTCCATCATCATCATCATCTTCTTCTTCTTCTAGTGTAGAGTCTGAAACAAAAAAGAAACCTAAGAAAACATCTCTTTTAAAACTTGATGTAAAATTTGAGTTACCAATTTATGATGGCGAAATGAATCCTGAAAATCTAGATAACTGGATTAATGGGGGGAAAAATTTAATCTGGTGGGAAAGTAAAACTGAGATAGATGTAAAGCGAAAAGGAAAAGTCATCTCTTCATGGTCTAAATTTTTAAAAGCTCTTAGGAAACAATTATATCCTTTAGAATACATGCAACAAGTTGTTATTGATTTGTAGCATTTGAGGCAAGGTAAAGGGTAGAGTGTTCAGGATTTTACTCAGGTGTTTAGAAAGAAAGCATTGGCACTTGGTATTCCATTGGATACATGTGAAACTTTATTAAAATACATCAGCAGTTTACATTCATATTTGTAGCATACATTATTGATGTTTAATCCTGATGATTTTGATGAAGTGTGTGTTCAGGCGATACATATTGAATAAGATGGTAGACCATTCAAGTTTTCATCACAATCATCCAAAGAGTTGGAAATCAAATATTCTAATGACAGTAAGGGGAAGAACAATTCGAAGAGAAAGAAATCAGCGATGGCTCAGAAGGAAAGACCTACTTGTTCTCATTGCCAGAGAATCAGTCATGATGAATCTAAGTGTTGGAAACTTCATCTAGAACTTAATCCCAAAAGGTTCCTTAAGGAAAAAGATGAAAAGAAGGCAATTGTAGCAGTCCAACAAGATCTAGGTTTAGATTCAGGTGATGAAAGGAGGATAACCGCCATGGTTATGCCAGGTAAAACTTCTGACACTGGTTCAAGTTCGAATACTATTGCATCTTCATCAAACATAAATACTTCAAATGAGGATAAAAGAGTTGAATTGTTTAACATAAGGATAACTTCTAAGCATACAAAGATAGATACAATGTTTGAGAGTGGATCACAGGTGAATTTATTGTCTGAATATTTAGTTAAGGGTTTGGGTTTGGAAAGACGAAATCATCCAAGACCTTACCCATTAGGATGGCTAAATAAATCAACTTATATAAAAGTCACCAAACAATGTCGATTAAGATTTTCCATTACAGCTAATTACATTGATGAAGTGGAATTAGATGTGGTTTGAGTAGACATATGTGGAGTTGTCTTAGGAAGTCCTTACCTTTATGATCGTGATGAAGTATTTTAGAGGAGAGAGCATAAATATCACCTTAAGAAAGATGAGGTTGAATTTATTGTCAAGGCACGTCAAAATAAAACTCACTTGAATTTAGTTGTTGCTAATCAAATGAAGCGATTAATAAGTTCAAATAAAATATTTGTAATCATGTGTGTAAAGGAACAACATAAGAAACAACATGATGTTTTTTTAGATTATGAGACTCAGCTTAAATATGGTTTGATTAAAGAGATAGAAACTTTTCCAGTTCTATGTAAAACCAAACATCTTACTCATAAGCAGGGAATACCACATGAATTACAGTTTGTGCCTAAAGCTCCTCTTCCTAATGTCAGAATGAATCAATTAAGTCCAAGTTTGGAAATTAAGAGTTATAGGGATACAGGTCAGTATTGGGGAAATTTAGTGTTACATTTCTCTTATATTGTGTCACCAATTCATGTTTTGAACAGTTTGGAAACCTCTTTTCAAGTGGAGAGGAAACCTATTTGTTTTCATATCAAAGCCTTTTCTAAAGCAATGTCAAAGTATATAGGGAAACATATGCGTCAGTGGAAAGTGATAATAAATGGAAACATTATTTAATAAATGAAGCAAAAGTGATTCAAACAAATCAACAACTGATTTAGTACTTTCAAGGACAAACTAAGTTGCAACAATTTTAACCTTACAGTTTGATGGGTTTATGGCAGCAAGTTCACTCAGTAATCAGGTTACAGGAAAGTATGTCAAGTCAAGTAGCTGGTTTCATGTAAAAAGTATCTTTTATTGTCTCTGTTATTGCACAAAATAGATTGTTAATACATGTCAATGGTATTTACCAATATCCTATAGAGACTGTTTTCAAAGATGATTATGAATCACTAAATCATGGTTCTTCACTGAAAGAACTCAATTTCCATGTTCATAACATGTTGTTTGACCATCGTCGCAAGTTGTACATCTTGCAGATGGATGGAACAGGTCACTGAATCAAAATGTGCCATGGTCAGCATCATCAGGGTCATCACTTGCAGGTGATTGATCGAATGTATTGGTACATCATCCGGGCAAGGTGGAAAGTGAGGGAGCTCTACCCTCATCGACTACTTTTTTAGTCAAACTTTTGTCGTCCAAAAGCTTTCCAATGGAGAGGATTGATCCAGGAGGATCTCGTCAGATCAATTTCACAGTTCATCATCAGTGTTCAGTGTCGTCGTCAGCATTTAGTTCAATGTCGGCAGTTTCGATAGTGTTGATTATGGTTTAGGTTATCCAGGTGATGTTTATGGCTTTTCATGGTGTTCAATTGATGTGGTGTTGTACCTGGCTGTCAACGTATGCTTGTCTTTAGTTCCACCAGGATTTGGTGTCAACATGAGTTTCTCGTCTAGTTTACATGATTTTGTGTCAACGTGGGTTTGTCATCCATATTATAGGGTTTGGTTGTCATCATCATGTGACGAATGTCACAAATGTCACTCTGCGACACTTTAAAAGGTTATTTTTTTACCTAATCCAAACCTAATCCTAAAACCCTAACCTAATCCTAAACATAAATCCACACACATTAACCTAACACCTAAGATCTAAACCATACCACAAATGTACTAAAATACATTACCTAAGTGTCAGACCATACTTCAAACATTGAAAAATATATTAAAACCTAAACCTATGTGTCTAAACCCTAAGTCCTAGACCATAACTCTAAAACTCGCTCTCAGCATATGTTATAAACAATAAAACATTACAAAAACTGTAACACAATCCATAATCGCGTTCTAAAAACCGCAACGGAATCGTTAATATGTGAACGGTGTGTTGACAACGGTGGAGGTTAGCAGTTAACCACAACATCAACAGTCAACGGAACCGGTCATGTGAATAGAAGATTTTACACTGTTGAGTTAATGTAGCCACAGTGGAGTTATGATAAGTTGTCAAGGTAGTTATCATGTGAACGGTTATGGATAAACCGTTAGATTTAGGGCTTGAGGCTAACGGCAGCGTGAAGTCAAAACCACTATCATGTGAACAGCCAGAGCTTTGGTAGCTGGAATTGTCGGAGCACCGTCAATCGTGACCGCCGAGGCAACTGCGAAGGTGGGAGCCTGTGGCTAGTCTCTTGTAACTGTCAGCCTCCTCAGCCCGGTCAACCTAACCACCAACGGATTATGGTTTAATATAATGTTATTTATAGGTTTTTGTTAAGTTTGGTTACTATTATTAATATAACCACCATGCAACCCTATCCTAAGGAGTCAAGAGGTGAATGGACCGAGGCCAAAGAACCCTAAATTAGCCAAATGCATTCCTAAATTCCTTGAAGGAAGTTCAAGTGCACTTGGTGGGTGTTAAAAGACATTTTTGCTCATTGAAGTGGGGGGAGCGATTTTAGATTTTGTATGTAGATTCTTGAAGAGAGAGGTTGTTTTGTTTTTAGTGTAACAAGAGCATCGGGAGTCGGAATTGGGAACCGTGACATGCATTGGAAAGATGGCTCAAAGAGATTCCTTTTGACAGTGATCAAAACTGCCTACGTGCACATTTAGTATAGTCTATTCTCTGTGTAATCGAACTCCTTGGTATCAATCCTAATAAAGCGGTCGCCCATCTTGAAAGCGGACCTGAAGACGTAGTCCATCAAGGATGAACTCCGTAATCAACTTTTTGTCTGGTATCATTGTGCTTTTACTATTTTCACTTATGTTATGCATCTTACTTATGTTTAATCAGCTGTCGTAAAGTCTTTCTTCTCAAGCAGTTTCCTTGATTTCCGCACTTTCAGTTAACAATCAATTCAATAGTGGCTAAACAATTCTACATCAGTTTTAACATATGATCATTTCATATCATATAATTTGGTATAAAAGTAGGTTGTGTTTGTAGAATTTTCCATTGAATGATAACCAGGTCAAAGTCACAACGAGGAGAAGGAATCCTTGAGCAAATCAATCCAGAGATTGGAAAAGGATGAGTCATTCATATGTCGACCATGACGGGAACTGATGCAGGCGAAAACACCGAAACTAAGATGAGTGATGAAAATTTTCAGTAAGCATTATTGACTATGCATCAAATGTTGGGAGAACTCTACAAAGACAAGAAGGCGGGAGATGCAGCTTCTTCTTCAAAGACATCAATGAAGGAGAAAGGTAAAGGCAAGGCTGATAAACCATGTTCACCTCCATCATCTCCATCATCATCATCTTCTTCTTCTTCTTCCAGTGTATAATATGAAACAGAAAAGAGACCTAAGAAAACATCTCTTTTAAAACTTGATGTAAAATTTGAGTTACCTATTTATGATTTCGAAATGAATCCTAAAAAGCTAGATAACTGGATTAAGCAATTAGAAGTGTATTGTCACATTCAGAAAATTTCTAACAATAAAACGAAAAATTCAGTTAGCTACACTTAGAATTTTGGGAACAACTTTAATCTGGTGGGAAAGTAAAACTCAGATAAATGTAAAGCGAAAAGGAAAAGCCATATATTCATGGTCTAAATTTTTAAAAGCTCTTAGGAAACAATTCTATCTTTTAGGATACATCCAGCAAGATGTTATTGATTGGAAGCATCTGAGGCAAGGTAAAGGGCAGAGTGTTCAGGAGTCTACTTAGGAGTTCAGAAAGAAAGCATTGGCGCTTGGTATTCCATTGGATACATGTGAAACTTTATTAAAATACATCGGTAGTTTACATTCATATTTGTAGCATACATTGTTGATGTTTAATCTTGATGATTTTGATGAAGTGTGTGTTTAGGCCATACATATTGAATCAGGTGGCACTCCATTCAAGTTTCAATCGCAATCATTCAAAGAGTTGGAAATCAAATATTCCAATGACAATAAGGGGAAGAACAATTTGAAGAGAAAGGAATCAATGATAACTCAGAAGGAAATACCTACTTGTTCTCATTTCTAGAGAATCATTCATGATGAATCAAAGTGTTGGAAACTTCATCCAGAACTTAAGCCCAAAAATTTCCTTAAGGAGAAGGATGAAAAGAAGGAAATTGCAGCAGTGCAGCAAGATCTAGGTTCAGATTCAGGTGATGAAAGGAGGATAACCGCCATGGTTACGATAGGTAAAACTTCTAACATTAGTTCAAGTTTGAATACTATTGCATATTCATCAAACATGAATCCTTGAAATGAGGGTAAAAGAGTTGAATTTTTTACCATAAGGATAATTTCTAAGCATACAAAGATAGATACAATGTTTGACAGTGGATCACAGGGGAATTTATTATCTGAATATTTACTTAAAAGTTTGGGTTTGGAAACACAGAATCATCCAAGACCTCACCCATTAGGATGGCTAAATAAATCAACTCAAATAAAAGTCACTAAACAGTGTCGATTAAGGTTTTCCATTACAACTAATTACATTGATGAAGTGGAATTAGATGAGGTTCCAGTAGACATATGTGAAGTTTTCTTAGGAAATCCTTATCTTTATGATCGTGATGCAGTATTTTACAGGACATAGCATAAATATCACGTTAAGAAAGATGGGGTTGAATTTATTGTCAGCGCACATCAAAACAAAAATCACTTGAATTTAGTTGTTGCTAATTAGATGAAGAGATTAATAAGTTCAAATAAAAGATTTGTAATCATGTGCGTAAAGCAACAACATAAGCAACAACATGATGTTTTTTCAGATTATGACACTCAGGTTAAATATGGTTTGATTAAAGCGATAGAAACTTTTCCAATTCTATGTAAAACCAAACATCTTACTCATAAGCAGGGAATACCACATGAATTACAGTTTGTGCCTAAATCTCCTCTTCCTAATGTTAGAATGAATCAATTTAGTCCAATTTTGGAAATTAATAGTTACAGGGATACAGGTCAGTATTTGGGAAATTCAGTGTCACATTTATCTTATATTGTGTCACCAAATCATGTTTCGAACAACTTGGAAACCTTTTTTCAAGTGGAGAGGAAACCAATTTTTTTTCATATCAAAGCCTTTTCTAAAGCAGTGTCAAAGTATCTAAGGGAAACTTATGCATCAGGGGAAAGTGTTAATGAATGGAAACATCATTTCATAAATTAAGGAAAAGTGATTCAAACAAATCAACAGCTAATTAAATACTTTAAAAGACAAACTAAGCTACAACAATTTTCGCCTTATAGTTTGATGGGTTTATGGTAGCAAGTTCACCTAGTAATCGGGAAGCAGTAAAGTATGTCAAGTCAAGTAGCTAGTTTAATATCAAAAGTATCTTTGATTGTCTTTGTTATTCCGCAAAATAGATTGTTAATACATGTCAATGGTTTTGAACAATATCCTGTAGAGATTGTTTTCAAAGATGATTATGAATCACTAACTCATGGTTCTTCATGGAAAAAAATCAATTTGCATGTTCATAACAGGTTGTTTGACCATAATTTCAAGTTGTACATCTTGCAGATGGATGGAATAGGTCACCAAATCAAAATGTGCCATGGTTAGCATCATTAGGGTCATCACTTGTAGGTGATTGAACGAATGTATTGGTACATCATCTAGGCAAGGTGGAAAGTGAGGGAGCTCTACCCTCACTGACTATTTGTTTAGTCAAGCTTTTGTGATCCAAAATCTTTCAAGTGGAGAGGATTGATCCAGGAGGATCTCATCAGATCAGCTGTACAGGTCATCGTCAGTGTTCAATAGCGTCAATCAGCATTCAGTTCAATGTCGTCAGTTTTGACAGTGTTGATTATGGTTCAAGTTATCTAGGTGATGTTTATGGCTTTTCATGGTGTTCAGTTGATGTGGTGTTGTACCTGCCTATCAACATATGCTTGTCATCAGTTCCTCCAGGGTTTGGTGTCGACATGGGTTCGTCGTCCACTTTACAGGATTTTGTGTCAATGTGGGTTTGTCTTCCGTATTATAGAGTTTGGTTGTCGTCATCATATGACGAATGTTGCAAATGTCACTCTGTGACACTTTGATGTAAAAGGTTATTTTTTTCACCTAATCCAATCCTAATCCTAAACCTAAATTCATACACATTAACCTAACACCTAAGCTCTAGACCATATTACAAATGTAATAAAATACAATACCTAAGTCTCGAACCATACTAAACATATTGCAAAATATATTAAAACCTAAACCTATGTGTCTAAACAATAATTCCTAGGCCATAACTCTAAAACCCACTCTCGGCATACGTTATAAACAATAAAACATTACAAAAAATATAACACAGTCCCTAATCGCTTTCTCAAAACTGCAGCAGAGCGGTTAATATGTGAACGGTGTGTTGACAACAACAGAGGTTAGCAGTTAACCACAAGATCAACAGTCAACAAAACTGGTCATGTGAACAGAAGAGTTTACACCACAGAGTTAATGTAACCATAGCAGAGTTATGATAAGTCGTCAGGACAGTTTTCATGTGAAAGGTTATGGATAAACCATTAGAGATAAGGATCGAGGCTAACTGTAGTGGGAAGTCACAACCGCTATCAGGTGAATAGCCAGAGCTTTGGTAGTCAGAACCATCAGAGCACAGTTAGAAATGACTGTCGGGGCAAGCACGGAGGTAGTAGCCTATGGCTGGTCACATGTAACCATCAGCCTCCTCCACCCGGTCAACCTAACCACCAACGGATGATGGTTTAATATAATGTAATTTATGGTTTTTTGTTAAGTTTTTGTTACTATTATTAATATAACCACCATTCAACCCTATCCTAAGGAGTCAAGAGGTGAATGGACCGAGGCCCAATAACCCTAAACTAGCCAAATCCATTCCTAAACTCATTGAAGCGAGTTCAAGTGCACCTGGTGGGTGTTAAAAGACAATTTCGCTCATTGAAGTAGGGGTGAGTGATTTTGGTTTTTGTATGCAGATTCTGGAAGTGAGTTTGTTTTGTGTTTAGTGTAACAGGAGCATCGAGAGTCAGAATTGGGAATCATGACAGGCATTGGAAAGGTGGTTTAGAGAGCTTACTTTTGATAGTGATCAGAAGTGCATGTGTGCACATTAATTCTAGTCTATTCTTTGTGTAATCAAACTCCTTGGTATCAATCCTAATAAAGCGGTCGCCCATCGTGAAAGCGGACCCAGAGATGTACTTCATTAGGGGCGACCTTCGTAATCAAATTTTTTGTTTGGTATCACTGTGTTTTTACTGTTTTCACTTATGTTACGCATCTTACTTATGTTTAATCAGTTGTCGTAAAGTCTTTCTTCTCAAGCAGTTTCCTCAATTTCTGCACTTTCAGTTGACAATCAATTCAATGATGGCTAATCAATTCTAGATCAGTTTTAACATATGATCATTTCAGGTCATATAATTTGGTATCAGAGTAGGTTTCATTTGTATAATTTTCCATTTAATTTTAACCAGGTCAAAGTCACAACGAGGAGAAGGAATCCTTGAGCAGATCAATCTAGAGATTGGAAAACAAGTCGTTCATATGTCGACCATCACAGGATCTGATGTATGTGAAAACACTAAAAAAAATATGAGTGATGAATAATTTCAACAAGCATTCTAGACTATGTAGCAGATGTTGGGAGATCTCTACAAACGCAAGAAGGCCAGAGATGTAGCTTATTCTTCAAAGGCATCGAAAAAGGAAAAAGGTAAAGGCAAGGCTAATAAACCACCTTCACCTCCATCGTCTCCATCATCATTATCTTCTTCTTCTTATTCTAGTGCAAAATCTGAAACAGAAAATAAACCTAAGAAAACATCTCTTTTAAAACTTGATGTAAAATTTGAGTTTCCTATTTATTATGGCGAAACGAATTCTAAAAGCTAGATAACTAGATTAAGCAGTTAGAAGTGTATTGTCACATTCAAAATATTTCTAACGATAAAACAAAAATTCAGTTAGCTACACTTGGAATGGGGGGAACAACTTTAATCTCGTGGGAAAGTAAAACTCAGATAGATGTAAAGCGAAAAGGAAAATTCATCTCTTCATGGTCTACATTTTTAAAAGTTCTTAGGAAACAATTCTATCCTTTAGGATACATGCAGCAAGTTGTTATTGATTGACAACATCTGAGGCAAGGTAAAGGGTGGAGTGTTCAGGAGTTTACTTAGGAGTTCAAAATTTACATTCATATTTGCAACATACGTTATTGATGTTTAATCCTGATGATTTTGATGAAGTGTGTGTTCAAGCCATACATATTGAATCAGGTTGTAGACCATTCAAGTTCTCATCGCAGTCATCCAAAGAATTGGAAATCAAATATTCCAATGACAGTAAGGGGAAGAACAATTCGAAGAGAAAGAAATCAGCGATAGCTTAGAAGGAAAGACCTACTTGTTCTCATTGCCAGAGAATCGGTCATGATGAATCTAAGTGTTGTTGGGTTGTGTTATATTATTTCCACGACTAGCCCACATAGTTAATCGGGCGGTTAGAAGGGGGGTAGAACCCCCCCCCCCCCCCCCCCCCCCCCCCCTTCATTGTGTTGATTGCGTACTGGTGGCGGGGGGGGGGGGGGGTCACAGGGGTTTGAGGGGTGTAGGTAACCCCACTCTATGGGGTCCGAGGCAACACCCTGAAAAATTTTGTTTTTGGACCCCATATTAGGTTGGGCAGACCTACCTATGGTTTGGTGCATATTTTTCGCACATGGTTTTGGATGCAATGGTTTTCGGTCCATGGTTTTGGAAGTGATGGTTTTCAGTCCATGGTATTGGATGCTTCAACATGTATAAATATGTATTGTAACATTGAAAGGAACTTAAAGAAAAATCAAGATGGTAGTCTCGGTTTTGGTATCCAGGGGAAAATATCTATGTATATGTTTTTTATGTGTTATGCTCTCGCATTGTTTATTTTCTTTGTTTTAGAATTCGTATGCAGGTAATTTTTCTACGGGGTTAAAACCTACAAGTGTTGGAAACTTCATGCCGAACTTAAGCCCAAAAAGTTCCTTAAGGAGAAGGATGAAGGGAAGGCAATTACAATAGTCCAACAAGATCTAGGTTCATATTCAGGTGATGAAAGGAGGATAATCGCCTTGATTACGACAGGTAAAACTTTTGACACTGGTTCAAGTTCGAATGCTATTGCATCTTCATCAAACATAAATCCTTCGAATGAGGATAAAAGAGTTGAATTGCTTAACATAAGGATAACTTCTAATCATACAAAGATAGATACAATGTTTGACAGTGGATCATAGGTGAATTTATTATCTAAATATTTAGTTAAAAGTTTGGGTTTGGAAACACGGAATTATCCAAGACCTTACCCATTAGGATGGCTAAATAAATCAACTTAGATAAAAGTCACCAAACAATGTCGATTAAGATTTTCCATTACAGCTAATTACATTGATGAAGTCGAATTAGATGTGGTTCGAGTAGACATATGTGGAGTTGTCTTAGGAAGTCCTTATCTTTATGATCATGATGAAGTATTATAGACGAGAGAGCATAAATATCACTTTAAGAAAGATGGGGTTGAATTTATTGTCAGCGCACATCAAAACAAAAATCACTTGAATTTAGTTGTTGCTAATCAGATGAAGCAATTAATAAGTTCAAATAAAATATTTGTAATCATGTGTGTAAAGGAACAACATAAGAAAAAACATGATGTTTGTTTAGATTATGAGACTCAGCTTAAATATGGTTTGATTAAAGAGATAGGAACTTTTCTAGTTCTATGTAAAACCAAACATCTTACTCATAATCAGGGAATACCACATGAATTACAGTTTGTGGCTAAAGCTCCTCTTCCTAATGTAAGAATGAATCAATTCAATCCAAGTTTGGAAATTAATAGTTACAGGGATATAGGTCAGTATTGGGGAAATTCAGTGTTACATTTCTCTTATATTGTGTCACCAATTCATGTTTCGAACAGTTTGGAAACCTCTTTTCAAGTGGAGAGGAAACCTATGTGTTTTCATATCAAAGCCTTTTCTAAATTAGTGTCAAAGTATCTAAGGGAAACTTATGCATCAAGGAAAGTGCTAATAAATGGAAACATCATTTAATAAATGAAGGAAAGGTGATTCAAACAAATCAACAACTAATTTAATACTTTCAAAGACAAACTAAGTTGCAGCAATTTTCACCTTACAGTTTGATGGGTTTATGGGAGCAAGTTCACTCAGTAATCAAGAAGAAGAAAAGTATGTCAAGTCAAGTAGCTGGTTTGATGTCAAAAGTATCTTTGATTGTCTCTGTTATTCCAAAAAATAGATTGTTAATACATGTCAATGGTATTGAATAATATCCTCTAGAGACTATTTTCAAAGATGATTCCGAATCACTAACTCATGGTTCTTCATGGAAAGAAATCAATTGTCATGTTCATAACAGGTTGTTTAACCATCGTCGCAAGTTGTACATCTTGTAGATGGATGAAACAGGTCACCGAATCAAAATGTGCCATGGTCAACATCATCAGGGTCATTACTTGTAGGTGATTGATCGAATGTATTGGTACATCATCCAAGGAAGGTGGAAAGTGAGGGAGCTCTACCCTCATCGACTATTTGTTTAGTCAAACTTTTGTGGTCCAAAAGCTTTCAAGTGGAGAGGATTGATCCAAAAGGATCTCGTTAGATCAGTTGCATAGGTCATCGTCAGTGTTCAATGTCGTCGTCAACATTTAGTTCAATGTCGTCAGTTTTGACAATGTTGATTATGGTTCAGGTTATCCAGGTGATTTTTATGGTTTTTCATGGCGTTCAGTTGATGTGTGTTGTACCTAGCTGTCGACATATGCTCATCGTCAGTTCCTCCAGGATTTGGTGTCAACATGAGTTTGTCATCCAGTTTACAGGATTTTATGTCAACATGGGTTTGTCATCCATATTATAGGGTTTGGTTGTTGTCATCATGTGATGAATGTTGCAAATGTCACTCTGCGACACTTTGACATAAAAGGTTATTTTTTTTACCTAATCCAAACCTAATCCTAAAACCCTAACCTAATCCTAAACCTAAATCCATACACATTAACCTACCACCTAATCTCTAAACCATATTACAAATGTAATAAAATACATTACCTAAATCTCAGACCATACTTCAAACATTGCAAAATATATTAAAAGCTAAACCTATGCGTCTAAACCCTAAGTCCCAGACCATAACTCTAAAACCCACTCTCAACATATGTTATAAACAATAAAACATTACAAAAACTATAAAACAACCCATAACTGCATTCTAAAAACCGCAGCAGAACCGTTAATATGTGAACGGTGTGTTGACAACGGTGGAGGTTAGCAGTTAACTACAACATCAATCGTCAACGGAACCAGTCATGTGAATAGAAGAGTTTACACTGCAGAGTTAATGTAATCAAAGTGGAGTTATGATAAGTCGTCAGGAATTTGTCATGTGAATAGTTATGGATAAACCGTTAGAGTTAGCTCTTGAGGCTAACCGCAACGGAAAGTCACAATCACTATCATGTGAATAGCCATAGCTTTGGTAGCAGGAACCGCTGGAGCACTGTCAGCCATGATTGCGGGGACAACCACGGAGGTGGCAACCTGTGGCTGGTCACTTGTAACCGTCAGCCTCCTCCGCCCGACCAACCTAACCACCAACAGATTATGGTTTCATATAATGTTATTTATGAGGTTTTGTTAAGTTTTGTTACTATTATTAATATAACCACCATGCAACCCTATCCTAAAGAGTCAAGAGGTGAATGGATCGAGGATCAAGAACTCTATATTAGCTAAATGCATTCCTAAACTCATTGAAGGAAGTTCAAGTTCACCTGGTGGGTGTTAAAAGACAATTTTTATCATTGGAGTAGGGGGGGGTGATTTTGGTTTTTGTATGTAGATTCTAGAAGTGAGAGGTTGCTTTGTTTTTAGTGTAACAGGAGCATCAGGAGTCAGAATTGGGAACCATGATAGGCATTGGAAATATGGTTCAGAGAGCTTCCGTTTTACAGTTATTAGAAGTGCATGTGTGCACATTCAGTCTGATCTATTCTCTGTGTAATCGAACTCTTTGGTATCAATCCTAATAAAGCAGTCGCCCATCTTGAAAGTGGACCCGGAGACATAGTCCATTGGGGACGAACTTTGTAATCAACTTTTCTGCCTGGTATCGCTGTGTTTTTACTATTTTCACTTCTGTTATGCATCTTAATTATGTTTAATCAACTGTCATAAAGTCTTTCTTCTCAAGCAGTTTCCTCGATTTCTGCACTTTTTGTTAACAATCAATTCAATAATGGCTAACCAATTCTACATCAGATTTAACATATGATCATTTCAGATCATATGATTTGGTATCATAGAAGGTTTCGTTTGTAGAATTTGCCATTGAATGTTAACCAGGTCAAAGTCACAATGAGGAGAAGGAATCCTTGAGCAAATCGATCCTGGGATTGGAAAACGACCAGTTGTTCATAAGTTGACCATGACAGTATATGATGCAGGTGAAAACAATGAACCTAAGATGAGTGATGAACAGTTTTAGCAAGAATTCTTGACTATGCAATAGACGTCCGGATAAATCTACAAAGACAATAAGGCGAGAGATGCAGCTTCTTCTTCAAAGACATCAAAGAAGGAAAAAGGTAAAGGAAAGTCTGATAAACCACCTTAACCTCCATCATCTCCATCATCATCTTCTTCTTCTCCTTCTTCCAGTGCAAAATTTGAAACAGAAAAGAAACATATTAAGACAACTCTTTTAAAAATTGATGTAAAATTTGAGTTACTTATTTATGATGGTGAAATGAATCCTAAAAAGCTTGATAATTGGATTAAGCAGTTAGAAGTGAATTGTCACAATCAGAACATTTCTAACGATAAACGAAAATTCAGTTAACTACACTTAGAATGGGGGGAACAATTTTAATTTGGTGGGAAAGTAAAACTTAGATAGATGTAAAGCAAAAAGGAAAAGTCATCTCTTCATGGTGAAAATTTTAAAAAGCTATTAGAAGATAATTCTATCCTTTAGGATACATGAAGCAAGCTATTATTGATTGGCAGCATCTGAGGCAAGGTAAAGGGAAGAGTGTTTAGGAGTTTACTCAGGAGTTCAGAAAGAAAGCATTGGCGCTTGGTATTCCATTGGATACACGTGAAACTTCATTAAAATACATGGGTAGTTTACATTCATATTCGCAGCATACATTATTGATGTTTAATCCTGATGATTTTGATGAAGTGTGTGTTCAGGCCATACATATTGAATCAAGTGGCAGACCATTCAGGTTTTCATCGTAATCATCCAAAGAGTTTGAAATCAAAGATTCCAATGAAAGTAAGGGGAAGAACAATTTGAAGAGAAAGAAATCCGTGATAGCTCAAAAGGAAAGACCTACTTGTTCTCATTGCCAGAGAATCGGTCATGATGAATCTAAGTGTTGGAAACCACGTCTAGAACTTAAGCCCAAAAAGTTCCTTAAGGAGAAGGATGAAAAGAAGGAAATTGTAGCAGTGCAGTAAGATCTAGGTTTAGATTCAGGTGATGAAAGGAGGATAACCAACATGGTTATGACAGGTAAAACTTTTGACACTGGTTCAAGCTCGAATACTATTCCATCTTCATCAAACATAAATCCTTCAAATGAGGATAAAAGAGTTGAATTGTTTAACATAAGGATAACTTCTAAGCATACAAAGATAGATATAATGTTTGTCAGTGGATCACAAGTTAATTTATTATCTGAATATTTAGTTAAAAATTTGTGTTTCGAAACACAGAATCATCTAATACCTTGCCCATATGGATGTTTAAATAAATAAACTCAGATAAAAGTCACCAAACAGTGTCGATTAAGATTTGCCATTATAGCTAATTACATTGATGAAGTGGAATTAGATGTGGTTCCGGTAGACATATGTGGAGTTGTCTTAGGAAGTCCTTATCTTTATGATCGTGATGCAGTATTTTACAGGAGAGAGCATAAATATCACCTTAAGAAAGATGGGGTTGAATTTATTGTCAGGGCACATCAAAACAAAAATCACTTGAATTTAGTTGTTGCTAATCAGATGAAGCGATTAATAAGTTCAAATAAAATATTTGTAATCATGTGTGTAAAGGAACAACATAAGAAACAACATGATGTTTGTTCAGATTATGAGACTCAGCTTAAAGATGGTTTGATTAAAGAGATAGAAACATTTCCAATTCTATGTAAAACCAAACATCTTACTCATAAGCAGGGAATACCACATGAATTACAGTTTGTGCCTAAAGCTCCTCTTCCTAACGTCAGAATGAATCAATTCAGTCCAAGTATGGAAATTAACAGTTACAGTGATACACGTCAGTATTGGGGAAAGTTAGTGTTACATTTCTCTTAAATTTTGTCACCAATTCATGTTTCGAATAGTTTGGAAACCTCTTTTCAAGTGGAGAGGAAACCTATTTGTTTCCATATCAAAGCCTTTTCTAAAGCAGTGTCAAAGTATCTAAGGAAAACCTATGCATCAGGGGTAAGTGCTATTCAATGGAAACATAATTTAATAAATGAAGGAAAAGTGATTCAAACAAATCAATAGCTAATTCTATACTTTCAAAGACAAACTAAGTTGCAACAATTTTCACCTTACAGTTTGATGGGTTTATGGCAACAATTTCACTTAGTAATCAGGAAGCAGGAAAGTATGTCAAGTTAAGTAGCTGGTTTGATGTCAAAAGTATATTTGATTGTCTCTGTTATTGCGCAAAATATATTTTTAATACATGTTAATGGTATCTACCAATATCCTGTAGAGACTGTTTTCAAAGATGATTATGAATCACTAACTCATGGTTCTTCATGGAAAGAAATCAATTTCCATGTTCATAACAGGTTGTTTGACCATCGCCGCAAGTTGTACATCTTGTAGATGGATGGAACAGGTCACCGAATCAAAATGTGTCATGGTCAACATCATTAGGGTCATAATTTGTAGGTGATTGATCGAATGTATTGGTACATCATCTGGGCAAGGTGGAAAGTGATGGAGCTCTACCCTCATCGACTATTTGTTTATTCACACATTTGTGGTCCAAAAGATTTCAAGTGGAGAGGATTGATCGAGGAGGATCTCGTCAGATCAGTTGCATAGGTCATCATCAGTGTTCAATGTCGTCATCAGCATTCAGTGCAATGTCATCAGTTTCGACAGTGTTGATTATGTTTTAGGTTATCCAGGTGATGTTTATGGTTTTTCATGGTGTTCAGTTGATGTGGTGTTCTACCTGGTTGTCGACATATGATTGTCATTAGTTCCACCAGGATTTCGTGTCGACATGAGTTTGTCGTCCACTTTACAGGATTTTGTGTCAATGTGGGTTTGTCGTCCATATCATATGGTTTGGTTGTCGTCATCATGTGATGAATGTCGCAAATGTCACCTTGCGACACTTTGATGCAAAAGGTTAATTTTTTTTACCTAATCCTAAACCTAAATCCATGCAGATTAACCTAACAACTAAGCTCTAAACCATATTACAAATGTAATAAAATATATTACCTAAGTCTCAGACCATACTTCAAACATTGAAAAATATATTAAAACCTAAACCTATGTGTCTAAACACTAAGTCCTAGACCGTAACTCTAAAACCTACTCTCGGCATTTGTTATAAACAATAAAAAATTACAAAAAATTTAACACAGTCCTTATCCGTGTTCTCAAAACTGCAATGGAACCGTTAATATGTGAACGGTTTGTTGAAAACATCGGAGGTTAGCAGTTAACCGCAACATCAAGAGTCAATGAAACCGGTCATGTGAATAGAAGAGTTTACACCACAAAGTTAATATAACCGCAACAAAGTTATGATAAGCCGTTAGGACAGTTGTCATGTGAACGGTTATGGATAAACCGTTACGGTTAGGGCTTGAGTCTAACCACAGCAGGAAGTCACAACCGCTATCATATGAACAACTGGAGCTTTGGTAGCCGGAACCACCAAAGCACGATCAGCCGTGACCATCGAGGCAAGCTCGGAGGTGGTAGCCTATGGCTGATCACTTGTAACCATCAGCCTCCTCTACTAGGTCAACCTAACCACTAGCGGATTATGGTTTAATTTAATGTTGTTTATGGGTTTTTGTTAAGTTTTGTTACTATTATTAATATAACCACCATGCAACCCTATCCTACGGAGTCAAGAGGCGAATGGACCAAGGCCCAAGAACCCTAAATTAGCCAAATGCATTCTTAAACTCATTGAAGGAAGTTCAAGTGCACCTGGTGGGTGTTAAAATATAGTTTTCTCATTGAAGTAGGGGGGAGTGATTTTGGTTTTTGTATGTAGATTCTAGAAGTGAGAGGTTGTTTTGTTTTTAGTGTAATAGGTGCATCGAGAGTCGAAATTGGGAAACATGACAAGCGTTGGATAGATGGTTCATAGAGATTCCTTTTGAGAGCGATCAAAAGTGCCTACATGCACATTTAGTCTGGCATATTATCTGTGTAATCAAACTCCTTGGTATCAATCTTAATAAAGGGGTTGCCCATCCTGAAAGTAGACTCGGAGACGTAGTCCATCAGGGACGAACTCCGTAATCAACCTTTTTTCTGGTATCACTTTGTTTTTATTGTTTTCACTTCTGTTATGCATCTTAATTATGCTTAATCAGCTGTCGTAAAGTCTTTCTTCTCAAGAAGTTTCCTCAATTTCCACACTTTCAGTTAACAATCAATTCAATAATGGCTAATAAATTCTACATCAGTTTTAACATATGATCATTTCAGATCATATAATTTGGTATCAGAGTAGTTTTTGTTTGTAGAATTTTCCATTGAATGTTAACCAGGTCAAATTCGCAATGAGGAGAAGGAATCATTGAGCAGATCGATCCAAAGATTGGAAAATGACGAGTCGTTAATAAGTCAACCATGACAGGATCTGATGCAAGTGAAAACACCGAAACTAAGATGAGTGATGAATAGTTTCAGCAAGCATTCTTCTTCTTCTTCTTCTAGTGTAGAATATGAAACATAAAAGAAACCTAAGAAAACATCTCTTTTAAAACTTGATGTAAAATTTGAGTTACCTATTTATGATGGCGAAATGAATCCTGAAAGGCTAGATAATTGGATTAAGCAATTATAAGTGTATTGTCGCATTCAAAACATTTCCAACGATAAAATGAAATTTCAGTTAGCTAAACTTAGAAAGGGGGGAACAACTTTAATCTAGTGGGAAAGTAAAACTCATATAGATGTAAAGCGAAAAGGAAAATTCATCTCTTCATGGGATAATTTTTTAAAAGCTCTTAGGAAACAATTATATCCTTTAGGATACATGCAACAAGTTGATATTAATTGGCAGAATTTGAGCCAAGGTAAAGGGCAGAGTGTTCAGGAGTTCACTCGGGAGTTCAGAAAGAAAGCATTGGCGCTTGGTATTCCATTGGATACACGTGAAACTTTATTAAAATACATCGGTAGTTTACATTCATATTTGTAGCATACATTATTGATGTTTAATCCTAATGATTTTGATGAAGGATGTGTTCAGGCCATACATATTGAATCAGGTGGCAGACCATTCAATTTTCATCGCAATCATCCAAAGAGTTGGAAATCAAAGATTCCAATGACAATAAGGGGAAGAACAATTCGAAGAGAAGGAAAGACCTACTTGTTCTCATTTCTATAGAATCGGTCATGATGAATATAAGAGTTGGAAACTTCATCCAGAACATAAGCCCAAAAAGTTCCTTAAGGAGAAAGATGAAAAGAAGGCAATTGCAGCAGTGTAGCAAGATCTAGGTTCAGATTCAGGTGATGAAAGGACAATAACCACCATGGTTACAATAGGTAAAACTTTTAACATTAGTTCAAGTTCGAATACTATTGCATCTTCATCAAACATAAATCCTTCAAATGAGGATAAAAGAGTTATATTGTTTAACATAAGGATAACTTCTAAGCATACAAAGATAGATACAATGTTTCACAGTGGATCACAGGTGAATTTAATATCTGAATATTTAGTTAAAAGTTTGGGTTTGGAAACACGGAATCATCCAAGACCTTACCCATTAGGATGGCTAAATAAATCAACTCAGATAAAATTCACCAAACAGTGTCGATTAAGATTTTCCATTACAGCTAATTACATTGATGAAGTGGAATTAGATGTCGTTCTGGTAGACATATGTGGAGTTGTCTTAGGAAGTCCTTATCTTTATGATCATGATGCAGTATTTTATAGGAGAGAGCATAAATATCACCATAAGAAAGATGGAGTTGAATTTATTGTTAGGGCACATCAAAACAAAAATCACTTGAATTTAGTTGTTTCTAATCAGATGAAGCGATTAATAAGTTCAAATAAAATATTTTTCATCATGTGTGTAAAGGAACAACATAAGAAACAACATGATGTTTCTTCAGATTATGAGACTCAGCTTAAATATGGTTTTATTAAAGAGATAGAAACTTTTCCAGTTCTATGTAAAACCAAACATCTTACTCATATGCAGGGAATACCACATGAATTACAGTTTGTGCCTAAAGATCCTCTTCCTAATGTAAGAATGAATCAATTCAGTCCAAGTTTGGAAATTAATAGTTACAGGGATCAGGTCATTATTGGGGAAAGACAATGTTACAGTTATCTTATATTGTGTCACCAATTCATGTTTTGAATAGTTTGGAAACCTCTTTTCAAGTGGAGAGGAAAGCTATTTGTTTTCATATCAATGCCTTTTCTAAAGCAATATCAAAGTATCTAAGGGAAACTTATGCATCAAGGGAAAGTGCTAATCAATGGAAACATCATTTAATAAATGAAGGAAAAGTGATTCAAACAAACCAACAACTAATTCAATACTTTCAAAGACAAACTAAGTTGTAGCAATTTTCACCTTATAGTTTGATGAGTTTATGGCAACATGTTCACTTAGTAATTAGGAAGCAGGAAAGTATGTCAAGTCAAGTAGTTGGTTTTATGTCAAAAGTATATTTGATTGTCTCTGTTATTTCGCAAAATAGATTGTTAATACATGTCAAGGGTATTGAACAATATCCTGTAGAGACTATTTTCAAAAATGATTATGAATCATTAACTCATGGTTCTTCATGGAAATAAATAAATTTCCATGTTCACAACAGGTTGTTTGACCATTGTCTCAAGTTTTACATCTTGCAAATGGATGGAATAGGTCACCAAATCAAAATGTTCCATGGTCAGCATCATCAGGGTCATCACTTCCAGGTGATTGATCGAATGTATTGGCACATCATCCGGGCAAGGTGGAAAGTGAGGGAGCTCTACCCTCATCGACTATTTGTTTAGTCAAAATTTTGTGGTCCAAAAGCTTTCAAGTGGAGAGCATTGATCCAGGAGGATCTCTTCAAATCAGTTTCACAGGTCATCGTCAGTGTTTAGTGTTGTTGTCAGCATTCAGTTCAATGTCGTTAGTTTCGATAGTGTTGATTATGGTTCAGGTTATCTAGGTGATGTTTATGGTTTTTCATGGTGTTCAGTTGATGTGGTGTTGTACCTAGCTATCGACATATTCTTGTTGTTAGTTCTGCCAAGATTTGGTGTCAACATGAGTTTGTGTCCACTTTACATGATTTTGTGTCAACGTGGGTTTGTCGTCCATATTATAGGGTTTGGTTGTCATCATCATGTGATGAATGTCGCAAATATCACTCTGTGACACTTTGATGTAAAAGGTTTTTTTTTTACCTAATCCAAACCTAATCCTAAAACCCTAACCTAATCCTAAACCTAAATCCATACACATTAACCTAACACCTAAGATCTAAACCATATTACAAATGTAATAAAATATATTACCTAAGTATCGGATCATACTTCAAACATTGAAAAATATATTAAAACGTAAACCTATGTGTCTAAACCCTTTGTCTTAGACCATAACTCTAAAACCCACTCTTAGCATATGTTATAAACAATAAAACATTGCAAAAACTATAACATAATCCCTAACCGCATTCTCAAAACCGCAACAGAACCGTTTATATGTGAATGGTGTGTTGACAATGACGAAGGTTAGTAGTTAACCGCAACATCAACAGTCAACGAAACCAGTCATGTGAACATAAGAGTTTACACCACAGAGTTAATGTAACCGTAGCAGATTTATGATAATCCATCAGGACAATTGTCATGTGAATGGTTATGGATAAACCATTAGAGTTACGGCTTGAGGCTAACCATAGCGGGAAGTCACAACCACTATCATGTGAAGAGCCAGGGCTTTGGTAGCCGGAATTTCTAGAGCACGGTCAGCCGTGACCACTAGAGCAAGTGCGTAGGTGGCAGCCTATGGCTGGTCACATGTAACTGTCAGCCTCCTCCGCCCGGTCAACCTAATTGGCAGTGGATTATGGTTTAATATAATGTTATTTATGGGTTTTTGTTAAGTTTTGTTACTATTATTAATATAACCACCATGAAACCCTATCCTAAGGAGTCAAGAGGTGAACGGACCGATGCCCAAGAACCCTAAATTAGCCAAATGCATTCCTAATCTCATTGAAGGAAGTTCAAGTGCACCTGGTGGGTGTTAAAATGCAGTTTTTCTCATTGAAGTAGGGGGGAGTGGTTTTAGTTTTTGTATGCAGATTTAGGAAGTGAGAGGTTGTTTTGTTTTTAGTGTAACATGAGCATTAGGAGTCGGAATTCGGAACTGTGATAGGCGTTGGAAAGCTGGTTCAAAGAGCTTCCTTTTGACAATGGTCAGAAGTACCTGCATGCATATTCAGTCTGGTCTATTATCTGTGTAATAGAACTCTTTGGTATCAATCCTAATAAAGCGATCGCCCATCTTGAAAGCAGGCCCGAAGACATAGTCCATCAGGGATGAACTGTGTAATCAACTTTGTTGTCTGGTATCACTGTGTTTTTACTATTTTCAGTTCTATTATGCATCTTACTTATGTTTAAATAGCTGTCGTAAAGTATTTATTCTCAAGTAGTTTCCTCGATTTCCGCACTTTCAGTTAACAATCAATTCAATAATGGCTAATCAATTCTACATCAATTTTAACATATGATCATTTCAAATCAGGTACAAAGCTAGACTTGTTTGAAAAGGTTATGATCAATAAGAAGGTATAGACTTTGAAGAAACATTTGCACCAGTAGCAAGACTCAAATACATAAGAGTGTTTCTTGCACTTTTAAGTTTTCGAAATTTCAAATTTTATCAAATGGATATAAAATATTCTTTCCTTAATGGAGATCTAGAAGAAGAAGTATATATTGAACAACGAGAAGGCTTCATTTTGGAGAATGATGAAAACCTTGTATGCAAACTCAAAAAGGCTTTATATGGGTGTTGGTGGTGCTAGACCCGCCAACATGTCAAGGGGATCTCCCTCGTAAGAATTCCCAATTAGACCTCAGACTGTTTGGTGTAGGAGTCCCAGTAGTGGGTCATAAGGTAATGTCTTGACCGTGATGTCGCACAGAGGTAAGTAAGATAACTCTGTCAGTAGCAAGCATGTGATTGATCCAGTGAGTCAAGGGAGGTGTATGAAAGGCTCTAACACATAAAGGGAAGATGAGGGTGAAGGTGAGTTCTAGGTTGAAAGGGATCAATCCCAATTCGGCTAGGAACACAAAACACCAAAGGACATGCACAGCTTCTGGTGGAGCAGTCCACTCAGATGTGGAAGTCACATCATACAAGGTAAGATAACACATACAACACTCACATATCAATCCGATACGAGTGCAATGATTCTTACAACAAGTTTCATGTGAAAGATCTATCTGGTGTCCGACAGAGTAGTCGACACGGGTGGTGAAAACATTAATAGCATATACAACACATTAAAAAAAAGATTCATATAATTGCATACAAATCATTTCATATACAAATATGTAAGTTAAACAACATATATCATTAAGGCAACTGGAACACTCCAATTACAATAAAAACATATGCATGAAAATGTGTTGCCTCTTCTTATATAAAGAAGTGTAAGCTCCCACCATACAATACATCCATGTAAACCTCCTAGCCCCATCAGTGGAACATTACAGCCACATCTTCCTGCTCCTCCAAAGAGATGAACCAGCTCCATGTATGGGGAAGCCAAGGTGCGTTACAATATTGTCCAAGCTCTTTCTAATATAGTCTTATCAGAAGCTTGGCTGACCAAAAGCCTCTACAATGAGTTATGAGGGACTATTTATAGAAAAGGGTGGGGTGACCATTGACATTCCCCTTTGTGACAATTCAAATACCCTCATGACTCTTTACCTACTCTAAGACTATTAAATCTAACGATTGACACTTGACTTACACTTGACATGACTCAACATTACAATGCACATGTGCTCATGTGAGACAACATGGCTTGAGAAAGCCTTGTGAAACATCACTGACACTCGGTCCGTTGTGATGAGACCAACTCTTTGACATGCTTGTGATGGTTAAGGTGGTGAGTTGATGCCAAGCTTGGTCATCTATGATGGTGTGCATGCTCTCATGGCGACATCTTGCTGAAGCGAACTCTTGCTTCCATTACAACTGGTGCATTGGTTCGGCTCCTTCATCCAACTCATCTGCTAACATGCACATGGTCTTCTTGGGTGTAGATGAACCGGAAACACATTGATGCATAGTGTCTGTGCTAACCTTCAAGTGTGTGCTAGTGGTCATACGCATCAAATTGCCGGAGTACATGTTCAGCCCTAGTTGAACTTGCTTCTTGTCTTCACCTTCGTGAGTGTGTTGGATGGGCTAGATTGCATGTGTGCACTCAACGACATGCATGTTTTTGAATCCATTGCATGCGAACAACAACACTACTCACCATGTCTTTTTTGCGTCAACTGCTAGGATGGATATTTAACTTGTACGGGTGCAATTTCATCCGTGAGTGCATATTGTGCTCACTGTTGTTCCTATTCTTGCTTCACGCGCAATCTCCATTTCATGTCATCACTTCATAGCCAGAGTCTCCAAAGTTGCTTTCATCATTAATGGACCTGCTTAATCTTACAACCTTGTTCTGCCTCCTTGTTTTCAACAACCCTCCTCTTACATTCATTGCATTTGGTATGATGTCTTCTGATGTTGTTCATGGTACTACTCGATGTGATGTTGCTGCTATCATATCATGATGTTTTTGTCTACAAACAACTTGATGTCTTCATGGGTGGGCAAGTCCATGGAAACTTGATCGACTGCATCGGTAAGTGTGCTATGAACGGTGGCTTCATCTCTCCTCTCCTGGAAACCATTGTACCTGTACTTTTGAGAGGTAGATGAACACCTGGGATACCTAGAGACATGGAAACACTCATGGCAAGCAATCTGTTAGTCGAAAACCAAAATGAACATGAGAACTGACTTGAAACATACATGGGTGCATGATCAAGAAGGTTGCGCAATTTTGGCCTGGAGGTCGGGAGACTGACTGCCAAGACTGCATAAGGTACAGTATGGGTTGTTGGGATACTGGCTCACTGATGGAACTGCGTAATGGACAGTCCAGTCTGACTACTGACTATTGGGATTGCACAATGCACAATTCCAGTTGGGAAGGACTGCTGGCCCAGGGACATATTTGTGCAATTTCTTGGGCCAAGCAGCCACTGTCCTGAAAAATGTGCAAAACAGTCTTGGAGGCCAGTGCTGGGTAGGAATGCACAAATCTGGAGAGGAAGGCAAACCTTCCTTTCCTAGATTATGCAATGCGGTCTTGGTGAAGGTAGAGCCTGGGCCAAGGTTGGCCTGACTCGCCGACAGGCAATTGAAAGTGAGTAAGTTAGTGAATTCATGGCAACACTAATTGATAGTAGAAGTGATTAACAGTGCATGCAAAAGATGAATGAAAGATTCAACAAACAGATCAACATGCATGTGGGTAAGGAAGTTCGGCGGTTGGGCGAACGTCTGTGAAAAATCATTTCATGCATGCAACAACAGTGAGATAGCAACGAAAAATGAAACATAACTAGAACAAGCTAGTATAAATGTAAACAACAACAAGCGTTCAAAGAAATCAAGCAAACAATACTCATACAAGCGAAAACCAAAAAAGCAACAGAAATGCAACACAAGGCATGGGAAATGGGCTTACCCCAAAACATTTGAGTTGAACGTGCCAACTACTCCTAGAAATGGTGTGGGATGTTAGAGCTGTAAGATTGATGTGAGGAATGAGATCTGTAGCATCCGGTTGATGAATTTTGATAACATTGAGGTTGTAACACGCATGCCACAAATCTAGGGAAAGCGACACTTGGTGGAAGGTTTCTGAAATGATCCTTGCTTGTAACCTCCAACTACTAAACATAGATCTTTGAAACAAGAAATTCCTTTCCATGCTTCCTTGGGATAACAACCCATGCATGCAAGTTTGTTTTTCTCAGTCATGGAGGGAACCAATCAACTCAGCTGCACATGCAAGCGACTGCTTGAACGATTGAAGGAAATGCACATTTCTGGCTGGGAGTTGGGTTGACTACCCAAGAGCTTTGTGCAATTTCTAGGCAAAGCAGCTGACTGCTACCTAGATTTGCACAAATTCTGGGTTGAGAAGCCCTACTGGGGAAATGTGCACAAATCCTATTGGGAGTGTTGACTAGAAAGATTACACAATCCTAGAGCCCAGGAGGCTGCCAGAGAGGATTGTACAATTTCTGGAGGGAAGGATGGTTTCCCTCCAGAAATGCACAATTTTCAAGGGGAAGTTTCTCAGCCTGTAGCTCGACCAAGTATGTGTAAGCAGCATGTGAAGGGAAAGGATCAAACTGTGATTGATAGGTTACCTTTGTGCAAGAAAGACACTAAAGCTTGAGGACTTGACGAAACAAGGCAAGGTGTTGTGTAAGGTTGGTAGGGGGGCTCCAAAACAGGCTAAGGGAAAATTTTGGAGGGTGGTTGTAGCCACTACAACACTTGGTGACACACTGGTAGAATTATAACTCTCTAAATGGACCTTGTTCATGAAAAGCGAGTCTAACACATTCGGAAGTATTGTTCACCTCTCAGCTCATCTTGGCTTCACACTAGCATGATTGTAAGATGTAGCATCTGCTAGAATCTTGGTCGATTGATACACATTCAAAGCCAAGGCAACATAGTTGTTTCGATTAGGGTTGTTTCGATTAGGGTTGAGGGGTATATAGGTGCACAAGCAGTATAGTCGTCAGAGTCTTAGTTTCATCTCAAGTGTTGCTCCACTGCCAGCAGGCCTAGATAATACCTTGGTGGAGTCACACATGAACACAAGCATGGCTCCGTTGCCAGTGAGCGTGTAGGTTTTAACCCCGTACAAAAATTACCTGCATACAAATTCTAAAACACATAAAATAAAACATGCGAGAGCATAACACATAAAACACATATACACAGATATTTTCCCCTGGATCCCAAAACTGGGACTACCAGCTTGATTTTTCATTATGTTCCTTTCAATGTTATAATACATATTTATACATGCTGAAGCATCCAATACCATGGAATGAAAACCATCGTGTCCAAAAACATGTGCAAAAATCATGCACAAAACCATAGGTGGGTCTGCCCCCTCAAACCCTGCACCACTCAGACCCCCTGTGACCCCCCCGCTATGCAATCGGCGCAATGAAGGGGGGGCTATGCCCCCCCTCTAACCCCCCAATTAACTACGTGGGCTAGTCGTGGAAAGAATATAACACAATCAAACATTCTCCCACTTGTTGTTTTCTTTCCATAGGGGGCCACAAGAGAGCTTAGTCATTTATCCAACCCTGCAACGCCCATTGTTTCTCCACACCAAGAGAAATTCTTAGAGCTTACAGATTTTGTCAATGCATCTGCAGTATTCTTCAAAGTGTTCATATTTACCAGCAACACCTTTTTTTCTTCTATCATATCCCTCACAAAGTGATACTGAACATCAATGTGCTTTGTCTTTGAATGATATGCAGGGTTCTTTGTCAATAAAATTTCACTTTGGCTGTCACAGTCTATCCTTATAGCTCCCTGTAATAACCCCATACTTGAACACAATCTTTGCAACCAAACTGATTCCTTGCTTGCATGAGTGGCTACCATGTATTTTTCCTCTGTAGTTGGTAGTGCCACTACATATTATTTCTTACTCATCCAACTGACTACACCTCCAAATAGGTTAAAGACATACCCACTTGTAGATCTTCTCTGATCCAGATCTCCAGCCCAGTCTGCATCAACAAAGCCACGAATATCCAGCACTCTTTATAATTCTCGTATTCCTTGGTAGCACAAACCATAATCACTAGTGCCACACAAATACCTAAAAACCCACTTCACTGCTATCCAATGCTCCTTTCCTGGTTTTGACATAAACCTGCTCAATACTCCCACTGCATGTGCAATGTCTAGTCTAGTATAAACCATTGCATACATCAAGCTACCAACTGCACTTGCATATGGAACATGGGACATGTCCTCTTCCTCTTCTTCTGTCTTAGGACACTGTTCAGCAGATAACTTTACACCTACAGGAATAGGAACCTTTACCGGTTTACTATCGTGCATATTAAATCTCTGCAATATTGTCTCGACATACTTCCTCTGGTTTAACCAGAGCTTCCTCTTTGCCCAAACTCTTTCAATTTCCATGCCCAAAATATAGTTTGCAGCACCAAAATCTTAAATGTCGAATTTGGAGAACAATTGGGTCTTCAAATCTTGTATAATTTCTTTGTCATTTCCAACTAGAAAAATATCATCCACATACATGACCAAATAAATAACACGGTCACCAATTAATTTAAAATACACACAGTGATCTGCTTTGCTTCTGGTGAAGCCAAGTCCCCATATAAATGTATCAAATTTTTTATACCACATCCTTGGTGACCGTTTTAACCCATACAGAGACTTCTTTAACTTGCATACCAGTTCTTTCTTAACCTTCACCGCAAAGCCTTTAGGTTGCTTCGTGTAGATTTCCTCTTCCAGATCCCATTGAAGAAATGTTGTCTTCACATCCATCTGTTCTACCTCAAAATCAAAAGTAGCAGAAACAGATAAAAGTAATCTAATAGAAGTTACCTTGGAAACAGGAGAAAAAATATCACCAAAATCAATTCCTGACCCCTGGGAATAACCTTTTGCTACCAACCAAGCTTTGGATTTCTCCACCTTTCCTTCTGCATTTGTCTTCTTCTTGAACACCCATTTGCTGCCAATGGGTTTCCTTCTAGCCAGCAACTCCACCAGATCCCAAGCCTCATTTTTGTGCAAAGATGCCATTTCATCAACCATGGCCTCTTTCCAAAGTTTTCCATCCTCTGAATCTATTGCTTCCTTCACAGTTCTGGGATCATAATCAATAATAAATAAAGCAAAATTTGAACAGAAAGTAGATGGACTATACTTTTCTAGCTACCTTCTTTCTCGAACTGATCTTCTCACACCTGGAGTTTATGGCTCTTCATCTTCTGATTCCTCCTCTACTGTAGAGTCTGATTCTTCCTCCTTTAGCTCAAACTCTATCTTCTCAAGTTCCTTTGATTGGACTTCATGTTTAATAACATCTTTCACCTCTCTAAACACCACATATTGGCTATACACAACCTTCCTTGTTACTGGGTTCCAAAGCTTATAACCCTTTAAACCATCCTTATACCAAATAAAGATGCACTTTTCAGATTTACTATCCAACTTGGTTCATTTCTCCTTTGGAACATGTACATATGCATCACATCCAAATACCCTCAAATGTGAAAGAAAGGGTTTCTTACTAGTCCATACCTCTCATGGAGTTTTATCCTCCAATGCTGATGAAGGTCATTTGTTAACCAGGTAACATGTTGTCCCCACCGCCTCTGCCCAGAATTCTTGTCCTAACCCGACACCACTGAGCATGCTTCTTGCCCTTTCCATCAACGTCTTGTTCATTCTTTCTACAACTCCATTTTGCTGAGGTGTATATGGAGTAGTCTTCTACCATGCTATACCATACTTCTTACAGAATTATTCAAATTCCTTACTGCAAAACTCTCCACCATTATCTGTCCTCAGCACCTTTATCTTCTTTTCTGTCTCGTTTTTCACCAGAGCCTTGAATTCTTTAAATCTGTCAAAGACTTCAGATTTCTTCTTAAGGAAATATATCCATGTATTCCTTGAGAAGTCATCTATAAATGATACATAGTACACAGACTTACCTAGTGATGGAACCTTTACAGGTCCAAACACATCACTATGCACAAGCTCTAATATATGTTTCGCCCTCTTACCACCAGAGGGGAAACTCACCTGATTCTGCTTCCCATATACACAATTTTCATAGAAATCAAAATCCAAAGAGCTATTACTCATACCTTCTACCATACCTTTACCATGAAGTATTCAAAGGCCCTTCTCTCCAATATGTCCAAGCCTTTGATGCCACAACATGATCTTCTCTCTAGAGACCACTAGATTTTCTGCTCCACTTTTAGGAACCACAGAACTGTTGCACCCATCAACAACCATGCTACCTTGCAACTTGTATATAGTTCCAATCTGAACTCCACACATCAGTACCAGTGCTCCCCGAACCATCTTGCAGGTATCCTTCTCGAACACTGTTTTTACACCTACATCATCTAACTTGCTTACAGAAATCAAATTTCTAGCCAATGCAGGAATATGTAGAACACCAAGAAGTGTTCTAACTCTTCCACCTTGCAACTTTAACTTTACTTTCCCACGACCAACGATTCTAGCCTTCCTATCATCCCCTAATAAGACATCACCACCATCGTATTTCTCATACTCACAGAACCACTCTCTATGGGGAGTGAAGTGAAAGGATGCACCTGAGTCAATCAACCATGTCTCATCATCTACATGTGTACTTGAAGAAGCCAAGTGCACATCCCCACCTTCATCTGAGGTGGTTTTCACCTCTGTAGAACGAGTATCATCAGATCGCTTTCCTTTATCAAGAGCTTTAGATTTACAGTCCCTTTTGTAGTGCCCTTTCTTTCTGCATTTCCAGCACACCACCTTTACAGGTTTTCCTGGAGATTTAGATCTCCCTCTAGATTTAGATCTCCCACTCGATGACTTATTTTTGTTTCTGTTTTGGGACCGTCCTCTTACAGACAAGGCATCACCATTCTGGCTCTCCATATTTTTCCATCTCATCTCCTCTCTCAGCAAGGATGAGACTATTTCATCAAACTGAAAGGCAGTTGCATTGCTACCTATTGCAATAACCAGACTATCCCATGAATCTGGTAGAGAACACAACAAACTGATGCATTTATCTTCATCTGAAATTTTAATATCAACAGATGCTAACTGACTTGCCACAGTATTAAATGCGTTCAGATGCTCTGTCATCGAGTCTCCATCTTTCAGCCTCAGGTTATACAGCTTTTTCCGCAAGAACAGTTTATTCACTAGAGACTTAGATTGGTACAAAGTCCCTAACTTGTCCCACAAACCCTTCACTGTAGCTTCCCCTAATACATTCAACAATACTGAATCTAAGACACACAATCGTATTATGCTCTTTTCCTTTCGATCCAACTTCTTCCATTCTTCATCGGACACACCCATTGGTTTAGCACCCAGATCTACCGTGATCCACTGATCTTTATCCACCAACAGATCTCCATCCTGAGTTCCCACAACTCAAAACTTTGACCATTAAATTTCTCGATCTCTATCTTTCCACCGCTTGCCATCTTCTTTCACCACCAGAATCGATCTCGCAAATCTCCCACTGAACAGGTTCTACCACATGCCTGAGTGAAACCCCTCAGCAAAAAAGATGTCCCCTTGAAGCCAAAACAGCTCCGATACCAAATGTAGGTTTTAACCCCATAAAAAAAATTACCTGCATACGAATTCTAAAACACATAAAATAAACCATGCGAGAGCATAACACATAAAACACATATACACAAAGATTTCCCCTGGATCCCAAAACTGGGACTACCAGCTTGATTTTTCATTATGTTCCTTTCAATGTTATAATAAATATTTATACATGCCGAAGCATCCAATACCATGGATCGAAAACCATTGTGACCAAAAACATGTGCGAAAATCATGCACAAAACCATAGGTGGGTCTGCCCAACCTAACATAGATTCCAAAACCAACATTTTCTAGGGCGCTGGCTTGGACCCCATAGAGTGGGGTTACCTACACCACTCAAAAAACCTATGACCCTCCCGCTATGCAATCAGAGCAATGAGGGGGGGCTCCACCCCCCCTCTAACCCCCTAGTTAACTACGTGGGCTAGACGTGGAAAGAATATAACACAACCAAATAGAGCGTGGTTAGTACCCCAGTAGAGTTACTTGCATCACCTCCATGTGCAGGAAGCCTTTCTCTTCTTTCACCTTATTAATTTTTCATTTTTCACTGTGCATAGCACTTATTCATTTTAGAGGTGTAAGAGGAATCCCGACTTATTGAGAGGATAAGAGGTTGTTCCAGTAGAGAAGTAGTTTATTGTATCTCTGACATTTCTATTAAGGTTTTACCCCTCACCTTACTCTACTTGACTGAGCTGACAAGGGTTAACCCAAAAATAACCAACTAGAGAAGGTGACACTAGTTACTGCACAATTGTTTTGTTTTCACCAAGGTTCACTTTGAATAGTACATATTTTCCTTTGACATATCATGGACTAGAAGTAACAAACTCATCATAGAGAGGAAAGATGACAGATAACCAGGTTGTTGAAAATAGCAACAAGAAATGCTAAATATAGAAGTGCTAAAAATAGCATTGCTATAAATATCATTTTGGGATACATTCCAATTTTAGTTAGTTCCTGAACTAAAATTGAGAATTAAAAATCGAATTTGATCTTAGCAGTTGTTTGAAAAATAATTAATTATTTCATCTTGAGTTAATTAGTTGGAGAAAATCAAACATGAAGTCTATGTGAAGACATGCAACCGTTTTCCCTCTGATTAAGAATGTTATCCCTTAATTAAGGAGATCAGGATGAGTTGTACTTTGAGTTGTAATTAGTTAGCTCAGTTAACTGAGTTAAGTCCAGTTAGATTAGTTCCAACAGTTTGTGGAATTGGTTGTGAGTTCAGTTAGTTAATGTATGCATGCATGTAACTAGTTTACTTCAGATAACTAAATATTCTCTCATAAATAACTCATGCATGTCAGTTCAGTCAGAGACCCAGTTGAGATCAGAGGATGGGACAATGTACTATCAGTTGCAGGAATATTCCATTGAGGATATCTCTTGCATGCAGAAGGAATTCATTCCTTGAGGATTGCGTAATTATTTCTGAGTTTGGTGAGTTGTGTGAGAGGTGAATTCACACAGGTGGTAGCCAAAGGACCAAGGATAAACTGCGCAAGGAAATAGGAGGCTTGGAGGTCTGAAGTAAGATATATGTTGTGTCTATTCAGTCTATGAGCAGCATTGAGGGATTGTACTGAGAGCTAGATAGCTTGTGAGCTAAAGCTTTGTGTAATCCGGAGATATTTCCACTTGTATGATACTACAGATAGTGGAGTTTTTAGCTGAGGCTTTCCCCAGAGTATTCGTCTGTGTTCATGTGTGATTGATTTCTCGTTCTTTGTTATATGTGTTCTTTTTGATCTTGCTCAAAATCGATTAAGCTTCCGCAATTTTTTTTGTAGAAGTAGATCAAGTATTTTTCTTTAGTATATTTCATTATCAAGTGATCTACAGTGAGAAATTCTACATGGTATCAGAGAAAAGGTTATCAAAGCAGAGAATATCATACAAAGAAGGGAGAAGCTTGAAGTTTGAAGTTCCCCATTATAGAAATCAAATTCTTATCACATCTCAAATTTCACCAATGGCATTCATCGATTTGAGACTCGAGTATGCCCTGGATGGCAGCTCGAATTATATAGCCTGGAAGGATCTTGAAGGACTTCATTGATCAAGAAGTCCCCAAGCTAGTAGCAACCAATGCCCAAGAATTGGCAGAATGGAAGAAATGTGTGGCTAGAGCAAGGAGGATTCTTCTAGAGGGAGTTCGAGACCACATTGTCTCAAGTCTCCATGGGAAGGAGACACCGTTTTCAATGTGAAAAACATTGAAGGATCTATATAAGAACAATAGTGATCAGAGGAAGCTAGCATTGAAAAGCAAGCTTGGGAAAATCAAGTGTGAAAAGTGAGACATGATCTCTACATATCTGAACAAGCTCACCACCTACAAGGATGAGCTTGGAAGTGTAGGAGTCATGACAGCCGATGATGACATGGTGAGTCTTGCTCTCCTCGAGCTTCCTAAGAGCTGGCATAGCTACCAAGACTCAGTAAATGGATGAGAGAAACTGCCATAATGGGAACGATTTTGGTCGGATCTGATGCAGGAGGAGATAAGGAGAAGCACCAGAGAGGGATCTTCATCAAAGCAAGATGATGAAGAAAATCTAGCCTTAGCAAGTAAGGCAAGGAAAGGGAAGGGGAAGGCTTCCCATTCCAAATCGAGTTCTTCCCATGGTGGGAAGAAGATTTACAAATCGAAAGTGGGATGCTTTCACTGTCATGAGGTGGGCCATTATGCTACGAATTGTCCATAGAAGAAATCCAAGGAGCGATCCTCGAAAGGATCAGATGGTGAGGCACTGGCCTCATAGTTCGAATTGGATTTCACCCTCATCGCATGCATGGTCTCATCTATGGTGGGTTGTGTTTGGTACCTGGACAGTGGAGCCTCATTCCACATGACCGGCGACAAGAGTCTATTCAGTACCTTGGAGGAGAAGGACTTCAGATGCGCATAGAGATGGGCAATGATGGAAAGTCAAGTGTTTCAGGTGAAGGTAAAATTGTGTTTCAAAGGGAGCATGGAGCTCCTCTCACCCTGACTGATGTAAAGTATGTGTTTAGACTGAAGAAGAACCTGGTGTCCATCGCTATGTTGGAAAACAAAGGCTATGATGTAGTCTTTAGTAAAGGAAAGGCATTCCTGAGGCACATCGGCACTGAACATACCAAGAGGATTGGGATTCAAGTAAAGAATCTCTACAAGCTAGAGGTAGATGGTTGTGTTGCATTGATTTCTGTTAGTGTTAGTATCTACATACTTCCATTGGGGATCAAAATTCACTCTTTTCATTTTCATTTTAGGAGTCCCATACTGAAAATTTTTGCATAATCCCATTATGTCATGACATCCTAATCCACTGATGGTTTTTCTCTCTTCAACTTTTCCCTCATAGACTATACTTGCTGATCCTTCTTCAGATTGGCTTCAGTGATGTTTTTTTAATTAATCCACAGTTCATTTCATTAGGTCATAGGGTATGATTTCATTAATTCTAGGGTTTCATCACCAAGGTTAAGAAACTTATTTCCAAATGTAAATAAAGGTCAGCAAGGATATGAGGATGATCTATAAATCAAGGATGATGGCTTGAAAAGTCATAGCCTACTAAAAATATTATCTTTTTAACTTAATGTAATTTTCACCTCAAAAACATGTTTTTGAGGTGAAAACAGAGTATTTTAAATTTGTTTGTATTTCATATGTAATTTTAAGTTTCTATATGTAATAATGGATCCCAGCTGCACCTAAGAACCTCTCCTTGCTGCATGACAAAGAAACACTGCAAAAGAAATCGAGTCAGATTGAGCATTTATCCACCTGCAAAGACACAACAAGAAAAGGCATTAAAAACAGGGTTTTGAAGAAAGACAAGAAACATTAGAAAGTGGGTTTTTCAAAGTGAAAAATCAAAATGTACTCCTATTTAAGCTCTCATATTTCATTTTCAAAAATCATTATGTTCATTTAGCAAGCAAGGAGTCCAAAAGTAAGAAAAAGAGGCAAGCTTGAGTGAGTTCTGGCGAAGGAAAGCTTGGTGTTGTGCGTAGGCTGTGTGGCGTTGCGCTTCTGGGAGAGACAGGTCAGCGATGTGTGTTGAAGACTTGGTGTTGTGCGTAAAGCCCGGCATTGTGCGTCTGGGAGAATTCCACAATGCAATTTAACACTGTCATTGTGCATCTGGGCACCAGAATTGCGCGTTGAGCAGGAAGGCTCCAAAACCCTCAAAACTTCAAAAAATCTCCAAATTTCTCTCTCTTTCCCTCATTCCAAGTAAGTTAACCTCCTTTACTTCATTTTTGGTTTGCATATCAAAGTTATAAGCACCATTCTCCATGTTAAAAATCAAACCCTAGTTTCACTCCATTCATCCTAAAAACCCTAAACCCCTCTATTTGTCCCCATCACTTATCATTAGAAACTAAAACCCCCCTCCCTCACTGTCATAATTCACATCTTACCTTTCATTGTCCAATCTACCCTAGTACATCCCTTCACTCCTAAAAGAATCCCACTCATTCCCTTTATCCCTTTCTAGGAGTGTGCCACCAAAAAATCTTGCAAACATGGATAGAGAAGACTATGACTATGAGGAGGAAAACACAGCTAGTGACAGATCAGTAGATAGGGCTAGGCAACAGAGAAAACCTCATAAGGGAGGAAGGATTATAAGAGAAGGGCCATCAAACCTCAGGGAATTGCAGGCTTCTCAGTTGGTCGTGTCATTTTTTAGATATCTTGGCTGCTATGAGTTTTGTGAACAAGTAGAGAGAGTCCAATATCACCCAGAGCTCACCAGACTCTTTGTAGCTCATCTTCAAAACAACAAAATAACTCTTGCTTGGGTAACTTTCAAAGTTTCACCATCCATTATTTTAGATGCCACCAGGATTTCTAATGTTGGTGAAAAGTGGTACAAGGCCCAGGATCTTGATGAACACTATTATGAGCCTTACATTAAACCCCAGTACAGAAATCAGGTGAAGAGCCTTTTTCCTTTCAACTTTCTTGAGAATAATTATGTCCCCTTGGTGAGAGTCATCATCAAATATTTCACTTGTGAGGGCAGATTCTCTAGGCTATACACTTATCACATCAGGCTCCTCATGCATTTTACCAGGGTGAATATGTTAAACCTCCCATACTTTTTGTTCAAGAATATTGAGAAGATGGCTCATTTTGTCTAGAAGAAGCCACACCCCTAGCAGATGAGCAGCCTATATCACTACTCCCCGATCAAAATCCTTGTTCTTCATCATCTCAGTCTCTTCAACATCCCTTGAGAAACATTTATTGCTCATGACATATTCAGGGTCCTCAAATTCCTCCACTAGTGTGTCAAGAAGCAGGGGGACCTTCTAGTCAAGTGAAAACGGGTGAAAAGGCCAAGGAAACAAGAACTGCTAAGGTGCCAATTTACTTGACCTATCAGAGGGGCACAAGGAGATTATTTGCAGTATCCAGGCAAGTGTTTGCTCCACGGGATGTGGAAGGGGCCTTGCCTTCTTCATCAACACAGCAGGTACAGGTACAGCAGCTGCACAAATGGAAGGAAAAGGTGCAGGAGGAAGACCTTGATGATGAGGAGGAAAGAGAATTTGATCTAGCAGAGCATGATGAGTTTGAGCAGCATGATACTCAGACCATTGATTTAGAGACTCGGGATCAAGAAACCATCAAAGACATCATCATACGAAAAAGGGAAGCTCAAGTGCAAGCTTTGGTGAACAATTTGGAGAGGGCCAAATACGTAATCGCATATTTGGAGCAAGAAAACAAACAATTGAGTGACAAACAAGTTCTCATGGAGCTTGAAATGCTCAAGATGAAACAACAAAGTGGCAGAGAGGCACAGATTACTTTGACCCCTATTGAGCTGGA
Organism: Pinus tabuliformis; assembly: GCA_031772625.1. Lineage (NCBI taxonomy): Eukaryota > Viridiplantae > Streptophyta > Pinopsida > Pinales > Pinaceae > Pinus > Pinus tabuliformis. The sequence continues at coordinate 727,227,650 of CM062806.1, read as the reverse complement.
AATTGAAAATGATAGGCAGAATTGGCTTGAGACAGTCAACCTACACCTTGAGAAGCTGCTACAGAAGGCCAACAAAGATAATCAGATGCTCAGACACACGGCCTATCATTATAGGACCCGAAACAAGATTTGCAATGTGAGGATCAAGAGAATGAAAGCTAAGCTAAGGTGGGCCTTGAAAGGCAAGAAAGAGGAGGATAGACTTAGAATGTTGGCTGAAGCCTCCTTGGCTCAGCAAAGCACATGATGGTGAGGCTTCACACAAATTTTGGGGAAATTTTGAGAAAATTTTAACATTTGAAATTTTTGGAAATTTGACACACAGAAAAATCGCCTAGACGCACAACGCCACTGGCGGTACGCTTTTCCTAGGGGCACCCAATGGAAAAATGGCTTGCATTTTTGGATTCAAGGTAGTGAGGACATGCACCCTAGCAAGTTTCAAAGTTTTTGGAGCAGAACTGGGCCACCAAAAGGTCAAAAAAATCCTAAAAATGACCTTTCTGCCACTTTTTGGACACACAGAAGTAGTCTTGGGAGAATCAAGTTTTGAGGGGTCAAATGAGCTCCAAATATAGAAATTCTAGGTGCTATGGAAACTAGACTTGAATACCTTTTGAACGAGATATTGTGGGATAAATTGGGATGCTTTGAAAGCCTTAAAAAGGGACCTGAAAGTGGCGCTACGCATATAGCAAATTTTGCTCAGGATGCCTATTTTTCCAGTTTTTGACTATGGTCATGGATTCTCTCTCATGGTGGACGATTTAATATTGTAGATGATGTAATGGCTTGTAAATATGATGGTTAAAAAGTTGTAGAGGGTAGATTCATTTCTTTAGGAGTTAGTTTGAAGTCAAATGAATCAGTTTTTCACTTTTAAAGGCAAGTTGCTGATGATGCCTATATTCCTGTTCCTTATTTAGTATCAGTTTGATCAGCTCCTCATCTTAGGGATTTGATCCCTGAAGATGGGAGGAGGTTGAATGCTTTTCTATATCTTCTTCTTCTTTCTCTTTGTGAGGGGTTGGACTCAGTTGGATGCTCAGAGCTTGATTGTACATCATTGTAAGTAGTTTGGCAAGGAGATTAATAAGATTTGCAGCTATTTTTATGGGATCCCTGTGTTATGGATTTTTAGTACAGTTTCTTCTTTTTGTGATCATTTGTTTACATGTTTTATGTATGCCATCATTCAATCCATTGCTTCTAGTTGAATGTTTTCAAGTTTGATAGGTAGAATCCATTGTATCAATGCTCTGCCTTGGGAAATCAGTGAACATTTCATGTTTTCTATTGTTTAAGAAGGATCCATGATTGTCACCTGCCTATTCCTACCTTGCCCCATAGAACACCCTGCATATCTGACCTAATTTCCTGGACCTAAACTGCCCAGCTCCTCTTGATCCGGCAAAACACCAACAAAGTTCAATCAAAACCCTCGAGCTACTATACCTAGCCTAAAATCCGTTACCTAATCCAGTCATCTTGACTGAGATCTTTATGGAGAGATCCCTCTCCCAGCCTAGTAGGGCTAGCTACTTGGCTAAGCTTGGTTTGTGGTTACCCTGGCATTGCCTCCCTTTAGCCTGAGGTCAATCTAGGTGATAACAAGTTCCAAAGCAGAGTTGGTGTAAAGCCAAGATATTGGCGAGCTATGGCATAGAAGATTCGTCCACTTGCACCATGGGGCCTTGAAGATCATGCATCAGATTTCTACCGAACTTCCCAAGGGTAAACTGGAGCAAGTGGATACATGCAAAGGTTGTACCTTGGGTAGGTATGCAAAATATTTCTTTCAGGATTGAGACAGATGAGCTGGAGAAATCCTGGAGCGATTTAATATAGATGTGTGTGAACCATTATCAACAACCTCCACTGCTAAACAAAGGTACTATGTTATTTATATTGATGATTTTTCTCGTAGATGTTGGATCTACTTCATGTAGAAGAAGGATCAAACCTTGTCAAGGTTTTGTGAGTTCAAAGCCTTGGTTGAGAAAGAATCTGGAAAGAAAATAAGAGCCTTGCGAAGTGACAATGGTGGAGAGTATGTCTCCCAATAGTTTAAGGACTTCTGTGCAGCAGAAGGAATTAAATGGGATTTGACGGCACCCCATAACCCACAACAGAATGGAGTGGCCGAAAGGAAGAACAAAATGATTGTGGGAGTAGCTCGAGCGATGCTGCATGACCAAGGCCTGCCACTTGATTTGTGGGATGAGGCATGAAATACAGTAGTATACTTGCATAATAGAAGCCCACATCATATACTGGGGATGAAGACACCAGTGGAGGCCTTCTCCGAGAAGAGACCGGATGTGAGTCACTTCAGGATCTTTGGATCATCGGTTTATTTCCATGTGACCAAATATGCCCAGAAGAAGCTAGAGCCAACAGCTGAGTTGGGGATACTTGTGGGGTACACTGATACTACTATGGGGTAAAATGCGTGGTGTATGGAGAATGAAGATACCCTCAAAGGTCTTCCCGGGACCTTCAACAAACTGTAAGATTATCTGCAACTGTCACAAAGTTACATGCATGTTCATAGACAATAATTAACTATCAAAGTATGAGAAGGAAATTACCTCAAGCCTCCATGTAGATTTGCTGGAGAGCGCAATGCAGTTCGGTGGAAATCCCCTGAGCTGGCTCCAGATCAAGTCTTTCACAAAGAAGAGACAAGCGTAATCATAACATACAACTCTGATAATTAGTACATGAATATATAAAAGAACATATAATTACATATAACTAAGCTACTCATGCAAATAGGTATTGGACAAACAACTTAATGAATGGTAGTACCAACACCATAGAGTAGACAGCACAACTGCAGTTTTGTATTAATATTGGAAGAGTGATTACAACCATCTATTGCATCAGCCTTCCTTTACCCCTTCCTTTACCAGTCAATAATGGAGACCATTAACAGACATGAGGAAGGAAACCGGTAATGGTGATGGTGTCCAAGATGCATAGTGAAATCTAACAAGTGTGAAAGATGTCTTTGTCATCAAACACCCATAGAATCATTCAACCAAGAGCCAATAATGAGAACCCCTGATCAAACACAAGGCAACCTGCCACTAATGTCTGCAAGTACCAAGGCACTGAATGTATTTCTGTCTTGTCTTCCTAGATAGAGTGTTGAAGTTGATAGGAAGATACCTATCGAAAGGTAGGCAATAATGTGTCCTACGTCAATCAACATGAAACGGGACGAATGATTTTGTTTTTTGAGGAATCTTTGGAGCATTTGGGTCTAAACAACAGAGGGCATGATGAAAGGATATGTTTGATGGGTTGATGGAGGAAACAAAAGGTTAACCCTTGAATAATAAAAGGCATGGCAACGGTTTTAACCAGACAACACTAGACTCATGAACACCAAAGAGTGTTAGGATACGAAGATGCAAGAACATCTGGGTATATAGGCTAAACTCATAAGATGGTAGGGTTCATATTGAGAGGCCGTCACAAGGAAGGCTTATCTGAGGGAATTCCATGTTCAAGGGAACGACTTCTGCCAAACCACACTTTCAAATACAAAATACAGTTGTACTGTCAAATTTCCCCGTCTAATTAGTTTAATGAGTCCAGACGGGTAAACTCATCGATCTTTTCATGTTTAAAGATTCTTAAAAGGACCACAAAAAGAGCGACTCTTTGCCCTATCTGATTAGTTTTAATGAGTCCAGACAGGAAAACTCGTTGATCTTTTCATTTTTTAAGAGTCTGAAAAGGATCGCAAAAAGAATGACTCTATATCTTGTCTGTGTAATTTAAAGAGTCCAGACTAGACAACTCAATGGTCTTTTCATATTTAGAGAGTCTAAAAAGATCATAAAGAGCAACTCCATGGTGGTCCTTTTGTCATAGTTGTTAACCGGGTGCGACAAAAGGTTAATAGTATACCTAGATCGGTTAATTTTCCGTTAGTTAATCTTATTGAATCCGGATAAAGAGAAACCTCTGTTTAATAGAAATCGACCTCATTTTGTTATGAGTACGAAGAGACGGACTAAACTCATTTTTCGTCATGAAATTTTAATGAGTCACACAACGACAAACTCAACGCCTTCATCAAATTTTAACGAGTCAAATGAAGGGAACTCAAAGTATCTTTTTCAGTTTAGTGAGTGAGGAAAAAGAGGTAAAGAGCTTCTCATTCCTCCTTCGTATATTTAATGAGCCTGGGGGGGGGGAACTCGAGGATTCTTTTGATTTAAGAGTGATAAATGGTCCCAAAAAAGCAGGTGCTCTTGTTGCTGCCGTATATGTTTAACGAGCCCAGTAACAAAAACTCAAGATTTTTCAGTTTAACGAGCGAGAAAAGTACCTAAAAGAATGCTAGGGTCATCTTTATAAAGTTTAACGAGCCTGAAGACAAAACACGGGATTTTTTCAGTTTAACGAGCGAGAAAAAAGCACCTAAAAAGAATGCTTTGATGGTCTTTTTCAGTTTAATGAGCTAGAAAAAGAATGAAAAAAAGTTGCTCAAACCATTGTCGTATATGTTTAATGAGCCCAACAATGAAAAACTCGGGGATTTTTCAGTTTTTAGAGAGAGAAAAAATCAAATAAAAGAAAGCTCTCATATCTTCGTTGTAGTAGTTCAACGAGCCCAAAGAAGGAGACTTGAGTTTTTTTGGATTAATGAGCAAGAAAAATACCATAAAAAGAACACTTGATATTCTTCATGGTAGTTTAACAAGCCTGAAGAAGGAGACTCAACTATTTTTCGGATTAACGAGCAAGAAAAATACCATAAAAAGAATGCTCAATCTTCTTCGTGGTATTTTACCAAGCCCGAAGAAGGAGACTCGAGGATTTTTCAAATTAACGAGCAAGAAAAATAGCATAAAAAGAATGCTCGATCTTCCTTGCTCTTATGCTTGAAAATATAAGGGTTTATGCAATGCATTTCCTCATAAGACCAAGGGAAAACATCGTGGAAGTCCTTAAAAGGGTGGGTGAAGCTCACAATTTCCTCAAGATTGTGATTGGCTCCACACTGTATGTTTTCCACGATGCCTGTCATGACAGAAATATCGATGAGCAATGTTTTCGAAATATTGCCCCTATTTCCTTCCAAGTCCAAATTTTGGATAGTCATATATGGTGAGGAAACAGTTTCATGTGCGTCAGGTGACAGGATTTGAAGAGGCATCATGTCCAAATCAAATATCAAAACACAATGGTGTGAGTCCTCCCAAGGTCGCTCTTCTAGACCCCTGATCTCTCTAATAGCTTTGTCCATAAGTAGGACTTGATTGAGTGGATCGAAAGGAGGAGCGGTTATGGGAGGGGCAGTGGTACCGTTGGACAAAACCAAAGTGACTGGAGATTCGGATGCCAATTGAATGGCTTGGTAGGCCAATTCAGCTAGTGACAACGACATTTTTTGTCTGTATTTGTTAATTTCTGAAGGAGCCGGTAGGATGCATGGATGGGTCTGTTCATGAGGAATAGATGAAAGCATATTAACTCTTTGTGAAACCTTCAGCAAATGAAGAGGGAAACAACCCATGAGGGAAGAAGCCTTTAGTAGACTGGTACCGATACTGATGTAAGAGTCAGGTACACCACCCACTAAGGGAATAGAGCTGCTAGGTAACGGAGAGTAATATGGGGTGCAAAAGGACAGCTGGTCCACTATGACTATCTTTCCATCTAAGGGAAAGAGGATGATATGGAAGACCGAAGACACAAGGGCCTTCATAGCATAAGTCCAAGTACGGCCCAAAAGAAAATTATAGTCGAGTTTATGATCCACGACTTTAATATCTACCATTATCGTTTTCGCACTCAAGGTGATGGGATAGCTAGCTAGGTAACCTTTTGGGATGAAAGTGTGGCAGTCGAAAGCTTGAAGGGAATTCGACAACGGGGATAGGCTTGGAGAACCCAAAGTGAGCCAACATGAAGCCAACATGATGCAAGTAGAAGCACCTTTGTTGATGACAGTTCTGTGTATACTTTTACCTTTTGAAAAAAATTGTACTTGAAATGCAAGCTGGTGGGAAAGGGGAGGTTTACACTTTTCCATGTCGAAAACTGCAAGCATGGAATCCTGTGGGTCGATACCACCAATAGCCAAAAACAAAGCCTTCCTTTGTGCTATACATGTTTGTAATACTTTCAGCACGAACATAGCAAACTACGCTTGTGCCAAGTCTTCTACAATGCTATAGTTTTGGGTGGCACATGTAGATGTATTGTGCGTTGTGCATCGAAGTGCGCCTTTGGGGGGTCGAATTACAAGGTCAGCAACTGGCCTTTTGATATGAAAATCATTGGGCGACGGTGGGTTTGGACTTGAGGAAGGTTCCTCTGCATGAATGACAGGAGCTCCATAAGATTTGGCTATGGTTTGTAGATCTACCGTTTCAAAGGTGTAAACAGTAGAAGATCCTTCACCAATTGAAGGATGCTGAAAACCACTGTTTCCCCCTTGCAGGGGTTGGGGTTGGTTTGCAATAAGGTTTTGCTGCTGCTGAGCGGGGAAAGGATTATTCAGGACAACAGTGGTCCTACCAGTATCCTTTTGAGCAATGTATTTTGTGCATTCCTGAAGACGCGGACAGCAATAGGTCATGTGGTCTTCAGCACAGATTTTGCAAGGAAATATGGCGGGTTTATCCTTTCCATCATTAGGAGGCGCAGTGGCCTTCTATTTTGGGTTTTGCTGCTTTGTTGACTGCTCTTCAAAAGGAGTGGTCTTTTTCTTATTCTTCTTTTTCTTACCACTGGGATTTTGTGTAGACTGCACAGAGTTTATCACAGTGGTAGGAAGAGTAGTCGATTTGGTAGTAGTGGAATCATTGGAGTTGCGAGGGGCATTGGGGATTATGTCGTAAAGAGTGCCAGACTATGAATATATCATATCCAAGTGCTGGGCATGACGTATGGATTGGTCTTCTGTGACTGCACCACCTAAAGTGACATATTTAGCGATTAGCGGGAATAAGGACTTGCAGAACGAGTCTGCTAAGAGATAGTCTGGGAGGGGAGCTTTGAATAACCTCCGCCTATGTCTCCATTCATGTATATGATCAAAGATGTGGGTGGCAGTATCCTGACGTAATGAAGTGAGGAGCTTTGTCCTAGTCTCATAGCGGATGGGTAGCTGGAAGTGCTTTAGGAATTCCATCGCTAGAGTGTCAAAGGTGTTTACTGACGTGCGTGGTAACTCAATGTACCACTTAGCTGCATTGCCAGTGAGGGTGTGGGGAAAAAGACGTAACTAGACACTATCATCCACCATGGAGTTAGAAACACTCCAAAGATGGTAGGTGGTGATATGAGTGCCCGGATCCTCCCCTTGTTTCCCATCGAACTTGGGGATGTCCGTTGGTATCTTATGTGGGATCGATGGCCATTGTAAGTTATGATAGATGGGGTCATTTGTAAGCTTGTACAACTTGGGTATATCCAATGTTGCCAAAAAAGGCAGAGAGTGTGGTGCCCCCGACTCGGACCAAGGCGATGAAATGTGACATGAGGAGCCTTAGACTCCTCCCATTATTTAACTCCCAATATTATACATGGGCTGCGTGGTGTGGCAGTTTCTTTGAGGTATGGTGTTGTAGAGTGGATCTCCATGAGGATTTTGATATTGGGGTATAGAATTTCCCCCAGGATAAGCAGTGCCCCCTTGACTCATTTGAATGTGTGAGTAGGGTGCCCCCATTGTTATAGACATTTTTGTGCCTTACAGCTCTAAGCATGAAATGTCCATAATCCAAGGGATCCAAAGTCCCTAAACATGTTGTTCCTACCCCTAGAGGAACAAGGCCAGCAAACCACAGCAATTCACATAAGTTCTCCACCAGAAACTGCTCAAAAACAGTCAAATCAGGGATCATTTCAGTGGCTCCACTAGCCACCTACATTGCAAAGCACCCCAGTACACTAGCTAGGTGCGTTGCAACGCACCCAAATGCACTACCAGGGTGCGTTGAGCGGGAAATGACAAATGGCAGGGACCTTGTGCGAGGTGTAAAGACTGTGAAAGCTTCCAGAATCTTCCTCCATGACACTTTCCTTACTGAGTTCGACTAAGTGATGAGTAAGAGGCTCTTAGTCTCCAAGTGGAAGCAAGAACTAACAGAGAGAGAGGACACTAGTCAGATCACAAGCTGACTCATCCTCTCTCCAAACATCTATATATGGGTCTCTCATCCATGGGATCCAGGGGGCTGGAATTTTGATATTGCAAAGAATTGTTGTTGGTTTGAGATTGAGATCATTGGGTGCTTTATGCTTTGAAGGGAGGTGAAGAAAGGATTTCATTTGCTGGGAGGTAGATGCTGGATTAGAACTCTCTTGGTTGTATCTCCTCCTGAACCTTGTTATTTCATAAATAAAGCTATTTGAGTTTCTCCTACATGTTGATGTGTCTTTGATGTATGATTGCATTGATATGTTTAGCTTATTTCTAATCCTGAGCTAGTTATGAATATGAATCTATGTCTTTGTGTAGTGTTCCCTTCTTGTGATCTTGCAGGAACTTGGTGAAGCTGGGCGAGCGAGAAGGCAAGTAGCTGGGAGCTCTCAAAGAGAAGAGGAACCAGATCGAGGGACAAACGGAAGACACCGATTAGTCCGTCCTATCTCTCTTCATTCTCAATTCATAAAGGAAGAATACTAGAATAATTTTATTTTTTTGTTGCTAAGGCACTATCACACCTTAGGTGGATAGGATTGTCCTGCATAGGCATTTTTCCCCACAACAAATTGGCGACTCCACTGGGGAGATCTGCTTAGTCATTTTATTTGTGTCTCTATCATTGTTTGTTTCTGTTGGACACCTAATCCTAATGGGTTAGCGTGGAAGTTGAATGGACAAAGCAGTCCAAGAGACCTTGGGATCTGAATCCCAAGAGTCACATATGTGTACTATAAATGTATATCTATTGTTAATAAAAATACACTCAATGATTTATCTTTCCTATTGTTTTCACTGTCCATGTGTGTTTAACATGGTATCGGAGCCACTTGTTTTTCTGTGGCCTGTTATGTGCATGTCAGTCCTGCACCTCTGCTCATAATTTTGCCCATAATTTTGTGCTGACCTGATTCGAAACGCCCCTCTGTCCATGCGCTGCTCTGCCTGTGCCTGGCGCAGAAAGAATCAATGCCTGGCCCTGCCTAAACGTTCGCATTCTCCTGAGCGCTGTATCTGTCCTCTCTGCCTCTGCCTTTGCCTGAATTCGCTGCCCCTCTGACCTAAATTCGCTGCGCTCTCTGACTGCCAGAGACTGCGCCTCTGTCCATAACTGCGCCCTAACGCCTGTCTCAGGTCTGCTCGACTGCCATTGTCTCATTATAATTTCTGAGAAACGCATCTGCTCTCAGACTTTTCCGCGCATTTCATTCCTCCATTTGTATAGCAAATATCACTGTATCTGATAGGCTGCTGCATGAATTGTTTACATAAAACTTGTCGAGTTTGATGCCCGCGCGTTGCATTTGATAATACAATCTCAGCGTTTCTTCCCAGAGGCCGTTTTTTCACATAATCTATGATCGCCTCCCTCCATATGACAGCGTTGCTCCGTCTTTTTCCGGCTACCTTACTCCACAGGACCGTTGTGATCATGCGGGCATAGAGTTTCTGTTCAGGATTTTCTGAGATTTATTCTCATTTTCTTTCACGAGCTCCTTCAGTGTGTATGTTCCAACATCATTTCGATGCCAATGAATGATGTGTCCATATTGTTGTTGCTCTCCGCCATCTTTGCCTGTGCAGGGACTGCGAAAACAAAGTAGACAAGACCGGGCTTGCCGTGAAGGAGGCGAACATTGATAGATAGTTATTTTAAGGACCGTTCTGGAGGCGCGGGATTCCCTGCGGCTATCGTGTGTAAGAGTCTGAGAAGGCGGGGTATATAGCCGAGAGCAGAGATATACATAGACAGCGTCGGTCCATATATACGAGCTTTGTCCATGGTGAAGCCAGTCTATAACCGTCGCGATATCAGATAAGAGGGGAGAACCTACTGAGGATGGCGTAAGTGGATATATATATACTGTCTACGTATTGTATGCGTATGGCTAATAACCATTTGAAATTTGCTATTTCTATGCCTGTTGTATGTATAAAAAGGTTCTATAATTCTGTATAGCGTGTGCTCCATTCATAAACCATGACTGTTATATACTTATATATGACTACGGTTGCGTAAGAGGGTGCGGCATCATTGGCTGTATCTAATACGAGTCTGGAGTGCTTAAAGATTTCTTGCGCCTCCGTATCGATATCAATGGCGTCATAATCAAGAAATTCAGGCTCACAGTGCACATCAGAGGCTGATACTTCATCACCCATGGCGAATTTCTTTTCACCGTAGACCGGATAGAACTTCTTAAGTGGTTGGAAATTGTCCAGAGCGCCTCCGATAATTCCTGATTTCAACCATTGCTGTCCAGATCCAAATGCCTTCATACAGGAAGTCGAGGCTTCATTCAAATTTTGGGGTTCACCTGAAGGTGATGTGGTACATCCAGCAGATTGCATGAACGAATTGCTTGAACAAGTGAGACGCCACAAAGTGAATATTGATGGGAATGTATGTACTGTAATGGTCACAACATTGGTTCTCGAGGGGTGGCAGCGCAAGTTGGATCCAGATTATAATGTCATGGGTGGCAGCGCAATTTGGTCGTGCTTTGTCAGAACACTTTGACATTTACTTGATCCCCAGTACTTCTATCTAAAAGTAATGTTGGAGGATCTAAAAGTTACAAAATGAATGGAGACTTCTGTCAGACTCAAGAGGCATGTGCTGTTCAAAATTCCAACCTTGATATGATTTTCATATTTATTCACTGTTTTCCCCAATTTTGGATATTTATCAGAGTTGTCAAATAATTGCGGTAGCTTCCCTTTAACTGAGTGGAAGCCCGATAGAAAACAGGAAGAGAAAGTGATTAAGGTATTGTTGTAATGTCTGAGAGTTCAACCAATGTTCGGATTATATTACTGTACATGATTTTAAAGTCTCCATTGTTTCACTGTACCATGGAATATCAATATTTAGTTTTCTGCAGTTAATATTTTAGTTTTTTATTCAGTTGCCAGTTATTAGCACTGTGTGTGGGCACTGGAACATTGGGATGTGTTAGAGCTGGTCGAAACGGTGGGAATAAGAGCAGTATTGAAGCCACCTCGAAGCAGATTTGGTGTTGTCCATGGAACAATTTGAAACAACCTCTGAGTGAAGTGATTCGTGGAGAAGTGATCAGCATTGTGAAGTGAATTTGAAGCATTTTTGAAGACATTTTTGGAAGTCATTTTTTTGCAGTTTCTTGTAGAGATTTTGGAGCAGTTTCTTGTAGAGATTTTGCATGATTTCCATAGCAGCTAGATGCTCTGAAGTTTGAAGTTGAGGACAGCGCTCATCTTCACATTTATATATATTTTTTGCATTGGTGATGTTATGCTCCAGTTCATTCTTGAAACGAACTGTGGACTGTTGATTTACCATGTGCCCAATTGTACCAATGTTTATTGTAGCTTGACGAGAAATGTTTATTGTAGTTTAACTTGGTAACATCAAGCTTACTCAGGTCCTGCTCCATCAACCAGACATTTTTGCCACTTGATAAGCCCTTACAATATCTTGTAGTAAGAGTACAATATTATTTTTCTATTGCTGTTGCCTCAGTTGTGTTTTTTAAGTGACATTGAAGAAAAATGGCCAGACTTGAAGATGCATTAAAGTTATTTAATATCCTAATTCAATCCACTGTTGATGAGATGGTCAAAGTTAACAAAGAAACTCTCTTTGACATCCAAACCTCTCTGCAAACTGCACATGAGAATATTGAGTTTTTGCAGCTTGAAACAAAGCTACAGCAGGAAGAATTACACCAGTGGAGTCATCATTCTGAACCTGTTTCTGTTCAGAATAATGAAGCAGACTCCCATAAACAGCAAGTCAATAATGTTACAGTTCATTCAGATAAAGCAGCAAGTGTATATGCAGATGCAGAAACTCAATCTGCACTTCCCAAGCCCATCATCAGACCTTGGGAACACCTTGTCCACAACAAGCATAGAACTGGTCTTGGATATGACAAGGACTTGTCCTTTCATATTCCAGACTATGCCAAGCCCATTCAGTTTCAGAGTGCTGGATTCATTTATGACAGTTCACCTGCTCCTTATGACAGTTCAGTTTCAGCTGTTCCAGATTCTGCCCCTCTTCCACAGCAACAACAACAACAACAGATCGTGAAATGCCAACACTGTGACCGAGTTGGCCATTTGAAAGATCACTGTTTTGATCTTCAACCATGTAAGCACTGTCATAAAACCAGTCATTCTTCACACAGATGCTTCAGAAACAAACGTCCTGCAAGAACAAAGATTCATCTTGGATGGATCGCTTCTTGGCAATGGGCATCAACAGCCAAGAAGATATTCCAAACACATGTTAGAACTTGTTCCAGAGTATTGAACAGTCTTGCAGTTGAGTTTTCTCCATCTTCTCACCTTGTACCTGACAGGGGGGGAAATGATGGTCATCTACAAGCTTCAAAGTCACATCAAGCGAGCCTGAGCCACAACCTGCCACACCAGTTTCAGAGTTGTAGCCAGAGACAAAGATGCCTGAACATGCCTTCAGTTGGCAATCTGGGACACTTCCTCTAGCAGAAGACTCTAGCTTCTTGCCAGTTTTGGAAGAGTTCCAGGAATCGCAGAGTTGTTGGTCATCCTTAAACCATCACAGATTAAGAACACTTCCTCTAGCAGAACACTCCAGCTTCTTGCCAGTTTTGGAAGAGTTCCAGGAGTTGCATTAAGCATTCCAGAGTTGTTGGTCATCCTTAAACCATCACAGATTGAGAACACTTCCTCTAGCAGAAAACTTCAGTTACTTGCCAGTTTTGGAAGAGTTCCGGGAACTGCACTAAGCGTTCCAGTGTTGGTGGTCATCCTTAAACCACTGCCCTTTTTTATCAACATTTCATAGAGCACATTCAGCCTAGTGCTGCCATGCATCTTTTGCACATTTTGTATTACAGCTCTCTTCTTGGACTCATACATAACCCTTCGGATTAAGGGGGGGAATGTTGGACACCTAATCCTAATGGGTTAGCGTGGAAGTTGAATGGACAAAGCAGTCCAAGAGACCTTGGGATCTGAATCCCAAGAGTCACATATGTGTACTATAAATGTATATCTATTCTTAATAAAAATACACTCAATGATTTATCTTTCCTATTGTTTTCACTGTCCATGTGTGTTTAACAGTTTCATAGACTCAAGAGCAGCAATCGAACTACATCTACTATTTTCAGATGCAAAGTAGACAACTGCTGCTTTGATCCAATCACTGGATTTGTCTATGATCTGAACAATGGACTCACAAATGATTTGATGATCCTTTGTGATAGCTCTTAGCCCTCCTTCAAATCATCCCTTTGATTGTACCTTGCTTGTTGCTTTTATTTGGCATGAAACCGTAGATTAAACAGCAAACCGTGACCCAGAACCCGGAGAGAACTCTCGTTTCTGCTCCAGCGCAGGCTCCGTGAAGAGACTCTGCATTTCAACGCAGTTCCCAAGAGGGCTACCTGCGCTGCAATTCAGTTTCTCTGTTATACAGGTGCGTTGATCAGCTTATGCCTTGTGCAGCTGGGGTTCTTTGCTCTGTTTTGCCCAGTTTTGATCTCTGATTTTTGCAGCCTATAACCAGCTTAGGTACCTGTCTGATAACCCCTTTTCTCTGCATTAATTCCGCCTCCTTTGTACAAAAAGACTGTGAGTGTTTTTATGTGTTTGTGGCATCATTTACAGTTTTCCATTGCAAGAGTGAAATAGTCAACCTGTAGCCCTTGATTCAGATCTTTTGATTTTGATCTTAGGAGAGAGTTCATTGGTGATTGACAGTTGATTGTACATTTACTTTTGCTTTTGGTTTGAGTTTGTCTCTTTTAAGTGTCGAAACAAGTGTTCATTTCGAAAATCGTAAAGTGTTGTAATCTCTTCTACCCCTTTTTTTTTATTTCGAAAAAGTAAACTTGTTTGTATTAGTCATTTAAAAGCAAATTCAAAGTTGTGCAAAAACTTTCTTTTGGGGCATCAATATTAAGAAAGCGAAGAACAAACACATGCATTGTGCATTTGCATATTGATAGTTTGTATGCTTGATTTAGGAAAAGTGCATTTAGAGTGTGCTGCTTGCTCTTTGAGAAAAGATGGTGTCTTTCTTTTCCCCTTGTAGCTAGGATTTTCATTGTTGAAAAAAGAAGATAAAGAATTGCTTATCATCTTTTAGATTGCATTTAGGAGTTGTATCTACATCTCGTGGTGAACCTCAAAAGGAAAACTTCTAAGAAAGATCAACATAAAATAAACTGAATGAACTTAATAACGCTTTGTAACATAACACACAACATAGAGGTCTAGGCTAGAGACGTGTTCCGGCGTCGTAAAACCTGGTATCTGTTGGCCTCACTGATGGTTGGGTGATTCCTCCTGAGCGACCAAAAATGCCAGTACGGATTGTGCTCCCACGTACCGTCGCGTATATATTGGGAGACCCCTATAGGCTTAAAACCTTTATCCTTAGGAAGCCGTGTTGACCACCCTACTGATCGAAATGCACCGAACACAGCATTCGGGAAGATTGACTGTCGTACCGTAAAACGTATTCTGCAGTTTTGTGATTGGTTTGGCATACCCTCTACCTAGATCTCCAGAGCAGTTCCTTTTGGCCTTTTTCAGACTCTATAACGGAAAAAGTCCATCCGAGCATTTGTCACTTCGGGCTCGTGAAAACATCGAAGGAGACTAGAGTCATCTTTTGTTTTTTCTCGACTCTTTAAAATTGAAAAAACAAGTTGTGTCTAAAGCGTTGTTAAAATTTATTTTAAACGGAATACTAATCACCCTTATTCCCGCGTTGATCTTTCAGTTGAGAAAATGGAGCCCTCCAACCAAGGAATTCCCTTTGGTGGAAATCCTAGTCCCTTCTCCTCTTGGGGAGATGTTGGAGCGCCCCATATGGCCACATTGTCGCTTCCAGGACGTACAATCGGCTTGCCTGTATGGCTCTTCTCAACCAATGTTGTTCAAAACACCACTATTCCTGAACAATCGAATCAGCAGTTAGACCAGTCCAGAGTTGCCCACCAGCCTTCCACTTCCTCTAATTCTTCCTCTCCTCCTTCCTCTTCGCTTGATGGAGCTGGCAAAGCCAAAAGCCAAGCTCCTAAGGAGAAGAAGGAAAAGAAGAATAAAGAGAAGAAGAAGAAGGAGCCAAAGGCGACTGGGGGCAAGCGAATGGCGTCTAACAAAAATCCACACACTGCACTGACCAGGCCTAAATCGCCATGTGTCATATGCAAGGGAGACCACTTTCACAGAGATTGTCCTTGCATCCCTCGGATACTAAGGGACTGGTCTCCCCGCTTGCACAATCCAGTAGCGTCAACCTCTGATAGCCATGTTGATAGCACACCGTCAACTAGTGAAAGTGAAGCCACAGGACAGAGAGGGAAAGCTAGATTTCCCTGCAAACTGTGTGAAGGCGACCATGCCATCCACCATTGTCCCTTCTTAGACGAGGCTAAAAGAGTTTTGGAAGATCGCCTGGTTTTACCAGTGCGACTTCCTCCTGGATATCAAAAACTCCTGCCAAGTCCTTCACCAGTTGAAAACCCGGCTGGCCCGCTCAGGTGGTCAGCCGAAGCACCTATCGTTGAGGATAAACCGTCTGAATCCATACCTGATGAAATTCAAAAGGTCGAGGCGGCAGTTGACCCGGTCTTGCCTTCAGAGGTTCTATCTTCGAATGATATCATCACAGAAGAGAATAAAGACGACACTGTCCAAATTCTCTTCATCGACACAGACTCCGACGAACATAGGGGCAATTTGCCCATTCCTTTATCACAGGAAGGAACTTTTTCAGAGCCATACCCGGCCGTCTACTCGGTCCCACCTCCAAGCAACCTAGTTGTATCCTTTGACTGGAATCAACTAGGACAACCCCGCTTACCAGCAAGCATACCATTCAGAATTATCGTTCAAATATATAGAATGGTCATGGCTGGTACCATCATTGATGAGGGGGCTTTTGTGAGTATCCTTTCCTCTACTGCTTGGAAAGCGCTTGGTTCGCCATCGCTTTTGCCTGAGATGAGAAATCTGACAGGCTTTGATAAAGGAACCAGTCGACCTTTAGGGATTCTTCCCAATGTGCCCATAACATTGAAAAGGAAGACCGTTCAAATGAACGTGATGGTCGTTCAAGGACCCTTGGATTATAACCTACTCCTTGGACGAGACTATATTTATTGCATGGGAGCTATAGTCTCCTCACTCTTTAGAGTAATGTGTTTTCCGCATGAAGGAAGAATGGTCAAGCTCGTGGACCAACTTTCATTCCCCGGATCACGCATCGCAAATAGTCATATACCATCCCTAAATGGTCTCTTCACTCAAGAAATGTCTCAACCCACAGTCCATCCTCCCGATGAGCGAGAGTAATCCTGAAGGATATGACTGGAACCCAGGGGGCATGCGTCCTAGTCTGCTTCGGCAGAAAAACTTTAGGTATAAGGTAGGTTTCCACGGGAGAATATGACTAGTCTGTACCCCGTCCGTGGGGAAGAGGGGTTATTCTAGAATAAGATTCTTTTGTCAAAGTTATGTGAGTTGGCGGGCATCGTCACTCACCTTTGTTTGTTTCGAGAAACATCGCCAAAGAAGTGTTTTGTTTACGTCGTAAATAGAACAATCTTTGGGTAACCTGAAAGAGGTAGGCCTTTCCCGATAGAACAAATGTTTTGTCTGCAAATTGAGGGGTAACCTTGAAATCATATTTTATACCTGGAGGCATACAAACCTTTTAGAGTGCAAGCAAAGGGCGACTATTTATTTTTTTAAATTTTTAGGTCCTCCCTTTAAACCTGTAGGCTAACCCTTTAAACTCGTAGGATTAGTCATTTCCTAACTTGCATGAAGAAAGGATGTGAGGCGACGCTCGAAAGATCGCCAAGATTTTTATATGAGACATTCTTATCATATGACTGGATTAATCGAGCAGTTTTAGCACACAGTTCATGCTCGTTAAAAAATAAACGCAAGATCCAAGCAGTTTTAGCACATAGTTCATGCTCGTTAAAAAATAAACATAAGATCGAGCAAATGTTTCCACCCGCATTTAAGCTCGTTAAAAAATGAACTATTCCGGTAAATAACCACCGTGAATGTAGCATCATCAGGCATTAAAGCCTTGGTCGTGTTTGCCCATCACCTCCACTTTTCTATTGGCCGATCATTCACCTCCATATGATTGTTTACCCATTTTGAGGAACAGCTGCGAAGAGTGATTTCACTAGCCATCCTTGTGACACTGCCATGATTTGGAAATTCCAATCCTTCCCTGGAATCAGCTGCTACCCATTTTATCACTCATTCCTCAAAAGACGAGTCTTCTTTAAGCTCTTTTCATCTAACTCGTAAAATATGAAAAGATTGCCGAGTTTTGGCCTTCCAGCTCGTTAAAGCGACCGGAAGTGCTATCCCTCCTCTAGATTTTAATCTTTTTGGACCTGAGGGATTATTGCACAAAAAGATCGAGCGCTTGTTTTGTTCGGCTCGTTAAAGATATCGAAAATTCATCCCTTCTGTATTGTTTTATACTTTTTCGGACTTAAGGGATTAGATGACAAAAAAGGACTTTCGGAGTTAACTTTACGTACCTTTTCAGACTCTCTAAAAATGAAAAGGACCGAGTTATCCTTGTCGTTAGACTCGTTAAATGCATTAAATAGCGACAAAATTGTCTTTAGACGAGAACGAGTTTCACTATCGCTAGGCTCGTTAAAACATAGCGATGGGTTTGCCCGAAGGGCAAATTATAGAACAAGCATATGTTATCCTCCTCAAGATTGACAAAAATAAAGAGGTATTGGTCAGCAATGACTGGGGAAAAATTGGGAGAAACTCAAAGAAACTTTGATGGTAGCAAGTCACTCTTGAACATGACGCTTTTCCTCCGTACCACAATCGGGTTGGGTTGTTTCATTCACCGGTCACATCACCATGGTCTCGCCATGCCATCCATATTTGGGGTAAATGCTACCAATCCATCACATAAGTGTCGCCATATGTTCAAGAGAAGTCGTTCAAAGAAGTCACCTGTGTCCCATCCACTACCATACATTATACTCTTTCATGACCGCCACCCTGAATCATATATCATCAGATCGTTTTCACCTCCATCAAAATCATTAGCTCTGTTCCGTGTCATTGATGTGGGATTCATCAAGGCCCTCCTTTGACGGATCGTTTCTTGTTGACATCAGCTCATTATCCAAGAAGTTGATCTAGGAACACCCCCTTCAGTACTTTGAAGCTTGCATGCCTCAATGGCAAGTTTCTCACTTCCGGCGATAGGTATACATCAATGGCCTTCGACTGAAAGATTTTGCGTGGTGTTCGACGCCAAGTCCTCTATTCACACCACGTGAATTGTACTGCAGTACCTTGAGGGTCATCATCATTATCGGTGATTCCTCTCGCGCTTGTTAACAGTTTACATCATTGACTGGTAATCAAGCGATGTCTTTCCATGTTCGACTTCAAAACAATTCTCACATGGATCGACTTGTACTTAGAGTGAAGATCGGACGAGATTGAAGACCCCGGATCTAGTTTCATCCATCCGGGCTGCGATATATATTCAGGAAAATAAAGACATGGAAATGTACAGCTTTGCAGCACAGATAATCATCCTACCAAAAGGATGATGGCTCTATCAGAATCATCAGTCTATCATCAGACGATTGTCTGTCCTATGTACATGAAAGTGAATTTATAAAGCTGAGCATGGGAATGCCCGCCTCAGCTAGATCATGAAAAAAGTATGAAAATAATGTATTGTATTGTATTTATTACAGGTCTCCTCCCGGCATTGAAAGAACTTCGGATCCTCCTAATAAAGCATTTCACCCGATAAACGGCCTCATACTTTAGGGGGCAACTGTTATAGACATTTTTGTGCCTTACAGCTCTAAGCATGAAATGTCCATAATCCAAGGGATCCAAAGTCCCTAAACATGTTGTTCCTACCCCTAGAGGAACAAGGCCAGCAAACCACAGCAATTCACAGAAGTTCTCCACCAGAAACTGCTCAAAAACAGTCAAATCAGGGATCATTTCAGTGGCTCCACTAGCCACCTGCGTTGCAAAGCACCCCAGTACACTAGCTAGGTGTGTTGTAACGCACCCAAATGCACTACCAGGGTGTGTTGAGCAGGAAATGACAAATGGCAGGGACCTTGTGCAAGGTGTAAAGACTGTGGAAGCTTCCAGAATCTTCCTCCATGACACTTGCCTTGCTGAGTTCGACTAAGTGATGAGTAAGAGGCTCTTAGTCTCCAAGTGGAAGCAAGAACTGATAGAGAGAGAGGACACTAGTCAGATCACAAGCTGACTCATCCTCTCTCCAAACATCTATATATGGATCTCTCATCCATCGGATCCACGGGGCTGGAATTTTGATATTGCAAAGAATTGCTGTTGGTTTGAGATTGAGATCATTGGGTGCTTTATGCTTTGAAGGGAGGTGAAGAAAGGATTTCATTTGCTGGGAGGTAGATGCTGGATTGGAACTCTCTTGGTTGTATCTCCTCCTGAACCTTGTTATTTCATCAATAAAGCTATTTGAGTTTCTCCTACATGTTGATGTGTCTTTGATGTATGATTGCATTAATATGTTTAGCTTATTTCTAATCCTGAGCTAGTTATGAATATGAATCTATGTCTTTGTGTAGTGTTCCCTTCTTGTGATCTTGCAGGAACTTGGTGAAGCTGGGCGAGCGAGAAGGCAAGTAGCTGGGAGCTCTCAAAGAGAAGAGGAACCGGATCGAGGGACAAACGGAAGACACCGGTTAGTCCGTCCTATCTCTCTTCATTCTCAATTCATAAAGGAAGAATACTAGAATAGTTGTTTTTGTTTGTTGCTAAGGCACTATCACACCTTAGGTGGATAGGATCGTCCTGCATAGGCATTTTTCCCCACAACACCCATGGATTGGTTGGGACCTCCTAGAGGATTCCTGCCCATCATAGAACTAACCATTTTTCCTTGATTGACATAAGGAATTATCATGTCAATTAGCGACTGACCATGCATGTCTGAGAATGGAGGGGGAACTATTGCGTTCCCTACCGGCATGTGCATATTGGGAATGCCCCCAGATATTTGAATCTATGGAATTGAATTGTACAATGGTGGCCGACCATATTGTTGGTGGATGGGAACCACGCCTATATTGCTATATTGATTGTTATAGGGAGCGCTATATGTAGCACTTGTCGAAGGTATGCAGTTTGACACTAAAGGAGTGGAACTCGGCATCGGCTGGGTCTCGCTCATAGAGGGTGTCATGTGAGTGGTTGTACCTGGGGAAAATGGGATAGCGGGATTCGCCATTACCAGTGTTGTGGTGACTGTCGACTGGGGAAGTGGTGGAGGACCAAAAGTGTCCATAGTGTTCCACGACCCGTTAGTTGTCGATGGGAAAGATGTAAATGTTCCAACTACCGAAGCAGGAAGTATAAGTACTGCGGGATCCAAGATTGGCTCTAACGGATTCGTAAGCGGAGGGTTTAAGGGAGGAAGGAATCCTTCAGTAAAGAAATTCTCCAGCAAACTTGAATCATCGGTTGTCCAAATAGATCTTGTGTGAGATCTGGGAGACTGATTCCCCGAAGATGGGGAATCCAGTTCACTAGAGCTCGACAGATCTTCCATAATGAGTGGAGGAAGTCCTAGTAATCGTCTAAATTGATGACAAGGGTCGGATGTAGCCACGGTGACCATTAATTTTTATCAATAAATTTTATCATGATATTTGTTAAAGTCTCAAAATGATAACATGCAGGTGCCTAAAAAATAAAAAAAATACACTAAATTGATCAATTAGCAAACAGAGGGAAAATTACCCTGTCTGATAAGCACCAATCATCAGAGATGAAACCCAGTATCTCAATGAATAACAGAGAAGGATGGCCAGATGTACAGTTACGGTTACTTTAGAGCTTCACCCGAACCTCAAATTGAGGGGTCAAGTACTCTCATGAAGACAAGCACCCTCTCAAAAACTAAAGACAAAGTAGATCCGTTTGTCTTAGGTACCTGGACAGCCTGTCCCAGTCACTTGGAGTAAGTCCCTAAAATTTTGGCCACTAAAGATGCCTAAGATCATAGACACCACCTGGGGGGACATAGTCGTAGACAGCACGCTGTGTGGGCAGGATACCTGAGTCCCCAACTCAGCTCCAAAATCCCTGAAGGGATCCCCAATACACAAAATACCCAAAGGAGTTGTAAGAGAAGGCGGGCTACCTTCACTTATAGTCCGATGTTGTCTCGTATTTTTCTCCGCTTTTACTGGAGTGGTCCCAGTAGTATGAGTGTAGAAGGAATTTTTCTCTCTTTTAATGACACTAGTTTGGTTTTCAACCTTGGGCAGTTTACTCACACTACTTAGCCCAAGATCCTAGCCTGCACTAATGTTTGTTTGCTCAATAAAGAGTTACTGATTGATTTTAGGTAAATTTTATGTGTACTTGATTATTGTCTTCAGTAGGGGAGTTGACATATGAAATGTGATGAGACTCTGACTCAATAAATCATGCACAAGGCAATGCTTTAAAAAAAATCAATTCGATGAAAACGAGCTATATTCTATAAGTGAGAATTTTCCACATATTAATATTATGTCCATGCATCTTAGTCATTTAACACATGCATAACCAAAAGACTTCTTTCCAATGTTTCTTAACAACTACTTGAAACCAAAATAGAGCAGCTTTTAACCAGCTAAATAGAAGGATGAATAAAAAATATGGGTCTTTCTTTCATAAAAAAATTCTTTTAAGAAAGAAAAAAAAAACTTATTTCCCAAAAAAAAACTTTTTAGGACACTTTTATACAACAAATTGACCCCATCAACTCAAAGGGGGAAGACATGATAGCTGAAGCAAAGAACACAATTACAGGCCTTGATTCCACACTAACACTGGCTGTGCACTAACAACCTGGTTTATAAAGCTTGTTTGCAAGCCTAAGGGAGCGTTAGTGACCCTACTAACTCATCTTGCTAGTAAGGGGACAGCGTTAGTGAAACTTGGTGAAGTTCCAAGGGTCAAAGGAACGAATTGACTCATAAATATCTAGATATTTGTTCCTAAATTTACTCAAGAAAAGCAAGGAAACATCCAAGGTCAACCTATTTGGAGGATTTATAATTCGAAAGAAGGAGGAAAATGGGAAGGAGCTGAAAAGCATGGCAAGTTCATTGCTTTTTCCCTAGTGAACTCAAGGAGGAACTTGGAAACCCTATCTCAATTGCTACATAAGCAAAGCTAGGGCTATTGTGATAGGGGCCAGAGCATTTGAAAGGATAGCATACTTGACTGTTGATCATTTTCTCATATCATAAGAAGTGAGAAAGAAGGGAGAGAGAGAGAGAAGCTGGAGGGGTAAAGGAAGGTTGATGCAACAGAGGGTTGTAATCACTCTTCCAATATTAATACAGAACTGCAGCTGTGTTGTCTACTCTATGGTGTTCGTACTACCATTCATTAAGTTGTTTGTCCAATACCTGTTTGCATGAGTAGCTTAGTTATATGTAATTAGATGTTCTTCTATATATTCATGTACTAGTTATTAGAGTTGTATGTTGTGATTACATTTGTCTCTTCTTTGTGCAGGACTTGATCTGGAGCCAGCTCAGGGGATTTCCACCTAGCTACATTGTGCTCTCCAACAAATCTACATGGAGGCTTGAGGTAATCTCCTTCTCATACTTTGATAGTTAATTATTGTCTATGAACATGCATGTAACTTTGTGACAGTTGCAGATAATCTTACAGTCTATCGAAGGTCCCGGGAAGACCTTTAAGGGTATCTTCATTCTCCCTACATCGTACATTTTACCCCATAGCAGAATTGGTGACTCTACTGGGGACTATACATCTAGTTCTTGATTTTCCTGGACAGCTCTCGGTTTTCTCCTCCTTCTTTCGGATTAGAAATCCTCCAAATAGGTTGATTTTGGATGTTTCCTTGCTTTTCTTGAGTAAATTTATGAACAAATATCTAGATATTTATGAGTCAATTTGTTCCTTTGACCCTTGGAACTTCACCAAGTTTCACTAACATTATCCCCTTACTATCAACATGAGTTAGTAGGGTCACTAACGCTCCCTTAGGCTTGCAAACAAGCTTTATAAAGCAGGTTGTTAGTGCATAGCCAATGTTAGTGTGGAATCAAGGCCTGTAATTGTGGTCTTTGCTTCAGCTATCATGTCTTTCCCCTCTGAGTTGATGAGGAGGTCAATTTGTTGTATAACAAATACACCCCACAACTATCAGGTGTTCTTTCCTACCAATCAGAGGATAGTGGTACGCAGAGATCTGAAGTTCGATGAGCAGAAGGCCATGCGAGTTTCCCTTAAGAGCGAGCTCAAGTTGCATGCAAAGGAGGAACTTTTGGTTCCTAAGGAGGAGGAGCCTCAAAATAATGTGGAGCAGCCGCATGCAGAGGATCCAGGGGTGGAGACATCCACTCATGTAGAGTCTTCCAGAGATGGGCGGAAACGCTCAAGGGAAGCTGACAGATTGGTGATGGAAGTGAGAGAGAATTTGGGAAAACCATCTTCTCAGCACAGAAAGAGGAGGTCACCGAGCGGTACACTAGTTACATGGCCCTGGTTGGGGAATGTGTCGAGACCGAACCATCCTTGTTTGAGGAAGTAGTGCAGTAGCCAATCTGGGTTGATACTATGGTGGAGGAGTACGACTCCATAATTCAGAACAATGTTTTGGATGTTGTCCCAATACCGAAGGACAAGTCAGTGGTGAGTTCCTGATGGCTTTAGAAGGTAAAGCAAGCAGTTGATGGTAGTGTGGAGAAACATATGACAAGGTTTGTTGCCCGTGGTTTCTCACAAGTTGAGGGGATCGACTATGATGAGAATTTTTCTCCTGTAGCAAGGTAATCATCTATCATATCGATGTTGGCACTATCAACACATATGGATTGGAAGATCCATCAGATGGATGTGAAGACTGCGTTCCTCAATGCCAAGATTGAGGAAGAGGTGTACATAGAGCAGCTAGAAGGATTTGAGACCTTCGATCATGATTCGCATGTGTGTCGACTCAAGAGAGATTTGTACAGGCTGAAGCAAGCACCTTGTGCTTGGTACACCAGGATCGACAACTATTTCACCAGGTTGGGCTTCACAAAGAGTGAAGCGGATGTGAACCTTTACCACATCATGGTAGAAGGTAAGCCATTGATCATTGTTATTTATGTTGATGATCTGATATTGACAAGTGATGATCAGTTGATCAAGTCTTGCAAGGATGACCTTTCAAGGGAGTTCAAGATGAAATACATGGGTCTCATGCACTACTTTCTAGGCATGGAAGCATGGAAGAAGAATGGGGAAATGTTTGTGTCTCAAGGCAAGTATGCCAATGAGATACTCATGAGATTCCACATGGAGAAGTGCAAGCCCATGCAGACTCCTCTAGCAGGTAATTGGAGGAAGGAGGATGCTACTTCAAGTGAGGTAGTAGCTACCACTATTTATCGGTAGATTGTGGGTTCATTGATGTACTTAGTGAACACATGACCAGATTTGTGCTTTGTGGTGAACCAGCTGAGTCAAGCTATGGTTCAGCCAACCAAGCTGTTTTGGAAGGCAGTGAAGCATGTGCTGAGATACCGCAGAGGCACATCTCAGTATGGATTATGGTACAGACGGACAAAGGGAGTGAAGCTTCAGGGCTTCACAGATGAAGATTAGGCAGGGATTCCATCAGATCAGAAGAGCACTTCAGGAGGAATTTTCAACCTTGGTTCAACTGCAGTTTCTTGGTACAGTAGGAAACATAGGTCAGTTGCACTTAGCGTAGCAGAGGCTGAAAACATGGTTGCCAGTCAGACAGCATGTGAGGCCATTTGGATGCAGAAAATTCTAGTTAGATTGTTTGATCAGAGGATGGATCCAACTGTGATCTATTGCGATAATCAGAGTTGTATCAAACTCTCTGAGAATCCAGTATTTCATGACAGGTCCAAGCACATCGATATCTGGTATCATCATCTTCGAGACTCTGTGGTGAAGAGGATCATGTCGTTGCTGTATGTTTCGACCGAGGAGCAAGATGTAGATATTTTGACCAAGGCATTGTCAAAATGCAAATTCGAGTTCCACAGAGACAGGGTTGGGGTGACAGTTAATCCCTTTCTTATTGAGAGGGAGCGTTGAAAATAGCAACAAGAAATGATAAATATAGAAGTGCTAAAAATAGCATTGCTATAAATAGCATTTCAGGATATATTCCAATTTTAGTTAGTCCCTGAACTAAAATTGAGAATTAAAATTCGAATTTGATCTTAGCAACTGTTTGAAAAGTAATTAATTAATTCATCTTGAGCTAATTAGTTAGAGAAAATCAAACATGAAGTCTATGTGAAGACATGCAACAATTTTCCCTTTGATTGAGGAAGTTATCCCTTAATTAAGGAGATCAGGATGAGTTGTACTTTGAGTTGTAATTAGTTAGCTCAGTTAACTGAGTTAAGTCCAGTTAGATTAGTTCCAACAGTTTGTGGAACTGATTGTGAGTTTAGTTAGTTAATGCATGCATGCATGTAACTAGTGTACTTCATATAACTGAATATTCTCTCATAAATAACTCATGCATGTCAGTTCAGTCAGAGACCCAGTTGAGATCAGAGGATGGGACAGTGTACTATCAGTTGCAGGAATATTCCATTGAGGATATCTCTTGCATGCAGAAGGAATTCATTCCTTGAAGATTGCATAGTTATTTCTGAATTTGGTGAGTTGTGTGAGAGGTGAACTCACATAGGTGGTAGCCAGAGGACCAAGGACAAACTGCACAAGGAAATAGGATGCTTGGAGGTATGAAGGAAAATATATGATGTGTCTATTCAGTCTATGAGCAGCATTGAGGGATTGTACTGAGAGTTGTATAGCTTGTGAGCTAAATCTCTGTGTAATCCGGAGATATTTCCACTTGTATGATAATACAGATAGCGGGGTTTTTAGCTGAGGCTTTCCCCGGAGTATTCTTCTATGTTCATGTGTGATTGATTTCTCATTTTCTGTTATATGTGTTCTATTTTATCTTGTGCAAAATCGATTAAGCTTCCGCAAGTTTGTTTGTAGAAGTAGATCAAGTATTTTGCTTTAGTATATTGCATTATCAGGTGATCTACAATGAGAAATTCTACACAAGTAGTGGTAGTTGTACAAGCCCTCTTGTACTTTACCTAGCTCGCTTCAAGAGTCACACATGGTTTCATGAAAACTAACCTATGAACGAAACTAGCGAACTAACAAACGACAAAGCAAAGCAAGAGTAGAAGAAAAAGCGAAAGCGAAGCATGTAAACAAACAATCAAGCAAAAAAAAAGAGAACAAAGCATGTAAGAAAACAACTAAAGGAAAACACTACTCCTACTCCTACGCTAACAATGCATGGGCCTGATCGCATGAAGTGATACTTCCAATGTAGCCACTGGTGGATTGGTTGACCCATGTTGGTGAAGGCATGGTTCGCGAGAAAGACAACTGTGCGAACCAGCAAACAAGAAAGATGGAACAGTGAAGACAAACAAACTCTAAGATTACAAGTGACCACAAAACACAGATGAGTGAAAGTGCATGACATGCATTCTATGGTGTTGCTATGATGTTGTGCTACACCACATGTAGATGTTGAGTGTATACATTCTTTTGACTGTGATATGCAAGCAAACATGAGAAAGGTAGACCACTTGTGTTGTGCATGTGTGCTTGCTGCGTGATATCCCTCCAACACATGAGAGATGGGATCGTGTAGTCTGAGTGGAGGAAGCAAAATCTGGGTGTTTGGTTGATCTTCTATGTAGATCAGAGAGTGATGAGGAGCCTTGATTGTTTCAACAATTTCCCACCGGAAGTGAAACCAACCTCAAGATAGCGAGGGTCTGACATAACCATCAGCTCAGGCTGAAGTGCCTCGATAGTTTTGCATAGATTAACAATGGTTGAATCAACATCCTGATCGGATGAGGAAGTGAATAGATCACAACAACCAAGATCAAAAAATTCGATATGTTCGTCGACATCCTCATGATTTGATGAATCAGGCAGAGGGGTAGATGAGAAGCAAAGATGTTCACCCTGTGTGTTTTCAAGAAAGATAGATGATAGATTGGATGAAAGTTTCGAGGAATATGTGTCCTCTCCGCACTATAATGACAAACTGACATCCAACATGTCCTGTGAATGATCGGAAGTAGAATCATCCAGAAATGGGTTTTCATAAGGGAAGTCATTAGTGGAAGAATCACAAGAGATGTTAGGATGAAGTGGATGAGGCACAGCTGGAAGGGATTCATCCTTCTCCGTGGGCTTTTCTTTAGATTCCCACACACACTCATCATGAATGATGGCACAGGTTTGCTGCATAACACCAACTCCGTCGACAGCTTGATCCTCATTCACAACAGGTGATGAGTCTAGAATAGAGGAACACAATACAGTACACTCCGAAGGATCAACAGAACGTGAGAACGGAGGTTGAGGGAAAGAGTTCATGTGACAACCAATAGGCTTGCAAGCCAAATCCACGCAAATCTAAAGAGCAGGTGGGGTGGGAGAGTGTGACAGTTCAAGAGAGGTGTGTACATGATCTCCCACATCACTCTACGGTGGTAGAGCTGTTGGATGAGATGAAGGTGAACACTCACTCATGACAACAACTGTGTCTTCCTGTGATTGTGCAATTCCATCACTGAAGTGTACTGAGTGGGGTTCGGATATGTGAAGAAGATACTCAAATCTTCCATCAAGAAATTCCCAATCAATATCATCTTCCAGGAATCAGTATGCAGGATTACAAAAGCGTGTGTGAAACTACTCAATGGATTCATCAGGTGCTTTTTGTAATTTCATAATTTCTTTGTTGAGTGCTTTACGATCATAGTGATTGAAAGCACGGTCTATCTCTGCGACCAGATGAGAAAGATAATGAATAGATTTTTCAGGAAGCGTGGCACACCAGTGCATTAGGTTCCCCCAAAGCATGCAGATGAAAATAGCACAGCTCATGTATTCTTCAAAGAATCCGTGTCTTTCACATGAGCCTACAACGTTGACCACGTGCCTTTCCAAAGCTACGTAACCTCCACCATCAAATGTTTTATGAGAAAAGTTATCTGCAAGTTGTTCTGAGGTGATGAAATCATTTCCAAAAGACATACATTCCGGAAGAGAAGCTCAATAGTGAACCATGATAGATGTGTAGAGATTCAAAACAGATGTGAGGACTCAACTTGTCATCTGACCCTCCTTCTAGCGCCAGAATGTTGATGGTGCTGGACCTGCCAACATGTCAAGGGGATATCTTCGGTAATAAGTCCCAATTAGACCTCAAAACATTTAGTGTAGGAGTCCCACAAGTGGATCGTAAGGTAATGCATTGACCGCGATGTCACACAGAGGCAAGTAAGATAACTCTATCAGTAGAAAGGGTGTGACTGATGCAGTGAGTCAAGGAAGGGGTATGAAAGGTTCTAACACATAAAAGGGAGATGAGGGTGAAGGTGAGTTCCAGGTTGGAAGGGATCAGTACCAACTCGGCTAGGAACACACAACACCAAAGGACATGCATAGCTTCCGGTGAAGCAATCCACTCGGATGCGGCAGTCACATCATACAAGGAAAGATAACACATACAACACTCACGGATCAGTCCGATACGAGTGCAACAATTGTTACAGCAAGGTTCATGTGAAAGATTTTTCTGGTGTCTGGCAGAGCAGTCGACATGGACGGTGACAAAATTAACAACATAGACAACACATTAACAACAATATTCATATAATTGTATACAAATCAATTCATACACAAATACATAAGTTAAAAGACATATATCATTAAGGAAAATGGAACATTCCAACTACAATGACAACATATGCATGAAAATGTGTTGGCTCTTTTTATATAAAGTGTAAGTACCCATCATACAATACATCCATATAAACCTACTAGCCCCATCAGTGGAACGTTATAGCCACATCCGCCTGCTCCTCCAAAGAGATGAACTAGCTCCGTGTAGTGGAGAAACCAAGGCACGTTACAATATTGTCCAAGTTCTTTCCAAGATAGTCTTATCAGAAACTTGGCTGACCAAAAGCCTCTACAATGAGTTATGAGGGACTATTTATAGAGATGGGTGGGTGACCCTTGGCATTACCCTTTGTGACAGTTCAACTACCCTCATGACTCTTCACCTACTCTATGATTGTTACATCCAACTATTGACACTTGACCTACACTTGACATGACTCAACATTACAATGCACATGTGCTCATGTGAGACAACATGGCTTGAGCAAGCCTTGCGAGACATCACTAACACTCAGTCCGCTGTGATGAGACCAACTATTTAACATGCTTGTGATGGTGAAGGTGGTGAGCTGATGCCAAGCTTGGTCATGCGTGATGGTGTGCATGCACCTCATGGTGACATCTTACTAAAGTGAACTCTTTCTTCCGTTGCAACCGGTGAATTGGTTCGACTCCTTCATCCAACTCGTCTGCTAACATGTACATGGTATTCTTGCGTATGGCTAAACTAACAACATACTGATGCATAATGTCCATGATGATCTTCAAGTGTGCGTTGGTGGTCATGCTCATCAACTTGCCAAAGTACATGTTCATCCCCAGTTGGAATTGCTTCTTGTTTTCGCCTTGGTGAGTGTGTTGGATGGGTTGGATTGCATGTGTGCACTCAACGACATGCATGCTGCTGAATCCCTTACATGCGAACAACAACACTGCTCACCATGTCTTCTCTATGTCAGCTGCTGGGATGGATCTTTAACTTGTACATGCGTAGTTTCATCTGTGAGTGCATGTTGTGCCCACTGTTGTTCCTATTTTTGTTGCATGCGCAATCTTTGTGTCACATTGTCACTTCATAGCCAGATTCCCCAAAGTTGCTTTCATCATCAATGGACCTGCTTGAGCTTGCAACCTTGTTTTGCCTCTGTGTTTTCAACAACAATCCTCTTGCATTCGTTGCATTTGGTATGATGTCTTCAGATGATGTTCATGATGTTGCTCGATGTGATGTTGCTGTTGTAATATCTTGATGTCCTTGTCCATGAACAACTTGATGTCTTCGTGGGTAGGAAAGTCCATGGACACTTGATCGACTGCATCGCCAAGTGTTCTCTGAACGGTTTCTTCGTCTCTACTCTCCTGGAAACCATTGTACCTGGAATGCTAAGAGGTAAAAGAACACCTGGGATACCTGGTGACATGGAAACACTCATGGCAAGAAATCTGTCAGTCGAAAACCAAAATGAAAATGATAACTGACTTGCAACATACCTGGGTGCATGATAATGAAGGTTGTACAAGGCACAGTCTAGGTTGTTGGGAGACTGGCTAACTGCTGGAACTGCACAATGCACAGTCCAGTTTGGATGCTAATCGTTGGGATTGTGCAATGTGCAATTCCAGCTGGGAAGGACTTTTGGCCCAGGGAAAAATTTAAGCAATTTCTTGGGCCAAGCAGCCACTGTCCTGAAGAAATGCGCAAAACAATCTTGGAGGCCAGTGCTGGGCAGGAATGTGAAAATCTGGAGAGGAAGGTGAACCTTCCTTTCCCAGATTGCGCAATGCAGTCTTGGTGAAGGCAGAGCCTGGGCCAAGGTTGGCTTGACTCATCGACGAGCAACTAAAAGCAAGCAAGTCAGTGAATGCATGGAGACACTAAGTGATAGCATAAGTGATTAATAGTGCATGAAAAACATGAATGAAAGATTAAACAAACAGATCAACACGCATGTGGGGTGAGGTAGTTCGCTGGTTGGGTGAACATCCATGCAAAACAGTTTCATGCATGTGACAACAGTGAGATAGCAACGAAAACTAAAATAAAGCTAGAACAAGCTAGTATACATGTAAACGATAACAAACGTTCAAATAAATCAAGAAAATAGTACTCATACAAGCGAAACCCAAAAAGCGACAGAAATGTAACACATGGCATGGGAAACGGGCTTATCCCAAAACAACTGAGCTGAATGTAACAAATGCTCCCAGATGTGATGTGGGATGTGAGAGATGTAATATTCATGTGAGGAATGAGCTCTGCAACATCTGATTGATGAGTTTTGATAACATCGAGGTTGTGACGCACATGCCACAAATCTAGGTAAAGCGACACTTGGTGGGAGGTTTCTGAAATGATCCTTGTATGTAACTTCCAACTGATAAACATAGATCCCTAAAACAAGGGATGCATTTTCATGCTTCCTTGGGAGAAACAACCCATGCATTCAATTTTGGTTTACTCGGTCCCAGAGGGAACCGATCAACTCAACTGCACATGCAAGCAACTACTCGACTTCTTGAAGGAAATACACATTTCTGGTTGGGAGCTGGGCTAACTACCTAGGAGATTTGCACAATTTTTGGGCAGAGCACCTAACTGTTGCCTATATTTTCACAAATTTTGGGTTGAACAACCTTGCTGGGGAAATTTGCACAAATCCTGTTGAGAGTATTGACTGGCACGATTGTGCAATCCTGGAGCCCAACACACTGCCAGACAGGATAGCGCAATTTCTGGAGGGAAGGTTGGTTGCCCTCTAGAAATGTGCAATTTTCAAGGGGAGGTTGCTCAACCTGCAGTTGGACCAAGTCTGGGTAGCAGCCAGTGAAGGGAAAGGATCAAACTATGATCGACAGGCCGCCTTTATGCAAGGAAGACACTGAAGCTTAAGGACTTGATGAAGCAAGGCAAGGTGTTGTGTAAGTTTGGTGGGGGGATCCAAAATAGGCTAAGGCAAACGTTTGGAGGGTGGTTGTAGCCGCTACAACAATGGGCTAAAACAAGCTCCGTGGGTGTGGTATTATCATCTTAACAAATATCTTCAAAAACAAGGTTTCACAAAAGGATCCACATATAAGAACTTGTACACAAAAATTGAGGATGATAAATTGCTAATTATTGTTGTTTATCTTGATGAGATCATATTTGGCAGTAATGAAGAATCTATGAGTCAAAACTTTTCTTTTGTTATGCAGCAAGAATTTGAAAAGTATTTACTTAGGGAACTAACTTATTTTCCTAGTCTACAAGTGAAACAAGCAAAAGATGGTATCTTTCTCTCACAAACAAATTATCTCAAGCAGATTCTGAAGAAGTATGGGATGGAAGATTACAAAATTGTATGTACTCCCATGATGACAGGATGTAGCGTTAGTTTTAATAATGATTCTCCCGCAGTAAACCAACTAGAGTACAAGTCTATGATTGGAAGTCTGCTTTATCTAACAGGTACCACACCATGTATCATGCATTTTGTTGGGATCAGTGGATGTTTCCAAGCCAATCCAAAGGAGTCACATCTTCAAGTAGTAAAGATAATATTCAAATATCTCCAAGGAACCCAAGACTTTGGTCTATGGTATCCTAAAGATGCAGATCTTACCCTTCATGCATACACAAATGTGGATTGGGCTGGAAATGTTGATGACTGGAAAAGCATTAGTGGAGGTTAATTTTACATGGGGCCCCAATTGGTATCTTGGTTTAGCAAGAAACAAAGTTCCATTTCCTTATCTACAGTGGAAGAAAAATATGTGGTTGTTGCATCTTGTTGCACACAACTTCTCTGGATGATGCAAACATTACAAGATATACAAATCAAATGTTCTCCACCCATCTCCATCCTATGTGATAATAAAAGTGCTATTAGTATTTCGAAAAATCATGTTATGCACTCTAAGACCAAGCATATTCCTATTAATTATCACTTTCTACGAGAACAAGTGCTTGAGAAAAAGGTTAAATTGGAGTATGTTCCCTCCAAAGAACAAGTTGCTGATATATTTACTAAACTTATTCCCAGAGAAGCATTTGAATATCTCAGATAGAAACTGGGAGTTGTCTCTGCCTCATTTTGCTGTTAATATAGTCTGCTCAATCTGCAAGTAACAATTCAGAAGGTTGCTTTCTATACGCGGGTTTCATGAAGTATAGTCACGAATATATGGAAATTCCTTTGCAGACAATTGCGTATGTTTTCCTAGATAGAAAAACAGTGGGACAAACTCAAGATCAGCCTCTAACATGCAACTGAAAACTATGATTTGATTTTTCTTGGCCTCGTGTTGATGGGTACAATCTTCTGATATGGTATTGAGTTATGTTTTTCTCATTGATATTTATCTAATTGATGAAGATGCTTTGATGAATGAGTTGTTGACAATGAATAGGTAGCACAGGCTTAGCAGGAACATTAGCCTTGCAGAATATAATGCATTGTCGGCATTATGGTTGTTGAATTATGCTACTATTAAGGTCTGTTGGTCTCAGTTATTAATTTCATATCTGTCATTTGATGTAAAGATCATGTGGAGACCTATGATGTAATAATTGTCATATTCAGTCATGTATGGACTTTTGAGGTCATGTAAAAAAATGTAATCCCACTTGGTTGGGTGATTGAGTCAAATATGTATCCCCACTTAGTTGGGTGATTGATGTAGGTATGATTCCTTCGTGATAGGAAGGTCATACTCAGTTGAGTTATAAACTCATGTTCTTCATTTGAAAATATTTCTAAAGATTCAGCATGTGCTCACGGGGAGCATGGACAATATATTACAAATCAAATCCAAAGGGGGATCTTTGGTCAGCCCTTTGCCCTTAATGTCAAAGGGGGAGAGTATATTGGTGTTTGAATAATAGTTATTTGATGTATCTAACAAGTTTCTACAGGTTGAAGTGATCAACACCAACATGGTTTCCATCAAGTCCAAAGGGGGAATTGTTGGCATTATGATGCATGTGTTGTTGTCCTTGATGGCAACTCACTTGTAATAGAACAAGTATATGGTAACTAGATGAATCCATATGTTAATTCATAGGTGATAGAGTGATGGAACAGAATAATAGAATGATGGGACAAAGGTCTATAGATCAGAATCAGAACTTTGATAAAGGTGAATATTTGAAGATCTATATGCAGGTTCATCAAGTCCAAGTCGTGTATACACACAAGTAAAAAGAAGCAAACTTACATATGGTATCCTTACCATGGTATTAAGAATACCAAGGGTCCTTACCATGGTATTAGCCCACAATATTGAGCGCAATAACGATTAATTGCTTTTGTCCAAGATTACCATTGACACTAGTGTAGTTTTGACCCATGGTATTGGCTAAGGCTCTAACTATATAAGGAGGTGACGATCAAAGTACTAAGTGTGCATGGGAAATGGTTTTTGATGACTAATTCAATTCGAAGTATATTTTCATTGTAAGGGCCATAGTTAACACATAGATCTGAAATAATTATGCACCGATAAATACAACAATGGATTAGGATCATGAGACGTGAAACGACTTTCCATTGTATGATCTACTCATGGATTGAATATATCTAAGTATTGACACATGTTTTTATCTCTGAATATTATGATCTAGGTATTTCTGAAGTTTTAGAGTTGCACAATTTTAGGTCAAAATTTGCAGATCTGTGTGCAGGTTGGTCTCGATGAAGCTGTGTATACACGTGGGTTCATTTCTTCAAATTCGCATACATAAAGGAAGGTTTTCGGTTAATTTTTGCAGATCTATACGCAAGTTGGTCTTGGTGAAGTCACATATACACGCAAGTTAGTCTCGTCAAAGTCACGTATATAAAGGAAGGGTTTTTATTCATAAATGACTTATCAACCAAATCAATGTTGTTGTATCTCTAATGTTTGTCAATGATGTCCTCATGTTGATCTGGGTTGAATGATAATGTTTGAAGTAGAATTGATTGAATGATGAAGCTGAGTTTGGTTACATGTTGATTGATTGAAAAGTTTATTTAATTTTCTAATTGTATGAGGGTTTTGTAAGCTAACAGAATATTTCAGAATAAATCTGGTCAACTCTGTGTGTGATTTAGAATTACAAGTTTTCATTATATTGAGATCTGTATGCAGGTATCTCTATAGAAAAGAGCATATATACGTGGGTTTCCTTAAGTGAAGTAGTGTATAAATGTTGGCATATGAATGATCAGGATTGCAGTTGATTTTGAGTCACTGTTGGTGTAGTATTCTAAGTTCAGTTCTATGTCCGGGTTACAGTGATCTCACTAATCTGTTTGAATTAAGTTGGTTTTTGCTTCAGTTGATCTACAAGTTGTGATGTATTAAAGGAGGTGGATCCAATGTGAACATTTATGAAACGTGGTCCACGGATGTTTCTAAGGGTTGGAGCCTTCAGTGAAGAAGTCGAAGCTTCCTGCTAGTAGTAGTTGGTAATCAGATTAGGGGGTTGGAGCTCCCTTCCAGCAGGAGCTGGAGAATGAGTGAAGGTTGTAACCTTCAACAAGTGGGTGCATGCATACTCGAATGAGTCTGCACCAATATAAGAATGTAAGAAGTTTTTTATATTAATAAGTTTGAATAATGAGACGACATCAATTTTGGTTTTCTCCCACATTGGTTTTCCACCTAGTATTTATGTGTGTTTCTTCTGTGTGATACTTTATTTTGTTCTTACTACACCTGCTTACTACTTATCAAATGCCTGATAAATCTCTTACATTATGGTTTAAATTTTTTTTTACAAGTTTACTAAGCATACACTAGTTTCTTTTACAACAGTCTCATACATACGCGAGTTGGGTTTAGTGAAGCCACATATATATTTTATAAAGGAAAATTATTATTGTGAGTTTTTAAAATACTGATTTAGCCCCCCTCAGTATTTTTTCCAACAATTGATATTAGAG
This sequence comes from Pinus tabuliformis, assembly GCA_031772625.1. NCBI lineage: Eukaryota > Viridiplantae > Streptophyta > Pinopsida > Pinales > Pinaceae > Pinus > Pinus tabuliformis. The sequence goes on along the minus strand of CM062806.1, from coordinate 727,191,761 downwards.
AATGTCCTTCAAAAGAAGTTTGATCACTTAAAGGAAGATCTCCAAAGATGAGAAATCAAGACGGAACAACATCTTCCAGACCACCACTCTTCAATGGAAATAATTTAATATATTGGAGGACAAGAACCATATCCTATCTTCAGTCCCTTAGAGAAAATGTTTGTGCAATTGTGGAAGGAGGTTACCAATATCCAGTCGCAGTTCCCACAGATGCAGCAGAAACGAAGACGTATGAAACCAGTGCCAAAGTTGTCAATGCATTATTGGGAAGTCTAACAGAATCCAAATTTGTCAAAGTTATGCAGTTAAACACAACACAAGAAATATGGGACAGAATCATTCAAAGCAATGAAGTTGATACCAAGGTAAAAAGTGCTGAACTCCAAACTCTTAGAATTCAATATGAAACTCTCAGAATGCATAATGATGAAAGTATTGCTAGTTTCATTCTATGTATAGATGAGATTGTAAATCACATGAAAATTTTGAGTGAAGAAATAAGGACACCACTTTAGTAGAGAAAATCATAAGATCTCTAACTCCTAAATTCGAGTCAAAAGTGTCTACCATTGAAGAGAAGCAGGATCTGCAGACTCTTACTGTTGTTTAACTTCGCGGCATCCTGACTCCTTTTTAAATGAGGAAAGGAGGTCACTGAGAAGTTAGAGAAGCCGCATTTAAAACATCTACAAAAGTAAAAGAAAAGGAAGAACACAAGGAATCAGGATATATATCAGAAAAATATGAGGTGATCTTTGTAAAGAAACATCAACTGGGCACTAGAAGGTTCATAGGTAAGCTTCCCTTCAAATTTTTTGCTTGTGGTAGAGTTGGTAATTATGCTGCTAAATTTCCTCATAAAGACAACCATGACAAAGGGAAGGATCCTGCAAAAGGTAATAGGAGACGGTTTGACAATAGAAGAAGTTATTATACTCATGAAGATAGTGATGGCTTGTCAAATAGTGAAGAAGGAGAATCTGATCAAGATCTTAAATTACTCATGGCTTTTGAGAAAAATACTAATGAGTCTAATGATAAATTTGTGGATGCTTTAGAGGGAAAATATTTCTTTGAAGAAACTACCGAACTCAAAATTTTCTTGGAAGAAAAAAAAGTAGCCATATATACATTGAAGCATCAACTCATAGAAAAGGAAAAGCATATTGAGAAGTTAGAATGTGAAGTAGTAATTCTAAAAAAGGACTTGAGAAAATAAAAACTCTGAATCATAGATTTTCTAAAGATTCTGAAACCTTAGATGAAATTATTAAGGTACGATTCTCTCCTCTTATGAAGATAGGTCTTGGATACACTGGAGAAAAATCTCAAACATAAAAATATTCAGCCACCACTGGAAGCTATCTAAATGCAGCAAAAACCAATTAGCAAAGCTTCAGTCCTAAGAAAAAGAATGAAGACATTCCACAGGTAAATCATGTTCACTCTAATCCAAGGATGAATAACAATAGAAGCACCAATAAAAAGGTAAACTACACCAGAAGATTCTATGATCACATAAATTTCTTCTTTAATGGACAATGTTTCTCATGTCATAATTTCTGTCATAAGGCTACTCAATGTATTACATACAAAAACATCATGACAAGAGAAGCAAGAAAACAAAGGAATGAGATAAGAGTCAAGAATAACTCTTATAACAACTTCTCACCTCTTATAGATGAAATTGAATGTTAATTTTGCAATAAATTTGGACATGAAGAATCTGAATGTGGGAGAAAATTACAGCCAACATCTCAAAAACAGAAAATATCACCAAATTCTAAAGCATGGAAAAGGGAGTTACAGTCTGAAAGCTGTGGCATAGAATTGTTTGCAGAAGGAAAAGAAAATCAATGGTACATTGATAGCGTATGCTCAAAACACATGACAGGTGATAAAGATAAACTTATTTCATACAATGCTTTAAAGAAACAAAAAAATGTCATTTTTGGAAATGACTCACCTGTTGTCATTAAGGATAAAGGTTATGCTTTTCCAAAAGAAAAGGTTAAAGATGGTAATGTTATGTATGTTGATGGATTAAATCATAACTTGTTGAGTGTTAGCCAAATGTGTGACCAAGGAAATGAAGTGGTATCCTGATCAAAAGAATGTGTGGTTCGTGAACTTGACACACAAGAGACCATAATAAAAGGAACAAGAACCCAAGAAATATGAATATATTGAAAGGTGGTGAAGAACAATGTTACGTAGGCAAGGCATAGGAAAATTGTTTATGGCATAGAAGGTTGGAACATCTACGCTTCTCTCAAATAAGAAAATCAAGCAGGCTCAAAGTTGTTTGTGATCTACCCAACATCACCATACCATAAAGTACCATATGTAAGTCATGTCAATTTGGTAAGAAAACCAAAGTTCAATTCAATTCCATAGAAGGATTAGAAAATAAGCCTCTTGAACTTATACGTACTGATTTGTGTGGACCAATAAGGAAAAATTCAGCTTGTGGAGAACACTACTGTAGCTTATTCATTGATGGCTTTTCTAGAATGTGCTGGATCAGTTTATTGAAACACAAAGATGAAGCATTTGATAAATTTAAAGTCTTCAAAGCATTAGTTGAAAATGAATTAGATCTAAAAATCAAATCTTAGATCTGACCCAGGGGGAGAATACATATCAGATGAATTCTTTGATTTCTATGAACAACATGGCATAAATAGATAATTTTTTGTAGCTGAAACTCCTCAACAAAATGGTGAGGCAGAAATAATTAATAGAATTGTTCAACAAATGGCTCATGCTATGCTCAATGAGACTGGAAGCTGCACATACTGCAATAAATATTCTCAACAAGGCTCATGTTCATGTAAATAGTGATAAAACTCCATATGGAATTTGCTATGGTAAGCCTCCCACTGTAAAGCATTTTAGAGTTTTTGGAAGCAAATGTTTCATAAAAAATAATGATGAAAAACTTGGTAACTTTAAAGCTAGAGCATATTAAGGAATAGTTCTTGGCTACCCATCTAGAAGCAAATGATACAAATGTTACAATAATAGACTTCAGAAAATTGTTGAATGCATTGATGTTATGATTGATGAAGTATGCACATATCCCAAAAAGGTAACATCAACAAAAGAGGATGATGATGATGAATGATATCCCACATCAAATCGCAATGATATAGAAGAAGAAACTAATGAAGCTGCAGAAGAAGACACATCAGAGAAAGAAAAGGCTCCATCCAAGTATGTTCAAAAGAATCATCCAGAAACTCAAATTCTAAGAGAAACGAAATCTGGGGTACAAACAAGAAGAACCCTTATAGGATATTCTAGTTATCTATCTTTATTATCCACCATTGAACCACAAAATGTACATCAAGCTAGTAAAGATGAATGTTGGGTTAAGGCCATGAATGAAGAACCTGATCAAATTGAAAATAACGATTCTTGGGAATTGGTTCCAAGGCTTCATGATAAAACTGTTATTGGGACAAAATGGATATTCAAAAATAATTTGAAAAAATGGAGAGGTCATTAGGAACAAATCTAGAATTTTTTGTAAAGGTTATGCTCAACAAAAAGGTATAGAATTTGAAGAAAAATTTGCACCAGTAGCCAGACTTCAAGCCATAAGAATTTTTCTTGCACTTTCAAGTTTTCAAAATTTCTAAATTTATCAAGTGGATGTAAAATCTACTTTCCTTAATGGAGATCTGGAAGAAGAAGTATATATTGAACAACCAGAAGGATTCATTTTGGGGAATGATGAAAACCTTGTATGAAAACTCAACAAGGCTTTATATGGGTTAAAACAAGCTCTGCGAGCATGGTATTATCATCTTGACAAATATCTTCAATAGCAAGGTTTCACAAAAGGATCCACATTCAACAACTTGTACACAAAATTGCGGATGATAAACTACTAATTATTGTTGTTTATGTTGATGATATCATATTTGGCAGTAATGAAGAATCTATGAGTCAAAACTTTGCTTCTATTATTCAACAAGAATTTGAAATTTCTTTACTTGGGGGACTAACCTATTTTCTTGGTCTACAAATGCAACAAGCAAAAGATGACATTTTTCTCTCACAAACAAAATATCTCAAGCAGATTTTGAAGAAGTATGGGATGGAATTTTACAAACCTATATGTACTCCCATGATGACTGGATGTAGCCTCATTTCTAATGATGATTCTCCCGCAGTAAACCACCAGAGTACAGGTCTATGATTGGAAGTCTATTTTATCTAACATGTACCAGACCATATATCATGCACGCAGTTGGGATTGTTCGACATTTCTAAGCCAATCCAAAGGAGTCACATCTTCAGATAGTAAAGAGAATATTCAAATATCTTCAAGGAACCCAAGAATTTAGTCTATGATATCCTAAAGATGCATATCTTACCCTTCATGCATACACATATGTGAATTGGGCTGGAAATGTTTATGACCGGAAAAGCACTAGTGGAGGTACATTTTACATGGGGCCCCAATTGGTATCTTGGTTCAGCAAGAAACAAAGCTCCATTACCTTATCTAAAACAGAAGCATAATATGTGGTTGTTGCATATTGTTGCACTCAACTTCTCTGGATGATGCAAACATTACAAGATATACAAATCAAATGTTCTCCACCCATCTCCATCCTATGTGATAATACAAGTGCTATTAGTATTTCAAAAATCCTGTTACACACTCCAAGACCAAGCATATTCCTATTAAGTATCACTTTATATGAGAAAAAGTGCTTGAGAAAAAGGTTTCTTTATATGCGCAGGTTTCATGAACTATAGTCACGTATATATGCAAATTGCTTTGCAGACAGTCACGTATATTTTTCTCAGATAAAAAAATAGTGGGATAGACTCAAGCTCAACTTCTGACATGCTACTTATAGCTATGATTTGATTTTTCTTGGTCTGGTGTTGATGGGTACATTCCGTTGATATGGTATTGAGTTATGTTTTTCTCATTGATATTTATCTGAATGATGAAGATGCTTTGATGAATGAGTTGTTGATAATGAACAGGTAGCACAGGTTAAGGGGGAGCATTAGCCTTGCAGAATATAATGCATTGTTGGAATTATGGTAGCTGAATTACGCTACTATTAAGATCTTTTGGTATCATTTATTAATGTCATATTTTTCATTTTATGTAAAGGTCATGTGGAGACCTATGATGTAATAATTTTCATATTCAGTCATGTATGGACTTTTGAGGTCATGTCAAAAAATGTAATACCACTTGGTTGGGTGGTTGAATAAAATATGTATCCCCACTTGGTTGGGTGATTGATGTAAGTATGAGTCCTTCGTGATAGGACACTCGTACTCAGTTGAGTTATAGAGTCATGTTCTTCATTCAAAAATCTTTCTAAATATTCAGCATGTGCTCAGGGGGATCATGGATAGTATAATGCAAATCATATCCAAAGGGGGAGATTTGGTCCACCCTTTGCCCTTGATGTCAAAGGGGGAGAGTATCTTGGTGTTTGAATAATGGTTATTTGATGTATCTAACAGGTTTCTATAGGTTGAAGTGATCAACACCAACATGGTTGCCATCAAGTCCAAAGGGGGAGATTTTTGTCATTATGATGCATGTGTTCTCCTTGACGGAAACTCACTTGTAACGGAACAAGTATATGGTAACTAGATGAATCCATAGGTCAGTTTAGTGGTGATAGAGTGATGGAATAGAATAACAGAATGATGGGACAAAGGTTTACAGATCAGAATCAGAATTTTGATAAAGGTGAATATTTGAAGATCTATACACGGGTTAGTCAAGGCCATGTCATTTATACACACAAGTACAAAGAAGAAAAGGCACATATGGAATACTTACCATGGTATGAATAATACCAAGGGTCCTTACCATGGTATTATCCCACAATATTGATCGCAGTAACCGTTACTTGATCCCGTCCAAGATTACCACTGAAGATAGTGTAGTTTTGATCCATGGTATTAGCTAAGGCTCTAACTATATACGGAGGTGAAGATCAAAGTGTTAAGTGTGCATGTGAAATGGTTTTTGATGAATACTTCAATATGAAGTATATTTGCATTGTAAGGGCCATAGTTGACACATAGATATGAAATAATTATGCATTGATGAATACAATGATGGATCGGGATCATGAGACCTGAAATGACTTTCCATTATATGATCTGCCCATGGATTGACTAGATGTAAGTATTGACGCATGTTTTCATCTCTAAATATTAAGATATGGGTCTTTCTAAAGCTCTGAAGAGATGCACAATTTTAGGTCAAAATTTGCAGATCTATATGCAGGTTGGTCTCAGTGAAGTCGTGTATACACACGGGTTTGTTTCTTCAAAGTCATGTACATAAAGGAAGGATTTCTATTAATTTTTGCAAATCTGTATGCAGGTTTGTCTCAGTCAAGTCGCTCTCTTCAAAGTCATGTTTATAAAGGAAGGGTTTATGTTCATAAATGACTGATCAACCCGATCAGTGCTAGTATATCTTTGCTGTCTGTCAATGATGTCCTCATGTTGATCTGAGTTGAATGATAATGTTTGAATTAGAATTGATTGAATGATGAAGTTGAATTTGGTTACATGTTGATTGATCAAAAATTTTATTGATGCTTCTAACTGTATGAGGGTTTTGTAAACTAACAAAATATTTCAAAATAAATCTGGTCAACTCTCTGTGTTTTTTAGAATTACAAGTTTTCATTATATTGATATTTGTATGAAAGTTTCTCTGCAGAAAAGCTCGTATGCACGCGTGTTGCCTTAACTGAAGTAGTGTATACATGTTGGCATATGAATGATCAGGGTTACAGTTGATTTTGTGTGTTGATGTAGTATTCTGAGTTCAGTTCTGTGTTCTGGTTACATTGATCTCACTGTTATGTTTAAATTAAGTTGGTATTTTCTTCAATTGATCTACAAGTTGTGATGTATTAAAGCAGGTGGATCCAATGCAAAAAATTATGAAATGTGGTCCACGGATGTTGCTGAGAGTTGGAACCTTTAGTGAGGAAGTCAAAGCTTCCTATCATTTGTAGCTGGTAATCAGATCAGGGGGTTATAGCCTCCTTCCAATAGGAGCTGGAGAATGAGTGAAGGTTGTAGCCTTTAGCAGGTGGATGCCTGCGTACTGGTATGAGTCTGCACCAGTACAAGAATGTAAGAAGTTTGTTATATTAATAAGTTTGAAGATAGAGATGACAGTAGAAGTAGTTTTTTCCCACATTGGGTTTCCACCTTCAATCCTGGTGTTCATGTGTGTATCTTGTGTGTGATACTTTATTCTATTCTTACTGCACCTGCTTACTGCTTATCAAATTCTAGATAAGTATTTTGCATTCTGGTTTAAGTTTAATAGATAAATAATTAGTTTTTTACAATTTTACTAAGCATACGCTAGTTCCTTTTACAACAGTTGTGTACATACGCGAGTTGGATTCAGTGAAATGGCATATATATTTTAGAAAGGAAAATTATTATTGTGATTTTTTAAAATACTAATTCACCCCCCCACCCCCCTTATTGTTTTTCCCAAAAACCTCTGGGTTATGTTAGGGTCCTATAATAGGAATTAGTGGTGTCAACCTCTTACTATTCATTTTTCTCAGTTTAGCCCATGAATCACTAGGTGTCATAGCCTAAAGGTTTTCTTGTCCAAGGAGCCATTTAGTTCTTGAAGTCCTCTGGTCAAGACAAGTTTGAATTTTTGGGAGATTTTTTGTAGATAAAGTCTAATTCAAGTCATGTTTTAGGTGCTTTCATGGTAAATTGCTCAGAAGCAACATTCCAATTGTATATCTAGTGCTTCAAACTGACTTCTAGATCAAAATATAGAGCAAGTTGAAGTCTACTCCTCAAATTTTGAAAACAAAGGGTAAATGCCTAAGTATGGGTCCCAAAATCCCACATCCTGCAATTCGGAAGTGCATGGCTATATTGGCGATCAGAGATCCCAAATACCCCACATCCTGCATCTTGGAGGTTCATCACAATCAGGAGAAAAGCAAAGTCCAGGGCTCATTCGCACATCGGCAATCAACGATTCACAATGGAGGCAAGGTGGTCACGTTTTGAAATCGTCGAGATTGTGAGAAAAATCCTTCAGTGTTAAAATTTCGGGGAAAGCCAAAAAAAAATTACAAAGGAATTTCTTGCAAAACTAGGCCAGGTTGGGCCTTTTCTCTCTCCTCCCAAAGGGACGTGTGACAGTTAGCGATTATTTCTGATAAGTCCCACATGTTGGCTAACGTCACTATGATGTGGCATATGGTAGACATGTGGCAAGCAGATTCAACATTTTCAAGGGTCAGAGGAGGCCAAAAAAGGGTGACATGTGTCACCACTCACAGGATGACATGTGGTAGTGATGTGGCATTAATGACATCACGTGTTGGAAATTGGCAACCGAAGGTTGAGGTGTGTTGTGAAGTATAATGGAATCGCTGAGAAAGGGGACTCCTTTTTGAGGGCTGGCTTATGGTCATGTGAGGAACCAAAGGACCAGGTGCTAAATAGAAAAGGTAATCAACAATCACAATTAGTGAAATAGGTGCACCAAATGAAACCATCGATTAGAAATCATTGGGAAAGGAGCTCTGATGTGTGGGCTAACCCACGGTTATAAAGAGTTTGAATAATCAGGAGCTATCGACATAAAGACCCAGGCTCGTATACTATGGTCGCATGAAACGCATTATTATAAAGGATCGACCCTCTTTCTAGCCAAAGAGTTTTAACGTGCGAAGAGGTTTTTTCCCTGAGATTCCACCTGAGCCCCAGGAGCTAGGTGCATCAGAGATTTCACGCCCTGCATGATATAAAGTGTCACACAATGAAAACCTCCGATGGAAAGTTTTGATTTAAGGTTTGGCACATATTTTTCTAGTTTGAAGAGCTCAAGCGTTGAAACAGATTATACCAGAAAAAAATAGTCCTAGTAGCAATTAAAAGCCTTAGCACCTTAAGGCATAGCCATTGGTCCTATGCAAAGAAATATAGGAAAAGGATAAACACAAAAGAGCCAAGGGAAAATTGAATTTCGCTGTAATTTTAGTTTTTCTTAAGTAAATTTTCGATGAGACAAAAGCTCTGAAATAACATCTTGGCAATATTACAGGGTTTAAAGGCTCCCATAATGAAATAATTTGAAGTGTTAGAGCATGAATGGGTTGGAAACTTTTGAATCCCAGGAAATGAGAAACATAATGTTTTGTATGGATAGTACTACGAAAAAAAATACAGCCACTTAGATTTCAAGAAAGAAGATCAATATTGAAAAAGTTGATTTCCAATTGTTAAGGCTCCAAATTGTCAGTGGAAACAAATGAGAAAGAAGAAGTAGTTGCAGAGGGACATGTTTTGATTAGCATAAATGCTTAATTCGCAAAGGGATCTATTCTACTTTCAAGGAAGCAGTTCAACAGTTTTTTGTTGTGTGAATACAACCAGATTTCTGATAGTTATTCTAGGACATACAAAATCTTTAAGATCATCTTTACATCCATGAATTTGAGAGATGTTTAATTTATCTATGTTTATGTAGTTAATTCATAGCTATTATTTTGAAAAATTGTTATGTCAAACACTATTTAGAAAGTTTATGAAGATGTAATAAGGGTTGGAATTTGAGGGGTTAAGTTGGAACTTGTATGAAGAAAGGAGCCATATTTTGATGTAAGTTGTGCATTGTACTGAAGTGATCAATTTTCAATAATACAAAGATTTTTTTTCATGATTTCCATGTCAAGCAATTGGTGATGTACTTTCTCATGTGAAATTGTTATTTTCTCAGTTTTCCATATGTTTTTCGGTCTCTATTGTTTCAATAAGATAAAGGGCCGAATTTTCTTAAGTGTACTCTGCTTTGGCTTGTAAACAATATCAATGTTTTCATTCTAATGTTAAGTATATAATTCATCCCAATGTGCTCTATATTTAATTGAACTTAAATCGTATTCATGTTATACACTCCACAAATACTTTAAAAGATCCAAAAGTTTGCCTATACTTCCCTGTTATAGTTGCTCTGTCATTTTTGTGTTTGATCACCCAAAGATTCATGACTCCATTCCCATTAGATTTTCGCTGCAATTTTAAACCAAATCTTTGAAAAACCAACCTCATAACTCAATAACTAGCCTAATACCTTAAGACAAATTTTAAATCAGATAGAGAGATCCCTCTATGAAGTTGGAAGGGAAAGATCCCAACTTTGCAAATAGTATTTTGGTTACCTCTAGGTTTCTTTCCGCAACCTAGGGAAATTATGGAGTGATAACAAGTTGATAGGAGACCAGTGCCTACGACATCTTAATTAGTGCTATCAATTTGATCTTAAGGATTTGTAGCACCATAGATTGTCACAAGTAATTCAAATAGGATTTATTCATAACCATTCATAAAGATACAATGTACGAACCAACATACACGCAGTAATACACAACAAATCATCCTTGATCAGTGGTGGCTAAATCAGATTGAGAACTTGCAACAAATCAGTTGTTAAGATAGATGTATTTGTAGAAAACAGTAGAGGAGAAACCCATCATATAGAGATTAAACTTTAATAATTATGTGTATTTGGATTTAGAGAGAAACAAGAGTAAGGGAATGCTTATGGAATGCTAAGATACATGGGAAAAATTTTAAAGACTTTATTTCCACATCAATATAAGCATTTTCCATCAATAACTTGATCTAAATGAATCTACATCTAATGAGAAATATGTCTAGCAGCTACGTGACATGAAATATGAGAAGAATATTTAACATATATGAAAGCACAAAGGGAGAAGAACATACTGCAATCTAATAAGTTGGAATCACCAAAAATCTTGTATTAATATTCAAAGAAATATGCATACATAAAGATTCATTACATTACCTTCACGAAAACAGGAAAGGCCCTTTCCAAGATTTTTTACCAAAAATTTTGAACCTTCTTTAAGTGTTTCTTCCATCATTTTATAAGGAGAGGGAGAGATTGAAAAATAGTTGCAAAAATATGTTAGCCAAGTTTGTTCGATCGACTAGCTATCTTGGTGTACGAAGGATCTCCCACCCAAATCATTGCAACAGATTTGATTCTTTTCTTTAAAATACCAAAAATTACAAAATAACAGAACACGAGAAAACTACATGATGATTATAACAAAATATCTCCATGCCACTTGTTGTGATCGCCTCTGATTAGGCCACGTCTTTTCCATGATGTTTTGCTTCAGCTACTCCGCTAGTTCACCTGTCAGTTTCTCGTTAACTACTTGAATTCCCCATTTTCTGGAGCTAGGAGCGATCACCCGTGATTGCCTTATCGGTGTGCTATGACATAGCTATCGAATAATCCATATTTTAACGCTTTTGCGTTACACTATCAGAGCCAAATATGTCCTGTAATATTTCCATAGTGTTATATCAGAGCTTTTCCTTATCGGAACATTTTCTTAAAAGACATTACAAAAACAATGAGTTATGATGCCCTTGGCCCCTTTTGTTTATCCCTCTTCTATTTTCCTCCATGGGACTGTGTGTGGTGACCGGAAGCTTTTCCTTAAGGCACTATGGCATTTTGTTCCTTGGGCTTAGTGCCCTTGTTTCTATATGTTATTATTGACCATGCGCTAGCCCTCATATCATAGCCCCCTTATTGACATTTTTCCAATTGCCAATAGTTATAAAATGCCGACATCCTCAACCTACGATATACAACCTTTGATATGATTTCATCACTTCCACGTGGCACATCATGAGTGGTGACACGTGTCACCTGTATTTTCCCCCTTAGGCCACCTCAAAATGCCAAAACTGACTACCACGTGTCCTTATCGGAACCAATCATATGCTGCCATGTGTCCCACTAGAGGAGAGAGAAAAGTGCCCATCCACCTTTGGTTCTACGATGGAATCCTTTGTTAATATTTATTGGAATCCCTCGACAGATTTTAACACTATCGGCGCTTTACCCGTGTTGCAACATTTAAAATGTTTTCACCTTCAAAAGTTCTGATTCTCCAATATTGTGATGCACCTATCTCCTCCGAGCTCTAAGGCTTCCTGCTCTGTTGCATTGGACCTACGACACTTGATCACCAATATACTTGGCTACCAATATCTCTGACCTCTCATATGCAATTGTTGATACCTCTAGACCTCCGATATTCTGATCTTTGATATTCTGATATGCCTTCACAAAGCTTCAATCCTTGAAACTTTAGAAGACCATAAATTTTGATCCAGGAGTCCATTTTTGGACTTCCATATATCATTGGAAAGCTTGTTCAGAAAAATTTCCAATCGAAATGGTCCAATTTGGACTTTGAGTCCTTCTTTGGCTTGGAATATGACTGCAATATTCTCCTCTTTTGCATTCTTTTGACAGTTGAAAACACATTTTGCAGTAAGTAACAACATTGGCTCCAATTGGGGACAGTGCCTTGCTGGCAAGGTGCTGAGAACCTACAGACTAGTAGCCTTCACCATTGGGCATGGAGTCAAAAAATACATTGAACCTATAAAACCATAAAATCTCCATGGAACTTTATTTGTTGGGAGTCCTTTCCTCATAATACTGAAATGCATAAATATAAACTCTAACAACTAGAAATTAAATGCTCAACTAGTGAGCTTATTTATATACAACTCCTACTTATTCATAGGGATCAATTCACCCAAGTGAGGTCAACCTTCCAATGGTACTAGGTCAAAATTTGGGTGTTGGACCTATTGCCTCCATGTTGCTAAGATTTAAAAATCAAAACAAGCGTGCACCATGAAAAATATTCAAACAAAAAACTTCATGCATACCCCAAAAACAACATCTATGGCTCACCAAAGAATGTTGTCATGTAGTCAGCTAATAGTTCATAAAACTGACATGAGAAATTTACAGTTGTCTCCCTTTCTTAAACGGTTTCCAAGAATTGATCTTCGAACAAAAGGAAACCACATACACTACTTGGTCCTTCAAATTTAGGCTCTTCTTGAAACATTTGTTGCTAGAAGCCTTCTCCACACTTGCTGGTAACAAACTCCCTTTGAATGTTTGCAACAATCTCGTGCTCCTTTGAATCATCTGAATCATAGATCGAAGAATCTTTATCGATTTTAATATCAGCTTCTTGAACTTGTTCTCCATTTGAAGGATGTGGATCATAAACTGGCACCTATTTATTAACCTCCTAGTGGGCCTCCTCTTTTTGTGCATCTTCCCATGAATGGGACTTTTGTAGTCCTCCATTGCTCAACATCCCAACAGAGTCATATGAATCATAAGAAGGACAATCGTACAATTCAGCTTGATGATGTATCCTCCTTCTCTTTCTTGATCATTAGCTTATGCTTCTTGACGCGAGTAGATATCTTCTTGGAGAGGAGCCCCACAAATATATTTATCATGATCATTAACCTCAGAAATATTTTCAACATTAAAATGTGCACAACGATCTTCAAACAAAGCATCCAATGGATATAATATTTTGCAAAAATGGTGAAATGCTATGTGAAAACTCTTTCAGGAAGATATACTTCCACGAGGTATTGTTTTGTACCAAAGTTTAGAATCTTCCTCTAAAGAAAAAATGAACAATTTCATTTTCACATCTTCAAAAACAATACCCAATTGTTCCATGCATTCATGAAAATCCTTGAGGTGTTGGTCTGACCTTCTATCTGTGTTTTCACTCAATCTAGGAAAATAGGTATACCATTCATGAACTGAAGGGGCGTGATGGGTATAACCAACAACAAGAGAAGAATCCAGTGGGGCAAATTTGATGGCCAAGAATGCATGAATGGCCATTTTATGAACCCATTTAGTGAGTAACCCCATAATCAAATGTAGGGGAAGTTTTTTGTTGTTTAGCATCAGAGTGAGTATGAGGCCTCTTGAAAGCCAGGATGACCAAATAAGGGTATAGACAGTGGAGTCGTTAGGGTGTTTATAATAAGATTCAAAAAATGGAGTTGCCAAGGTGAGAGATCTTCACCCCACACTTCCCTTGCTCACTTGACAAAGGTAATGTAAAACTTGTTGTACTGAGAGAAAATTATTTTGATTCGTTCCCTGGCAACAACGCCAGAAAGATGTTGTAGCTTTTTCTATATCCTGTCACAGAATTGCTTCAAAAGATATAGAAGCCTCCTAGATACATCCTCTGCGTTGATAGGAGACCAGTGCTTAGGACATCTCAATTAGTGTTGTCAAATTTGTCTGAAGGACTTTTAGCACCATAGCTTGTCACAAGTAATTCAAATGGGATTGATTCAGAACCATTCATAAAGATACAGTGTATGAACCAGCATACACGCGTGAATACACAGGAAATAAACCTCGATTAGTGGTGGCCAAGTCAAATTGAGAGCTTGCAACAAATCAGTTGTTAAGACAAATGTATTTATAGAAGACAGTAGACAAGAAACCTGTCATATAGAGCTTAAACTTTAAGAATTTTGTGTATCTACATTTAGAGAGAAATGACAGTAAGGGAATGCTAAGATACATGAAGAGCTTTTTAAAGGCTTTGTTTCCACATCAATACAGGCACTTTCCATCAATAACTTGATCTAAATTAATCTGTATCTGATGAGAAATATGTCCAGTAACTACGTGACTGAAATCTGAGAAGAATATTTAACATATATGAAAACACAAAGGGAGATGAACATACTAAAATCTACTAAGTTGGAATCACCAGAAATCTTGTATTAATCTTCTGAGAAATGTGCATACATCAAGATTCATAACACTACCTTCACGAAAACAGGAAAGGCCCTTTCTTCTGAACCTTCTTTAAGTGTTTCTTCCCTCCTTTTATAAGGAGAGAGAGAGGATGAAAAATAATTACAAAAATATCTTAGCCAAGTTCCAGTTGTCTGATCAACTAGCTGTCTCAGCATGCGAAGGCTCTGTCACCCAAATCATTGCAACATATTTGATTCTTTTCTTTAAAATACAAAAATTATAGAATAACAAAACAGAGGAAAATTGAATGATGATTATAGAAAAATATCTCCATGCCACTTCCTGTGATCGCCTCTGATTAGGCCACATCTTTGCCATGATGTTCTGCTTCAGCTACTCGGCCGGTTCACCTGTCATTTTCACCTTAACTGCTTGAATTCCCCATTTTCTGGAGCTGGGAGCGATCACCCATGATGGCCTTAGTGGTGCTCTGTAACATAGTTGTCGGCTCATCCATCTTTTAACACTTTTGTGTTACACTATCGGAGCCCAATATGCCCTATAATATTTCCATAGTGCTATATCAGAGTTTTACCTTATCAAGCTTTTTCTTAAAAGACAATACAAAAAGAATGAGTTTCGATCCCCTTGGCCCCTTTTGTTTAGCCCCCTTCTATTTTCCTTCATGGGATTGGGTGCGGTGATCGAAGGGTTAGGCTTAATGCGCTATGGCATTTTGTTCCTTCCCAAGAGCCATTTTCTATTTGTTAAGAGCTTAGCGCCCTTGGTTGTATAAGTTCTTCTCGACCATGCACTAGCCCTAATATAGAAGCCCCCTTATCGGCATTTTTGCAATTGCTAACTGTTATAAAGTGCTGACATCCTCAGCCTCCGATATGTGACCTCTGATATGATTTCATAACTTCCATGTGGCACCTTATGAGTGGTGACATGTGTCACCTAGATTTTCCCCCTTATGCCCCTTCAAAATGCTAAAACTGACCGCCACGTATCCTTATCAAAACCAGTCATATGTTGTCATGTGTCCTATTAGAGGAGAGAAAAAAGGGCTTTTCCACCTTTGGTTATGCGATGGGATCCTTTGTTAATATTTATTTGAGTCCCCCGATGATTTTTAACACTATCAGCGCTTTACCCGTGTTGCAATTTTTAAAGGGTTGTCACCTTCAAAAGTTCTGATTCTCCGATATTGTGATGCACCGATCTCCTCCGAGTTCCAACGCTGCGTGCTCCAATGTATTGGACCTCCAACATGCGATCGTCAGTATGCCTAACTGCCGATATCTCTAACCTCCGATATGTGATCGCTGATATCTCTAGACCTCTGATATTGCGATCTTCAGTATTCTGATATGCCTTCACAAAGCTTCAATCCTTGAAACTTCAGAAGACCATAAATTTTGATACGCAATATCTCTGACCTTCGATATGCGATCACCGATATGCCTGATTGCCGATATCTCTGACCTCCGATATGCGATCACCGATATATCTAGACCTCTGATATTGCGATCTCTAATATTCTAATATGCCTTCACAAAGATTCAATCCTCGAAACTTCAGAAGACCATAGATTTTGATCCAGGAACTGTCCATTTTTCGACTTCCACATATCGTTGGAAAGATTATTCAGAGCACTTTATAATGGAGAGGGTCCGATTTAGACTTTGAGTCCTTCTACAACTTGGAAGATGAATGCAAACTTCTTTTCTCTTTTGCATTCTTTTGACTACTGAAAACACATTTTACAGTAAGTAACAACATACACATGGCATCACATTATAAAAGTACTTTTTGTTGTATATTACCTCTATCCATGTAACTAAGTATTAAATAAATTTCACTATTATATTGATTTACCATATTATGTTATGTTAGGTAAGGTGTTTCTAAGTCAAGGAATGATCTTAGATCTTTAAGAAAGAAATATTATAAATTTCCAATCAAAATTCTCAAACCAAGACAATTGACAAGAGCATTAAACAAGCTATGCATAAAGAAACATTAATCTTGTATTCACTTATAGTAATATAATCTATGTCACAACCTCGGATAAATCCTACTACATTACTTATTAAAGCAGCTTCAATGAAACTGCTTTAGTGAATTGCCTCGCCTCTATTTTTTCTAAGGTCACTAACGTTGCCTTTTTTGGTGAACTTGCAGCTATATCAAAGATACAATTCCAAACATTAAAATGTTATGAAATGAAATCTACCGTACTTGTATACAACTATATTTTATTACTAAATCGGACTAGAAAGGCAGTGAAAGTGATCATGTTATGCTTCTCCCCGTGTCCATTATGCTCCACACTGTAATTGTCTGTCATCCAACGTTAAGCCTGGTGCTATCATGAAGTTCTCTTCTTGGGCAGCAGCGTTATTTAATGTTGCTCTCTATCAGCTTCAGATGAGTCTCTGGATTTGTGGACGAAGAAGTAATGGCTTCAAGTTGTATTGGATCTGAGGTCAATGGTCTTAAAAAATTGCTATCCTGCATAACAATCGATCATTTCATTTCAGCAAATAGAAAAATGCCCCCATAGAATGCTCAAACCCCTATATTGAGGCTGAGAGAGGGATGATTCGATTTCCTTAGTAGAGGCCAAAGAGTACATGATAAAGAGCACAACAACCGACTAGTGTCACGCTCTTATTTTGTGGCAGGGAAGGGGTTGATTTGATTTCCTTGGTCAAAATTGGAGCGAATATGTTCATGGGACATATTCAATGTGATGAATTGAACAAGGAGATTGTAATTTTTTTGGAAAACTGATGACTGACTAAGAAGTAATATAGGGAGAAATTTCCATTTCTATTTAACAATTTTCAATTGTGAGAGAACTTTGAGTTTCAATAAGAATCGCAATAGATTAATTTTTAAAACTAAATATAACTACAAATTTATTAAATTATAAGTTATTTTATTAAACCATTCCAGGAAAAAGTGGAAAGAACCAACCCAGTATTGAATTTGAGGGGAAAGTGCTTTCATAAAGGAGGAGAAGCTAGCCTTCAAATGGAAAAGCTCATCCTAAATTTGAACATACTATATATTAGCATGTGGTATTTTTGGGTTTTGATGTTGCATTATTATTGAACAACATATCTAAAATTCCAGAGATTTCATTTTGAATATTAAATTATGTTATCATTATAATTTGAAATTCACAATAACTTTAAATTGATTTAAAAATTATTGTATTTAAATTGATTTAAAAATCGTCATAGTAAAAAATTTAATTGATAAAATAGGCCTTTTAAAAAATATATATATTTACATATAAAAATTGATATTATTTTGTAAATTTATTTAAAAAACAATTTTTAAATTGGATATAAATTTGATAGCACAATAGTTACTAAATTTATTAGTTTTTGTTAGTATATATATAAATATATAAATTTAAATTTAAAAGCATCATAAATTTGATCTTAATTAATAAATTTTAATCTATATTCAAAATAAATATATATTAATAGTTTAACTATATCCTCAACCTCCATCCCCATCAATATAATAAACACAAAAAAAATTCAAAATATTAAATTATTAAAAATATAAATATTTTTTTATTTATATATATTTTAAGAAGTTAGAAATTTGATCTTAGTTAATAAATTTTAATCTATATTAATAATTTAACTATATCCTCAACATCCATCCCTATTAATATAATAAACACAAGAATTTGAAAAACCAAAAATTCAAAACAACGTAAAACTAAACAATGCCAAAGATTGAGCGGCTGTAAGGTGGATATGGACATAGAAATCATAGCACAAGAATTTGTCTACATGTTAAATTCATCGTAAAATCAAAATGTTAACCGTAACAAAATTAAGTAAATTCAGCTCTGTTAAATTAATGTAAATAGAAAGAAAGTAGATATATGATAGGCTTACTATGCTTCTCATGAAATGTATATATATTTTCTCCTCATGATGTGAGATTGAAAATACATTTGAACGAAAATTCTTAATAAATTCACACCTACCCCAACCTTGATTGTATGTACATCACCACAATAATGAAATAATCAAGCAGGCATTTTGAAATTGAGATAGAAAACCTCATCAAACATGTAGCATCATACACCCCCGCATGGAAATGATATAGGCAACACAAGAGTACAGATTATACAACGGAACAAAATGGAGGGATATATTGTCTCAAGCAGCCAAAGCAAAACCAAAAACACTATATTCCACAGGGGTTTGGGAGGAAACTAAGGACATTCACCAAACACAACAGCAACAAAAAAAAAAAAAAGTAAATTCCATTAATTGGAAAGGGGTTCAATCTTCACTCCATCCACAAGGAGCCCGGCTTTCCACTGCAAACTTTGCACTTCTTTCATCTCAAATCTGATATGAGAAGAATCATCATCAATATCTTCTTCTGCTCTCACTCTGAATTCCCCTGCAATTACTTCCATCCATCTACCATCTCCCTGCATTTCAACTGGAAGAAGCTGCTCCCGTTCCATCTCTTCTACCTCTGACGTTTTAACCGAAAACCTAATTGGCAGCTCATCGAATCCATCTGACTCAGCATTTAATTTGAGCACAAACACCACTCGGTACTCGGTATCCGCAGACAAAAGTCTGCAGTCCATTGTTCCCCCTACCTTCAACCAGCAAACTTCCAATAACTCCGCAAGCTCGTCGAATCTGAATCCACAATCCATAACAACATATCATCTATTTAAGGGTTTCGTCAATTGAACGCAGACGAGTTCTTCTAAATGTCTTTTCCAGAATTAAACAAGTTTAAATTAAATAATAACAAGATCGATAACCTAAACAAAATCAACCAACCTGGAGTCATCTCGACAAACCCATCGCCAATAGCGGTGGTCATCACCCCAATCAATCGATAATGCTCTTGCAGATAGCATGTAGCCTATTTTCGCCGTGGATCGCTCCAGCCAAAATAGCTGTTGTTGTTCCAGCAGAATATCAATATTAATGGATGAAACGATAATAGAGACAATAATAAGGGATTGAGGTATACCTTTCTTCCCCCGTCAATGAGAATTGAATCGCAAAGGCGGAAATAGAGTTCTCTACTCGAAGCACGTTGGGGGGGGATGACAGCCCTACGTAGGATCTCTAGGATCTCGTGGCATTGTGGAGGCAGGAATGTATTCCAGACAGCGTCAGAATAGGCTGCGGCTCTGAAAACTTTAGATACAGCTGCCAATCTGGAAACATCGCGTGGAGTAGTGAAAGAGAGAATGGCAGAAATACAGATTTCCAATTGCAGTGGATCCTGACTTGAATTCCCCATCTGTCTTGTTTCTGTCCCAAAATTAAAAAGCAATGGTAAAAATACTGCGTCATGCACAATCAAATATTACAGAAAATGTAACATATTTTTCACATACACTAACAACCCAATGAGACGCTGGCGATTTTCGAAACAGCCTAGCAATGACAAGCCCTTTGAAACGAAAGGCTTATTGTAAAATAGAGAGAAGCCAGCCTATGCAATGGCATCTAAATCCGTTGAAGCACAACACAATCACACTCTGGGAGCTTCCAAAAACATCTAAGAAATGGCATATCTTTCAAAACACAGGGCTTCTCTTACAAATACAGAATACCAGCCAGCATAACGGCCTGTTACTTGGCTGAAGCTTAAATTTTCCTTAAACTCTGGCCAGCTTTGACTTCAGAATAGCACCACTCTTGGAATAGCACCTCTCGGCTCTGCCTCTCACTTCCCCGGATGCACACCACACTTTCACTGCCCGAGCTTTGAGAACTTCATCAAACAATAGCCACTACAAACTTTGCTCCTCTGCGCTACAACAGTTCAAGTGAAAACTCCTAGGCTTTCACACCTCACTTCACATCACAACCGGCAGCGGCTTCTCCAGGTATTCAGTGGTCTTCAATTTGTAACCCGACTTTAGGTCTTCACAAGCAGCACATAGCACGCTGCAATTAACTTTCCACCCTCTGCTTTCACAAACTCTGTGGCTTTGAACGGCTTGCCCACTGACTATGCTTCCGGCCTCAAAACCCTCAGAGAGCAAAATCACTCACAAAACTTCAATATGCAGCAGAACAGCTGCTACGCACCACAACTACTCAAAATGCCACGCCAACGAACAGTGAAAATTCTTTACACATCTCCTTGCCTCTTCCACTCGACTTCCTTAGGTGCACTCGGCAGCCAAAGAGCAGGAAACTATCCAAAGGGCAGTCGATTTCCTCAGACTGCCACCAGACCTTCAGCTCTACGCCTCAACGGAGCTCAACACACATATCCCTGATGCCTCCAGGGAGCACGATGACAGATCGGCTCTCAAACATAGCTGCTTCAACTCAAAACAACGACAAGGCTCAAAGCCTTTCCTCGGCCCTCCAGGCCCCTTCGCACTCTATCATTATCACACTTCAAACATCGCTTAAAGCTCCACACAACATTGTGCTCACTCACAACACAACATCACTCTCTCTGTCGACTGTGGACTCTCCAACACAGTGGCAGACCATAAAAGCTTTTCACTAAGCTGCTTTCCCACCGCAGCAAGAGCTCATGCTCTCTGCAATCAAACACTCAGCTTCACAAGTGGCCTCACACACAGCTATTTACCACTCGACCTCCTCCAAGCAACGTACCTGAACTCTGTGTTCTCATAGCTCACCTGAGCTCTGATCTCCTCACACAGCAGCGACTTTCACAGTCCAATGCTCCTCAGGCCAATGATCTTTACACACTCAGCTTCTCTCACGTCCTCAAGCATGGGCTTGCACCAAGCCTCTTCTCAACAGCCACACCATAATGCAGCACAATTTTTACACACAAACATATCTCTCCAATTTTTACACACAAACATATCTCTCCAGGGGGACTGCAAGTTCACAGCCACACCACTTGCAGAAGAACTCTCACAAATTCACCACTTGCGGCAACAAACACGACACACTGTCTCAAAACTAAAAACAACACATAACACTTCCTCCACACCACACTTGGCTCTTCTCACCACTCAGCAGAAATAACAAAATATCCACGCTTAACATCAAGCAGACAGCAGCACAATGCTCATGGCACTTCACAATTAACGAGCACAGAACACACCACCAAGCCCTCTGCGCACCTTGGCTCACGAGCACACTCAACTATGGCCAAACACAGCTCACCTAAAGCCTGGCGCTATAGGGTTTACTCTTTCACGAACAACGCTCACTATGGATAGAAGATCGCTACCTCACAGCCCCTCGGCTCTGATACCATATTAGAGAGAGCAGAGTATGAGATGCACACACAAACAACTCAGAACTTACTTTTATTAGATGTCTGAACAGATATTTATATATAACAGAGAAATTTCTGGAATTTGGTCGAGTAGTGGTTTCTTCAGAAGCTCATTTTGTCAACGATTTCTAGAAACTATGACTAAAATATCTGCCACTCATTTTGTTAACGATTTCTAGAAATTATACCTAAAATATCTGCTGAATTATCTAAAAAATCCAGCAAATACATTAATGACGGTGGTTGGAATTAATATCTTCCAACACTGATAATATATCACTCCTAATATATAAACCTGGATGCCCGGTTCCAAGGTCATTTGAGAGCTCACAGTAAAATTATTGCACGAAACTTAAAGTGTCCAGAACCAGCCGTAGTTTGCATATAGCGGCATGGAGAGAGTTTAGAGTTACGAAAGGGTTTGATGTGCAGATAAAAAAACTAAAATAATCTTGTGTCCATGTTAAGATTTTTTTAGACGATCTGTATATAATTCCATGTAGACAGTTTAAAGTTACGAAAGAGTTTGATGTGCATGCAAAAACTAAAATTACCTTATGTGATTAATATGGTGATTTTTTTAAAGATCTTTCCATATTTCTCAAACAGTTTGATTCAATTCAAATTTCATGAATCATAACGATGGTATTATAAAATTGATTTATTGAACATACATTCGATATAAAGATGAATGAGCAATGTCAAATTCTAATTGTTTTTTGGTAGGTTGATGACATGTTATTCACGGGTAATCTATCAATAAACAAGTTTAAATCAATGATAAGCAAGAATTTGAAATAATTTATTTGGGTTTAATGAGATTTTTTCGTGAAACTGAAGCCATTTAATCAAATTTAGGGATTTTTGTGTTTCAAGCAATGTATGCCATGGATGTGCTAAAAAGGTTTTGGATGATGAATTGCAAACCAACACCAACTCCAATTGCAACATAAACAAAGCTTGACAAAGAAGATATAAGATCCAATATAGATCCAACTCTTTTCAATAGATTGGTTGTTGGTCCTATGTATATCACTGCCACTATACTAGACATTATGTATGGTGAGTCATCTACTCCAACAATTTAATCTAATCATATTTTTCAAATAACTAATATGATCCTATAATTGATTCCTTAAGGTCTAGAATGATTATAACTTTGAGAGAAATCTATGAAGACTTGAATGTGAATTCAAAATTTGCATTGTTTACTTGTCAACCAATATGTTTTGAAGATGCAATGAAATAAGAAAATTGGATCAAAGCAATGGATGAATAGATGGATTCCACAGACCAAAATGATACATGAGATCAATTAAGATTGTTGTTGGTGAGGATTTATGGAGAACTGTGTGTTATTTTCATGGATTTGCTCAACGTTTCGGGTGAACCCTTCACCCATCTTCAGGGGCCTGAAGCTTAACTAATGATGTGTGAAGAGTGTTGGACACACACACACACACACATATATATAAAGAGAGAGAGGTGTTAAAATATAATTGTTAATAATGATGAATCTGGTGATTAAAATTCACTTTAATGGAAGAAAGCCGATATAATGGGGAATAAATAAATTATTAGAAAAGAGAATTGAAGAATTGAATGGGTGAGGTCATTGCATCCATTGCGACTTTCGAAATAGTTAGAGTTTTTTTAGCATACTAACTCAAAACGGATGAAAATTTTATGGGATGGATGTAAAGTCAACATTATTCTTGAAATTGCAGCAACAACTAGGTCCAAAGAAGCTTGAGATATTCTAGAGATGGCATAGAGTGAAACAGAGAGTAATACTTATCAACAAAGCACTGTAGTTGAAGTAGAAGATTTTGATATTGCAAAAATAATTGAAGAAGCTATGGAATAGCGTGTTGAAGCAGAGCAAGATAAGCAAGAGATGAATACTTTAGTTCTTTTAAACACTAGAGATAAGTTTATTCGAGAAATTATATATAAAAAAAGTGACTTTGTACAAGATGTAGAACATGAACATGGTGAAGATAATGAAGCCCATTATGTATATATACATATGGAAGATGATAGAGAATTGCCTCTATAGCAGTAGAAAACTGTGAGAAGAACTTAGTAGTGAATGTTGAATGCAATTATGAAGATGAATCAACATTTCTTGAGGAGCAACTTACAAAACAAAAGTATGATGAAAATGAAAGTGGTTATAGAAAAGCTATCATAATTACCACAAAAGAAGAAACAAAAAAATAAAGGTAATCATCAAAGTTGTTCAAGCCTTTGCAACAACATAAAAAGAGATGAAAAACAAATACATTACTTCTTTATCTCACAGAAGTTGATAGAAAAGTTCAACCAATAGTAGCTAAAATACAAACCAATGCAAAATATGAATCAGATAAAGAAAACAAAGACTTATATTGAAGAAAAAAACTAAACTAAAGTTGAAGTTGAAGAAGAAAAAATATCCGAAATATGAGGTTTGAAGGAAAAAGTATAAAAAGATTGTAGAGCGTAGAGTCTAAGGACAAGCTACACTAACATGCAAAAATAAAATAATTTTTTGAATTTATCTATAAGCGTTGTTAAGACATAAACCAACACATAAGTGGAGGTGTTAAATATAATTACTCCTCGTTTCCATGTATTCGCAACCTTAAAGTCTAAATTGAAGAAATACCTTACTATGCATGTAAGAGCTAAATGTATCTAATATGGATATTATTAGCATACTCAGGTCCTTGTAAAGGATCTCTCCATGATTTTTTTGTTTATTTATACTTCTATTTTCAAACAATTCAATTCAATGAGTTTCCATATATTGTGTTTCTCCTTTTCTATCCTTTACATTTAATGTTTATAAATAAATACTCGTATATCAATCATATGAGCCTAGGAGCATTCTAGATCAATTAATTCAACATTAATGCATATACACAACTAATTTTGAAATTCCAACAAACTACCTTAAAGTTTAAACTTGTTTTGAAATAGAAATCAATCACAAGAGACTCCGTGTAGGTGCTAAGAGATTCAATTTCAGCACAAGGCTAGAAAAAACCCCAAAGTATTGTCAATCACAAGGTTTTCCTCAACATTGGTCAATTTTTCTATCGGATTCAAGATTTGATTACCCAAGGCACGACCCATAAGAATTCGAAAATGATTATGGCAATATCTTGGTGAAATACAGAGCTCCATACAACAAAACAAGGTAGAGAGCAAACAATGGTGGTGATTATCTAGAGTTTGAAGGCAGTGAGTAGAGTGTTTGAGGGTAGTATCATGCCACTTATGTAGGCCTCAATGACACCATTAATCTCAGGCACTATGGTTGCATATTATACAAAAACCAAGATGGAGTTTATGTGGTATGGTTGCATATTATACACGAACCAACATGGAGTTTATGTGGTAGTTAAGCATTACAACTCATAACATTTTCAAATTCATACACAACGATGTAGTGGAAGTTGTTTAATTGGATGTTGATGAATTGAATCAAGACCTTAATTTTGAAATATGGATGGGGATAATTTTATATCATAGAGAATCTCAACTGGTGAAATTTGTCATGTGGCAGTAATCTAAGGAGGTGACTTTCCTGAGTTGAGTTACCATGGACTACATATTTTGCATGTAATAAGTAAATACTAGCACAACCATATTAGTAAATGTGGTTGATATATGTTGATTGGCATATAAAAGGTGGAAAATGCCATCGATGTGTATATCAACCATATTTACTAATGTGATTGTGCTAGTTAACAATTGATGTGCATGTGGCGAATTCGTAGACCATGATTGACTATGGTTCACATTCACTAAATATTGTTAGAAATGGTTGACAATGGTCGGCCATGGTTGTTGAGGTTTGTTGATGGTAGATGATGGTTTATCATGGTTAAAGATGGTTGATGAGGTTGACTAGGTTGATGAGGTTAACCAAGGTTGAAGAGAGTTGATTAAGGTTGACCATTGTTGACTAAGGTTGACCATGATCAACCATTAATGTAATAATTTATTTATTTTACATTAATCTAACAATGTTACATTAATGTTGATGATTTTTACATTCTTCCAATCACGTTACATTAATGTTGACCATGGTTGACATTACATTAATGTTAAGTTACATTAATGTTACAATAATAGTTGAATAGGGTTGATGAGGTTGACCATGGTTGATAAGGTAGACCACTCTTTATCGAGTTATACCTTGGTCGAATAATGTTGACCTTGGTTGAGTATGGTTGGTTATGGTTGACCTTAATTGACCATGGTTAACGAGGGATGTAGATGATAGACTATGGTGGACTAAATGTGACTATGGATGTCCATGTTAACCATGTTTAACTTGGTGACCAGAATGACCATGTTTAACCTTGGTCAAACATGGTTAACTATGGTTGACCAACTAAAGTATATATGGCCATGGTGACTGAAGTTGAGTTGGGTGGAGCATGGTTGACTATGGTTGACTATGTTTGACCATGGTAAACATGTTTAACAATGGTTGAGCTTATATGACCGTCGTTGATTATTGTCACCCATGGTTTATTGTGGTGAACATGGTCATCAATGTTTAACTATAGATGAATATAGTCAATCATCATTTATGTGGTTGATCATGTAGACCACTTGACCATTTTTTACAAGGGTCGCTTATATTGTGCATGTTGTCCATGACTAAGCATGTTTGACCAAGTTCACTATGGTTGACCTTATTGTTTATGGTTTACTATGGTTGACCATGGATGAACATGTTGACCAAGTTTGGCCACAGTAAACCATCAGTGACCATGGTTGAGATGCTTAACTTTGGTTGATCAAGAAAACTATAGTTGACTAGCATTGACATTAAATTTGTCATGTGTTGTGCATGTTGTCCATCATATTGTGATGCTAATTTTTATTCATCACAGTGTGACATTGATTTTTGTTTGTTACATTATGACATTGGTAGTTGTTTCTCACAATGAGACAACATTTTTTGTTCATCATGTTGCAACATCAATTTTTGTTTGTCACTTTGTTGTCGCGATTTTTGTTCATCACATGCGACGTTGAATTTAGTTCATCACATATATCAGTGACACTTTTTATTCAACACATTGCAATGCCTATTTTTGTTCATTAGATTATGACATTGATATTTGTTTGTCACACTGTAATGTCAAACTTTTTAATCATGTTGCATCAAAATATTTGTTAATGACATTGCAAGTCAACTTTTATTCAACACATTACAATGTCGAATTATTTAAGCATCGTTAACTATGGTCAACCATGAGTGACTATGGGAGAACATGGCTGACCATGGGTTCTTATAGGTAAAAATGGTTGACCATGATTGTCAATGTTTAACTATAGATGAATATGGGTGACCATGGTTGTCAATGTTTAAATATAGAGTCAAAGGACCTTAGTGTGTGGTTTGGTGAATAATTTTTTTCCCTAGCTACATGAGTTCAAGTCTTCAAAGAAATGTTGTATTTGACCCATTTTTCACATTTATGAAATAGTTGTGTTTTTTGTAACAGTGACAATCGATCTTTCAAAGTTAGTGATTATCTAGAAATTTTTGTCACCGCAATTGTGGTCATGAAATTCTTCCACCACCGTGAGCCGCCATTCCAAGGAGCATCTCTCTTAAGGTTGCATTCCCATTAACCTCATTGTCTACAAAACCAATTCATGAGTAGCATTGATTTCTAATGTAGACATGATTTCCAAGTCCATAGAGTCTCTAAAACACTCACATTGATAAGTTGGAAAAATATCACATTGATAAGTTGGAAAAATAATTTAAGCTATGTTATTGGAAAAACCAAATATGGTATATTGTAACTCGAACAAAAATACCCATCATTTGGTTGGATATATTGATAATACTTTTATAAGTAGCATGGATGATAAAAATAATAAAGGTGATAAAAGAATATGAAGATAAGGTATATAGGTTAAATAAATCTCTCTATGGATTTAAGTAAGCTCCTAGAATTGGTATTGAAAATTTGATTCATATTTAGTTGAAGCAACAATGAGCCTACATTTGATACAAAGTTGAATGAGAAATGCCAAATTATGATTTTTTTTTGTATGTTGATGACATGTTATTCATAGGGAATCTGTTGACAGAAGTTTAAATCAATGATGAAGCAAGAATTTGAAATGTTTTATTTGAGTTTAATGAGATTCTTTCTTGGTACAGAAGCCATTCAATCAAATTTGGGGATTTTTGTGTTTCAAGCAATGTATGCCATGGATGTGCTCAAAAAGGTTCTAGATGAAGAATGGAAAACCAACACCAACTTCAATTGCAACATAAACACAGCTCGAAAAATAATATATATGATCCAATATAGATCCAACTATTTTCAAGAGATTGGTTGTTAGTCCTATGTATATCATTGCCACTATACTAGACATTATGTATGGTGAGTCATCTACTCCAATAATTTAATCTACTCTTTCTTCTCAATCAAATAATATGATCCTATTATTGATTCTTTAAGGTCTAGAAATATTATAACTTTGAGAGAAATCTATGTAGACTTGAATGTCAATTCGAAATTTACATTGTTTACCTGTCAACCAATATGTTTTGAAGATGTCATGAAATAATAAAATTGGATCAAAGAAATGGATGAATAGATGGATTCCACAGACGAAAATGATACATTATATCAATTAAGATTATAAGAACTAAAGATTTCATTGGTGTAAAACAGGTTTACCAAACCAAGTTTAATGAAAAAAGAGAAATGCAAAAATAAAAGGCTACATTGCTAGAAAAAATATGTGTACAGTGGCCTAGAATGGATTATGGTGAGACCTTTGCATCAGTTGCAATGTTAGATCCAATTAGATTTTGTTTAGCATAGTTACACAAAACAAATCGAAATTTTATGAGACAGATGTAAAGTTAACATTATTCCTGAAATTATAGCAACAACTATGTCCAAAAAAGCTCGATATATTCTAGAGATGGCATAGAGTGAAAGGGGGATTAATACATATCAATAGAGAATTGTAGTTGTTGATGAAGTGATTATTTTAACAGAAGAAGTAGAAGATTTTGATATTGAAAAAATAATTGAAGAAGCTATGGAAGAGCCTGCACCTAGAAAAGAAGTAGAAAATATTTATATTTCAAAAATAATTGAAGAAGCTATGGAAGAGTTTACTGAAGTGGAAAACGATAAGCACGACATGAAGACTTTAGTTGTTTTAAACACTAGAGAGAAGTTTATTCAAGAAATTGTAGAAGAAAATGGTGACTCTGTACAAGATGGAGAACATTAACGTGGCAAAGATAATCAAGCCAAATATGTATATATACATATGTAATATGAAAGTGAATTTCCTTTATAGTAGTAGAAGAATATGAGAAGAACTTAGTAGTAAATATTGAATTTGATTATGAAGATGAATCAACATTTCTTGAGGAGCAACTTACAAAACACAAGTATTATGAAAATGGAAGTGGTTATAGAAAAGCTACCATAATCACCACAAAATAAGAAACACAAAAAATAAAGGTAACCATCAAATTTGTTGAAGCATTTACGATAATGGAAGAAGAGGAAAAAAAATACATTACTTTTTTATCTCGCAGAAGTTGATAGAAAAATTTAATCAATAATAGTTAAAATGCAAACAAACGCAAAATATGAACCAGATAAAGAATACAAAAAGATATTGAATAAAATGACTAAAGTAAAGTTGAAGTTAAAGAAGAAAAAAAGTATGCAAAATATGAGGTTTGAAGGAAAAGGAATAAAACGATTGTAGAGCATAGAGTCTAAGGACAAGCTACACTAGCATGCAAAAGTAAAACAAATTTTTGAATTTCTCTCTAGTATTATAAGCATTGCTGAGACATAGACCAACACATACTAGTGGTCATAATTAAGGGGGAGTGTTAGATATAATTACTCGTTTCCATGTAGTCGCAACCACAAAGTCTAAATTTCGGGAATACCCAGTATTATGCATGTAAGAGATAAAAGTATCTAATATGGCTATTATTAGCATTCTAAGGTCCTTCTAGAGGATCTCTCCATAAATCTTGTGTTTATTTATACTTCTATTTTCAAACAATTCAATTCATTGAGTTTTCATGTATTGTGTTTCTCCTTTTCTATCCTTTAAATTAAATGTTTATAAAAAAATACTCATATATCAATCATATGAGCCTAGGAGCATTCTAGATCAATTAATTCAACATTAATGCATATACAAAACTAATTTTGAAATTCCAACAAACTATATTAAAATTTAAACTTGTTTTGAAACATAAATCAATCACAAGAGACTCTGTGTAGGTCTTGAGAGATTCAGTTTCAGCACCACGCTAGAAAAAACCCCAAAGCATTGTTGATCATGATGTTTTCCTCAACATTGGTAACTTTTTCTATGAGATTCAAAATTTGATAACTTAGGGCACAACCCATAAGAATTCAAAAATGATTATGGTGATATTTTGGTGAAACATAGAGCTCTGTAAAAGAAAACAAGGCAAAGAGCAGAAAATGGTGGCAATTATCTAAAGTTTGAAGGCAGTGAGTAGAGTGCGTGAGAGTAGTATCATGTCACTTATGTAGGCCTCGATGACACCATCAAGCTCAAGATCTATGGTTGCATATTATACAAGAGCCACGATGGAGTTTAGGTGGTAGTTAACCATTACAACTCATAACATTTTCAAATTCATACACAATGATGTAGTGGCAATTGTTTAACTAGTTGTTGATGAAGTGGATAAAGACTGTAATTGTGAAAGATGGATGGGACAACTTTTATGTCATATAAAATCTCAATTGGTGAAAGTTGGTGTGTGGAAGTAGTCTAAGGAGGTGACTTCCCTAAGTTGAGTTACCATGGACTAGACATTTTGCATGTAATAAGTAAATACTAGCACAACCACATTAGTAAATGTGGTTGATATATGTTGATGTCATTTCATATGTTGAATGGCATATAAAAGTTGGAAAAAACCATCGATGTGTATATCAACTACATTTACTAATGTGGTTTCATTAGTTGATGATTGACATGCATGGGGAAAATTCGTAAACCATGATTGACTATGGCTCATGTTCACTAACTATGGTTAAAAATGGTTGATGAGGGATGACCATGGTTGTTGAGGGTTGTTGATGATAGATGATGGTTTACAATGGTTAAAGAGGGTTGATGAGGTTGACCAAGATTGAAAAGAGTGGATTAAGGTTGACCATGTTTGACTATAGTTAATTATGTTGAAGGGTCGCGATGCCACACTGCCTTGTGGAGGAGAAGCATCAGATCTAAGGTGTTCATTAGTGAGCTAAGATCCGAGATTCCCAATAGAAGCTGGGGACCTTTTTAGATCTGGAAGGTTGATCCCTTGTTTATTGGCAAGTCATGATTATCTTTGTCACCACATACGGTGTGGAGATCACTTGTCTAGTCGATTAATTCAACATTACGCATTGTAATTATTCGTATAGGCAGTGGTCACCAAGGATTGAAGACCGTTGAACCACGCACACCACACAGGTCCATAAACTGCTCAAATAGAGAACTTAAGGTCGAGTGCCTTTCATACACTGGCCATACCATCCTATGCAGTGCAGAGTCATATCTATGCCGACAAACCATTGTGGGTAGCGTTATTCCTCACCAATGAAGAGATGAAGGGGGTGAACATAATTTTTGGATCACTTTCTTAGAGAACCAACAACTATACTAACTACCAAGGGATGTAGGTGTGGAAATTTTCATCGTAAGCATGTTGTGTCGGAAACTATAGCACCACCACCTTCCCTATCATAATTCAAATCTGAAGATCGAAGGGCCACAACTGAGGGAGCCATATATCTATGTTGGTAAAACAATACATAGAAGTTCTGATGGCAAAACGGTGAGGACAGGTCGATATTTGGAGGGGTAGGGCACATGAGCCAAGTAAGGGCGTAAAGGGTGAGAGGGGTGCAGGTGTGTCAGAGTTTGAAGGTTAGTGTGGGTCGCAGGAGCACGGGACCACCAACTGTTGTAATCTATAAAATTGACACATCCATTTTTAACGTCCGACCATTATGATAATTTTTTAAATGCCAATGTTATTTATATATGCATGTGTGTGAAATTTACATGATTGAGAAACAATTATTTATTCAATAATATTTGGGTTGGCACATATATAAATAATATTGAGTATTTTATAGTGCTATTACGGTAGGGAGGTCAGTCAGCATTTTGTGTAGGTGGCAGCCACGCACAATCAAACCAGAGATTGGGGGTCATCATGCAATTGGAATAATTTTAGAGGCCACAATCAATCCCTCATCACAGATTAATTATCTGAGAAGATGAGTTCTATTTCCTTGGGATCTTATAATTTCTGAGGAAAGTTACTCTGGCTATATGTCCCTTGCTAGGGAGAATGCATTGCAGAGGTGCAAGTGCAAACCCGAAGCTACATAATACTTACAATAGCAAGACCCAGATGTGTACTTTCACGTATCTAAGGAGGAACCAACAAATGTTTCAAAGTGAATATGAGAAAATGTTGAGACTCATAGAAGAGGATCAATTTCAAACAAAGCTAAAATGCTGTGGAAAATCTGAGGAATGAGGTCGCATCTCTTATGCAACAAGTAGACTTGTCCCTAGATCCCAAAGGATTGGATCTAATATCGATTATACCAATGAAATATTGCGTAAAATAATTGTAACTAAGAGTCTATACACTAGTGATATGGTACAATTTGGTTTAGTTTCATTCTACAACGAAATTCCAATCGTAGATATACAGCTCTGGTTCAATATCATTACGACAATACACCAATAAGTCCTTCATATGAGCCTAGCATCGTGTAGATTAATTCCTACGAATTTAGTTTTAAGCTGTCTCATTTCCATGTGTCGGCCACTAGAAGAAGAAACCATTTCTCTTTGATATTGGCCCATATACCCCCAACATTTTGATCCATGAGTTGTTTGGAATATACCTCTTTGAAAGCTAAATGAACCAATTCCCCCTCATACCTTTTCACATGACAATTGGAGTGTTGAAACCCCCTCACATATAACCTTACAAGCACTCCTCTATTTAGGATGTCCTAGGCATTGGTCTACAATCAACCCATAGGTTGCCTCTAGGGAGATTTCCTTGCCTCTTGTTGCACTTGTGCAGTATGGTGCAAGATTTAGTGACAACAATATGTCTAATAGCTCTCTGTATTTTGAGTTCTGTGAAAATTGTCTATATGGGAAGAAGAATCAGGTGAGTTTCCCCTCTAGTGGTAAGAGGGCAAAACAAATATTAGAGCTTGTGCACAGTGATGTGTTTGGACCTGTGTCGGTTCCATCACTGGGAAATTTTGTTTACTATGTATCATTTATAGATGACGTAACAAGGAATACATGGATATATTTCCTCAGGGAGAAATCTAAAGTATTTGACAGGTTTATAGAATTTAGGGCTCTGGTGGAAAACCAGAGAGAGAAGAAGATAAAGGTGCCGAGGACAGATAATGGTGGAGAGTTTTGCAAGAAGGAATTTGAAGAGTTCTGTAAGACGTGTTGTATAGCATGGCAGAAGACTACTCCATACACTCCTGAGAAAAATGGAGTTGCAGAAAGAATGAACAAGATGTTGATGGAAAGAGCAAGAAGCATGCTCAGTGGTGTTGGGTTAGGACATAAATTTTGGGCAGAGGCGGTGGAGACTCCATGTTACTTGGTTAAAAGATCACCTTCATCAGTGTTGGAGGATAAGACTCCATAAGAGGTATGGACTAGTAAGAAACCTTCTCTTTCACATCTGAGGTTATTTTGATATGATGCATATGTACATTTTCCAAAGGAGAAAAGAACAAAGTTGGATAGTAAATCTAGAAAGTGCATCTTTATTGGGTATAAGGATGGTTTAAAAGGTTATAAACTTTGGAAACCATAAACAAGGAAGGTTGTGTACACCTAAGATGTGGTCTTTAGAGAGGTGAAATATGTTATTAAACATGAATTCCTACCAAAGGAACCTGAGAAGATGGCATTTGAGCTAAAGGAGGAAGAATCAAACTCTACAATAGAAGACGAATTAGAAGATGAAGAGCCACAACCTCCGGCTGTGAGAAGATCAGTTTGAGAAAGAAGGCAACCAAAAAGGTATAGTCCATCTTCTTTCTGTTCAAATTTTTCTTTATCTATTACTGATGATGATCCCAAAATTATGAGGGAAGAAGTAGATTCATAGGATGGCAAACTCTGGAAATAGGTCGTGGTTGATGTAATAACATCTTTGCACAAAAGTGAGGCTTGGGATATGGTGGAGTTGTCGATTGGAAGGAAACCCATTCGTAGGAAATGGGTCTTTAAGAAGAAGATGAATGTAGAAGGAAAGGTGGAGAAATACAAAGCTCGGTTGGTAGCAAAAACTTATTCCTAGGTGCCAAGAATTGATATTGGTGATATTTTTTCCCCTGTTGCAATGGTACCTTCTATTAGATTACTTTTATCTATTGTTGTCGCTTTTGATATTGAGGTATAATGGATGGATGTGAAGACAACATTTCTTCACAGGGATCTGGAAGAAGACATCTACATGAAGCAACCTAAAGGCTTTGCGGTGAAGGGTAAGAAAGAATTAGTATGCAAGTTAAAAAAATTCTTTGTATGGGTTAAAACAATCACCAAGGATGTGGTATCATAAATTTGATACATTTATACGAGGACTTGGCTTCACCAGAAGAAAAGTAGATCACTGTGTGTATTTTAAATTAATTGGTGACCGTGTTATTTATTTGGTCTTGTATGTGGATGATATGTTGTTGGTTGGAATGACCAAGAAATTATCCAGGATTTGAAGACCCAATTGTCCTCCAAATTTGACATGAAAGATCTTGGTGTTGCAAACTATATTTTGGGTATGGAAATTAAACGAGATCAGGAAAAGAGGAAGCTCTGGTTAAACCAGAGGAAGTATTTCGAGACAATATTGCAAAGGTTTAATATGAAGGATAGTAAACTGGTGAAGGTTCCTATTTATGTAGTTGTAAAGTTATATGTCGAATAGTGTCCCAAGACACAAGAATAGGAATATAACATGTCCCGTGTTCCATATGCAAGTGCAGTCGGTAGCCTGATTTATGCAATGCTCTGTACTAGACCAGACATTCCACATGAAGTGGGAGTATTGAGAAGGTTTATGTCAAACCCAGTGAAGGAGCATTGGACAATAGTGAAGTGGGTTTTCAAGTATTTGTGTGGCACTAGTGATTATAGTTTGTGTTACCAAGGAAGACCAGGATTGGACAGAGTTTTGGACATTCGTTGCTTTGTTGATGCAGATTGGGCTAAAGATCTAGATTACAGAAGATCTACAAGTGTGTATTTGTTTAACCTATTTGGAGGTGTAGTCCATTGGATGAGTAAGAGAGTCTGTAGTGGAACTTTTAACTATAGAGGTAGAATACATGGCAGCCACTCATGCAAGCAAGGAAGCAGTTTGGTTGTAGAGATTGTGTTCAAGTATGGGGTTAGTAAACCGAGCTATAAGGATAGACTATGACATCCGAAGTGATTTTTTCTTAGTAAAGAACTCTGCTTATCATTCAAAGACAAATCACATTGATGTTCAATATCACTTTGTGAGGGATATGGTTGAGGACAAAAAGGTGTTGCTGGTAAAGGTGGACACTTTGAAAAATATTTCAAATGCATTGAAAAAGTATGTGAGCACTGAGAAGTTCTCTTGGTGTAGAGAAAAAATGGGTGTTGCAGGGCTGGATCAATGCCTAAGCTCTCCTGTGGCCCCCAGTGGAAATAAAACAACAAGTGGGAGAATGTTGGGTTGTGTTATATTCTTTCCACGACTAGCCCACGCCCAGGATGGTTACAGGGGGGTGGGAGAAACATCTGTACATTGCGTCAGGTGCTGCCAGGGGGTCACAGGGGGGTGGCTACCCTCCCTATCAGGGGGTATGGAGGGGGATGGTAGCCCCCCTACACAGGGTTCGGGGCAGCATCTAGGGAAAAAAAAATGGACGCTATATTAGGTGGGAGGACCTACCTATGGTTTTGTGCATCGATTTCGCACATGGTTTTGGGAACAATGGTTTTTGGTCCATGGTATTTTGTAGATCCGGTCAAAGGAACTACAGTTATGTTCTAATCCAAGGTTAATGGATTGGGGTTTATGGGTGCTTCGGCATGTGTGTGTGTGTGTGTGTGTCTATATATATATATATATATATATATATATATATATATATATATATATATATGAATTGTAATATTGAAATGAACATAACGAAAAATTTATTTGGTTGTCCCGGTTTTGGGAACCAGGGGAAAATCTCTGTGTATATTAGTTTTATGTTTTATGCATCGCCATTGTTTATTTTCAGAGTTGTTTGGATTTAAGGGGGCACCTTTGCTGCTAAGGGGTTTTTTTCGGGCCTATGGTAGACCCTATTTAGTGGGAGTTATGCGGGATAAATTCTTGTGGTGAAAGAACATGGCGAGTAGTGGAAAGATAGAGATCGAGAATTTTAATGGTCAGAGATTTGAGTTGTGAAAACTCAAGATGGAGTATCTGTTGGTGGATAAAGATCAGTGGATTGCGGTAGATCAAGGTACTAAACCAATAAAAATGTCAGCTGAAGACTAGGTGAATTTGGATCGGAAGATAAAGAGCACAATACGGTTGTGTGTCTCGGATTCAGTATTGCTGAATGTATTAGGGGAAGCTTCAACAAAGGCTTTGTGGGAAAAATTAGGGATTTTGTACCAATCTATGTCTCTGGTGAATAAACTGTACCAATCTAAGTCTCTGGTGAATAAACTGTTCTACAGAAAAAGTTGTATAACCCGAGGATGAAAGATGGAGACTCGATGAAAAATCATATGAACACATTTAATATTGTGGTAAGTCAGTTATTATCTGTTGATATTAAAATTTCAGATGAAGATAAGTGCATCATTTTATTGTGTTCTCTACCAGATTCGTGGGATAGTCTTGTTGTTGGAATAGGTAGCAATGCAACTGCCTTGCAGTTTGATGAAATAGTCTCATCCTTGCTATCAGAAGAGATGAGATGGAAAAATATGGAGGGCTGGAATGGTGATTCCTTGTCTGTACGAATGGTGATTCCTTGTCTATACAAGGGCGGTCCCGGAATAGAAACAAAAATAATTCTTGAGTGGGAGATCTAAATCTCCAGGAAAACCTATAAAGGTGTGCTGGAAATGCAGAAAGGAAGGGCACTACAAAAGAGATTGTAAATCTAAAACTCCTGAGAAAAGAAAAGGATCTAATGATGCTCCTTCTACAGAGGTGAAAACCACCTCAGATGAAGGTTCGAATGTGTACTTGGCTTCTTATTCAAGTACACATGTAGATCATGAGGCATGGTTTATTGATTCAGGTGCATCCTTTCACTTCACTCCCCATAGAGAGTGGTTCTGCGAGTATGAAAAATATGATGGTGGCGATGTCTTCTTAAGGGATGACATGAAGGCTAGAATCGTTGGTCATGGAAAAGTCAAGTTGAATTTGCATGGTGGAAGGATTAGAACACTTACGGGTGTTCTGCATTGGCTAGAAATCTGATTTTTGTAAGCAAGTTGGATGATGCAGGTGAAAAATAGTGTTCGAGAAAGATACACGTAAGATGGTTTGGGGATCACTGGTATTGATGTGGGGAGTTTAGATTGGAACTTTGTACAAGCTTCAAGGTAGCACTGTTATTGATGGGTGCAATAGTTCTGTGGTTCCTGAAAGTGGAGAAGAAAATTTAGTGGTCTCTGGGGAAAGACCATGCTATGGGATCAAAGGCTTGTACATAGTGGAGAGAAGGGCTTTCGAATACTTCATGGTAAAGGTATGATAAAAGGTATGTCTAATATATCTATGGATTTTGAGTTTTGTGAAAAATGTGTATATGGGAAGCAGAATTGGGTGAGTTTCCCCTCTGGTGGTAAGAGGGCGAAAGAGACCTTAGATCTTGTTCACAGTGATGTGTTTAGACCTGTGTCGGTTACATCACTTGGAAATTATGTGTACTATGTATCATTTATAGATGAATTCTCAAGGAATATATGGATATATTTCCTCAAGAAGAAATATGAAGTCTTTGATAGGTTTAAAGAATGTAAGGCTCTGATGGAAAACTAGACAGAGAAGAAGATAAAGGTGCTGATGACAGATAATGGTAGAGAGTTTTTCAAGAAGGAATTTGAAGAGTTCTGTAAGAAGTGTTGTATATCATGGTAGAAGACTACTCCATACACACCTGAGAAAAATGGTGTTGCAGAAACAATGAACAAGAAGTTGATGGAAAGGGAAAGAATCATGCTCAGTGGTGCCAGGTTAGGATAGGAATTCTGGGCAGAGGCGGTGGAGACTCCATGTTACCTTGTTAACAAATCACCTTTATCAACGTTGGAGGATAAGACTCCACAAGAGGTATGGAATAGTAAGAAACCTTCTCTTTCACATCTGAGGGTATTTGGATGTGATGCATATGTGCATGTTCCAAAGGATAAAATAACAAAGGTGGATAGTAAATTTGAAAAGTACGTCTTTATTGGGTATAAGGATGGTTTAAAAGGTTATAAGATTTGGAACCCAGAAACAAGGAAGGTTGTGTACACCCGAGATGTGGTGTTTAGAGAGGTGAAAGCTATTATTAAACATGAAATCCTACCAAAGAAACCTGAGAAGATAGAGGTTGAGCTAAAGGAGGAAGAATTAGACTCTACAATAGAAGAGGAATCAGAAGACGAAGAGCCAAAAACTCCGACTATGAGAAGATCACTTCGAGAAAGAAGGAAACCAGAAAGGTATAGTCCATCTGCTTTCTGTTCAAATTTTTCTTTATCTATTACTGATGATCATCCCAGAACTGTGAGGGAAGTAGTAGATTCAGAGGAGGGAAAACTCTGGAAAGAGGCCATGGTTGATGAAATGGCATATTTGCACAAAAGTGAGGCTTGGGATCTGGTGGAGTTGTCGGCTGGAAGGAAACCCATTGGTAGCAATGGGTGTTTAAGAAGAAGATGAATGCAGAAGGAAAGGTGGAGAAATACAAAGCTCGGTTGGTAGCAAAAGGTTATTACCAGGTGCCAGTAATTGATTTTGGTGATATTGTTTCTCCTGTTGCCAAGGTACTTTCTATTAGATTACTTTTGTCTATTGTTGCCACTTTTGATTTTGAGGTAGAACAGATGGATGTGAAGACAACATTTCTTCATGGGGATCTAGAAGAATAGATCTATATGAAGGAACCTAAAGGCTTTGCGGTGAAGGATAAGAAAGAACTGGTATGCAAGTTAAAAAAGTCTCTTTATGGGTTAAAACGGTCACCAAGGATGTGGTATCAGAAATTTGATACATTTATACGAGGACTTAGCTTCACCAGAAGTAAAGCAGATCAATGTGTGTATTTTAAAGTAATTGGTGACTGTGTTATTTATTTGGTCTTGTATGTGGATGATATGTTGCTAGTTGGAAATGACCAAGAAATTATTGAGGTTTTGAAGACCCAATTGTCCTCCAAATTCGGTATGAAAGATCTTGGTGCTGCAAACTATATTTTCGGCTTGGAAATTAAACGAGATCAGGAAAAGAGGAAGCTCTGGTTAAACCAGAGGAAGTATGTCTAGACAATACTCCAAAGATTTAATATGCAGGATAGTAAACCGTTGAAGGTTCCTATTCGTGTAGGTGTAAAGTTATCTGCTGAACAGTGTCCCAAGAAACAAGAAGAGGAAAAGGACACGTCCCATGTTCCATATGCAAGTGCAGTTCGTAGCCTGATGTATGCAATGGTTTGTACTAAACCAGACATTACGCATGAAGTGGGAGTATTGAGCAGGTTTATGTCAAACTAGGGAAGGAGAATTGGATAGCAGTGAAGCGGGTTTTCAGGTATTTGTGTGGCACTAGTGATTATGGTTTGTGCTACCAAGAAAAACCAGGATTGGACAGAGTTTTGGACATTCATGGCTTTGTTGATATAGACTGGGTTGGAGATCTAGATCAGAGAAGATCTACAAGTGGGTATGTGTTTAACCTATTTGGAGGTGCAATCCATTGGATGAGTAAGAAATAGTTTTTAGTGGCACTTTCAACTACAAAGGCAAAATACATGGCAGCCACTCATGCAAGCAAGGAAGCAATTTGGTTGCAGAGATTGTGTTCAAGTATGGGGTTAGTACAAGGAGCTATAAGGATAGACTTTGATAGCCAAAGTGCTATTTTCTTGGCAAAGAACCCTGCTTATCATTCAAAGACAAAGCGCATTGACATTCAGTATCACTTTGTGAGGGATATGGTTGAGGGAAAAAAGGTGTTGCTGGTAAAGGTGGACACTTTGAAGAATACTGCAAATGCATTGACAAATTCTGTGAGCACTTAGAACTTCTCTTGGTGTACAGAAACAATGGGTGTTGTAGGGTTGAATCAATGACTAAGCTCTCTTGTGGCTCCCTGTGGAAAGAAAACAACAAGTGGGAGAATGTTGGGTTGTGTTATATTCTTTCCACGACTAGCCCACATGCGGGGGGCGATGTTACAAGGGGGCGGGAGCATTCCTGGTACATTGCGTCAAGCGTTGTTGGGGGGGTCATAGGGGGGGTGGCTAACCCCCTTGTCGGGGGGTATGCAGGGGGTCCGGTAGCCCCTCTGCATATGGTTTGAGGAAGCACCCTGGGAAAAAGTTTTTGGACGCTATATTAGGTGGGTGGACCTACCTATGGTTTTGTGCATGAATTTTGCACATGGTTTTGGACACGATGGTTTTAGGTCCATGGTATTTTGTAGATCCGGTCAAGGGAACTACGGTTATGTTCTAATCTAGGGTTAATGGATTGGGGTTTATGGATGCCAGCATGTATATATATGTATTGTAACGTTGAAAGGAACATAGTGAAAAATCAATCTGGTAGTCCTAGTTTTGGGATCCAGGGGAAAATATCTGTGTATATATGCTTTATGTTTTATGCTCGCCATTGTTTATTTTCTATTTTTAGAATTCTTATGTAGGTAATTTCGGTACAGGGTTAAAACCTACATTCCTCATTGGGTTCGATTCGCAGGTGCAACATGGGCGGAGAAGACTGTTGTTGGTGGGAGTCAACAAATGTTTAAACACACCTTAATTTGATTAAGCATGGACAACATGACAGAGTAGTGGGTACAAATGCTAGCATGGCGACGCGGTGAGCCCCTCCCTTTGTTGATTCACCATGGCGCATCTGGATGGCGTCAACATGAAAATGTCTTGGTTTTGGACTTAAGACCATGGACTTGGGCATTGAAATGACATGTCTACATCGCTTTTGGGTCCAACAAATAAATTAAGTGATATTTGTATCAACCATTAGGCCTAGAAGTATTTTTAAATGTGAATGAAATAGTGAAACTCAAATTTGATATTGTTTAAAAGAAATCAAAACTTCAAATTTCATTTGGTATATATATATATATATATATATATATATATAGGAGGTAAAAGTAGACCATGAAAGTTAGAACATCTAGCTTTAATACCAATTTGCGAAACATAAAGTGAATGGATTAGAGAATATATGAAACTATACAAAACTACTTTCGAAAACCAACAAGTATTAGGGAAAAGAGAAAAAAATGAGTTTGATAAATTAGAATGAGGAAACATTAAAATATTCTACTCTAGAGGCAACAACCAAGTAGGAAAATTAGAATATTTAGCTTTGACATCAATTTATGAAGATAAATTGAACCCAAAAATAAAAATTAACATATAAATTTATTTTTATACTAAAACTATATATGCAAAATTATAACAAAACAAACTTATGTCACAAAATATAACTTAGAAAATAATAAATAAATATATATAAAAATCTCATCTTATCCAAACATCATATAAGAGTGTTATCATAACATAAATATGAACACAAATACTTAATACTTATATTATGAAATAAAATATAATAAAAAATGATGGGATGACTCAAAACTTCAACACTTCTGCTCTGGAGCTAATTCCTTGAAAGTTCAAAGATGCACTTTCCAAATCCCTTCTAATTAATTCAACATTTACCTTTTAGACTCCTCGTGAAGACTTCATTCATCTATTTTCACTATTAATCCACCCTCCCTGTGATAAACTCCTAACTTTATCCATTACAGCCTATCAAAAGAGAAACCAAAAACTTTAAATAGTGAAAAAAAATTATTTATCCACTTTTACAATACCTAACTTATGACCCACCAAAATAAAAACAAAAAACTTGGTAAAAAATTATAGTGAAGAATCTTATTCATTCACATTCAATATACAAAATATTTAACCTTTTATATAATGACCCACCAAACAAATACAAAAATATTTTAGATGGTGGAAAATCTTATTCATCCACTTTCCTTTCCAAAATCCCTAAAATTCCATGTAATAAATCACCTAATAACATAAAATCTTAGTCATCCATCTCCACTGTGTTTTTATCAACCACCCAAAAAAACAAAAAAAAGCTTTCCTGATAATGATTTGTATGAACCACCAAAAAAACAAAAACATTAAACAATAAAGAAACAGAAACTTTCCAGATAATCTTGAACGTGACATGCAAAGAAAACACAAAAGACATGACACCACCCATTCAAAAAGACAAAAGCATCATGACTCATCATCTGCGTCCTTGACGGCCCTCCGTGTTGATGCCGGGCCGGTGGGCAATGAGCATTGCCGTCAGAATCGATTGTCTTGTTTTCTGACTTGGACTTCGACATTCGAATGACATGTCTACGCGGTTTGGTCCACAATTTTTTACCATGGAAAACCCCATTACAATCTATCCGTAAATATTTTAATTTCCTTTATTGTGAGACAGGTTGTATTTGTATATTTCTAAATAATTCCAAGGGAAATTGAATGGTAGAGATTCATTTAATCAATCGTTATTTTTATTTTTAATTGTAATGGTTTAATTTTAAATTCATAAGAAAATTATCTACTTCAATAATTTATTTATTTAAATGGTGTAGAGCAGTATTTTTAGTAAATATATTTATTTCACTGAATATAAAAAATGTACAAAGTTGCTAATTCTTTAAAATTAAATGTGAAATTTCAAGTATTTAAATTAAATATTGATAAAAAAATCTTATTTACTTGAGTAAATTTGATAAACTTGAAAATATTTATATGAATGTAATTAAATATATTCCATAATATATGAAAATATTTATATGGATATAATTGCTTACATTCATAACTTTTTCATAGATGGAAAAACAGAAAATTGCCTTAATACGTAGTCTTGTTTAATGTTTAACATTACTTTTTTAGGTTTGATGCAAATAATCATTCGTTATTAACAATTTAGTACAATGGCCAAAAATATTAAAGGTAAATTTCTTGATTTTATTGACCTTCACACAGTTGTTCAAATGCAACTCTCCATAAAAACCTTTTCCTAGAGTTTCTTTCAGGGATTGATGTAGATGGACATTTCCCAATGATTTGATTTATATAACTACCTTAGTAATTAATTAATGTAATATAGTGAATTGATGATGTTAATTATCATGAAGTTTTTGAGATTATAATTAGTTTATAGAAACTTAAAAGAGGTAAAGATTACATAATTTCTTTTAAAACCTTTTTTCTAGGTAAAAAAAACAGTGTTTCAAGATTACCATATTATATTATAACAAATATTTTTAAATTGAATCTTAATTTGGGTTTAGGATAGGTGTTTTAGTTAAAATGTAATGATATTTTTAGCCAAGACCTAGTCTCTTATGTTATCTTAGCATGAATAGTTAGTGATTAAGGCTAGACTTGGAAGCAATTTTGGGGAACCTCTTGTCATTCACGTTGTTTATTTTTTTCTTGTAGATTTAAGACCTAACCATGAATTTGTAGCTTTTATGAGGAGGATAAAATAAGGTGCATTGTTTTGAGTAGTAATATTATAAATTATAAAATTACTTTTCTCTTTCTTATCCTTCTCCAAAAAAATTTAGAGATATTTCATCACCAAGCTTCACATGGTATAAGATAAAAAGATTGATAAAAGTATGAAATATGAATATTTTTCTATCAAATGTCTAAAGGTTTGCTACTTTATAATTTTTTTCAAGCTCCCTCCATTTATTTCAATACTATAATTCCAATTGAGCTTAGGAGGAATATGGATTCCAAAATATTTAAATGAAAGATATTTATTACTGATTATCAATTTTATATTTAAATATTTAATATAAATATAAACAATGATTATAAAGAAACACAAACATTTTTATTGTCATGTAGAAAAGATAAAAGAATATATGTATATTTCTTATATAAATTGTGGAGAAGATCTATGTAAAAATATGTATAGCTCTAAACTTTTTGAGTTTCCTAAGGATACAAGCATAGTTTTATCACAA
The DNA here is from genome assembly GCA_031772625.1 of Pinus tabuliformis. NCBI lineage: Eukaryota > Viridiplantae > Streptophyta > Pinopsida > Pinales > Pinaceae > Pinus > Pinus tabuliformis. Next base: position 727,147,410 of record CM062806.1, on the reverse strand, counting down.
TTCTTGTTGTTTAGGAGGTTCCTAAATGGATATTGAAAAAAAAAACTATTGTTATACCAATATACTATATTCATGTAATAAAGTTTTTTAGACAAATGATATTTTTTTATTAAATTCATTGAAATATGTTTAAAATAGATAGAGTTAAAAATATATATAATAATGTTTTTACTTGATCAAATTTAAGGTTTAAAATCAGAGTTGTCATTCTATTCTATCCATTCATTCAATTGATTACTTTGATTGAGTTAATAAACATTTATATTTTTAATACTCTTAGTTGAGCAACCAATCTTAAGAGGATCTTCAAAATAAGTAGTTGTACAATATTGTTTGTACCATCTCCTAAACCAACCTTAAATAGGATTTTATGTGTACCATTAAGGAAAATAGCATGGCCAACTCCTCTTTTTGGGGAGATTACCTTAACTTCCATTGTCAAAGTACCCCCAAGCCCCTATTTTGTTAATTTTAGCATGGGACAAGTATCTCATTACAAGGGTTTGCATCCTGGATTTTAAATATACAAAAATGGATTTAACCTGAGAAACACATTGGATGGGAAGGATATCCATGTTCTCAAATATCCTTTCATTTCTAGCTAGCCAAATGTCCCATGAAGTTATTGAAGGTAGGCATTTCAACAATTTGCTCTAGATTTTGCACTAATGTGTGAGAAATTCTTCAACATATTCCCCTTCACATTAGCTTTTTATCCTTACAGAGAGAATATATTATAAAAGTTAAACATGGAAATTGTTTCTTCATAATATATTAATTGATTTTTCAAAGGACAATTTTTCATTCATAATTTTTTTCTGTCTAATCTCATGACATCCTGAAGTAGAAGAATTACAACATCTATGCAACATTTATTTTTTCTTGATCCTCTTGCAATCTTCTTTCTTTTCCCTCCATGCCCAAACTATCATATCAATTAGAAGGGATTAAAGTTCATTTTCATGGGGAGTTGTTACCCAATATTGGTCTAGTACTCTTGTTATACCTTTCCCTAAACTAGGCATCTAGTAGTCAACCTTAACATGAAGTGTACCACTCAGATGTTATAGAACCTCAACCATGGACCTCAGAATATTTCTAGCATGGGCCTAGGACATATTCCTATGTAGGCCCTGTGTTGTGGTTTAACCATGGAATCCACCAATGTAGGTTGGAGATACCTTACAATGGTAATACCATTGCTACTCAAATCATCCTACAAGTTTCCATTTCGAACACTATTTTTACACATGCATCGTTCATCTTGCTTACAGAAAAAGTAAATTATTTGGCCAATCGTGGGATGTGAAAAACACCGAGTGTTTTAATTCCTTCATCTATGAGCTCCAACTTGACTTTTCATTGTCCTATGATTCTATTTTCTGAGTCATGTCCTAGGAAAACATCACTGCCATCATACATTTCTTATTCACAAACCCACTACCTATGAGGGTTTATATGAAAAATGCAACTAATTCATCCAAGCACGCTCATGATTTGTATGTGTTCTTGAAGAAGCAAGAACACATATCCGTTTTCATCTAAGGAGGTTTTTTCGTTTGCAAAAGGATCGCCAATGGATCCCTTCCCTTTTGCAACACTTCTGGATCTACAATGCTTCTTGTAATGCCCTTGTTTTCCACATCTCTAGTATAGATTTATATTTTTCTGAGAGATTTAGATCTCCCTCTTAAGGAAATATTTATATTTCTATCCTAGGAGTGTCTTCTTACAGATAAGGCATCTGCATTCTAACTTTCCATATTTTTTCATTTCATCTCTTTCTATAAAAAGGATGAGATTATTTCATCAAAACTTAAAGTAGTCGCATTACCACTTATGGTAACAACTAGACTACCCCATGATTCTAATAAAGAACAAAAAAAACTCATAAACATGCGCATTAGAAATCTTAATATCAACAAATAATAGCTGACTTACCATAGTATTGAAGGCATTCATATGCTCTATTCTCCATCCTTTATTCTTAAGTTATACAACTTCTTCCACAAGAACAATTTGTTCACTATGGACTTAAACTATTGCAAAGCCCCTAACTTGTTCCACAATGCCTTTACTATAACTTCTCTTAAAACATTCCATAATACCAAATTTGGGAGACATAATTGTATTGTGTTCTCTACCTTTTGATCCAACTTGGTCCGCCCTTCTATCAACAACTCCGTCGATATGGTGCATGGATCCATAATGATCCATTAATTTTTTTCCACCAAAAGATATTCCATTTTGAGCTTCCACAACTCAAAACTTTTCCCATTGAATTTATCAATCTCTATCTTTGAACTAATCACCATTCCCTTTCACCACAAGAATTGATACTATAGATCTACCACTTTAACAAGGTTTTCCACAAGATCGAGCCAAAATCCTTAGCCATAAAGGTGTCCCCTTGAAGCTAAACCACTCTAATACCAATTTTTGGTTTTACCCATGTAAAATTAATTGATGCAAGTAACTTATTAACAGAATTATAAAAGATGCAATTTTGTGCATGCACACACACACACACAGACAATTAACATATATATTTTACCCCAGAAACCCAAACTGGGAAAACCATAAATATTTTTCAGTATATTCTATTTTACAATATTACAATACAATATGCATACGCTGCAATATTCATAAACTCCCAGTCGATTATCCTTGGATTATAATACAATTGTAGTTCCTTAACTAGAATTTCAAATTCATGTGTTGAACCACCATGTGCCACATAACTACTAAAAGTGAAAAGTTTGTGCTTAAAATCACCAAAAGTGAATGCAAAAAATCAATTATTATTATTTATTTATTTTTTATGCGGGACATACTCACGGAAATAATATAGCACATACACACCAAAAGGATCTTGTTTCTCTCTCTTGATAATGGTTAAGGACATGAGAGCAATCCATGATGCAAAAGGTCTCGTAATGGTACTCATATTCAACTCAAATGCCACCTAACCATGTTTATTCCTTGGCATCTATTTCTAGAGCACAAAACTCAATGGCACATGTGTCCCACTTGAAGGATAAATAACCCCTATAATGTTTCTATGTGTTCATTCAAGGAATTTTTCATGGCTCTTGAGCATGAGAAGCTTTAATGAGATGCTAAGGTAGTCGTTTTCATTCTTTGATGATGTTCAAGGACTTGCAATCCATCCATGTCCCATGTGGACACATTCATGGTGCTTAAGCATGATAATATATGTTTAAGACCTAAGGTTATTGTTTATGTCATACTTCCCATGGTATACCACCCAAATGCTAAATAGTTCTAACCATGGCCTAAAGGATAATTCCTACTGTGGGCCTAAGAAAAAATCTATAGTGTATTGGAAGCCACTAATTTTGACCCCAAAGCATGACTTAGACAAAGAGACCCAATATTGGTATGCCAAGCCTTTCAATACATCTCGTATTCCATTCTTGGACCACATATTTTGTACAAAGTTCCTTCTAATTTTTTTCGAGCCAATTTTAATGGTATAACAAAAATATGTGCACGTTAAAAGCATGCACGTGTTAATAATAATGTGAGATTTCGTTGGAATAAAATAAAAGGGAAGAAAGTATAACCACATTGTCTCTTAAAAATAAGGTTCATTGTACACAAGTAGTGTCATTTACTAGAAAACATTGTCGTTTCAAAACTTTTGGTTGTATAGTGTGATAAGGATTGTCAAATTCTTTTTTTCATCAAAACTTTTGAAGATAGAAAACAAATGCAAGCTTGAAAGGAAGTTTGATACTATGAATTAGCCCCTTGAAAAACGTCAATGTGCTAAGAGTAAAGAGAAATATGGCTATGGAAAAACATAGGCATCAATTAGTCATTGCATTAGTTCCTTACACGATGAATGTTGTGATGATCTCTACTTCATCACTAGAGATGAATCACGTGAACCCAGTGGAATCCATTCTAATTTGAACATCAATTCAATATTCATCCAATGTTACATCAACAAAGAATAATCAATTTTAAAAAGACACGTAAATTTTGGTAGACAATGAGTATACAAAGGGTGACACTCTTGATAATACCTAAACTCCCAAATACTCAATTGATGACCAGCTCCAAGCCTAAGCCATCAAGCCATCATGACCTTGAGCCAAGGCAAAATCTTAAATTATTATCTCTAATAGATCCATATTTTGGATCCCTAAAGAGGGCCCACTTCTATATAACCAAATGTCTAGATACTTGGATGTGCATTGTCACAGGCCTTTAGCTCCAGGCTCTAAATGATTAACATTTATATTTTCTAAAACCTTACAGTGAAGTGGTTCATGTGGTGAGGTTTATTTATGAATAATTAGGTTTTCTTCATACCAACCACTAGCATATATATTGCACTCCCAATATTAATCAAATGAATTGTTATGATCTCATAGTGAACTTCTACATTGTCATGGTGATGGGTTCTAGAATTAGTGTCCAAATTGTTGCGGGTGGAAACACCCTAGGATCTTGGGTTGAAAACCCCAAGAGTAGAGGGCATACATCATAAAGAAACGTACATACAAGCAGTCTAAATGCTTAAACTACTGAAGTAGGAAGAAGAGGTATTACCTGGAGGTCCTACGTTCGAGGTCGATCCTGCAGGCTCCAAACCCTCCGCTCCTTCCAATGCCTTTAGAACCTGTAACTTATCCAAGAAAGGCATATATAACAGTAGTAATAGAAAGCATGTTCATGATATAGGTGTTAAATCATATAAGAAAGTGAGAAAATGAGCATTAACATAAGATTTCATATGTAAATCATAACATAGATTAACCCATAAACACAATAAATATCAGGAACAAAACCACATTTCTTTATTGATGTAAGCTAAATGAAATGTGGAAAACTACAACCTGAGTCTTCCTCCAACTCCAAGCGAAACCATCCTCTAGATCTATCCTACCCAGGCCTCAGCAATCTTCCTCCATCGATATACACAAGGATGTCATAAAAGGGATGAAGGACATCTCAAAGAAGGAAACAAAGGTTTCCTATAACTTGGGAGTGCAAGAGGCACAGGGATTTCTTCAGACTTGGTTAGAGATGTAATGAACTATAATATCAATATCTCATCTCTCCTCCCTCTAAGCCTTCCCATGGAGGTTTATTTATACTTCTCCAAATTAGTTTTTTCTGTTGGGAAACAGTTGGGCCACGACCTATAGTAGGTGAGTAAGATGTAAAACCCGTAAACTCTGCCTGAATATAAGGAGATTATATATATATTTTTTTTGTTTTAAAACTTATACATGGGTTGGGTATAGAATGACCCGCGTGTACACACTAGTTATACAGGGAAAAATAGCGTATGGGAATTAATACACTATTTTTTAGAATTTGGACCATGTTTGGAAAGGAAGGGTTTCCCTAGGCCATAACCAAAGCATCAAATCTACCAAGAGTGGTAAATGGTACTATAACACAAATTCCTTACCTCATCTATCTAGTGAATGATGAAGAACTCTTGGGTGTCTCATGTAAATGAAATTTCCCTAGTAATCCTTAAAAGCAGGTTTCTTAAATTAAATATTGATTGGCAATGCATGAAAAATATTAAAGAGCATTTTCAATAAAAAATAGATGTATCAAGATATAAGTTATTATTATTGGCTAGGTTAATCTATGCACTTTAGCTATTGTTAAGAAATTTTAGGCATAAGAATGTTTAAAAGTTCAAAGACCAGTAATCATTTTGTTAGGAGGTTTTATGTCACTTTCATTACAATTGGAAAGAATACTCATTCATAATAATGTAATGTAAGCCATCATGTATTGTCAGAATCAATTATTAACGCACACATATATGATTTTTTAAAATGTCAAACCCATGAAAAAGTATTATAATTAAAGGTAAAGGATTGAAAACCAAGGACAAATAGATTATTGGGCCTTCATCAACACGCTACTTCACTCCAACGTGGAGTTAGCTAAACTTGTTAAGGGACTAGTTGTAATATCCCTAGAATTGCATATTAACGTTTAACATTTATATAATATGAAAACAATATTAGTTTAATTTGTTTGACATGTGATCATTCCCTTAACATGTTACGGTGGGCATCAAGAATCTGCTAGGGTTCTTAACCGTTTACAATTACCATGAAAGGTACATTTCCCTTGGACAGATAATGTTTCTTGAAATTAGATTCAATTTTGTATGGGCTTGCTGGCTATAATGGTTGCATAGTAACTTTGAGTGATGATAAGTATCCATGTAGTGCTAGAAAAGCGTTCATTTTTAGTTGAGAATTTCATTTTATTGAAGTATGATGATTATGTTAGGGTTTCTAAGGTTTTAGTTGTTATTCCATATCCACTCCTTTGATATCTTAATTTCTCTTCCATGTTTTCCTATGTTACACTCACAAATGGGTACTCAATTTGTAAGATTTATATAGACAAAAATATCTCATGTACAAGGTGAGATGTGATGTTGATGAATAGAGCAGGCATGTGGGTAGGTTTAAAAGTAATGGATTTGTCATCTATGAGAATAAATCTTGTATGTTCAGAGTTGGGATGCCACAATATTTGGTATTTAACATATCTGAGATTGGTTGATGAGGTCGAAGACATATTCCACTCTCTTCTAGATGCTATCATAAGGCACTTCCAAGGAAAAAACCATGAACATCCATGAAGAGGTTAGTCGACCATACTTTTGAGGTATGCATTAATTATATTAAACTTTTGGAAAAATATTTCCTGAAATCTTGTGTGCAAAGACATAGGTAAACTAGGTTTACTTTGTTGAAAAGATTTCATGAATTATTATATGAAAATACTAGCTACCTATATTAAATTCTTGGGAAAACTTCCATGAATTCTTGTGTGCAAAGACATAGGTTAAATATGTTTAATTTTTCTTTAAAACATTGCATGGTTCTATGGGTAGAAATATAAAATTATTGTGTTAATCTCTTAGAAAAATAATTGCATGGTTCTTGTGTGTTAACCTCTTGAAAAAGGTTGCATGGTTCTCTTGTGTTAACCTCTTGAAAAAGGTTGCATGGTTCTTGTGTGTAAAAATGAAAGGTAACCATGTTATTTTCTTGAAAGATATTTTCATATGATTATTGTTCGGATAAGTTAACCATGTTTGTAACAAACCCAAGTTAAAATTTCATGTAATAAAGATTAATAAAGGCAAAGTAAGACTAAGGTCATGGGGCATGTATTCCAAGTTGAATGTTGGAAAAAATATCCTAGTGGGCATAAATTGTTTATTATGGCTAAGGAAATTGGCAAAGGCATTTGCAAAGGCTTTGGAAAGGAAAAGAGGAATTAATTGGCATTTATTTATGAAAATAAATGAAAATAGGAGAAAAGGGTCACAAATTTGCATGAGGAGGAAATTGAAGGAAAAATAGATGAAACTAAAGAAATTAGAGGTGTCAATGATAAAAAGGCTTCTTAGGATCATTTCATAGCTTTTTGTCAGCTTTTGCTAATTCTAGTTTGGTTCTCTCATACTCTTGCACACTTAGAGAATTCTTGGAGCACTGTAGGATGGGAGAAAGGAAGCCAAGGAAGGACAACAAAACAAAAGGACAAACAAAGAAGGTTATATCAAGGAGGGGTCTCATTCCAATGAAATTTCAAAATGGTGGCAACCATTTCGGAGGCGGTGTAGCACGCAAGGGATAGTTTGCAGCATCAGGGAAACAGTTCAGTTGGTCAATTCTCGAGACCTGTTGCTAGTTGGACATATGGGAAAAGGTGGGAACCTCAAACAATATGAGCCAGATGGAGCAACACTCTTCGAGGTGTATGGGGCGGAAGTGTTGCCAATTTTCAGAGAAGCAAGTTGGAAGCTGATCTTTCACCTGTTCACTGAGTATGATCTTGGCCTCACCTCGGATTTCAATGACTTGTTTGATGGCACTAGTGCTAGGGTTGAAGGGATATTGTTTCAAGTAATAAAAGAAAGCATCATGGAGGCAATGAAAATACCGGCTGAGGGGGAAAGATGGTGTAAGGAGTAAATCTCAATTATTTCTTGAAGGATGATTCCCATGATCCTTGTTGGAGCATTGGGGTGCACAACAATATTTTGAAATCAGAATAATAACATCCTATGAGGATGATTTAGGTTTTTCTGACATGTGATGGTCGTTAGTTTTCTTATACCATATGATATTTGTGGCACATTTGGCTGGTTTTAACAGGATGAGCATGCCTTTTTACCTACATCAAAGTTTGATTATGATGGTGCCTTGTGCAATGAAAAGGAGGGTTTGGTATGCACATGATGTACACCATTGCAGTTTCATTTGGATCATATACACCCATGAAATGAAAAAGAAAGCATAGTAGCTGAGGAGGAGGATATTGGGACACCCCTTTCCCAGAAGGAATAACAAGGAGAGGACTCTTGATATGAAGGCCGAGAGCAGCCAACAGGTTGCTGGAAAAACTTAAGAAATCCCTAATAGAATGAAAATCCATAGGGTTTATAGAAGGAGGACTAAAGAACACCAGTCAGAATTATAGGAGACTAAGGAAGATGAGATCATGGAGGAAGGTAGAAAGAAGGGTGAAGATCCTAAGGAACGTGGCCATATAACAAAATATTCAAGGAGGCCAAGAACCAGACCCACAAACAAACTGAGGTTGGGATTGAAAATTAAACTAAATCCCAAGCTTAAGGAGCCTATTCACATTGAAGATGAAAATGAAGTAGGGCCCACTAGAGATAAGGAGGGGTTGTTAACAGAATAAGTACCATAAGCTCCAAAAACTGACAAGACCCCACAAAAGAAAAGTAGAAGAGTCATGAGGGAAATTTCAAAATAGGAAAAGCTAAGAATACTTGCAGATTCAGCAGAGGTCATTGGAAATTGTATAAGGGAACTCAGAGTCTCAAACCTTAGGGTTTTTTGCTAATCCATATAGCTAATTTTTCAAATGGAAGGTTTTGAATCAGTTCAAGGGAGGGGAATAGTTGAGGAATTTGTTGGAAGTTTCCAAGATTTCTCAATTTCTAGTGATCTTTTCCATATTTGCTTCTAAAGGAAGGAAAATGCATCAAAGAGTTTTTAATGGTTCTCCTTCAGTTAGATGCCCAAGTTGTATCTCGTACATGTCGATATCTCACTAGATCAAGAAGAAAACACTATTTTAAGAATGTACAAATTTATGTATTATGAAACTAGAATTAACTTTCTGAATATTGCTTATGTTAGTGAAACTACTATAATTATATGATTTCTTTATTTTCATTTCATATTCAAGGTTTATGATAAGAACAATATTTGTTGGTTTTGTGCTCCTTGTAGACTGTTTCAAGGAGCAATAAGGTACACGCCCTTGTTTAAATGCACGTTGGATAGAACAACAATAACTATGCATGTCTAAAGATTGTTTCCTCTATTTGGGTGTTGACCTACAATATACTAGTCAAGATTGAAAAGGATTTTGCCTCTAGGTGGGTAGAATGTGTTGTTGGTGGTATATTAATTTAGGAATTTGATAATTACAAACTGTGGCGTTTTCTCTTTGTGAATGATGTCAATGGTTGCTACTATTGTTTTTCTTTGTAACAATAGAAGATTTTGATACAAACTAATGATAATGGGTACATTGCCCAAGACACCAGTTTCATTAAGGACCCATAAGGTTTGAATTTCCCAAGACATCAGTTTCCTTTTTTGATTAACGATCCATAAGGTTTTCATTGTCGAAGACACTAGTTTCCTTTTGTTATTAAGGATCCTTAATTCCCAAATGGGTTTTATGTTGGACCTTCTCTTATCTCTATTGATTTGATACAATGCATGGGATATGCACTTTGAGTTCTCTTTTTCATAGTAGAATATTTTGATTGGTGGGTGTTATGTTGGTCTTGCTCTTATCTCTGGTTATGTGATACAATGTATGGGCTACATAAAATATATTTCTGATCTGTTCAGACCTCCTCTAACTGTGATTTTATTGTAGTTTAGAGCAATTGTTACACAATAACTATTCTAAACGTCTTTAAATTATTTTCTCTAATGATTCGGAGTGAAGCAAATGGGCATGATTTTTACAAATAAAGGTTAAATCTGACAGACTTGGATGTAGGCCAAGTCATATATGTTGTTACGTTGAATGGCATCTTTCCCTCTCTTCATAAAATACTTTTTGGATATAATGGTTTTTCTACAAGTTATGAATATCACTAAATGAAATGTTCATGTATTTTGAGAACTGCTTCATATTGTTATCAATGGATATATTAGCATTTCTACCAAAAGTCCCGAAGGTTGCTATATAAACTGTTAATGTATTCTCAAAAGTGCTTGAAATCGTTATCAATTATGTTTTAATAAATTTCAATGCTAAATTATGATTTCCACATGTCGTTCTCAAATTTCCTGTGGAGATAAGTTGGACAAGTTGGTTTCTCACACTAATCAGGTTGTATTGGAAATAGCAATATATACCTTGACATTGAACCAATAAGGGTCCCTATGCTCCTTAAAGTTATCTTTTGTGTCAGTTTTGGGGGAAATCCAAAGAGAATAAAAGGTTACATGAACATTGTATATGTTCTTCAAGTTATATTTTGTGTTAGTTTTGGGAAATTACAAAGAGAATAAAAAATATATACTCTTCAAGATATATTTTGGGATAGTTTTGAGGAAAATATAAAGGAAAAAATACAGATAAATAGTTGGATAAGTAGTCACTCAAATTCTAGGATTATCTATATTTTAGTTGGAACATTTTCTACTCTCCATATGTACCAAAATATCAATAATGAATAGCTTGAATAGACCATAAAAGGTCGTCAATCAAATCATTGAAAGAGTGATGAATGTTCCTCCACCAAAAATGTTACACTTCTTGCTTGAGTAAGGAGATGGAAAGTAGTGTGTAAGCCGAAAAAGTGATTTATCCTCCCAAAAAATGTGTCTTCTCTACCAAGCACATTCACATAAAAACAAAATACACTGGAAATTGTCACAGTCACCTCCCACTAAGTAGTCAACTGACTTCTGTCAACATTACCTGCCAAAACTTACATGTGACCTTACTATCAACACCTAGCAACACTTGGCAATTGTAGGTTTTAACCTCGTACAGAAATTACCTGCATACGAATTCTAAAAAACACAAAAAATAAATAATGCGAGAGCATAACACATAAAACACATATAGACAGAGATTTCCCCTAGATCCCAAAACCGGGACTACCAGATTGATTTTTCATTATGTTCCCTTCAATGTTACAATACATATTTATATATGCCGAAGCATCCAATACCATGGACTAAAAACCATCGCGTCCAAAACCATGGACCGAAAACCATAGGTAGGTTCGCCCAACCTAATATAGGGTCCAATTTTTTTTTTCTCGGGGCATTGCCCCGGACCTCGTAGAGGGGGGCTACCCACCCCCGTGTGACCCCCCTACTACGCAATTGACGCAACGAAGGGGGTGGCTCCGCCCCCCCTCTAACCCCCCGGTTCACTATGTGGGTTAGTCATGGAAAGAATATAACACAACCCAACAACAATATTCTTGTGAAAACATTATACTAGAAAATAAATAAAATTTCTTCTAAATGATGTAGGCTTTCATAAATTTAGTGTAGTTTCATAAAGTTTTAGTTTTTGCAAGTGCTTAATAATGAGCTTGGCCAAATTGTTGATTTCCATTATTCACAGTGGCTTCCCACTAAGTAGTCAACTGATTTTATCTACTAACATTTACACGTGACATTACTAACACCACCTCGCAATGCCTGAAATTATAGTTATCAAAACATTGTACTGGGAAATGAATAAAGTTTTCTTTCAAAAGATGTAACTTTTCATAAGGTAAGTGCGGTTTTGAAAAATTATAATTTTTTGGAAGATCTTGATAATGAGGACGAGATTTTATTCACTGATTATTTTGAGGTTCCTCTATGTACTTATTACATTCTTCTTTAGTATCCAAGTTGCATAAGCCTTGCTCATTTCAATACAACAATACTAATTTCAGAAATTTGAGACAGGACTAGTTGTTTCTCACTAAGATGCATTTGAGGTTCCGTCAAGTACCCATTAGGCTCTTCTTGAGTCTTCAAATTGCATTTGTTGTGTTTACAAGGTCTTCATAATTTCAATACCTCAATGCTTATTTCTAGAAAATTGTGAGGTTTTTAGCTGGTTATGTCTCTGTGCTTTCCAAAATTGTATCTTATAATTAAATCTTGCCACAATCATCACATAATCAAGTAGGAAAAGATGCTAAAAGTATATTGGCATCAATAAAGAACATTTAGGTTTTGACTATCAATTTTTTGTATACCAAAATCCTCAAATATATAATTTTCTTGAATCTCCTTCAATGTAGATGTTTAAAATTCATTATGGAAGTACTTTCCTAGTATTTTCTATTTTGAATTTATTGAATCTCCTAGATGTGATGGGTTTCCATAAATATCACGAGATCCCAAAGATTTCAAATTTTCTATGCATATTATTTTCCTCAGAAGTTAGTCATTGTGTTTAGATGATAGCTTGCTTCAAGTGCTTCATATCTCCGGCATGGTTATTTCTAGTGAGTTTTGACTCTTGAGAAGCAGTCGGAAGCAACCCAAAAGTGTGCAACCTACAACATTTAGTGGTTTAAAAGGTCTATAGTTACTGTGTCTAGAATTTAGGTCAATATGCATGTTGACCCTAAAAAATGTTGTTCAGTTTCTCTAACTATGTGTACTGTACATCTTCAATCAATTTCTGGTTCAATTAATGAAGGGTGGGGTGGGTGCTTCCTATGTGAATGTTTGCTTCTTCTTGGCTGTTTAACTATAGTTACTGTGTCTATATCACTATGTTCATTGACTTTCAAAAACTTGTTTGATTTCTCAATTATGTGTTATATACATCTTCCCATCAATTTTATGAATTGTTGAAGGGCAGTGTGGGTGCTTCCTCTTTCAATGTTTGCTTGTTGTTTCCTCTTTGATTGCAAGAGGTGTGCATGGTTAGTTTTTTCCTTGCTTAAGTATTATAGTTGTGTGTAGGTTGAAGCTAAAAGGGTTGTACCAAGTGATGAACAACAAAATGTTCATAGGAATAGTAATATGGTAGGACCTAGGACTAAGAAGATTTTTGTTGGCGGGTTAACACCCCACTGTTACTAAGGATGACTTCAGAAAGTATTTTGAGTAGTTTGGTAATAAAACAGATGTAGTTGTAAGATATGATCACACTACACAAACACATCATGGTTTTGGGTTTATTACTTATGATTCAGAGGATGCAGTGACAAATTTTTTCAGCAAATATTCCACCAGCTCAAGGAAAAGACTATGGAGGTGAAGTTGGTCATTCCCAAGGACATGTCTCCAGGAAATACAAGAGGTTCTACAGGACATGGAGCTAGTTTTGGTGCACAATATATGCAAGGCTATGGACCAACTCTTATAGAGGTTTATGGAGAACGCCTGCCTATTGTAGGTACTGGATATCCTCCATATGTTGCAACCCCTAACTATGGACCTACTACTTATGGAAGTACACCGGGGTATGGGAAAAGTATGAATGGTGGATATAGAGCAACGCCTAAAAAAAATTGCTTCAATAAGGTTTAGTCTAAACCATTAAACTCCTATCAAAGTTGGCATTAGTGAATTGGTATTGATTATTCTGATCCAGCTCACTAAGATATGGATAAACCCTTCTAACAAAGGATTAAACAATCCTAACATGGGTAAGTCTCTAATAATATTTCTCATTTGTTTGTGATTAATATGAGGGTAAACCACAATATTTTAATTTTTGGATACTTTGTTTTGGACAAGTTCGGGTCACAGGGGTTTAACAAAGATAAGGCATGTAGGGCAGAGGAAGATGGAGAACCACGATTAAAGAAGGAAATAACAGGGGATACTGGGAGAATTATGGAGGTAAAATACATCAGTGTGACATGCGGAGATGAAAGAACAGGAATATCAGTGCTTGGTCTGTTGGATGCTTATTGTGCGTTGAGCTCTATCTATCATGTAATCTTGGGTTTCTCGCTGGGTTCGATTTGTAGGTGTAGTGCGGTTGGAACATATTGTTGTTGGTGGGAGTCAATGAACAGGCCTCAATTTGATTAAGCAGGGACAACACGACAAAGTGGTAGGTACAAATTCAATCATGGCAATGTGGCAGGTCCCTCCCTTCGTTGATTCGACATGGCACATCTCGATGGCCTCGACATGGCGATGTCTTATTTTTGGACTTATGACCATGGACTTGGACATTGAAATGAAATGTCTACATCGCTTTTGGGTCCAACAAATAAATTAAGTGATATTAGTATGAACCATTAGGCTTAGAAGTATTAATAAATTTGAATGAAATAGTGAAACTCAAATTTGATATTGTTTAAAAGAAATCAAAACTTCAAATTTCATTTGGTATATATATATATATATATATATATATATATATATATATATATATATATATATATATATATATATATATATATATATATATATATATATATATATGAGGTAAAAGTAGACCATAAAAGTTACAACATCTAACTTTAATACCAATACAAAACTATAAAGTGAATGGATTAGAGAATAATGAAACAATACAAAACTATTTTGAAAACCAACAAGTATTAGGGAAAAGAGAAAAAATTGAGTTTGATAAATTGGAATGAGGAAGTTACATTAAAACATATAACTATGATTCCACTCTAGAGGCAACAACCAAGTAAGAAAATTACAACATTTAGCTTTGATATCAATTTATGAAGATAAATTGAACTCAAAAGTAAAAAATTAACATATAAATTTATTTTTATAGTAAAAATATATATGCAAAATTATAACAAAACAAAATTATGTCACAAAATATAATTCATAAAATAATAAATAAAAATATATAAAAATCTTATCTTATCCAAACATCATATAAGAGTGTTATCATAACATAAATATGAACCCAAATACTTCATACTTATGTTATGAAATAGAATATAACCAAAATATTATGGGATGACTCAAAACTTCAACAGTTCTTCTCTAGAGCTAATCCTTTGAAAATTCAAAAATGCACTTTCCAAATCCCTTCTAATGAATTCAACATTTACTTTTTAGACTCCTTTTGAAGACTTCATTCATCTATTTTCACTATTAATCCACTTTCCTTATGCTAAACTCTTAACTTTATGCATTATAAACTACGAAAGAAAAAACAAAAATCTTTAAATAGTGAAATTTTTTATTTATCCACTTTTACAGATACCTAATTTTATGCATTATGACCCACCAAAACAAAAACACGAGACTTTAGATAGTGAAGAATCTTATTCATTCACATTCAATGTACACAATGTTTAACTTTTTACATGATAACCCACCAAAAAAATACAAAAATACTTTAGATAGTGGAAAATACTGTTGCTGTGCAAGATGCTTGACTCCATTCATCCATTTTCACTATACTTTTAGTATACAAAATGCTTAACTTTATGCATTATAAACCATCCCAACAAAAAAGTGAAGCAACTTTCAAACGCGTTTTTAAACCGAGCTTGAAAATAACGAATATCAAAATGCTAAAAAAGAACTCAAAACCACCCACTCAATGAGAAGAAAAAAACAAAGACAAAAGCCAAAAAAACAAAGAACTTTACCTACTCAATGGTAACAAGACCCAACAAAAACCTCTCAAAGAAAAAGCAAGAATTTTTTTAAATATTAAAAAAACTTTATCAGTGAACTTTCAAACACGATTTGAAAATAGAGAATATATATATCTATGACAAGACACAAAGTAAGGAGGACTAAGATACCACCCAGTCCCTGCGCAATATTTTCAGCGCTAACACATCATTCGGATCACCTGCGTGTAATTCGCTGTCAATTTCAGCGCTAGATTGTCATGACTCATCATCACTGGAACATGGAACACCTATCCTGCACTTTGTTGAGTGGCCAATGAGCATTGTCACCAAAGTCGATTGTCTTATTTCCTGACTTATTGTCACCATGGACTGGGATGACATGTCTACACGGTTCTTGGTCCAGCAAATAAATTAAGTAATATTTGTAATATTCGACTCTGAAATTTGACATTGAAGGAGGACAAGACAACACCCAGTCCCTGCGCAATATTTTCGGCACTAACACATCATTCGGATCATCTGCGTGTAGTTCGCTGTCAATTTCAGCGCTAGTTTCTTCTATATTGTCATGACTCATCATCCCTGGAACATGGAACACCTGTCCTGCACTTTGTTGAGTGGCCTCTCCAAACCAGTGTCCTTGACGGCCCTCCGTGTTGATGGCGGGCCGGTGGCCAATGAGTGTTGCTGCCAAAGTCGATTGTGTTGTTTTCTGACTTATTGTCACCATGGACTTCAATATTGGAATGACATGTCTACGCGGTTCTTCGTCCAACAAATAAATTAAGTAATATTTGTAATATTCGACTCTGAAATTTGGCATTGACGTCAAAGGGACAGTTAAAACCTCTGTACGAATCCGTTGGGAAGCACCTTGACATAACGCATAGAATTAATCATTCGTACGAAACAACTTGACTTCCGGGCTGCGATGTGTTTGTGCTCCCAAAGGGTCCCATGTTGTTTCACAATTTCACTTCCAGCGGGCCGTGCCTAGTTGCTTTTCAATCCACATTAATATCTTACTAACAGTTTACGAATTATTGGTCTCATTTATGATGGAATACTGATCCAAAGCAGGGGGGCTATTCAAAACTCGAGTGCTAAAGTTTAAAGAACTAATGACCGTAGGGTTTTGGAATGTTCCATGTTTTAGGGAAGATCATGCTGGACAGGTAATCTTCCGGAGTTTGAGTTTATGTAATTTAATCTTAAACGAGAAGAAATTAAAAAGAAATGAGTGCAAGCAGTTTGTGTCCACAATTTTTTACAAGGGAAAACCCATCACAATCTATCCATAAATATTTTAATTTCCTTTATTGTGAGAGAGGTTGTATTTGTATTTAAATTTGATAGAACCAATATATTTCTAAAAATTTGAAGGGAGATTGAATGGGTAGAGATTCATTTAATCAATAGTTATTTTTACTTTTAATTGTAATCGTTAAATTTTAAATTTATACGAAAATTAACTACCTCAATAATCTTTCTACTTAAATTTTGTAGACCAGTAACTTTCAGTAAATATGTTTATTTCACTGAATATGAAGAAGGTGTAAAGTTGCTTATTCCTTAAAATTAAATTTGAAACTTTAACTATTTAAGTTTATATTTATCTTAGACAAATTTTACATAAATTTTAAGATTAGAAAATATTGGTAAGAAATCTTACTTACCTAAGTGAATATGATAAACTTGAAAATATTTCTATAAACTAATTATAATCTCAAAAACTTGATGATAATTAACATCATCAATTCAACATATTACATTAATTAATTACTAAGGTAGTTATATAAATTAAATCATTGGTAAATGTCTATCTAGATCAATCCGTGAAAGAAACTCTTGGCAAGGGTTTTTATGGAGGTGAGTTGCATTTGAACAACTAGGTGATGGTGAATAAAATCAAGAAATTTACCTTTAATATTTTTGGACATTCTACTAAATTGCTAATGATGAATGTTTCTTTACATCAAACCTAAAAAAAAAATTTATTAAACATTAAACAAGACTATGTATTAAGGGAGTTTCCTGCTTTTTCATCCATGAAAATGTTATAAATGTAAGCAATTATATCCATAAAATCAAGAAATTTACCTTTAATATTTTTGGACATTCTACTAAATTGCTAATGATGAATGATTCTTTGCATCAAACCTTAAAAAAAACATATTAAGCGTTGAATTGATGATGTTAATTATCATCAAGTTTTTGAGATTATAATTAGTTTATAGAAATTTAAAATAGATAAAGATTACATAAAACCTTTTAAAATCTTATTTCTAGGAAAAAAAAAAGTCTTTCAAGATTACCATATTATATTGTAACAAATATTTTTAAATTGAATTTTAATTTGGGTTTAGAATATGCATTTTAATTCAAATATAATGACATTTTTAGCCAAGACCTAGCCTCTTATGTCATTCTAACATGAGTTGTTAGTGATTATGGCTAGCCTTGGAAGCAATTTTAGGGAACCTCTTCTCATTCATGTAGTTTATTTTTTCTTGTAGATTTAAGGCATAACCATGACTTTGGACTCATTGGGGAGAGGGTAGCTTTTATGAGGAGGATAAAATAGGGTGCATTTCTTTGAATTGTAATATTACAAATTATAAAATTACTTTTATTTTGCTTATCCTTCTCCAAAAAAAATTAGAGATATTTCATCACCAAGCTTCACATTGTATAAGATAAAAAGAGTGATAAAAGTATCAAATATGATTATTTTTCTATCACATATCTAAAGGTTTGCTAATTTATAATTTTTTTCAAGTTCATCATAAGTCGTTCACCCTCCATTTATTTCAATACTATAATTCCAATTGAGCTTAGGAAGAATATGGATTCCAAAATATTTAAATGAAAGATATTTATTATTGATTACCAATTTTATATGTAAATAATTAATATAAATATAAACATTTATTATAAAGAAACACAAACATTTTTAATATCCAGTAGAAAATAAAAAAGAAAAAGAAAATATAAAAAATAAAAAAGCATATTTCTTATATAAATTGTGAAGAAGATCTATGTAAAAATATGTATAGCTCTAGAAGTTTGAGTTTCCTAAGGATACATGCATAGTTTTATTACAAGTCTTGTTGTTTAGGAGGTTCTTAAATGGAGATTGAAAAAAGAAACTATTATAATATCAAATTACTATATTAATGTAATAATTTTTTTAGGACAAATGATTTTTTTTATTAAATTCATTGAAATATGTTTAAACTAGATAGAGTTAAAAAAAATATAATGATGTTTTTACTTCATCAAATTTAAGGCTTAAAATTAGAGTTGTCATTCTATTCTAGCAATTCATTCAATTGATTACTTTGATTGAGTTAATAAACATCTACATTTTTTATACTCTTAGTTGAGCAACCAATCTTAAGAGGATCTTCAAAATAAGTAGTTCTACAATATTGTTTGTACCATCTCCTAAACCAATCTTAAATATGATTTTATGTGTACCATTAAGGAAAATAGCACCACCAACTCCTCCTTTTGGGGAGATTACCTTGACTTCCATTGTCAAAGTACCCCCAAGCCCCTATTTTGTTAATTTTAGCATGGGTCAAGTATCTCATTACAAGGGTTTGCATCTCGGATTTTAAATATGAAAAAATGGATTTAACGTGAGAAGCACATTGGATGAGAAGGATATCCATGTTCTCAAATATCCTTGAATTTATAGCTAACCAAATGTCCCATGAAGTTATTGAAGATAATCATTTCAACACTTTACTCTAGATTTTGCACCAATGTGTGAGAATTTCTTCAACATATTACCCTTCGCATTATTTTTTTATCCTTATAGAGAGAATATATTATAAAAAATAAACATGGAAATTGTTTCTTTATAATATATTAATTGATTTTTCAAAGGACAATTTTTCATTTTTGACCTTTTTCCATCTAATATCATGACATCCTCAAGTAAATGAATTACCACATCCATGCCACATTTATTTTTTCTTGATCCTCTTGCAATCTTCCTTCTTTTCAGTCCATGCCCAAACTATCATATCGATTGGAAGAGATTAAAGTTATTTTTCATGGGGATTTGGTACCTGATATTGGTCAAATACTTTTGTTATACCTTTCCCTAAACTAGGCATCTAGTAGTCAACCTTAACATGAAGAGTCTCACTCAGATGCTAAAGAACGTCAACTATGGACCTCAAAATGATTTCTAGTGTGGGTCTAGGACATATTCCTATGTAGGCCCTATGTTGTGGTTTAACCATGGAATCCACTATAGTAGGTTAGAGATACCTTACAATGGTAATACCATTGCTACTCGAATCATCCTACAAGTTTCCATTTCGGACACTATTTTTACACATGCAACGCTCATCGCTCATCTATGCTTACATAGATACATATATATATATATATATATATATATATATCTATATATATATATATATATATATATATATATATATATATATATATATATATATATATATATATATATATATATATATATATATATATTATATATATTTTGGCCAATCGTGGGATGTGCAAAACGTCAAGGAGTGTTTTAATCCTTTCATCCATGAGTTCCACCTTAACTTTTTCTAGTCCTATGATTCTATTTTTTGAGTCATCTCTTAGGAAAAAGTGCAACTAATTCATCCAATCACACCTCATGATCTGTATGTGTTCTTGAGAAAGCCAAGAAGACACCCCCTCCTTCATCTAAGGAGGTTTTTTCTTTTGTAGAAGGAGCACCAATGGATCCCTTCCCTTTTGCAACACTTTTGGATCTAAAATGTTTCTTGTAATGCCCTTCTTTTCCACATCTCTAGTATAGATTTACTAACTTTCCTAAATATTTCAATCTCCCTCTTAAGGACATATTTTTATTTCTATCCTATGAGCGTATTCGTACATATAAGGCATCTTCATTCTAACTTTCCATATTCATTTCATGACAAGGATGAGATTATTTCATCAAAACTTAAAGTAGTCACATTATTACATTTGACAATCACTATACTGTCCCATGATTCTAACAAATAACACAAAAAACTCATACACACACATACGTATCATAAATCTTAATACAACAAATAATAGTTGACTTACCATAGCATTGAAGGAATTCATATGCTCTATTCTCCTTCGTTCATCCTCAAGTTATACAACTTCCTCCACAAATGCAACTCACCTCCATAAAAACCCTTACCATGAGTTTCTTTCACGGATTGACGTAGATGGACATTTACCAATGATTTAATTTATATAACTACCTTAGTAATTAATTAATGTAATATATTGAATTGATGACATTAATTATCGTCAAGTTTTTGAGATTATAATTAGTTTATAGAAACTTAAAAGAGGTAAATATTACATAAATTCTTTTAAAATCTTATTTCTATGCCAAAAAAATAGTCTTTCAAGATTACCATATTATATTGTAACAAATATTTTTAAATTGAATTTTAATTTTGGTTTAGGATGGATGTTTTAATTCAAATGTATGATATTTTTAGCTAAGACCTAGCCTCTTATGTCATTCTAGCATGAGTGGTTAGTGATTATGGCTAGCCTTGGAAGCAATTTTGGGAAACCTCTTGTCATTCATGTTGTTTATTTTTTCTTGTACATTTAAGACCTAACCATGGCTTTGGATTCACTGGGGAGAGGGTGGCTTTTATGAGGAGGATAAAATAGGGTGCATTGCTTTGAATAGTAATATTGTAAATTATAAAATTTATTTTCTTTTGCTTATCCTTCTCCAATAACATTTAAAGATATTTCATCACCAAGCTTCACATCTTATAAGATAAAAAGAGTGATAAAAATATCAAATATGAGTGTTTTTCTATCACACCTGTAAAGATTTGCTAATATATACTTGTTTTCAAGTTCATAATAAGTTGTTTGCCTTCCATTTATTTCAACACTATAATTCCAATTCATCTTAGGATGAATATGGATTCCAAGATATTTAAATGAAAGATATTTATTATTGATTATCAGTTTTATATATAAATAATTAATATAAATATAAACATTTATTATAAAGAAACACAAATATTTTTAATGTCCCAAAGAGAAGAAAAAAAAAACATATTTCTTTTGTAAATTGTGGAGAAGATCCATCTAAAAATTTGTATAGCTCTAGAAGTTTGAGTTTCCTAGGGATACAAGCATAGTTTTATTACAAGTCTTGTTGTCTCGGAGGTTCTCAAATGGAAATTGAAAAAAGAAACTATTATTGTAGCAAGTTACTATATTAATGTCATAATTTTTTATACAAATGATATTTTTTTATTAGATTCATTTAAATATGTTTAAAGTAGAAAGAGTTAAAAAAAATATAGGGATGCTTTTACTTCATCAAATATAAGGCTTAAAATCAGAGCTGTCATTCTATTCTAGCCATTCATTCAGTTGATTACTTTGATTAAATTAATAAACATCTATATTTTTTATACTCTTAGTTGAGAAACCAATCTTAAGAGGATCTTCAAAATAAGTAGTTCTACAATATTGTTTGTACTATCTCCTAAACCAATCTTAAAAAGGATTTTATGTGTACCATTAAGGAAAATAACATCACCAACTCCTCCTTTTGGGGAGATTGCCTTGACTTCCATTGTCAAAGTAACCCCAAGCCCCTATTATGTTAATTTTAGCATGGGAAAAATGTCTCATTACCAAGGGTTTGCATCCCAGATTTTAAATATGAGAAATGGATTTAACCTGAGAAGCATATTGGATGGGAAGGATATCCATGTTCTAAAATATCCTTTCATTTCTAGCTAACCAAATGTCCCATGAAGTTATTGAAGGTAGGCATTTCAACACTTTGCTTTAGATTTTGCACCAATGTGTGAGAAATTCTTCAAAAATATTCCCCTTCACATTAGTCTTTTATCCATCTAGAGAGAATATACTATAAAACATAAACATGGAAATTGTTTCTTCATAATATATAAACTGATTTTTCAAAGGACAATTCTTCATTCGTGATTTTTTTCGTCTAATTAATGACATCCTCAAAAAAATAAATTACAACATTTATGCCACATTTGTTTTTTCTTGATCCTCTTGCAATATTCTTTCTTTTTAGTCCATGCCCAAACTATCATATCAATTGGAAGAGATTAAAGTTAGTTTTCATGGGGATTTGGTACCCGATATTGGTTGAATACTTTTGTTATACATTTCCCTAAACTAGGCATCTATTAGTCAACCTTAACATGAAGAGTCCCACTCAGATGCTAAAGAACCTCAAACATGGACCTCAGAATGATTTCTAGTGTGGGCCTAAGACATATTCCTATGTAGGCCCCATGTTGTGGTTTAACCATGGAATCCACTATAGTAGGTTGGATATACATTACAATGGTAATACCATTGTTACTCGAATCATCCTATAAGTTTCCATTTCGAACACTATTTTTACACATGCATCGCTCATCTTGCTTATAGAAAAATAATTTTTTTTTTCCAATCATGGGATGCGAAAAACATCGAGTGTTTTAATCCTTTCATCTATGAGTTCCAACTTGAACTCTTCATTGTCCTATGATTATATTTTTTGAGTCATCTCCTAGGAAAACATCATCGCCATCATACATTTCTTATTGATAAAACCACTCTCTATGGAAAAAGATCAATCGATATGTTGCATGGATCCATGATGATCCATTGATCTTTTTCCACCAAAAGATATTCCATTTTGAGCTTCCACAACTCAAAACTTTCCCCATTGAATTTATCAATCTCTATCTTTGAACTGATCACCATTTCCTTTCACCACAAGAATTTATACTGTAGATCTGCCACTTTAACAAGGTTTTCTACAAGATCGAGCCAAAATCCTTAGCCATAAAGGTGTCCCCTTGAAGCCAAACCGATCTAATACCAATTTCTGGTTTTACCCATGTAAAATTTATTGATGCAAGTAAATTATTAATAAAATTATAAAGGATGCAATGTTGTGCATGCACACACACACACACACACACACATTTAACATAGATATTTTACCCTAGAAACCCAAACTGGTAAAACTAGAAATGTTTTTCAGTTATTCTATTTTACAATGTTACAATACAATATGCATATACTGCAATATTCATAAACCCTAGTCCATTATCCTTGGATTGTAATACAATTGTAGTTCCTTAACTAGAATTACAAAATCATGCATTGAACCTCCATGTGCCACATAACTACTAAAAGCGAAATTTTTGTGCTTAAAATCACCAAAATGTGAATGCAAACAATCAATTTTTTTATTTATTTTATTTATTTGTTTATTTTTCTTTATTTTTGTTTTCATTTTTATTTTTTTTATTTTTTTATTTTTTTTTGGCGGGAGACACTGAGGCAAAGAATATAACACATACACACCAAAAGGATCTTGTTTCTCTCTCTTGATAATGGTTAAGGACATGAGAACAATCCATGATGCAAAAGGCCTCGTAATGGTATTCATATTCAACTCAAATTCCACCTAACCATGTTTATTCCTTGGCATCAATTTCTAGTTCAAAAAACTCAATGGTACATGTGTCCCACTTGAAGGATAAATAACCCCTATAATGTTTCTATGTGTTGGTTCAAGGAATTTTTCATGGCTCTTGAGCATGAGAAGCTTTAATGAGATGCTAAGGTAGTCGTTTTCATTCTTTGACGATGTTCAAGGACTTGCAAGCCATCCATGTCCCATGTGGTGGTATGAGGACACATTCATGGTGCTTAAGCATGATAATATATGTTTAGGACCTAAGGTTATTGTTTATGACATACTTCCCATTGTATCCCACCCAAATGCTAAAGAATTCTAACCATGGCCTAAAGCATAATTCCTACTATGGGCCTAAGAAAAAAATATATAGTGTATTAGAAGCCACTAATCTTGACCCCAAAGCATGACTTAGACCAAGAGACCTGACATTGGTATGCCAAGCCTTTCAATACGTCTCATATTCCATTCTTGGACCACATATTTTGTACAAAGTTCCTTCTAATGTTTTTCTAGCCAATTTATATGTTATAACAAAAATATATGCATGTTAAAAGATTGCACGTGTTAATGATAATGTGTGATTTCATTGGAATAAAATAAAAGGGCACAAAGTATAACCAGATCATCTCTTAAAAATAAGGTTCATTGTACACAGGCAATGTCATTTACTAGAAAAAAATTTCGTTTGATACAATGGATTAGCCACTTGAAAAAGGTCAATGTGCTAAGAGCAAAGAGAAATATGGGTATGGAAAAACATAGGCATCAATTAGTCACTGCATTAGTTCCTTATAGGATAAATGTTGTGATGATCTCTACTTCACCACCAGAGGTGAAGCACGTGAACCGAGTGGAAGACATTCTAATTTGAACATCAAGTCAATATTCATCTAATGTTCCATCAACAAAGAATAATAAATTTTAAAAAGACACGTAAATTTTGGTAGACAATGAGTATACAAAGAGTGAAACTTTTGATAATAACTAAACTCCCAAATACTCAATTAATGACCAAATCCAAGCCTAAGCCATCAAGCCATCATGACCTTGAGCCAGGGCCACATCTTAAATGATTAGCTCTGATAGATCCATATTTTGGATCCCTAAAGAGGGCCCA
This sequence comes from Pinus tabuliformis, assembly GCA_031772625.1. Taxonomy (NCBI): domain Eukaryota; kingdom Viridiplantae; phylum Streptophyta; class Pinopsida; order Pinales; family Pinaceae; genus Pinus; species Pinus tabuliformis. The sequence goes on along the minus strand of CM062806.1, from coordinate 727,122,159 downwards.
CTTCTATATAACCAAATGTCTAGATACTTGGATGTGCATTGTCATGGGCCTTTAGCTCCAGGCTCTAAACGATTAACATTTAGATTTTGTAAAACCTTACAGTGCAGTGGTTCATGTGGTGAGGTTTCTTTATGAAGAATTAGGTTTTCTTCATACCAACCATTAGCATGTATATTGCACTCCCAATATTAATCAAATGAATTGTTATGATCTCATAGTGAACTTCTACATTGTGATGGTGATGGGTTCTAGAATTAGGGTCCAAATTCCTTGCCTCATCTATCCAGTGCATGATGAAGAACTCTTGGGTGTCTCATGTAAATGAAATTTCCCTAGTAATCCTTAAAAGTAGGTTTCTTAAATTAAATATTGATTTTCAATGCATGAAAAATATTAGAGTATTTTGAATAAAAAAGTGATGTATCAAGATATAAGTCATTATTATTGGCTTGGTTAATTTATGCACTTTAGCTATTGTTAGGAAATTTTAGGTAAAATAATGTTTAAAAGTGCAAAGATTAGTAATAATTTTGTTAGGAGGTTTTATGTCGCTTTCAGTACAATTAGAAAGAATACTCATTCATAATACTGTAATGTAATCCATCATGTACTGTGAGAATCAATTATTAACGCACACATATACGATTTTTTAAAATGTCAAACCAATGAAAAAGTATTATAATTAAAGATAAAGGATTGAAAACCAAGGCCAAATAGATTATTGGGCCTTCATCAACATGCTACTTCACTCCAACATGCATTTAGCTAAACATGTTAAGGGGCTATTTGTAATATCCCTAGCATTGCATATTAAAGTTTAACATTTATATAATATGAAAACAATATTAGTTTAATTTGTTTGACAATTGATCATTCCCTTAACATGCTACGGTGGGCATCAAGAGTCTGTTAGGGTTCTTAACCGCTTACAATTACCATGAAAGGTACATTTTCCTTGGACAGATAGTGTTTCTTGAAATTAGATTCTATTTTGGATGGGCTTGCTGGCTATAATGGTTGCATAGTAACCTCAAGTGATGATAAGTATCCATGTAGTGGTGGAAAAGTATTCACTTTTAGTTGAGATTTTCATTTTCTTGAAGTATGATGATTATGTTAGGGTTTCTAATGTTTTAGTTGTTATGCCATAGCCACTCATTTGATATCTTAATTTCTCTTCCATGTTTTCCTATGTTACACTAGCAGATGGGTACTCAATTTGCAAGATTTATATAGACAAAAATATCTCTTGTACAAGGTGAGATGTGATGTTGATGAATAGAGCAGGCATGTAGGTAGGTTTAAAAGTAATGGATTTGTCATCTATGAGAATAAATCCAATATGTTAAGAGTTGGGATGCCACGATATTTGGTATTTAACATATCTGAGATTGGTTGATGAGGTTGAAGATATATTCCACTCTCTTCAACATGCTACCATGACACACTTCCTAGGAAAAAGCCATGAACATCCATGAAGAGGTTAGTCGACCAAAATTTTGAGGTATGCATTAATTATATTAAACTTTTGGAAAAATATTTCATGAAATCTTGTGTGAAAAGACAAGTAAACTAGGTTTACTTTGTTGAAATATTATTTATATGAAAAGACTAGTTACCTATATTAAATTCTTGGAAAAACTTCCATGAATTATTGTGGGCAAAGACATAGGTTAAATATGTCGAATTTTTATTTAAAAGATATCATGGTTTTATGGGTAGAAAGATAAAATTATTGTGTTAATCTCTTAGAAAAAGAATTGCATGGTTCTTTTGTGTTAACCTCTTGAAAAAGGTTGCATGGTTCTTGTGTGCAAAAATAAAAGTTAACCATGTTATTTTCTTCAAAAATATTTTCATATGATTATTGTTCGAATAATTTAACCATGTTTGTAACAACCCCGAGTTAAATGTTCATGTAATAAAGATTAATAAAGTCAAAATAAGACCAAGGTCATGGGGCACGTATTCCAAGTTGAATGTTGGGAAAAACGTCCTAGTGGGCATAACCTATTTATTATGGATAAGGAAATTGACAAAGGCTTTGGAAAGGCAAAGAGGAATTTATTTATGAAAATAAAGGAAAATACGAGAAAAGGGAGATGAAGGGTCACAAATTTGCATGAGGAGGAAATTGAAGGAAAAATAGAGGGAAATGAAGAAATTAGAGGTGTCAATGATAAAAAGGCTTCTAAGGATCATTTCATAGCTTTTTGTCAGCTTTTGTCAGTTCTAGTTTGGTTCTCTCATACTCTTTCACACTTAGAGATATCTTGAAGCATTGTAGCATGGGAGAAAGGAAGCGAAGGAAGGACAACGAAAGAAAAGGAAAAGAAAAGAAGGTTAGATCAAGGAGGGGTCTCATTCCAACGAAATTTCAAAACGATGGTAACCATTTCTGAGGCAGTGGAGATCGCAAGGGCTAATTTTCAACGTCAGGGAAACAGTTCGGTCGGTCAATTCTTGGGACCTGTTGCTAGTTGGACAGATGGGAAAAAGTGGGAACCTCAAACAATATGAGCCATATGGAGCAACACTCTTCGAGGAGTATGGGGCTGAAGTGTTGCCAATTTTCAGAGAAGCAAGTTGGGAGCTGATTTTTCATCTGTTCATTGAGTATGATCTTGAGCTCACCTTTGATTTCAATGACTCATTTGATGGCACTAGTGCTAGGGTTTAAGGGATATTGTTTCAAGTAATAAAAGAAAGCATTGTGGAGGCAATGAAAATACCGGCTGAGGGGGAAAGATGGTATAAGAAAAAGATGGTGCAGGGAGTAAATCTCAATTATTTCTTGAAGGATGATTCCCATGATCCTTGTTGGAGCATTGGGGTGCACAACAATATTTTAAAATCAGAATGATAACATCCTATGAGGATGATTTAGGTTTTTCTGACTTGTGATGGTCATTCCTCCAAAGTTTTCTTATACCATATGAGATTTGTGGTACATTTGGATGGTTTTAATAGGATGAACATGCCCTTTTACCTACATCAAAGTTTGATTAATATGGTGTCTTATGCCATAAAAAGGAGGGTTTGGTACCCACATGATGTACAACACCACGGTTTGATTTTGATCCTATACACCCATGAAATGAACAAGAAAACACAACAGCCGAGGAGGAGGATACTGGGACACCCCTTTCCTAGAAGCAATAATAAGGAGAAGACTCTTGATATGCAGGCTGAGAGCAGTCAACAAGTTGGTGGAAAAACATAAGAAAACCCTAATATGATAAAAATCCACAGGGTTGATCGAAGGAGGACTAAAGGACACTAGTTATAAGTATAGGAGACTAAGGAAGATGAGATCATGGAGGAAGGTAGAAAGAAGGGTGAAGATCCTAAGGAACGTGGCCATAGAACAAAATATTCAAGGAGGCCAAGAACTAGACCCACAAACAAACTAAGGTTGGGATTGAAAATTAAATTGAATCCCAAGCTTAAGGAGCCTATTCACATTGAATATGAAAATGAAGTAGGGTCCGCTAGAGATAAGGAGGGTTTGTTAATAGAATAAGTACCATAAGCTCTAGAAACTAACAAGACCCCACAGAAGAAAAGTAGAAGAGTCACGAGGGAAATTGTAAAATATGAAAAGCTATGAATACTTGCAGAGGCAGTAGAGGTCAATGGAAACTAAACAGGGGAACTCAGAGTCTCAAACATTAGGGTTTTTTGCTAATCCATATAGCTATTTTTTCAAATGGAAGGTTTTGGATCAGTTCAAGGGAGGGGAATAGTTGAGGAATTTGTTGGAAGTTTCCAAGAGTTCCTGATTTCTAGTGATCTTTTCCATATTTGCTTCTGAAGGAATGAAAATGCATAAAAGAGTTTTTAATGATTCTCCTTCAGTTAGAGGCCCAAGTTTTATCTTGTACATGTCGATATCTCATTAGATCAAGAATAAAACATTATTTTAAGAATGTACAAAATTATGTATTATGAAACTAGAATTATCTTTCTGAATATTGTGGATGTCAGTGAAACTACTATAATTATATGATTTTCTTATTTTCATTTCATGTTCAAAGTTTATGCTGAGAACAATATTTGTTGGTTTTGTGCTACTTGTAGACTGTTTCAAGGAGCAATAAGGTTCAAGCCCTTGTTTAAATTCATTTTGGATAGAACAACCATAATTGTGCATGTCTAAAGGTTGTTTCCTCTATTTGGATGTTGACCTGCAGTATACCAGTCAATATTGAAAAGGATTTTTCCTGTAGGTGGGTAAAATGTGTTGTTGGTGGTATATTAATCTATAAATTTGATAATTACAAGTTGTTATGTTTTATCTTTGTGAATGGTGTCAACGGTTGCTACTATTTTTTTTCTTTGTAACAGTAGAAGATTTTGATACAAACTAATGATAATGGGTACATTTCCCAAGTCACCAGTTTCATTAATGATCCATAAGGTTTGAATTTCCCAAGACAATAATATCCTTTTTTTATTAACGATCCATAAGGTTTTCATTGCCGAAGACACTAGTTTCCTTTTGTTATTAAGGATCCTTAATTCCCAAATGGGTGTTATACTGGACCTTCTCTTATCTCTATTTATTGGATATAATTCATGGGATATGCAGTTTGAGTTCTCTCTTTTTCATAGTAGAATATTTTGATTGGTGGGTGTTATGTTGGTCCTGCTCTTAGCTCTGGTTATGTGATACAATGCATGGGCTACATAAAATATATTTCTGGTATGTTCAGACCTCCTCTAACCTTGATTTTATTGTAGATTAGAGCAGTTGTTACACAATAACTATTCTAAACATCTTTAAATTATTTTCTCTAATGATTCGAAGTGAAGTAAATGGGCATGATTTTTACAAATTAAGGTTAAATCTGACAGACTTGGATGTAGGCCAAGTCATATATGTCGTTACGTTGAATGGCATCTTTCCCTCTCTTCGTAAAGTAAAGGTTTTTCTACAAGTTATGAATATCACTAAATGAGATGTTCATGTATTCTGAGAAGTGCTTCATATTGTTATCAATGGATATATTAGCATTTCTATCGAAGTTCCAAAGATTTCTAATGTTAATGTATTCTGAAAAGTGCTTCAAATCATTATCAATTATGTTTTAATAAATTTCAATGCTAAATTAGATTTCCACATGTTGTTGCTCGAATTTCCTGTGGAGATAAGTTGGAAAAGTTGGTTTCTCATACTAATCAGGTTGTATTGGAAACAAAAATCTATACTTTGACACTGAACCAATAGGGATCCCTATGCTCCTAAAAGTTATATTTTGTGTCAGTTTTGGGGAAAATCCAAAGAGAATAAAAGGTTATAAGAACATTTTATATGCTCTTCAAGTTATATTTTGTGTTAGTTTTGAGAAATTACAAAGAGAATAAAAAAGCATATACTCTTTAGGATATATTTTGTGTTAGTTTTGAAGAAAATATAGAGGGAAAAAAATATGGATAAATAGTTAGATAAGTAGTCACTCAAATTCTAGAATTATCTATATTTTAGTTGGAACATTTTCTACTCTCCATATGTACCAAAATATCAATAATGAATAGCTTGAATAGACCAAACAAGGTCGTAAGTCAAATCATTGAACACAATGATGAATATTCCTCCATAAAAAATGTTACACTTCTTGCTTGAGCAAGGAGATGGAAAGTAGTGTTTAAGCCGAAAAAGTGATTTTATCCTCCCAAAAAATGTGTCTTCTCTACCAGCCACATTGACATAAAAACACAATACACTGGGAATTGTCACAGTTGCCTCCCACTAAGTAGTCAACTGATTCTGTCAACATTACTTGCCAACACTTACATGTGAAGTTACTATCAACACCTAGCAACACCTGACAATATTGTTGTCAAAACATTATACTAGAAAATAAATAAAATTTGTTTTAAATGATGCAGGCTTTCATAAATTTAGTGTAGTTTCATAAAGTTTTAGTTTTTGCAAATGCTTAATAATGAGCTTGGCCAAATTGTTGATTTTCATTATTCACAGTGGCTTCCAACTAAGTAGTCAACTGATTTTATCTACTAACATTTAATGTCACATTACTAACACCACCTCGCAATGCCTAAAATTATAGTTATCAAAACATTGTACTAGGAAATAAATAAAATTTTCTTTCAAAAGATGTAGTTTTTCCTAAGGTAAGTGTGGTTTTGAAAAATTATAATTTTTTGAAAGATCTTAATAATGAGGACGAGATTTTATTCATTGATTATTTTGAGGTTCCTCTAAGTACTTATTACATTCTTCTTCAGTCTCCAAGTTGCATAAGCCTTGATAATTTCAATACAACAATACTAATTTCAAAAATTTGAGAGAGGACTAGTTGTTTCTCACTAAGATGCATTTGAGGTTATGTCAAGTACCCATTACACTCTTCTTGAGTCTTCAAATTGCATTTGTTAAGTTTACAAGGTCCTCATAATTTCAATACCTCAATGTTGATATTCCCAGAAATTTGTGAGGTTTTTAGTTGGTTGTGTCTCTATGCTTTCCAAAATTGTACCTTATAATTAAATCTTTCTACAATCACCACTTAATCATATAGGAAAAGATGTTAAAAGTATATTGGCATCAATAAAACACACTTAGGTTTTGACTATCAATTTTTTGTATACCAAAATCCTCAAATATATATTTTCTTGAATCTCCTTCAATGTAGATGTTTAAAATTCACTATGGAAGTACTTTCCTAGTGTTTTACGTTTTTGAATTTATTGAATCTCCTAGATGTGATTGGTCTCCATAAATATCATGAGATCCCAAAGATTTCAAATTTTCTATTCATATTATTTTCCTCGGAAGTTAGTCATTGTATTTAGATGATAGCTTGCTTCAAGTGCTTCATATCTCTAGCATGGTTATTTATAGTGAGTTTTGACACTTGAGAAGTAGTCAGAAGCAACCCAAAAGTGTGCTACCTACAACATTTAGTGGTTTAAAAGGCTTTTAGTTACCATGTCTAGACTTTAGGTCAATATGCATGTTGACCCTAAAAAATTTTGTTCACTTTCTCTAATTATGTGTACTATACATCTTCCATCCATTTTTGTTTCAATTAATGAAGGGTGGGGTGGGTGCTTCCTATGTGAATGTTTTCTTCTTCTTGGCTCTTTAACTATAATTACTATGTCTATATCACTATGTTCATTGGATTTCAAAAAGTTGTTTGATTTCTCAATTTTGTGTTATATACATCTTCCCATTAGTTTTATGAATTGTTGAAGAGAAGTGTGGGTACTTCCTCTTTCAATGTTTGCTTGTTGTTTCTTCTTTGATTGCAAGAGGTGTGCATGGTTAGTTTTTTCCTTTCTTAAGTAGTATAGTTGTGCGTAGGTTGAAGCTAAAAGGGTTGTACCAAGGAATGAATAACAAAATGTTCATAGGAATAGTAATATGGCAGTACCTAGGACTAAGAAGATTCTTGTTGGTGGGTTAACACCCCCTGTTACTAAGGATGACTTTAGAAAGTATTTTGAGTAATTTTTTAATACAACATATGTAGTTGTAAGGTATGATCACACTACACAAACACATCATGGTTTTTGGTTTATTACTTATGATTCAGAGGATGCAGTGACAAATTTATTCAACAAATATTCCACCAGCTTAAGGAAAAGACTATGGAGGTGAAGTTGGTCATTCCCAAGGACATGTCTCTAGGAAATACAAGAGGTTCTACAGGATGTGGAGCTAGTTTTTGTGCACAATATATGCAAAGCTATGGACCAACTCTTATTGGGGTTTATGGAGCATGCTTTCCTATTGCAGGTACTGGATGTCCTCCATATGTTGCAGCCCCCAGCTATGGACCTTATAGCTATGGAAGTACACCAGGGTATGGGACAAGTATGAATTGTGGATATGGTGCAATGCCTAAAAAACATTGCTTCAGTAAGGTTTAGTCTGAACCATTAAACAACTACCAAAGTTGGCATTAGTGAATTGGTATTGATTTTTCTGATCCAACTCACTAAGATCTGGATATACCCTTCCAATAAAGGATTAAACAATCCTAACATGGGTAAGTCTCTAATAATCTTTCTCATTTGTTTGTGATTAATTTGAGGGTAAACCACAATATTTTCATTTTTGGATACTTTGTTTTGGACAAGTTTGGGTCACAGGCGCTTAACAAAGACAGGGCATGCAAAATAAAGGAAGATGGAGAAACATGGTTAAATAAGGAAATAACAGGGGATATTGGGAGAGTTATGGAGGCAAACACCTCAGTGTGATGTGTGGAGATGAAAGAATAGGAATGACAGTGCTTGGTCTGCTAGATGATTATTGTGTGTTGATCTCTGTCTGTCGTGAAATCTCGAGTTCCTCACTGGGTTCGATTCGCAGGTGCAATGTGGGTGGATGACAAGTACCATGGACTTTGAGTTATTATGTACCAATGATCCTAGCATGAGGAATAAGGGCCTATATCGTCCCTTTCTTGTTGTAATAGCCTTGGGTCAAAATTTCGTGTAACAAAGAATAATAAAGGAGTAATAAGACTAAGCTCATGGGACATGTATTCCAAGCCAAATGTTGGGTAGAAATCTATAGTGGGCATCACTTATTTATTATTATGGATAAGAAAATTGGTAAAGGCATTGGAAAAGGAAAACAGGAATTAAATGGAATTTATTTATGAAAATAAATGAAAATAGGAGAAATGGGAGATGAAGGGTCACATATTTGCATGAGAAGGAAAATTAAAGAAAATGAAGAAAAAGAGAGACATCAATGATAAAGAGGATTTTGAGGATCAATTCACAACTTTTGTTGGTTTAGCTTTTGTCAGTTTAGTTTTGGATCTATCTTGTATTCTCTCATACCCTTGTAGGTGTTTTGTTTTGATGAGTAATCATAGTGGGATGAGATACTTGTTTCATCAACCTAATCTGAATGCCAGGAAAGCTAAATGGCTGGCCAATCTCAAAGAGTCTAACTTTGAGAACATATGCATTAAGGGTAAAGAGAATAGGGTTGCATATGCTCTTAGCAAAAGAGTATAGGTAAATCACATTGCAACTATTAGCTCATATGGGATAGATTTGCAGGAGAGGATCTTGCAGGTAGGGAAGCAGGATGACAAGTACCATGGACTTGGACTTATTATGTCTACGCAGTTTTTTGGTCCAGCAAATAAAATATGAGAAGAAATTAAAAATAAATTAAAAACACTAAGTGCAAGAAATTTGCGTCCACATTTTTTTACAATGGAAAACCCCATCACAGTCTATCCGTAAATATTTTAATTTCCTTTATTGTGAGAGAGTTTGTATTTATATTTAGATCTGATAGAACCAGTATATTTATAAATAATTCAAAGGGAGATTGAATGAGTAGAGATTCATTTAATCAATTGTTATCTTTACTTTTAATTGTAATTGTTCAATTTTAAATTCATAAGAATATTAACTCTTAAATTTTGCCTATTTAAATTTTGTAGAGCAGTAACTTTTAGTAGATATGTTTATTTCATTGAATATAAAGAATGTGCAAAGTTGCTTATTCCTTAAAATTAAATTTGAAACTTCAACCATTTAAATTTATATTTATGTTAAATTAACTTTACATAAATTTCAAGATTAATAAATATTGGTAAAAAATATTCTTTACTTTAGTGAATATGATAAACTTGAAAATATTTCTATGAATATAATTAAATACATCCATAACATATGAAAATATTTATATGGATATAGTTGCTTACATTCATAACTTTTTCATGGATGAAAAAGTAGAAAATTCCCTTAATACATAGTCTTGTTTAATGTTTAACATAATTTTTTTTAGGTTTGATGCCAAGAAACATTCATCATTAGCAATTTAGTAGAATGTCCAAAAATATTAAAGGTAAATTCCTTGATTTTATTGACCATCACCTAATTGTTCAAATGCAACTCACATCCATAAAAACCCTTGCCAAGAGTTTCTTTCACGAATTGATGTAGATGGACATTTACAAGTCTCGTTGTTTAGGAGGTTCTTAAATGGAGTTGAAAAAAGAAACTATTATTATAGTAAATTACTATATTAATGTAACAATTGTTTTTAGACAAATGATATTTTTTTATTAAATTCATTTAAATATGTTTAAAGTAGATAAAGCTAAAAAAAATATAATGATGTTTTTACTTCATCAAATTCAAGGTTTAAAATTAGAGTTGTCATTCTATTCTAGCCATTCATTCAATTGATTACTTTGATTGAGTTAATAAACATCTATATTTTTAATACTCTTACTTGCGCAACCAATCTTAAGAGGATCTTCAAAATAAATAGTTCTACAATATTATTTGTACCATCTCCTAAACCAATATTAAATAGGATTTTATGTGTACCATTAAGGAAAATAGCACCACCAACTCCTCCTTTTGGGGAGATTACCTTGACTTCCATTGTCAAAGTACCCCCAAGCCCCTATTTTGTTAATTTTAGCATGGGATAAGTATCTCATTACAAGGGTTTGCATCCCAGATCTTAAATATGAAAAAATAGATTTAACGTGAGAAGCACATTAGATGAGAAGGATATCCATGTTCTCAAATATCCTTGCATTTCTAGCTAACCAAATGTCCCATGAAGTTATTGAAGGTAGGCATTTCAACACTTTGCTCTAGATTTTGCACCAATTTGTGAGAAATTCTTCAACATATTGCCCTTCGCATTAGTTTTTTATCCTTATATAGAGAATATATTATAAAAAAAACATGGAAATTGTTTCTTCATAATATATTAATTGATTTTTCAAAGGACAATTTTTCATTCGTGATTTTTTTCCTTCTTATCTCATGACATCCTCAAGTAGATGAATTAAAACATCTATGCCACATTTATTTTTTCTTGATCCTCCTACAATCTTCTTTCTTTTCCATCCACGCCCAAACTATCATATCAATTGGAAGAGATTAAAGTTATTTTTTCATAGGGATTTGGTACCCGATATTGGTCTAATACTTTTGTTATACCTTTCCCTAAACTAGGAATCTAGTAGTCAACCTTAACATTAAGAGTCCCACTCAGATGCTAAAAAACCTCAACCATGGACCTCAAAATGATTTATAGTGTGGTCCTACGACATATTCCTATGTAGGCCCTATGTTGTGGTTTAACCATGGAATCCACTATAGTAGGTTGGAGATACCTTATAATGGTAATACCATTGTTACTTGAATCGTCCTACAAGGTTCCATCTCTGACACTATTTTTACACATGCATCAGTCATCTTGCTTACAGAAAAAAATAAAAAATAAATAAATAAATAAAATAAAAATTCTATGGCCAATCGTGGGATGTGCAAAAAGTCAAGGAGTGTTTTAGACATTTCATCCATGATTTCCAACTTAACTTTTGCTTGTTCTATGATTATATCTTTTAAGTCATCTCCTAGGAAAACATCACCACCATCATACATTTCCTATTCATATTGGGATGGGATGCCTGGGGTCAATTTTTGTCAGTTAAGTCAATTTTTGTAATCATTTTTGTTAAAGAATGTAAAGTTTCCGCAAAATGTGGAAGTGGAGTGCGAAGCTAAGAAAGATTCAAAGGGGCATTAGTCCCTTGTATGGGTAGGTGATAGGATGGTTTTGAGACCCACCCATGGTCTGCAAGCCACGGTATTGTAATGAAAAGGCTATATATAGTTGAGGCATAGCGAGTCGAGTCTAAAGAGATAATTTTTGGTAGAGAATCATTGTAAGGGAAAGCTGCTAAGGTAGGAACGGTATGTTTCCTATACTTAGGTGAAAGGGGAAGGCTCCTATAGCTGAGTGCGCAGAGATCGTGGCAAGTCTGTAGCTGAGTGCGTGAGCCCCTCCAGCTGGGTGCACAGAGAGAAGAAGTCTGTATCTGAATGTTTGCATCTTAATAAAGACTGTTTTGAGCTGAATTTGTGCATCTATGCCTTGTTGATTATTTCAGTTAAGTTTTTATATCTCTGCGATCTATTACGACTTATGTGAATTAATGCTTGTTTATTACGTGAAAGTAGTGGATCTGTATCTTTTATGCATATTAATAACAATTTAATACCTTCACGAAGCGTTGGAAGTTGTTGGAATAGATTTACAATAGTTGATCAATTAGAAGAGTTAGGGTTGCATGAAGGTATATTTGAGCCTTAAGATCCTTCGGAAGACCATCACATAGGCCTCTGGATTCAAAAACCTAGTTCTAGCATCCCCCAATAGTGGAGAATGCAGCCTGCGCTACTCAGGTTATTGCTGAAAGGGCCAGTAGTTAGGGTTTTGTTGGTTGGCACAAATAACTCTAAACCTGGGTCAAGCCCCATCAAGCCAACAAATGGTTATGTTGCTGATACCGGGATCTATCTGAGGAATGTGTGATGTCAAATAAGTGGTTCCCTACTAAGAAATAAATTAATAAGTGGCTTTATCAGAAGGAACACGCTTTTGCATCTCAAGAGAAAAGAAATTCATGGTTATCCAAGGAACAATGATTGAATAGATACCTATACTCAAATGAAACTGAAGCCTTTTTTTGTTTCTTCCCTTGCGAACTGGATGAGTGGTTTTCTAGATTAGCGGACACTCAGGGTACATGGAGACTTGACGACCCTATTGTGTGTACTACAGAGGTAGTGAGGTGTCTAGAAGCATCATAAAACAACATCACGTAGGTTGTTGATCATTGGATTGATCGTACCATAGGAGGATTTTTCACTGAGCTTTTGATTGATATATCCATCAGCTATAGCGAAGCAGAGCGCAAGCTATTCAAGGGACCATAAGATAAGTAATTAAAATCTCTAAAAACTTGGATTAAGATGTTGTTGTGTGAAAAATGGGTTATACCATGACCTTGATGTTTGGGACTATGCAAAGCGGGAAACCCTTTAGAAGGAACAAATAATCGGGCTCTGAATATAGTTCGCTATTGGGATCCTATTCAAGAGATGACAAAGTAACTATTTTGAGTACACCGCAAAGTGCCTTGTAGTTGGTAAGTCAGGGTATCTCGCAGATACTTCATCCATCCACTTCATCTCTAGCTCCACCTCCATCGCATACACCTACACCGTCACCTCCATGTCCATGTCCACCTCCACCATTCAACATGGAAAATGCAGTGAAGATGACGATCTTCAAGGGGGTAGGGAGTGAAGACCCTGAGAAATTCTCATTTGTTGCAAATGTTGTGTGGACAACCCAGCAGATCACTGATGATAATTTAAAGAAAGTGCAGTTGGCCACAGCACTGCAGGATAGAGCGATGACTTGGTATATCAAGTATTGTCAAGATCACCCTGTCGCGACATTGGCAGATACTTAATGAGTGTTTAACAGTGAGTTTAATAATCCTAAGTCTCAGGTGCAGTCTATTACAAAGTTTAAGGAGATATAGCAAGTGGTAAATGAATCCTCGTGGGATTTCAATCAGAGGCTAAAATGCATGATCCGACAGGCTAATATGAACATCACAAACAAACAACGCAAATATTGGTACATTGCTTTGTTGTTGCCTCACCTCATATTACCATTATCGTAGAGAAGATAATAATGCAAGAAGAATTTGTGGAGATCGCAATGAGGTTGGAAGCCTCACCAATACAAGATACAAACAATGGAGTATGACAGATTCACTCGCAGCTGGAAACTCTGCACCTGGAGTTGCAGAGCCTCAAGAAGGGAAAGGAAGCACAACCTGAAGTTCATGTAGAAGTTTGGTGCTTGAAATGCAAGGGTCACGGCCATGACAAGGACCATTGTCTGGTTTATCAGAACTATCTTATTGGGGGAGGGCTTGTCCCCCTGAAGCCAAAAAATACCACTAGGCCGAGCGCAAAAGCAATGCCATGGTGAGCTATCTATCAGGTTAGAGAACAACATGCGACAGACAATTGTCATCTACTACAAAAGTTTGTACAGACCCCTCACAGTTGTTTTGCAATTTCTACAAGTCGGTAGGTCATGATGAGTGCCATTGTTGAAGCTATGAATTAATTATGGATAAAACCCTGACCTATTGAATGCAGGCAGAAAATGGGCATCGATTGAAAATCTATAGGAAACCCCTTTCGAGGAAGGAGTTCATTGAAACTTTGGAAAAATCAGTGCTGGTAGTGGAGCAGGGTTCTGCCTCTAATCCACCCACACCTTGATCATCAAAAAAAAAAAAAGAATAAAAAAAGATCCCTGGGTGAAAACCTCTCTGAGGCGCCCAGGGCAGACAGTGAGGTTGAAAACCTCATGGAGGCACCCAGTTGTCCCTCAGAAAATAAAGAAATGGAATAAAAAAAGATCCTTGGGTGAAAACCTCTCTGAGGCACCCAGGGCAGATAGTGGGGGTGAAAACCTCATGGATGTGCCCCTGCTGTCTCTCAAAGAAAAAAAAGAAAAAGAAAAAGAGAAAAAAGAAAAAGAAACAGGTCTAATCTCTGGAATTATTGCAGGTTGCAGGGAATACAATTCACATAAAGAAGGTCACGCAAAACGAGGATAGGGGTCCGTACCAAGCTACCCAAGGTTTGATCACAAGTGGGTCGAGATTCAACCTCCTACAGGAAGTCCTGAGCTTTCTACAGGAAGTTTTGGGACTTTCTGTAGGAAGTTCTGCATTTCTACAGGAAACATCCCGTAGAGCCTTCGGGCAGGCCAAAATCAATTCTGGAAAGGGATTTAAAGCTTGAAGTCTGCTGATTAGGTCTGCAGCCACCCCTCTCTTCCATCCATCACCGGTTTCATCTCTTTCCACTGCCATTGCAACAATCTAGTTATGTATTCCTACACAGTCATACAAAGAGTCATGTTTTCCTCAGATTGAAATCTCTTTTTTCCCAAGTGAAAAATAAAGCACACAAAGGCTCGCACACTCTACCTGTCAAAGCTACATCAGGACCCTTCATCCACGAATACAACCTTGCTCGTTTTAGCATGCATCCCAGGAGGAGAAGCAGCTACAGGATGTCCTACAGGAATCCTGTAGCAGCTAATCCGTCTGGAGCACATACTATGGAGTCAATGGCAGCTGAAATCGACACAGGGGACATGTAACAAACTCCACTTGGACGTGAACACCTCCTCGACAGCTGAAATCAGACGGAGCCTGTGCATGCAGCGTTTAAAACCAGAGGATCGGGTCCCGAAGCCATGCATACAGCATCAGCCAATGAAAGAAGGAGTTCCAGTGCCTGTGCATGAAGCAGGAGTGAGCAAAGCCATCGTTCCACGTCCCGAAGCCTGCAGAACATGTCCACGGCCACACAGGTAAGTGTCTAACCTTATTCGTCAAATTGCATAAACTATACTCTGAAAACTGCATGTTTGTGAAATGGTGCGAATTGAACGAATTCGGTGGCCAGTCAACTGGCCACCCACAGTTAGTTGAATGGCTTCGTGGGATCCGAACGAGCTCAGTTATGCTCGAATCCACCAAAGGGACGTGGAGCCGACATGTGGGAAGCGTCCAGTCAGGGAAAAGCGGCGGATTGGCAGTGATGGCAGCGGTTAATGGTAGAGAAAGGAAATGGCGGTCAGAGACACACCGAGGAATGATGGCCGTGACGTTGGCTAATGGATCGTCCTGGTCACCTCACCCCCTCACCATGAATTGCGCCGTAATTCAAAATTTCTCGGCCAAAGAACTCACATTAACCGCTGTCATTTACACTTGCAACAGTTCTCAGCAAAGTATGCTTCCTCCTTCTCTGCAGTTTGTTAGCCCGAGCTTCTTGGCCCGTTTCAAAATCCTCCCACGTCCCAGGCTTGTTCAGAAGCACCGTGACATCCTCCAAAATCCGGAAAAGCGTTCTACAGGAAGGAGCTCTACAGGAAACACCACATAGCCTCCTGGAGCAGAGAAACCTGGACTTTCTGCGTCGAAATTGGAGTTTCGAAGAGAGGTAGGCTCGAAAACACCATTCCCATGCATGATATTTCGAAAGGTGATGAAATAAACTGTCTGGAGTAGGAGAATTAGAAGAAAGTTTGCCTGTGGATCAAGAATAGTAGTTTGCCCGTGTGACACACGGAATTTTTCAGTTGGTTTTGTGTCAAATTCTCCTCCACGGTTCCTGTTAAGAAATTCCTCCTATAGAAACGATAAACCACTGTGAGGGCTAACCTATGCATGAAGAATGTGACTTTTATGTGGTTGTATGCATGCTGGGGATGAAAATTAAGCTCTGCACTCTGTCTGTGGGAGCCTAATTCCCTTTTGACAGTCGAGTTTTGGGTAGCAACAACATTATAACTAGGGAATTGGTGCAAAGTGAAATACAAACACCTGAGAAACCCTGTCCTGAGAATCAAAAGAGGAAACCATAAAACAACAGTCCCTTTCTGCTCGGAGCATTGAAACAGGGCACTCTCACCATGCCAGGAGGGTTTATCAGAAAGGAACCCTCGGATTCCAGGAAATTGCGAGAAACTCCCGAGGTGGTGGATCTATTCACCCGTGCCAATTGGATGACCTTCTGTGACAGAATTCAAGGTCATGACGATGAGGTAACAGAAGAATCCTTAATTTCCCTGCAGCCTAAATCAAATACACTAGCCACTGTGAATTTCAGAGGGTTGACCCTAAAGCTTACCCCACAACTCATTAGTCATGTTACTGATCTGCCATTAGGGATACCCTGGAGCAAAGAGGAGAGGGCATTGGGCTAAAAAGCCAAGAAAGGATTCTTCCTACCAGAGGAACAGTTTTCAGAAGATAAGAATGGGGTCTGGAGAGCCAGCCTACACCCTTTTTGGAGCGAGGTCAGCCTTCAAATCATGAAATACATTACTTGTGAGGGGCGGTTTAGTATTATTTATGGTTATCACTTCCAGTTGCTAAGTGAACTCAGACATAGGATGGATTTACCCCCAGAACAAAAGTTAATCATCCCCTATTTCCTCCTACAATCATTAATTGAGTGTGGCACAAAATTGAAGGAAGGGACACTGGATCAGCTGGCCCATCATGGGCTTATCAAGCTTCTAGTGGAAGATGCCCTCCATACCTACACTGTCCCTCTCTCCTGGGATATTTTCCGCAATATGTCCAAGGATGATGATATTCAGATTCTGGCCGAGGAACTCACTTCATCCAGCAGTGAGGAAAGGGAGCGCATTGAGGCAGAAGATAAAGCCAAGGGTAAAGAAACCCAGGACAGACCACCACAGAAAGAACAGGAAGAGAAACAAGAGAAAGGCCAAGCTGCTGAGCCCAAAACTATGGGTGGAATAAAGGCACAAACACCAAGGGAGAAACGATTGCAAATCAGGGCAGAGAGGACTGGAAAAGTCCAAGCAAGTGAGGACACAACCAAGGCAACTACAACAAAATTAAAATGGAAGGCACCCCCAACCAAGAAGACCAAAACAGTGAAGACATTTTCTACAGGAAGCCAGAAAACCGTTTCTACAGGAAGCCAGAAAACAGTTAGCACAAGACTTTCTACAAGAAGTCTGGAAATAGGGCAATAGAAGGAAAAATCACCTGAGATTTTAGCCAGGGAGGCAGCAGCTGTGTTGGCTACCCTGAGAATATCTCCAAAGCAAACAGGGAAGCGGAAGAGGGAGCCTTCCATGTATTTTAAGGCAAGAAGGAGCATGAGGATAAAGACTGGCAGCCCCCAGCCACCATCAAAAGAATCAATCACGATTGTAGACACCCCAGCTACACAAAAGAAGAGGTCTCCCTCCAAGGCATCCATCACTTATGAACGGGGAAGCCCGAAGACATCCACCTGGAGAGAAAGAATGAAAATGTTGGACACAAAGGCCTCTCTAAAGGATGTTGAGATTGTTCTACAGGAAACACTGGCTAGGCTAAAGGAGACCGAAGAAATGGAAGGTGAGGCGGCTAAATCACCACAGGAGGAAGAAAAGGTGGAGAACATTGTGGAACCTAGCCCCCAGCCCATCTTGGGCTCCTACTAAAACTTCTTAGAGGCCGGAAAGATCATTCCCCAAAAATTCACAGCGCCACTTTTCCTTGCACTAGAAGAAGAGAGAGTGAGGACCCACACTTGGATGAAGATCGCTAAGTCCAAGGGTGTGGCAGATATAGGTCCTCTGGAGGAATAACTCAAAGAGGCAAGAAGGGAATTAGCTATGGTACGACATGTGGAGAGCAGCCAGCGAGTCAAGCTACAGGAAGAAAATGAGCTGCTTAAACAACAGCTACATTTACAAGGACAGAAGAAGGAAGACAGACCTCATATCTTGGGAGAACAACAACAACAGGAGGAGCCCACAACAGCCAAAGAAATCCCTGATGAAGAGCCGAAGAGAGATGGGTTGTAGGCTGAAATTGAGATATTGAATAAACAGCTACATGAGAGGGAATTGCAAGCTGGCCAGGAGATACAGTCTCTAAAACAACAAGTACAAGAAAAGGAGGCCCAACTGGTCTGCATGGCTAGCTAGGCGATGGAAGCCCTGCAGTGTAGGCAGCCTACCAAATCCTATGCCCTATACCTCAAGGATCAGTGGTTACAGTTTCAGATCAACACCTTGGCCCAAAGGGGCATCACCCCATTCCAAAATTATCATCAATTTGCAGCTCTATGTGGCAGTAGTTCATCAAAGGACAGGGCCAAATTATCAGAGTTTTACTTGCACAACTTCGCCCTTCTGAACATGAATGCATGGGATCCCAACACTGTGGTAGGAGATGTCCAACTTATGGCCCTGGCCTCTTGGATGAATCATGAGGAGAAGAGAGCAACAGAGGTCCGCAATATCATAGGCAGAGAACTCAGTGAGCCACTAATGATCAGAGCAGAGCCGGATGACCCCTCAGCAGTGATAAGCGCCCACCAGCACTTGGCCAACAGCCCTCAGGATTTACCGGAATACATTGAGCAACAGGCTCAAGCTATTGCCCACTTTGAAGACATGGAGAGACTGTTGGGAGAAAACTGCCTGCATGCCTGCACAAGGCGGTGGAACACACTGCCTCACAGCTTGAAGATAAGGGAATACCACTCTCCCACCAGGATGAGGGAGGCCTTGGCAAGGGTACCTCTCTACAAACAGTTGATGCAAAATCTGCAGGCCAATTGGATTGGCTTGAAATTCAACCCTCCTTTACTTTTGGGATTGCTAGAAGGAGTTAAGGAAGAGGAGGAAGACAGACAGTGGGAGGAAGTGGAAAGGAAAGCAGGATTCCACGACCGGGAAGAAGATATCACCGTGGAGGCCTGGGACGTGAGGGAGGCGATCAAAGCCATAAAGGATGATGAGTTGGACTAGTTTCTTAGAGGATGAGCAACCCATTTAGCTGGGGGGTGATGAAGAGCCCCAAATTGGGTAACTTATTGGGCTCATTTTGCCTAATTGTCCTTGATCAATCCACCATTTTTTCATAGATTATGCATGTTTTTTGAGTATTTTTATGTTATTTGAACGAATAAGGGTGGTCACTCTACCAAGGAGGCTAATACGTGGTTATTTCAGGTTTTTGGACAAAGTTTGGAGCAAAACCAAGCAATTATGGGCCAGGTGACAGCCAAGCTTGAGGTGAGGATTCGTAGGGAGGTTGTCTCTTGCATTAAATGGCCCTTCCTGGAAATCTCCACCCTCAACTCCGTGCTCAACAGGCCACCCAAAACGAATCCTAAAGAAAACTGAGCAGCTTTGGGAAGAGTGACTGTTTACTGGCAGTTTGAACAGCCGCGTTCCTTGAATTAAGGAGGGTTGCTAGGCCCCTCATAGTGTATAAATAGGAAGGCCTCAACCTTCATAGTTTACTTTTGGAACTATTGGTATTTGCACTATAGCGCTGTCATTTTCTCAGCTCGTTTTCTTGTATCTACTGCTGTATAACTTTCTTGTGATGATTATTTTTGAGTAATGAAAAGAAGCTTTACTTGGCATCAGATCTGAGTGCTTTATAGGAGCCTGCAGCTCTTGGGGTTGGGCCCAACCCAAGTGCCAAGGCCTCCTTTATGTATTGTTATTTGTTCTTTATGTCTTTGCAAAATCAGTTCTATTAAGTAGATTAAAATCTTGCTGATTAACTAAGTCACTGTTGATGATTAGAAAGAATTTTGATGTTCAGATTGAGTTGATATGTTATTAACAGGGAAAAGCTTCAGAAAAGGGCCATCAAGCACCTCTAGTTTCACCTCTCCCTCAGTGGGATCAGGAGTTGGGATCAAGGTGACCTTGCTGCCAACAAAACACTGACTTTGCTTTGCCATGCAGTCATTAGTGTTTGATTTTTATTTGCAGAAGTTGGTTACATGTTCAGATTCTTGATTGCTTCGTTGCATAGTTAATATACATGGTTTCCTTGCGGTTAAAACTTCTGTTCATTCTCTTTACTGTCAGCTAGATCAGATTAGGTCAACGTAACTAGGTCTCAGATTTTACAAGTCTTCATTGGTTCAGTTGGAAAAACAACTTGTAGAGCACCTGTACCACTTCTCTATCTATCAATACTCCATCAATCCCATCTGCTTCATCCCATAACTTCGATTCTTGCCTCACGTTTGCCACACTTGCTCACACAACCCTAATTTTTGTGCAACATTGCTTCATTCCTCCTTGAACAAATCCAGCCATCTTCATCTTTCCTCAACTCCATCCACCAAGTCCTGGACCTCCTTACACCCCTGTCCTACCTCCATACTCACTCCTTCACCTTTCTCTCTCCATCCATCCTCCAAAATCCCATTTCTGAACAACCTGTAGAAAATTACAGACATCCTGTAGAAATTCCAGAACATCCTGTAGAACCCCTGCAAACTTCCTGTAGAGGCTCACGAATGAGGTTTCTTGATAGCCAAACTCTGTGAAACTCTTTGGAAGGGTGTTAGGGACCCCTTAGGCCCTCTCTGAACCTTCCCGACCTCCTCCGAGCATTTCCTCTCGCCAATCCACCTCTGCACAATAAAAAACAATCAAATCGCATGCATGATAATTCTGGCAACTTATTCAAAAATACAAAAAGATGTTTTTTTCAGATGTTACTGTAGAAGTAGCTTAAATACATGTATTGTACCTTCCTAGATGTCAATGGAATCTCTTTCAGTAGCTTGCATCCTCTTTCTTGCATCAGTAGAGCTAGCTGGTAAAATTAGGGTTTGCTAGGGTTTACGTTCCCTTTCAGCTTTCTAGTTTCTTTCTGCAAGTAGATCAGCCTTCTTTGAGTTAGCTTTCATCCATCAGTTAAAAAGCTTCTTCTCAGATCTCATTGAAGTTGGCTTAAGCTCCTAGCGAACTTGTGTCAGCTAACCAAGTGACAGCTGCGGCAAGAGCTAGTACTTGTGCATACAACACCGTCACTTCCAAGTTTGTTACGAACTGCCGAGTTGATAAAAGTAAAGAAGGGAGTCCTAGGGGTTGCAGCATTATTGCTGCAATACTGGAACCCACCACTCTGTAGCACTCTGGCTTATGTCACTGCAACTCTGCGATTTGCCTCGATCAAGCACTCTTTGCCTTCATGCTTCTCTGTAGCTCTGCGGCTCTACGGATATCATGTTCTCTGGGTACTCAGGCTCTCGGGCCTCTCTCCACGAAGTCTCTCCACACAGCCTCTCGGTCTCTCTATTACACCACTCTCCCCCTCTATCATGCAGCCTTTAGCCTCCTCAGCGCTCTACATCCATGCTCTCAGCACTCTAGCACAGGCTTTCGGGATCTTGGGCACTCTCTAGCATGTAGGCTCTCTCTCTCTCTTCTCCCTCCTTTAGCCTCGGCTCTCTGTCACCCATCATGTTTTATAACATGTTTGGGACAAGGCTGCTTCAAAATTGGAGGTTTCTTGCTTAAGAATAGAAGCCGTTTGTATAGAACAATCGGCGGGCACAACAACCTTAAAAAATAGCCTTTTTATCATTTTAAAGCGATAATACAAAAACCCGAAAAACACTGGAAAACATTGAAAAATCCGAAAGTTCGGATTTCAAATTTTATAAAATTGGACCTGTGAATTGATCGAGTCTGCGCTATATCACAATCGCATCGCCCCTTAGTATCGGGATCGTCGATCTCCCGATCGCCGATTTAATCTTGGCCGTTGATCAATTTCCGATCCGACCGCTGAGATCGCGTCACATATCACTATCGCTTCTGCCAATAGCCCTGCATATCGAGGGATCTGACGACGCCGATCGTTGATTGTTCCGAACATCGATATCGACGATCGCTAATCGCAATTGCAATTGGCCCAAGGTTTTGGTCCTCGGCCTTTGGGTTTCACTGACGGCGATCGCCGACGCCAATATTCCATTGTCGATTTACAAGTGCCGATATCGCCAATTTCTACCTGTATAGCACCAATATCGGCCATCGTCTCCCTCCGATTGCGATTTTCCTTATAAATGCTTAAAACCTTTTTTATGAGAAAATCCTCCTTTTCCAAAGGAACTAAGGCAAACACTTTTCGTGATAACTTCATCATCCGGACTCGGATTGACGAACCGTTTGCACCTGCACGATCAGAATGACAAGATCTATGCTCTGGTCTTATGTCGACATCATTCCAAACACTTTGGTTTTTGAGCATTTCCATGCCATGGTGTCTAAAGATCCACCTGGATCAAAAACTAAGCATATAAAATGAAGATGAAAGAGACATAATCACACATGAGATAAAGACACAGATATTTGATTACAGAGTTCATCTAATTTGGACTAACATCTTTGGACCCTGCTCAATAGTGGGGATGCCTTCATTCATTAAATGACATGGAAAGAGAGAAGTACAACATGAGTTTTACATAAACATCCTTATACCTCCAATATGGAAGATAGATGAAAAATGGAGATCCCAGATCTAGAGAGAGATAGCATGACTAAATTCCTGGTGAAAAATTGTGTAGAATCACCTATCCGAACACCCAATTCAGATAATCAGGTTTTGTGCACCCTCTTGGAACCTTCTGATTTTCTGAAGCAACATTCCAGCCATCTACCATGAGTAGGTGCTACTGCTCTTCTCTGTAAATTTTCTTCTCTCTTCTCTACCTCCCACTCGCTATGCGGATAGCCTTATATATATATATATATATATATATATATATATATATATATATATATATATATATATATATATATATATGTGGGCAGTGAATCCTCAATACCCAGGCAGTTCTGAAACAAATGACCAAGTTAAGCAAGCAGGATTGTCTTAAGACTAGGGATCTCGAGCCTGTATGATACATGGAAACCAACCTAACAAATATGGTGAAACCCCTTTTAAATATGGCAAACCCCTTTTAAGTATGTGTTTAAACTCAATGGCATGACTATCAGCGTTCCACGCAATTAGCAGGCAAACCTTCAAGCGTCCTGTGATACAACAGACCCACCGGGGTGATTAATCACAGTGTATAACATATCACATCTGCAAATCGCAATCGATGCCTCTCCATCAGTGGATATCAACCCAAACCCGTGTCACATGATAACATGGACCCATTAGGATTTATAAACCACAACATATAAAACATCACATCCGCAATCCTATGGCAAATCGAAATTGGGGATTACTGCCGAGGCCGCTCCACAAACACTAGCCCTTCAGTGATTGTTATATATGATATATCGCATTGCAACTAGGAAATACTGAGGGCCAATTCTTAAACACTAGTTCCACCTCTGATATGCAATATGCGATATCGCAATCGCAATCGGGATCTTGTTGGGGCTGATTCTTATCCACTATCTCCTCCGATCTGCAATATGTGATATCGCAATTGCAACCGGGATCCTGCTGGGGCTGATTCTCCTTAAGCCACGACCTCTTCTTCTATTATAAGCGAAATGTGAGACCAATGGCAGCTTGCCATTTGGAGCTTCCCCATTCGCTAAGACTTTTGCCACGTCATCTCCTCCTACCACATGGACATGTCAAACTTGAACTTTGACTTTCTCTAACTTACTCATATGAACTCGGATTTGAGTGTCGTTCACACCATTGCGATTAGGATGACGAGCACTTTAATCTGGTGTTAAGTTTATCCAAATTCTGCCACTTTTAGTTTAAAGCCTTTTACCATGCCACTGTTACTTTTTGAAGATCCACCTGGATCCTCCTGGTTCAATCCTCCCCACTAAGAGAAGCTTTTGGTCCTCCAAAAGCATTCAATAATTTGCAACTGCTCTATACTTTGTCTGCACCACAAGTGTCCTAAGTGGTCATCCTTCATTCTACTTCACCTTTGTCCTTTAGATCCGTAAGCGATGAGCCGACACCTGCATCTCCTGCAAACCTGTAGTACAATATCTTGCAAATTACATGTTTTTCTATGTGACCAAAAAAAGAGCCAAGAATTCCATACTTGCTTCGAGTTTATAACACATACTATGTGGTTAAGTTTACATAAAATTGAAACAATTCTCCAACTTTTAATACAAGGCGAAACATCATTGTGGCTTCAAATAGCGATGGAAAACACATCATCACTGCAACACATGATTTACAAAAATAAGGCCAACCACTATTGTTGCTTCAACCAGTGATGGAAAACACATCATCACTTTCACAGTTTAAAATGCAACATAAAATAAGGCCAAACATCATTGTTGCTACAACAAGTGATGGAAAGCACATCATCACTGCAACACATGATTTACAAAAATAAGGCCATGACATTATGCCATACCTAGAAAAACCATCTCACTTTCAAAGTGAATGGGTCACCTCCTTGTGGCGCATTCGCTAATTGAATAACTATTTCACCTGGTTCATGCACAGATGCTTTGTCCTTGCGATGCTGCTCTGGATGGAGCCTCCAACATGTGGCTCTTTGATGACCACCTCTGTCCCAATGACTACAATAAGCCTTCTTCCTCCATATCGGCTTTACCTTCTTCTTTGCTTGTTGTTGAGAGGGTTTTGCATGCCTCATCCTTTTTCATGTTGCTATTCTTTTCTAGCACTCACTAAACCTATGGTTATGCAATCCGCAAAAATTGCAAGTTCTTTTATGCCATGATTTTCGTTCATTATTAAAAATACGACTGTAATCAAAATAAACATTACAATACCAAGACTAGTTAAACCTTTCTTGTTGGTCTATGGTACCATGATCATGGGAACAAGAGCTTGCCTCAACTCTTTCTCCGCAATGCATACTGCCATAGGT
This sequence comes from Pinus tabuliformis, assembly GCA_031772625.1. Classification (NCBI taxonomy): domain Eukaryota; kingdom Viridiplantae; phylum Streptophyta; class Pinopsida; order Pinales; family Pinaceae; genus Pinus; species Pinus tabuliformis. Next base: position 727,097,109 of record CM062806.1, on the reverse strand, counting down.
TGATGGTGATGTGTTCCCATCATCCTCTTTCCTCGACGGTTTCAACAATGTCATGGAAGCTTTTGACATCTTTGAGCATTGTCCTTCAGTGCACACCAACCTTGCGAATTGAGGTCTTTGCTCAGCCTCCAATGGCTGAGTTATGCCTTGGCAACACCAAGTCCTTCTGCTTCCTTATACCTCGTCCTAGTAAGGAGTATCATGTTTGTCCCTGTAATTGGTATCTCCACATTTCCCACAAAAATTATACTATGTGAAGATGAAACTGAAGGGAAATCAACATCTTTTACCTCCATTTTCAAGTTGGAAAGAACTGATGAGGTCTTCTCATCATCTGTCGTTGGTGGTTCGTTGGCTATTTTAGCGCATTCCCCAATATCCTTTTTGACATACCCAAGTCTTGTATGTCGGGGTAATTCCACTACCTTAATGGGTTTTATGATGCTCTGGACATTAATGCCGAGGCCTTCCCCTCATACCCTATTCTCTTTAATAGTTTGGAGCTGATACCTGTAGTATGTTCTTCAAAAGAGGTGAAATCGTTATCAGGGAAAATACACAGAGTCAAATAATTTCTCTTTACCTCACAGGAGTTATGTTGAATCTTTTCCAAAGCTTCATCCTTAGCTTGCAGTTGGCATATAAACCTCTATTTCTCCTCTTTCACTTCCCATAGTAGCCTCTCTAATTCGGTATCCTCTCCTTGAAGCCTTTGGTTAATCTCCTCATTTGAGGGATGAGAAGACGAGGAAGGTAGTGAATAAGATGCATAAGCATCGGAAGATTTGGATGAAGCATCACTTTCGGATATTCATTTCTCCTCCTCCCTTCTTTTCTCATACGCGCCATACATGATGTCTACCAATTGGGACATCCTCAGGAAGGCTTCGTGCATTTCTTTATCATCTTCCATGGCTGCATATTCTGTCACTCAAGCACACAATTTCCTATCAGCAACAAGACCGCTTCTCTTCCCAATGAGCTTCAACATCCACCATGTCTCCTTTTCATGATGCACGTTCTCTGAGGCTTATTTCTGGTTAGCGCACTCATGCAATTTGCATCAACTAAGCCCTGCTCTGATACCGCTTGATCTAGGATTTTTTTTCTTATAGTTGCATCAGAATTACATGAAACAAAGCACATATAAACCATGGAACATAAGCATATAAAATGAAGATAAAAGAGACATAATCACACATGATATCAAGACACATAGATTTGATTACAGAGTTCATCCAATTTGGACTACATCTTCGGGCCCTGCTCAATAGTGGGGAGGCCTTCATTCATTAAATGATATGGAAAGAGAGAAGTACAAGAAGATTTTTACATAAACATCCCTATACCTCCAATATAGAAGATAGATGACAAATGGAGAGCCCAGCTCTAGAGAAAGACAACACCATTGACTTCCTGGTGAAAAATCATGCAGAGTCGCCTATCTGAACACCCAATTTGGATAATCGGGCTTTCTGCACCCTCTCGGAACCTTCTGATTTTCGGAAGCAAGGTTCCGACCACCTGCTAAGGGCAGGTGCCACTACTCATCTCTGTAAATTTGTTTCTCTTTCCTCTACCTCCCTCTCGCTATATGGATAGTCTTATATATATAAGCGGGCGGTAAATCCTCAATACCCAGGTAGTTCTGAAACAAATAACCAAGTTAAGCAAGCACGATTGTCTTAAGACCAGGGATCTCGGACCTGTATGATACGTGGAAACCAAACTTACAAATATGGTGAAACCCCTTTTAAATATAGAAAACCCCTTTTAACTATGCATTTAAACTTGGCGGCATGACTATTGGCATTACCCACAATCGGGGGGGAGAAACCTTCGAGCATCCTGCGATACAGCGGACCCGCCGAGGGTGATTAATCACAGTGTATAACATATCACATCCACAAATTGCAATCGGTGTCTTTCCATCAACGAATATCAACCCAAACCTGTGTCTTGCGCTAACACGGACCCACCGGGATTTATAAATAACAACATATAAAACATCACATCTGCAGTCCTATCGTAAATCGCAATCGATGATTACTACTGAGGTCGCTTCACAAACTCTAGATCTTATGCGATTGCGATATGCTATATATCACATCGCAACTAGGCACCACTGGGGCCGATTATTAAACATTGGTTCCACCTCCGATCCATATGTGATATCGCAATCGCAATCAGGATCCTACTAGGGCCAATTCTTATCCATTGTCTCCTCCAATCTGCAATATGTGATATCGCAATCGCAATTGGGATCCTGCCGGGGCTGATTCTCCTTAAGCCGCAACATCTTCCTCTGCGATAAGTGAAATGCAGGACCAATGGCAGCCTGCCATTTGACACTTCCCTATTCGCTGAGACTTTTGCCACGTCATCTCCTCTTGCCACTTAGACAAGTTAAACTTGAACTTTGACTTGCTCTAACTTCTTCATATGAACTCAGATTTGAGTGTCGTTCGCACCGTTGGAATCAGGATGACAAGAACTTTGATCCGATGTTAAATTTATCTAAATTCTGTCACTTTAAGTTTTGATCCTTTTACCATGCCACTGGTACTTTTTGAAGATCCACCTTGATCAATCCTCTTGAATCCTCCTGGATCAAGACACGAATAAGTCATGTGTTAGTCTTACTGGAATAACTAGATGGAGACTGCATGAACCTATGAACATAAGGGGAACAAAAGAAAGGTCCTGAAATTACAAAATTACGAGGAAATTTTGTTAAGGTGTTTACCCCTATAATGCCAATTAATGTTTAAGAGTCATTATATTAAGCACATATATTGCTAAATTCAAATTATATTTAAGCGGCATAATCTTAATTACATATATTTTTTGAAATAATTAATAAAAAATATCTAAAGATATTTTTTTATTTACGATACTTTGTTTCTATAAAACAAGGAGTAGTTAATATATTTATTACTATAAATGTGTTTTTTACTTAATATAATATAAAAAATAATCAAATTTTAAAGAAAATGAAAATTAATAAGATAAAATTCACATAATTTATAATGGTAAAATTCACATTTCGTTTTATTGTTTTTAGGTTTTGAAATGCATTTGCGGGTTTCTATATATCACTCTACCCAAACAATTGCGAGCGAATTTCCTGAGTGGAGGGGATTGCAATCTCTTTGGCTCTTGGCTTGGAGGGGAGCAATATCCATTTCTGGATTCGAGACTAGAACCCATGACCAGGGGCAAGTGGGTTGAAGTTAGGTGTCCGAACGTGTGAATTGTCTCACACTTGTCATTGGGTATCTAAGCCACGAAGGATGGAGCTCTATTATTGATAATAAGTGCCTGCCTATTATTGGAGAATTTCTTTTTGAAACAAGAAAAATGGCCATGGGAGGGTAGATCTACAGAGAGTTATGGGAATTTCTTTTTGAAACAAGAAATACAACCATGGTTACACTGTACATTGAGCATCATCTTAAGATCGTTTCCTATATCTATTAAACTCCAATAGAGCACCATGTGACATACGCTCCTCATCATGAAGAATGTACTTCCTCCTCTGAGGCCTCTTGCTTTGTGTCAACTTCTCAATTACAATTATTGTGACCTACATGTGAAAACCTTCGCTACAAAACTTTATAGTTTCCTTAGATATCGTAACTTGTAGGTGTTAATAAATAAACCAAACTTCTTGTTTAAGGGAAATATTCTTTAAATAGAAGACGTTATGTTTGTTGCCTCTGTTCACTTCATTATTGTTACTCCAAATTATGCGCAACCAAAATGGTGCATGGATGTGCTTGTTCTCATGATTAAGTCAAGCACCGGCATTTTTCTTGCTTTTTACTACGTCAAGTCATAGGGACCAACGAAAACAATAATGGAGCATACGCTAAAGCCCTGTGACACTACGAAAAGCACAACATAGATGATCCACAAACTATTAAGTAGTGGAGAGATTTTATATGCCATATTTCAGAAATAAGCAGTTTCATCGTGGACAAGAATCATATGTGAGCTTTTCACACTATATTAATCCAATTTAGTTTGAATCAGAGGTACATGATATGTAGTTGCTCATTTTTAACTGTTTATTTTACTATATAAATGAATGGATATGAAAGATGAAGAGGGGATTTGAAGGTGGTCATAAAAAGTGTATTAGAAGACTTTCATTATGGTCCCTCTTATGATTTATTTCTAAATCAACACAGCTTGATGTGAAAGAGACCTTCACCAACCCTCTCTACAATTTCCTTGTTTCATGTGGATTTAGATTTTTTTTGCACGAATCAGAAATGGAACGGGGATTCGAGATTACTCACCAAATAGAGCTTACCATTTAACTCACCTATCTCAATATTTCTATTCTTTCTCCCACATATGTGCGATCTGAGTGGTGCTTAGACGAGCTTGCCCTCATGGTGAGATTGGTGATGGATAGATAGAGGAGAAAAGGCACAAATTTGAACACACACACACACACAAACAATATGAGTTGTTGCTCTTCTATTGATCACACAAACTTGAATTGATTACAATGAATCCAACTTGGGGTATTTATACTTTGGATAGGTTTTTTCATCATTTTACTCCCTTTAGAGTTTAGTGTTGCCTTACCGAATTAGGATCCCCTTGTGCATCCTGGGTTTTGGAGCTTCTTGCCTATCCTTTTGCAACATTTTTCACCTCTGATTTTTGTTGGTTGTCAACCCCATTTTTAGCAGCTTATTTCCTTTAGATCTTGGTCCCTTAGACATTAGATCTTTTTCCCATTTGTGTGTATTTTAGTTTCTTTTTCTCCTTTTTTTCTGAGATGCTTGATAGCCTTCTTGGGTGGGGGTGTTGTGTGCTTGGATTTGTTGTTCATTTTACTATCCATTTTCAACATTATTTACATTTTAAGATGGTGTCTTGTGCCATAAAAAGGATTTTTTGGTACCCGAATGATGTACAATACCATGGTTTGATTTGGATCCTATACACCCATGAAATGAACAAGAAAGCACAACAGCCGAGGAGGATGATATTGGGACACCCCTTTCCCAGAAGGACTAATAAGGAGAACACTCTTGATATCTAGGCTGAGAGCAGTCAACAAGTTGCTCAACAAACATACGAAAACCCAAATAGGATAAAAATCCCTAGGGTTTATAGAAGGAGGATTAAAGGACACCAGTCATAAGTATAAGAGACTAAGGAACATGAGACCATGGAGGAAGGCAGAAAGAAGAGTGAAGATCCTAAGGAATGTGTCCATAGAACAAAATATTCAAGGAGGCCAAGAACTAGACCCACAAACAAACTAAGGTTGGGATTGAAAGTTAAAATGAATCCCAAGCTTAAGGAGCCTATTCACATTGAAGATGAAAATGAAGTAGGGTCTGCCAGAGATAAGGAGGGGTTGTTAACAGAATAAGTACTGTAAGCTCCAAAAAATGACAAGACCCCACAGAAGAAAAGTCGACGAGTCACGAGGGAAATGGAAAAATAGGAAAAGCTAAGAATACTTGCAGAGGCGGTAGAGGCGGCAGAGGTCATTGGAAACTGAACAAGGGAACTCAGAGTCTCAAACTTTAGGGCTTTTTGCTAATCCATATAGTTTTTTTTTCAAATGGAAGGTTTTGGATCAGTTCAAAGGAGGGTAACAATTGAGGAATTTGTTGGAAGTTTCCAAGAGTTCCTGATTTCTAGAGATCTTTTCCATATTTGCTTCTGAATGAAAGAAATGCATCGAAGAGTTTTTAATGGTTCTCCTTCAGTTAGATTCCCGGGTTTTATCTTGTACATGTCAATATCTCACTAGATCAAGAATAAAACATTATTTTAAGAATGTACAAAGTTATGTATTATGAAACTAGAATTATCGTTCTAAATATTGTGGATGTTAGTGAAACTACTATAATTATATGGTTTTCTTCTTTTTATTTTGTGTTCAAATTTTATGCTAAGAACAATATTTGTTGGTTTTGTGCTTCTTGTAAACTGTTTCAAGGAGAAATAAGGTACAATCCCTTGTTTAAATGCACATTGGATAGAAAAACCATAACTGTGCATATCTAAAGGTTGTTGCCTCTATTTGGGTGTTGACCTGCATTATACCCATCAAGATTTAAAAGGCTTTTGCCTCTAGGTGGGTAGAATGTGTTGTTGGTGGCATATTAATCTAGGAATTTCGTAATTACACACCACTGTGTTTCCTCCTTGTGAATGGTGTCAAGAGTTTTTGCTATTATCTTTCTTTGTAACAATAGAAGATTTTGATAAAAACTAATGATAATGGGTACATTTCCCACATCACCAATTTCATTCAGGATCCATAAGATTTGCATTTCCCAAGACATCAATTTCCTTTTTTGATTAAGGATCCATAAGGTTTGCATTGTCGAAGACACTAGTTTCCTTTTTTTATTAAGGATACTTAATTCCCAAATGGGTGTTATGTTGGACCTGCTCTTATCTATGTTTATGTGATACAATGAATAGGATATGAAGTTATAGTTCTCTCTTTTTCATAGTAGAATATTTTGATTGGTGGGTGTTATGTTGGTGCTGCTCTTATCTTTGGTTATGTGATACAATGCATGGGCTACATAAAATATATTTATGGTCTATTGAGATCTCGTCCAATTGTGATTCTATTGTAGGTGAGAGCATTTGTTATACAATAACTATTTGAAAAGTCTTTAAATTATTTCTCTAATGATTTAGAGTGAGGCAAATGGGCATGATTTTTACAAATAACGGTTGAATCTGACAGACTTGGATGTAGCCCAAATCATATATGTTGTTGAGTTGAATGACATTTTTCCCTCCCTTCACAAAGTAATTTTTGGATATAATGGATTTTCTACAAGCTATGAATATCACTAAATGAAATGTTCATGTATTCTGAAAAATGATCCATATTGCTATCAATGGATATATTAGCTTTTCTACCCAAGTCCTGAAGATTTCTATATGAACTGTTAATGTATTCTAAAAATTTCTTCAAATCGTTATCAATTATGTTTTAATAAATTTCAATCCTAACTTGTTCTTTCCACATGTCGTTGCTTGAATTTCCTATGGAAATAAGCTGGACAAGTTGGTTTCTCACACTAATCAAGTTGTATTGGAAATAACAATCTATACCTTGACACTGAACCAATAAGGGTCTGTATGCTCCTCAATTATCTTTTGTGTCAGTTTTGGGGAAAATACAAAGAGAATAAAAGGTTATATGAACATTGTATATGTTCTTCAAGTTATATTTTTTGTTAGTTTTGGGAAATTACAAAGACAATAAAAAAATATATACTCTTCAAGATATTTTTGTGTCTGTTTTGAAGAAAACATAAAGGAAAAAAAATATGTAAATAGTTGGATAAGTAGTCACTCAAATTCTAGGATTATCTATATATTAGTTGGAACATTTTCTACTCTCCATATGTACCAAAATATCAATAATGAATAGCTTGAATAGAAAAAACAAGGTCATCAATAAAATCATTGAACAGAGTGATGAATGTTCCTCCACCAAAAATGTTACACTTCTTTCTTGAGCAAGGAGATGGAAACTAGTGTGTAAGCCGAAAAAGTTATTTTATCCTCCCAAAAAGTGTGTGTTCTCTACCAAGCACATTCACATAAAAACACAATACACTAGGAATTGTCATAGTCGCTTCCCATTAAGTAGTCAACTGACTTCTGTCAACATTACCCGCCAACACTTACATGTGACGTTACTATCAACACCTAGCAACACCTAACAATATTGTTTTCAAAACATTATACTAGAAAATAAATAGAATTTCTTTTCAACGGTGTAGGCTTTCATAAATTTAATTTGGTTTAATAAAGTTTTAGTTTTTGCAAGCGCTTAATAATGAGCTTGGCCAAATTGTTGATTTCCATTATTCACAGTGGCTTCCCACTAAGTAGTCGACTGATTTTATCGACTAACATTTACATGTGACATTACTAACACCACCTCGCAATGCTTGAAATTATAGTTATCAAAAGATTGTACTCGGAAATAAATAAAATTTTCTTTCAAAAGATGTAGTTTTTCATAAAGTAAGTGTGGTTTTTAAAAATTATAATTTTTTGGAAGATCTTAATAATGAGGACGAGATGTTATGCATTGATTCTTTTGAGGTTCCTCTAAGTAATTATTACATTCTTCTTTAGTCTCCAAGTTACATAAGCCTTGGTAATTTCAATACCGCAATACTAATTCCAGAAATTTGAGAGAGGACTAGTTGTTTCTCACTAATATTCATTTGAGGCTCTGTCAAGTACCCATTATGCTCTTCTTGAGTCTTCAAATTGCATTTGTTAAGTTTACAAGGTCCTGATAATTTCAATACCTCAATGTTGATATTCCCATAAAATGTGAGGTTTTTAGTTGGTTGTGTCTCTGTGCTTTCCAAAATTGTACCTTATAATTAAATCTTGCCACAATCATTACTTAATCATGTAGGAAAAGATGTTAAAAGTATATTGGAATCAATAAAGCACACTTAGGTTTTGACTATCAATTTTTGTATACCAAAATCCTCTAATATATAATTTTCTTGAATCTCCTTCAATGTAGATGTTTAACATTCAATATGGAAGTACTTTCCTAGTATTTTCTGTTTTTGAATTTATTGAATCTCCCAAATGTGATGGGTTTCCATAAATATCACAAGATCCCAAAGATTTCAAATTTTCTATTCATATTGTTTTCCTCAGATAATAGTCATTCTATTTAGATGGAAGGTTACTTCAAGTGCTTCATATCTCCAACATGGTTATTTCTAGTGAGTTTTGACTCTTGAGAAGCAGTTAGAAGAAACCCAAAAGTGTGCAACCTACAACATTTAGTGGTTAAAAATGTTTGTAGTTATTGTGTCTAGACTCTAGGTCAACATACATGTTGACCCTAAAAAATGTTGTTTAGCTTCTCTAATTATGTGTACTATACATCTTCCATCAATTTCTGGTTCAATTAATGAAGGTTGGGGTGGGTGCTTCCTTTGTGAATTTTTACTTCTTCTTGGCTCTTTAACTGTAGTTATTGTGTCTATATCACTGTGTACATTAGCCTTCAAAAAGTTGTTTGATTTCTCAATTATGTATTATATACATCTTCCCATCAGTTTTCTGAATTGTATAAGGGCAGTGTGGGTGCTTGTTTTTTCAATGTTTGCTTGTTGTTTCCCCTTTGATTGCAAGAGGTTTCTATTGGCCCTCGTTTTTGGTCTAGTTTTTCTTAAGAAAACATACTTAATTTCTATATTTTCCATCACATACACCTCATTTTGATGTATTTATGCATATTCAGGTATATAAATTTAATTTTGAAATATTTAGATGTTTTTATGAAAATTGAATTTCAAGTGCATTTTTGGATAGAATCATAAATTCCCATAATGGCTATATGAATGTCATATTTGCAAGACACTTGGGCATGAGCTGAATACATTTCTGGAAAGCTTGGAAACTAGGATTGAACTAACTCCTATTGGTTCTGTCAAACCAAGCTTAATCAAGCTCTGTCAAAGCTAGTTAAACAGGACCAGTCATTCAGGAAATCCCTAAGAAATAGGCAGTTTTATGATTTCATGGGATTTTCCATATTTTTAGTGATAGTTTGGATGAGTTCAACTCGGATAAGTGGATATGGATAGATATAGTTGTTAAAGATAATTCAGATCAATTTGTTTCATAATCTTCTATTTAAGCCAAAACTTTAAAGGCTTATGGTATGTAGAATTTATATAATTTTATATTGAGACATCTGAATACTTTGAGTTAATTTGAGGAACCTATTTTACCTTCATTTTTCTATTCAATGGTGTGGATGATTGACTAAATTTGCAGTAGATGATAATCTCTTCAAGTGTGTAGGTTTTAACCCCGTACAAAAATGACCTGCATACGAATTCTAAAACACATAAAATAAATACTGCAAGAGCATAACACATAAAACACATATACGCATAAATTTTCCCCTGTATCCCAAAACCGGGACTACCAGTGTGATTTTTCATTATGTTCCTTTCAATGTTACAATACGTATTTATACATGCCAAAGCATCCAATACCATGGACCGAAAACCATCGCGTCCAAAACCATGGACCAAAAATCATGCACACAACCATAGGTAGGTCTTCCCAACCTAACATAAAGTCCAAAACCAAAATTTTCCGGGGCGCTGCCTCGGACCCCATAGAGTGGGGTTACCTACATCCCTCAACCCCCTGTGACTCCCCCTGCTACACAATTGGCACAATGAAGGGGGGGCTCTGCCCCCCTTCTAACCCCCCGATTAATTATGTGGGCTAGTCGTGGAAAAAATATCACACAACACAACAAAGTGTGCAAGGAAAGGGTGGCGGGTTCCCACTCCAAGCTAAGTACACTTCATGGTTAATCTAGCTTGATTTTCATAAACTAGTTGCTTCAGATTTGTTTACTTGATTTGCTTCATACTTGTTTACATGATTTTATGTATGATGATTTATGTTTGCTGATGAATATTGGTATATTTATCATCTTTGTATGAAGGGACAACCCAGTGTTCAAGTTGAACCCTCCTTCTATTGGATTAATGAATAAAAACTAAAGTTCATCATTCTTGCTTTCAAGTAATTTTATGAAATTCCAATTTTCTAACAATAGCATTATGAGGAATGAATTTTTGATGAGGAATAGCAAGGACCTCCTAAGTTAGGAGCCTCTTTCATTATTTCTTTGTGCACCTTAAGCTGTTGTCAATTAATGATTTTTTATTTCTATTCATGAAGTAATATTGTAGAAGAAGGACACAATTGGTTCTCCTAAGTTAAGAGCCACTTCATCTCACATATATTGCATAAGTGAATAGAAATTACTTAATTAGATTTATATTTATAATATGTATTTCCTTAGTTCTTCATATTTTATCTTCTAACATTGACTACATCTAATATCCATACATTTTAGACATGCCTCCAATTTCTACAAACCTAGATTGATAATGAAATACTTGTGTTAATTTGTGTTAATAAATTAGCCCAACAATTTGCATGGTTAGTTTTTTCCTTACTTAAGTAGTATAGTTGTGCGTAGCTTGAAGCTAAAAGGGTTGTACCAAGGGATGAACAACAAAATGTTCAGATGAATAGTAGTATGGTAGGACCTAGGACTATGATCTGAGTCCGGGTGTGACAAAGTACCCTTCCAAGACCTTTTACTTTCGTAATGTGTTAGATTGAATTTTTAAAAGAACATAAATGAATACATGTGCATGTTGTAAAGAAGAGGAACATGTCAATCATCAACAACATAAAAACATAAGTCATTGATAATGAAGTTCATCCAAGAGGGACTATGTCTCTGGGCCCCGGTGCCAAGATGGTGTAGGCCGCTGCATTAAGTACCCTCAATAGTGATGATGTACATAAGAGATGATGTCGCTATCATACAAGGAAAATTCCCTCACACAGGAGTGGCTCCAAGAGATGTTCCATTGTAGGAACTCTCATTCAAAAAAGACTCCTATTAGTATGACCTAAACTCATGCATGATGATCATGAGCATCCTACAAATATGGCATAAAAGGGATCTCAATGCAAACATACATAGCGACACATGAGTATCCCATCAACATACAACAAAGGGATCTCAAAACACAACATGAAGAATCATGGCAACAAGTACATCTTACAAATGATTTTGCGTCACATCAAGCAGGAATCATGAAAACAAGTAAGGAACAAGATCCCACATCAAACATCAAACAGGGATCTGTGCAGCACAATGCATAGCAAAAGAAGTACATGAATACACTACATATACCTCACATCCTGGAGCTATCTGAAGAAGCGGATGTCAAACTGCTGAAGGTGGTCATACCATCAACCTCGTCGCATCAAATCTCATGGAAATGGCTGCTCGCACATGAATGCTGACACTAGCACTCCACTTAGAAAAGTGGCCAAAAAATGAAATGAGAAAATGGAAAATCTAAACACACCATCAGATTTGTGGTGTCGAATAGTGCAAAATCAACTGTCAAATTTCTGAATTATGAGAAAATGAAAATATAGGTCTTAAGGAATCTTTTAGATTCCCACTAGATTTCTAAAAGATTCCCTCCTCTGTATCCTCTGCAAATCGGCTGCTCATATCAGGAAATTCACTGCACCATCGGGTTCGTTTCGCTGAGAGGTGTAAGATTGACATAAATTTTGTCCAATGTGGACACTACGAAAATTTCACCCTCCTGGAAATTTTGCTCAGTGATGGTTCCACCTACATAAAAATTAATTAAATATTAAATCTACCTTGTTTTCCGTGCCCGCTCCTAGTTCCTCCATCTCCTCCCACTCACTGTGCAAATGAAGGCTTATTTAAATTCGGTGGGCGGATTACTCAATGAGGCCGTTGGCATGTTGGCAAGTAAGGGAAATTGTTGAGGAGGGGTCGAGGGATCAAGTCCCGTCCCTCCCTATTTTTATTACCTTATAGTTTTGTTTTAGCCCAAAATAGGGGCGGGTCCACCGGTCCGGTGGCTCACTCCCTATAACCCCCCTCCGTATTACCTTGAGTTTCGGCTTTGCATTGTATTAATGGTTGGTTGTAGACAGTTTTGGTGTTACATGGGGCCGAAGCACGGTGGCGGGCCAAACCACGTGGCTGGTGCAGGCTTGATACTTGTCGGCCCCGCATTACATGGCATATGGTAAAAGGTTGGGGGCTGTGGGCTGGGTCCACCGAAGGTGGCCCGTGCCCACCTCAATTAATTTTAATATGGTTAATATATAGGAGAAGGGTGTGGGGGGGTCATGGTCGCCCACCCAACCTTTGATAATTTGAACAGTGTTGCAGTTAGGCCGACAGTGGTCATGGGCCGTTGGCCTTTAAATAATTTATTTTCTATTATAGAGTTTTGGGGGTGGCAGGGGTGGTGGCCCGCCACCATACTATATTTTTTTTATTTTATTAGCAATATGGTGGTTTTCCAATTTTTTTAGAAAATAAGGGATACTGGGCAAATTAACGAGGGCACAATTTCAACCGTTTTTAGGAGCTAGGTTTCATGCCCCGGGGTCAGTCAAATTGTAGGACACTTAAACCTGGCCCACAGCCCAACTTTGACCAGAACTTTGACTGCCTCGTTCTCCCTCATACGAGCTCGGATTGACGAACCGTTCACACTGCCGCAATCAGGACGACGAGATCTACGCTCTGGTCATGGGTCAAAATAATTCTGAACACTTTGATTTTTGAGCATTCATAAGCCCTCTTTGTCCTGTGTGTGTCTCTGGAGCCACCTAGATCAATCCTCCCCAATGAGGAGCTTTTGGTTCTCCAAAATCATAAAAAATAATCTACAATTTTTTTGTACCTTATCTGCATCACAAGTGTCCTGAAAGTTCTCGCTTCCATATCCTTCACCTTTGTTCTTCGGAGCCTTAAGCGATGAGTCGACACCTGCACTACAACAAAATAGGAAATTTGCGCCAGATTTAGCACCAGATTTTAGTGCATTTTTTTCTCAATTGGGATGAACAGCCTGATGCTAAATCTGGCTCTATTGTACAATTTTTAAAGCGTCCTTTTTTGCACCAAATTTTGCATCTTTTTTATGCCAAATTTTCCATCATTTTTTGCATCACATTTTGCACCAAGATTTTCATTTGGTTTTACAACAGGTTTTGCTTCTAGTTTTTTGCCATTTTTTTCATCTATTTTTGCTTCCTCTTTTGTGGCATTCTTTGCTTCTAGTTTTGTGTCGTAATTTGCATCGAATTTTACACCATCTTTGGAATCTGATTTACTGCCTTTTTTTACATCTAGTTTGTGCCAATTTTTTCATTTGGTCTCATGCCATTTATAACTTCTAATTTTGTACTTATTTTTACATCTATTTTTGTGCCAGTTTTTTCTGCCTTTTTTACACCATTTTTTCCATCCAATTTTGCACCATATGTTGAATTTGATTTAATGCCAAATTTTGCATGCATTTTTTCACCATTTTTTGCATCCACTTTTGCGTTTTATTTATCTCCCTTTTTTGCATCCTATTTTGCACCATATTTTGCATCTAATTTTGCATCATTTGTTGCAAGCAATTTAGCATCATTTTTAACACCATTTCTTGCATCCAATTTTGCATCCTTTTGAGCATCTAAATTTGCATCCTATGTTGAACCATATGTTGCATCCACCTTTGCATCCCATTTTGTGTCTATTGTCATGTTCAATTTTGAGCCATTTTTTTCGTCTACTTTTGCATTTGTTTTTGCACCAAGTTTTGAATGATTTGTTGCACCTCATTTTACATCCAATGTTGCATCTCAATTTGCATCCAAATTTGAGCAATTTTTATGCCCATTTTTGCACCATTTTTCTTATTTTGTGTCAAATTTTGCACCATTTTTTATGTCCAAATTTTCATCCATTTTGGTATCTAATTTTGCATCTTTTTTGGCATCCAAATTTGCATCCTTTTTTCTGCCAAATTTTGTGTCCACATTTGCATCTCATTTTTCACCTAGATTTTAGTTTGAATTTTCCTCTAGTTATGCATCATTTTTGACATCCTTGGTTTCACCATTTTTTAGTCCCATTTTGCATCTTGTTTTGTGTCTTTCCTTTCATCCTTTTTGCATCCTAATTTTACACCATTCTTTGCATCCTCATTTTGGTGTCCATTTTTGCATCCTTGTTTGCTTCCAATTTGGTATCCTTTCATATGCCCTATTTTGTTCCCTTCCTTGTGTCTAGTGTTGCACCCTTTTTTAATTTTACTTTAAAACCATTTTTGTGTCATTGTTTGCATCTTGTTTTGATGGCTAGTTTAACATCCAATTCTACTCCCAATTTTGTATCCATGGTTAAATCCACTTTTGGCTTCTTGTTTAAGTTTTCATTTTATTTCCACCCTCTATGGGTTCATTTTACTAATTTCATTTACATAGTGAAATATATTAAAGTTTCTAAATATCATTTTTCTGTAGGATTTAATGCACGATTAGATGAACATAAAACCCTCTCAGTTTATCCCTAAAACCTAGGACAGACCAATTAAGAGAAAGGTTGTTCTAAGGCTCAGGATTCTTAGTAGATCAAGATATAGAGTATAGAAAAGAAAAAGAGAAGGAATTCTTGTGAGTCCTCGCATGCAGGTCTTCTTGGAGTTTTTAGTATAGCTAGGAAGTGCTCCTAGCTAGCTCCAAAGCTTGGTCCTACACATAAGAGAGAGAATAAAGCAACATTCATAGCATAATATCTTGATAATCAAAACTATCAGAAACATATAAATATTATTGAATAAATAAATATAAACCAAAATCCCATACATTCATTAGTTAAACAGAATAAGTAAAGAATGAATAGAAACATATGGAAGGAAGAACAACTGATCTATATTAATAAAGGAGTTGGAGGAAAGTTACAACAATCAGATGTAGTTGCAACAACACCTCCCCCAACTCCTAGCTCCAAAACTCTCCCATAGATCTTAGCAATACAAGAATTCCCATCATTTTTTGAATGGCCAAGCCTCCAATATATAGGAAAGTGAAGGCTATGAAGATTTCCAAAATTCCTCATTAGTTCAATTTGGGAATAATCTTTTGGGTGAATAATATTTCCCCATATAAAAATGGCCTTTTCCACTTTTTAGATGCTTTTGTGCTTAGGAAAAAGCTTCCCCATGCTTTATGGCTCTTTCCCGCTTTTATATGCTTTTATTTTTTAGGAAAAAGCTAAATATGAGGATAAAGATCACATTCCACCATATGAGTTTCCGAAAGTGAACAAGAGTGTCAAATTCAAATTCTAGTTTGCTTATGTTTTAGTTTATTTTTTAATATATATTTACTTTTAGTATTTTTTTATTTTCTAAAAATATATATTTAGTTTTTGGTATTTTTTTTCTATAAGAAAAATTATATTTTGTTTTTATAAAAATGGATTTTAAACATTCCATTCATGCTAAATTTGTGATTTTATGATAGGAGCTTAAATTCTATATAAAAAAGTAACTTAATGCCATGTGTTGTGTCGCTGAGATGGTTGTTATACATCTCTTCCTTGCTCAGTTATAGAATGTGCTTGGGTTTTCTTAATGCAATAAAACTAATTATGTTCTTCATTATATCTTGAAATGTTCATCTTGAACCAGGCTAATAAAACAATAAAGTTAAAATAGGTTTTCCTTTGTTCTTTGTATATCTTTGTCCCCGTTAATCTTGGTCTTAATAGATTAATTGTCTTATGGTGGCCTTGAGTGGTCACTTCCATTAGTTGCATGCTTTATAATTTTCTATTAGTGACATTTTTTAGGCTTGATAATATGTTATTTAACTTATCAAAATGTGTTATTTTCCATATTATTTTTAAATATTAATATTAAATATGTTGGTTTTTGAGCATGGTTTAGCAAAACGTTCCCAAAATGTTTATAGATTGTATTTTATAATGCAATGATTCATTGCTTGATGAAATTGTTTTCGATATTTTTTTTAATGATTCATTGATTGATGAAATTGTTATGGATATTTTTTTTAGTATATTAAATTGTATGTGATAAAGTCAAAAGTCACCTCTTTTTTAGATTTTCATTGGTCAATTTCCCTTAAGACCATCAAGTTCACCATTCAGTCCCAGGTTAAGGAAATATATGAGTCATGAAGTGGAATTGTCCAAGCACTTAAATCTTGAGACATGTTTTTTTTAGTCACATTATACTTCATTTCTGTGTAAATTCTCGATGAATATAGTCTCATGGAACATGAGGGGCCTCAATAGTAAAGGAAAACAAAAACACCTAAAAGAAAAATGGTACGCAAAGCATCCATCAATAATGTTGATATAAGAAACAAAAATATTAAGTGAGGTTCTACCTCATATAATTAGCAGATGGGGGAGGAATTTCCGAGTAGTAGTGATTGATGCTTAGAGATACTTGGGTGGAATGGTTATTATTTGAAAGGATCAACACATCAAGGTTACCAATATGTTTACCTGTTTTCACATTATGACAATATAATTTTAGTTAATTGACATTGAGGACTACTACCATGTATCCAATGTCTATGACTCCAATATTGCAAATGGAAAACCTTTATTTATCAATTCTATTTCTAGCACAAGTAATTTATACTCCCCATCTCCATGGATTTTTGGGAGTGACTTCAATATTATCAAGTGTCTCGAGGAAAACAAAGGATGAATCACAATGTTTAACAATATATTTTGTAAGCTATACCATTAAAGCCATAAAGTAGTCTCAATTAATTTTCTCAAGAAATGAGTTTCCAACCCACACATGTGGATCAATGAGATGTAATACATGTGTGTGTGGTGACTAACTTAATACACTATTCTAATAACTCCACAAACTTATGTATTTCACTCTGTCACATAAATTGACAGTAGTGTGACATAAGTAAACCAAGAGTAGACATGAAACCCTTAGGCAACAAACATTCCCTAGATCCTCAATTAGGTGCTTAAATGATGAAGTGAAAATACAAGGGGAAAAGAGGACTTCATGATTTAACCATCACAAACATGTGATCAAGTGTGACTAGGAGTGTATATATTCATATATTTTCCAAAGAGGGAGTGAATACATGAGTTACCATTCATTGGGCCTTATTTTTCTTTCTTTTTCTTTTTCTTATATATAGGACTTAAGGAATAAGGTTTTCATAAGTTTGGCACAACTCATAGATATAAGATTTACATGAATTTTCACTTCAACCTTAGAGTTTAGACTTAGATAAATCAGTATAGTGTATCTTTAATGATTTTGGCTTTCACTTTTTGATATTATTTCATCACAAATGACAAAAGGGGAAATATTTTTCCACAGATCTATGAATGCTTAATCATAAAGGCGTCACGCAATGAAAACAAATTAATGATGTTATTCTCTATGAAAATGATGGGTATTCTTGAGAAAATCTTATGCTTGTGGATGTCTCCTCTCTGGTTGAGAGGGAGTGAAGGTAGACATCATATTATCCATGTGTCATGTACTATGGCCAGGACTAACAATCATAAGCCTAGTAAGGGCACTAGTAGCGAGAATGGTGGATTGGATAAACATCTGGGACCAATATTCTTTGAGAATTTGGACTTTGACTAAGACTAATCGTCATAAGTCAAGTACATTAATCCAAGATAAGAATAGTCATGAGGATTTACATTTCCCAGTGTCAAATATTATGATAGTGGATTAGGAAATGATCATGTGAGGACATACCTGGTGAACATCCTGGTGGGGTAAGTGCCTAGAGAGGCAGTGGTGTCCAAATTTATGCCTCTCAACATTGTGCTCTGATCTAATGGAGAGATAAACTTGTTAGTCAAGGCCTTAATATTTTGAAAATGTTGGCTATGATGATGTACATCATCATTGATGCTTATCAATCCATATCCCTTCTTATATGAATATTTCAACTTGAGAGTACTTTTTTGTCTCATTATGAGTACCTCCCTAGTTTAGAGGGAGGTTCGTCATCTTCATTATCACCATCATTACCACCATCACCGCCATCATTTCATTATCTTCATAATCAACATTCATGTCTTCATCATCATCATCATCATCATCATCATTATGGACATTGTCGTCAATTGTTCATAATTATAGGTATCATAAAAAATATCATCAACCTAAAAAATGTTACGAGTGCTCGAAAAGGGTTGTTAGGACACATGATATATACACGAGAAATAGCAACTTTATTTTTTAGAGATGATCGATGATCATCATCATCACTACCATTATCATCGTCATTATAATTGTCATCATCCCCATCATCATAACTAATATAATTTTTATCATAATTGTTTTCATCTTCATCATGAACATCATAATCATCATTCATGCCATTATTGTTGTTAATGATGACCAAGATGAAAATAATGATAATGATGATCAGATGATGATGACTTGGAAGATGACACCAAATATAATTATTATGATTATGACCATGACAACATTTAAAAGTTGGGAAGAATGGCCAAGGTCATTAGCATCATCATCATCATTGTCATTGTAACCCCCATCGTCTTTATCATCATTGTCATTATCATAATAATTGCAGTTCATGTCATCGTCATCATCTTCATTATCATCATCATTATAATTATTGACATTGTCATCAATTGTTCATAATTTTCAATGTCATAAGAAATATCATCAATGCAAAAAATATGATGTGCGTTGGAAAAGGGATGCAAAAGTGAACAAAAAAATGGGGGTAAAAATATATGTAAATTTGGATGAAGAGTGGACACAACATAAGTAGATGCAAAACAAGACAGAAAAATTGACACAAAAGTGGATGAAAAAGTAGATGCAATAGTTGATGCAAACTTGAACACAAAATATAATTCAAACATGGATGAAAAAGTGGAATAAAACATGGGAACAATAGTAGGCATAAAACTTAGCATGAATTGTGGTGAAACAAATGTGGATACAACAATGAATGTAAAAAAAAGGACACAAACTTGAATGCAAAAAGGAGGAAAACTTGGAGGAAAAAAGGGATGTAAACATGGGTCAAACATCGGTGCAATAATGGACACAAAATTAGTTTCAAAATTGGACGAATCAAAAGTGAATGTAAAAGTAGATTTGAAATGGGATGCAAAAGACATAAACAATATTTGATGCAAACTTGGACACAAAAGAGGATGAAAATGTGGATGCAATAGTGGAAGAAAATGTGGGTTGCAACGATAGACATAATATATGGTACAAATCATAGGACGAAAAAAGTGGATGTAATAATAGACACAAAAAAAGATGAAAACTTAGATGCAAAACAAGATGCTATAAGGGATGTAAAAGTGGATGCAAACATGGGTGCAACATGAGAAACAAAATTGGATGCAAAATATGAATGCAATGGAAGTACATGCAAAACAAAAATAGATGCAATATTTTATGCAAAAGAGGATGCGAAGATGGATGCAAAATTGGAAGCAAACGTGGGTACAACAGTAAGTACAAAACATGGCACAAATTGTGTCACAACAAAAGTGGATGTAATGATAGATGCAAAAAAAGAAGCAAACGAAGATGAAAAAGAAGCTGCAAAAAGGGATGTAAAATTGAGCGTAAACATGGGTGCAACAATGGATGTAAATAGGATGCAAAAGTTGATGCAACAAAATTCTATGCAAAAGTAGATGGAATATGAGACAAAAAACCTGATACAAATATTGATGCAAAAGTGGATATAAAAAGGGATTAAAAATACATGTAAAAGTTAATGAAAACCTAGATGTATACAAGGATGCAAATTTAGAAACCAAAAAGGGTACAAAGGGAGGTGTCAAACTAGGTGAAAATTATGGCACAAGAAAAATAGATGTAATAGTGGACACAACAACAGATGAAAAAGAGGATGTAAATATGGATGCAAAACAATATGTAAAAGTCAATGCAACAAAAGTAGATGCAAAACTAGACACAAACCTCGATGCAAAACTTGGCACAAAGGGGATTTAAAAAATATGCAAAAATGGATGCAAAAAATGATTTTAAAAATGATGCAAAAGAGGATGCAAGAGATGATGCAAAAGTTGATGCAAGTGTAGGCGAAAAAAGTGGATGCAATAGAGGATGCAAAAGTTGGTGAAATAAAATTAGGTGCCAAAATTGATGCAAAACATGGTGCAAAGGATGGCACAAAACTTGGCATAAAACCTGGCGTAAAACTTCGTGTAAAATCTGGTTCAAAACCTATTGCAATACCTGGTGCTAAACTTGATGTAAGACTTGGTGCAAAATGGACACAAATAGCACCAAAAATGGGCTCTAGACGAAAAAAAGGAAGCAAAAAGGGATGCTAATCATAGGGTTTTGTTATAGTGCTGCAATATTTGTAACCTGTAGTACATTGTTTCACAAATTACATGCTTGAATTTCATGACCAACTAATGACCCAAGTGTCCCACACTTTCCATGAGTTTATAACACATACGCGGTGGTCAAGTTTACAACAAGATGAACGTAATACCCCAGCTACGAAAACAAGGCCAACATATCATTGTTGCTTCAACAAGTGATGGAAAAATCATCATCACTGCAACACACGATTTATAAAAGTAAGGCCAAACATTATTGCTCCCTTGACAAGTGATGGAAACACAACACCACTTTCACAGTTTATCATGCCACTCAAAATAAGACCAGACATCATTGTTTCTTAACAAGTGATGGAAAACACATCATCACTTTTACATTTTAAAATGCAAAAAGTGATTTACAAAAGCACGACCATGAAATGCTAACATATCTAGAAACCATTTTTCACTTATCAAGGTGAATGGGTCGCCTCCTTGTGGCGCATTCGATGGTTGAACAACTACTTCACCTGGTTCATGCATCGACACTTTGTCTTTAAGGCGCTACTCTGGATGGAGCCTCCAACATGTGGCCCTTTGATGGCCATTTCTGTCGCAATGACTGCAATAGGTCTTCTTCCTCCAGATTTTCTTAATTTGTTTATTTACATGATGTTGAGAGGGTCTTTCACGCCTCATCCTTTTGTGTGCTACCATTCTTTTCCAACGCTTAGAAAATGTATAATTATGTAATCCACAAAAGGTACATGTTTTTCGATTCCATGTTTTACGTTCATCATTAAAAACATGATTATAACCGAAATGAACATTTGAATGTCGAGACTGATTATACCTTTCCTTGTTGCCTTTGGTGTAAGTATGGCAATGAGAGCTTGCCTCAGCTCTTTCCCTACAATGGAAACTTTCATGGGATGATGGGGATGTTTTCCCATCATTCTCTTTCCTCGACGATTTCGATGATGTCTCGAACGAATCTGACACCTTCGAGCATTCTCCTTTGGTGTATCTCGAGCTTGCAAATTGAGGTCTTTGCATAACCTCCAATGGTTGAGTTATGCCTTGGTTATTAACACCAAGTTTTTATCCCTCCTCGTGCCTCGTCCTTGTAAGGTTCCTCATGTTTGTCACAGTACTTGGGATCTCCAAATCTCCAACAGAAATCATACTATGTGACGATGAAACCGAAAGGAAATCAACATCTTTTACCTCCTTTGTCAATTTGGAAAGAATTGATGAGGGTTGCTCATCATCTGTTGTTAGTGGTTTGCTAACTGTCATGGCACATTCCCCAATTTCCTTTCTGACATACCCAAGTCCTGCCTGATGGGGTAATTCTTCTACTTTGATGGGATTGACAATGCCTTGGCCATTAACGCCCAAGCCTTTCCCTTCATACCCCATTTTCTTCAACAGTTTGGAGCCAATTCCTGTGGTATGATTTTCAAAAATAGTGAAATCATCATCACATACATGAATTCAGAGAATTACATTTTACCTCATGGGGCATGCTGCAACTTTTCCAAGGCCTCGTCCTTAGCTTGCAACTGTTGTAGCAAACTTTGTTTTTCCTCTTTCTGTTCATGTAGATGCATCTTCAATTCAGCGTTCTCCTTCGAAGATTCTCCTTGTTGTGCTTCAGTTCCTCCAGGGCCTCTTCTGTGGCTTGCAATTGAAGCTGCAATCGCTCCTTTTCATCCATCTATTTCTGTAGAGTTTCATACATGATTTCCACCCTTTTGGAAATTTTGAGCGTGGTCTCATACATCACGTTTTCATCCTCTATCGCTACACGTTCCATTGTTCATGCTTGCAATTCACATCCACGCAAAGACCGCTCTGATACCACTTCAACCGGGTCCAGGTGTGACAAAGGACCCTTCCAAGACCTTTTACTTTCGTGATGTGTTAGATTGCATTTTTAAAATAACATAAATGAGTACATGTGCATGTTGTAAAGAAGAGGAACATGTCAATCATCAGCAACATAAAAACATAAGTCATTGATAACGGAGTTTGTCTAGGAGGGACTACGTCTCCAGGGCCCAGTGTCAAGATGGTGTAGGCCGCTGCATTAAGTGTTGTCAATAGTGATGATGTACATAAGAGATGATGTCGCTATCATACAAGGAAAATGCCCTCATGCAGTAGTGGCTCCAGAGATGTTCCGCTGCAAGAACTCTCATTTAAAAAGGACTCCTATCATTATGACCTAAACTCATGCATGATGATCATGAGCATCCCGCCAATATAGCATGAAAGGGATCTCAATGCAAACATACATGGTGACACATGAGTATCCCATCAACATACAACAAAGGGATCTCAAAACACAACATGATGAATCACGACAACAAGTACATCTCACAAATGATTCCGCGTCACATCAAGCAGGAATCATGAAAACAAGTAGGGAACAAGATGCCACATCAAACATCAAACAGGGATCTATGCAGCACAATGCATAGCAAAAGAAGTACATGAATACACTGCATACACCTCACATCCTGAGGCCATCTGAAGAAACGGATGTCAAACTGCTGAAGCTGGTCGTACCATCAACCTCACTGCGTCGAATCTCATGGAAATGGCTGCTTGCACATGAATGCTGACACCTGCACTCCACTTAAAAAAGTGGCTGAAAAATGAAATGAGAAAATGGAAAATCTAAACATGCCAACCAATTTGTGCTGTCGAATAGTGCAAAATTGACTATCAAATTTCTGAATTCTGAGACAATGAAAATCCAGGGCTTAAGGAATCTTTTAGATTCCCCTAGATTCCTCAAAGATTCCATCCTCTGTGTCCTCTACAAATCGGCTGCTCAGATCAGGAAACTGATTGCGCCATTGGGTTCGTGTCGCTGAGAGGTGTAAGATCGACATAAAATTTGTCCAATTTGGACACTACGAAAATTTCACCCTCCAGGAAATTTTGCTGTCATGGTTCCACCTGCATAAAAATTAATTAAAAATTAAATCTGCCTCGTTTTTCATGCCCTCTCCTGGTTCCTCCATCTCCTCCCACTCACTGTGCAAATGAAGGCTTATATAAATTCAGTGGGTAGATTACTCAATGAGTTCGTTGGCACGTTGGAAAGTAAGGGAAATCATTGAGGAGGGGTCAGGGTATCAAGTCCCGCCCCTCCCTACTTTTATTACATTATGGTTTTGTTTTAACCCAAAATAGGGGCGGGTCCACCGGTCCAGTGGCCCGCTCCCCATAACCCCCCTCCGTATTACCTTGAGTTTCGGCGCTGCATTGTATTAATGGTTGGTTGTACACGATTTTGGCATTACATGGGGTCATCACATGGTGGCAGGCCAGCCCACATGGTTGGCATGAGCTCGATACCCATTGGCCCCACATTACATGGCATATGGTACAAGGTTGGGGGTTGTGGGCCGGGTCCACTGGAGGTGGTCTGCGCCCACCCCAATTAATTTTAATATGGTTAATATATAGGAGAAGGGTGTGGCGGGGTCATGGCCGCCCACCCAACCTTTGATAATTTGAACGGTGTTGCAGTTAGGCCAACGGGGGTCATGGCCCATCAGCCTTTAAATAATTTATTTTCTGTTATAGAGTTTTGGGGGTGGCAGGGGTGGTGGCCCACCACCATAGTATATTTATTTTATTTTATTAGCAATAGGGTGGTTTTCCAATTTTTTTAGAAAATAAGGGATATTGGGCAAATTAACGAGGCCACAATTTCGACCATTTTTATGAGCTAGGTTTCATGCCCTGGCATCAGTCAAATTGTAGGACACTTCAACCTTGTCCACAGCCCAGCTTTGACCAGAACTTTTATAACTCATTCTCCCTCATATGAGCTCAGATTGATGAACCATTCACACTGTCACGATTAGGAAGACGAGATCTACGCTCTGGTCCTGGGTCAAAATCATTTTGATCACTTTGATTTTCGAGTGTTCATAAGCCCTCTTTGTCCTATGTGTGTCTCTGGAGGCACCTGGATCAGACTAAGAAGTTTTTTTTTGGTGGTTTAGCACCCTCTATTACTAAGGATGACCTCAAAAAGTATTTTGAGTAGTTTGGTAATAAAATAGATATAGTTGTAAGGCATGATCACACTACACAAACACATCGTAGTTTTGGGTTTATTAATTACGACTCAGAGGATACAGTGCAAAGTTTTCTTCAACAAATATTTCACTAGTTCGAGGAAAAGATTATGGAGGTGAAGTTGGTCATTCCCAAGGACATGTCTCCTGAAAATACCAAAGGTTATGCATGACGTGGAACTAGTTTTGGTGCACAATACATGCAAAGCTATGAACCAACTCCTATTAGGGTTTATGAAGCATGCATGCCTATTGCAGGTACTGGATATCCTCTATATGTTGCAACCCCTAGCTATAGACCTACTAGGTATGGAAGTACACCAGGGTATGGGACAAGTATGAATGGTGGATATGGTGCAACACCTAAAAAAATTGCTTCAGCAAGGTTTAGTCTAAACCATTAAAATCCTATCAAAGTTGGAATTAGTTAATTGGTATAGATTATTCTGATCCAACTCACTAAGATTTGGATAGACCCTTCTAACAAAGGATTAAACAATCCTCACATAGGTAAGTCTATAATAATATTTCTCATTTGTTTGTGATTAATTTCAGGGTAAACCAAGATATTTTCATTTTTGGAGACTTTGTTTTGGACAAGTTAGGGTCACAGGGGCTTAAAAGAGATAGGGCATACAGAATAGAGGAAGATGGAGAACCACAGTCAAAGCAGGCAATAGCAGGGGATATTGGGAAAATTCTGGAGGTAAAATACCTTAGTGTGACATGTGGAGCTAAAATAAAAGGAATGATGGTGCTTGGCCTGCTGAATTCTTACTATGTGTTGAGCTCTCTCTATCAGGTAATCTCAGGTTCCTTGTGTGGGGTTGTGTTATATTCTTTCCACGAATATCCCATGCGCAGGGGCATTACAGGGCTATGTATGTTGCGTCGGGCGCTGCTAGGGGGTCATAAGGGGGGTGGCTACTCCCCCTTGTCGGGGGGTATGTAGGGGGGTGGAAGCCCCCCTACACAGGGTTCGGAGCAGCACCCCAGGAAAAAAAAATTGGACCCTATATTAGGTGGGCGGACCTAATATGGTTTTGCGCATGGAATTCACACATGGTTTTTGGTCCATGGTATTTTGTAGATTCGGTCAAGGGAACTACAATTATGTTCTAATCCAGGGTTAGTGGATTGGTGTTTATGGATGCTTCGGCATGCATGTATATGTATTGTAACATTGAAAGGAACATAATGAGCAATCAATCTGGTAGTCCCGATTTTGGATCTAGGGAAAAATCTATGTATATATGTTTTATGTTTTATGCTCTCGCCATTGTTTATGTTCTATTTTTAGAATTTGTATGCAGGTAATTTTTGTATGGGGTAACAACCTATATTTGGTATCAGAGTTGTCTTGGCTTCAAGGGGTCGCCTTTGTTGCTGAGGGGTTTTTTCTCAGGCCTATGGTAGACCATATTTGGTGGGAGATCTGTGGGATCAATTATTGTGGTGAAAGAAGATGGCGAGTAGTGGAAAGATAGGGATTGAGAAATTTAATGGTCAGAGTTTTTAGTTGTGTAAACTCAATATGGAGTCTCTGCTGGTGGATAAATATCAGTGGATCATGGTAGATCAAGGTACTAAACCAATAGCAATGTCAGCTGAAGACTGGGAAAAGTTGGATCGGAAGGCAAAGAGCACAATACGATTGTGTATCAGATTTAGTATTGTTGAATGTATCAAGGGAAGCTTCGACAAGGCTTTGTGGGACAAGTTAGGGACTTTGTACCAATCTAAGTCTCTGGTGAATAAATTGTTCCTATGGAAAAAGTTGTATAACCTAAAGATGAAAGATGGAGACATAGTATTTGAACACATTTAATACTATGGTAAGTCAGTTATTATCTGTTAATATTAAAATTTCAAATGAAGATAAGTTCATTAGTTTATTGTGTTCTCTACTAGATTATTATCTGTTAATATTAAAATTTCAAATGAAGATAAGTTCATTAGTTTATTGTGTTCTATACTAGATTTGTGGGATATTCTTGTTGTTGCAATAGGTAGCAATGCAACTGCCTTGCAGTTTGATGAAATAGTCTCATCCTTGCTGTTGGAAGAGATGATAAGGAAAAATATGGAGGGCCAGAATGGTGATGCCTTGTCTATACGAGGAAGATACCAGAGCATAAACATAAATATTTCCTTGAGTGGGAGATCTAAATCTAGAGGGAAATCTAAATCTCTAGGAAAACATGTAAAGGTGTGTTAGAAATGCGAAAAGGAAGGCCACTACAAAAGGGAATGTAAATCTAAAGCTCATGAGAAAGGAAAGGGATCTAATGATGCTCCTTCTGCAGAGGTGAAAACCACCTCAAATGAAGGTGGGGATGTGTACTTGGCTTCTTCTTCAAGTACACATGTAGATCATGAGGCATGGTTGAGTGACTCAGGTGCATCCTTTCACTTCACTCCCCATAGAGAGTGGTTTTGCGAGTATGAGAAATATGATGGCGGTGATGTCTTCTTAGGGGATGACAGGAAGGCTAGAATCATTGGTCATGGAAAAGCCAATTTAAAGTTGCAAGGTGGAAGGATTAGAACACTTCCGAGTGTTCTGCACATTCCTGCATTGGCCAGAAATCTGATTTCTGTAAGCAAGTTGGATGATGCAGGTGTAAAAATAGTGTTCGAGAAAGATAATTTCAAGATGGTTTGGGGAGCTCTGGTATTGATGCAGGGAGTTCAGATTTGAACTCTGCATAAGCTTCAAGGTAGCACTGTTATTGATGGGTGCAACATTTTTATGGTTCCTGAAAGTGGAGCAGAAAATCTAGTGGTCTCTAGAGAAAATACCATGTTATGGCATCAAAGGCTTGGACATATTGGAGAGAATGGCCTTCAAACACTTCATGGTAAAGGTATGATAGAAGGTATGTGTTGTCATTCACTGCTTCACAAGTTATCAATTGCCTCAAGTGCCAAACATCATTGAAGTTGATGCCAATATTTGAGGCATAGAAGCTATCAGAGCTTGAGGGTACCTTCTCCATTGTGTAGTGCTCAGAATAAAAATTTTAGTGATATATAAGTCCAAAAAATGGTTCCTGGACCAAAAGTTAGACCCTATTGAAGAATTCCTTTGAAAAACTCAGAAAACAGGGAAAATGGCTAAGTACGGAGAAAAATCGCAATTGGGACCCGGGAGTCTCATCGCATATTGCATATCGGTGTTCAGACAGGTATGGAGAACTGACGAAGCATGAAACAAAAATTTGTCAATCGTCGATATCGCATATCAACGGTCGGGGGGTCAGGACCCAACATTTGTCGGTAGTCTCAGATTCCTGCTATATCGACGATCGGCGTATCAACGAGATTTTAACTTAAAGATCTATAAGATCACTGACCATGCGATAAATTAGTGCATCATTTGGGGGTCGAGGAAATGAAATACAAAGGAAAGCGAAGCAAAACAAGAGTGGGCCACCCCTTCTCTCTCCTCCATGTGGCAGTATAGCAGTATCAACATTCGGCGATTGGCATATTGGCAGTGTTCTGAACTCCAAAGACCATGTGGGGGCCAATTTGCAATAAAGTGTTGTATCATCGGGGAAGGCTGAAATTCATTAACAAAGGAATGGCTTGCAAAACAGGGTTGGGCAAACCTTTTTCTCTCTCCTCCAAGGGTCCACGTGGCGGCATGCGATTGGTCTTCAGAGCTGACAGGGCAGTTGACGTCAGTAGTGATGTGGTAGTACAGTTGATGATGTGGCAGAGGACACATGTCACCTGATTTCAGTGTTTTCAGGGGTGACATGGGGCCATTTTCGGGTGCCACCTGTTACCACTCACAGGGTGACACATGATAGTGATGACATCACCCCACAGATCGATGATCGCAACAATTAAGGGCTAAAGGCTTAAGACAACGGTGCAGTGCGATTGCGATATGCGATACTTCCCTTCCAAACACGATATAAGATTATGGTAGGGTCTAGAAGGACCTCGTGTCCGGACTATTGGCTCGCTCCAAATAAAAGGGTAAGGGGCCTTCTCCTCTAGCAGGCAATTGCGATATGTGGGACTCCTCCCCGAATGCGATAAATGACTAGGGAAAGGTATATAAGGACCTCATGTTCAGACTGTCAACCCACACCAAGGAAAAATCATAGAGAAAGGGTAAAGCAAGGTTTAAAGAGTCGATATGTGGGATTTGCGATAACAAAGGAAAAGGCCTCAGATGCGATATTTCATAAGCCACATTTCATAAAGTTTTCGCGTCTAGGAAATCAACTGATGGAGGACTTTTGCAATATAAAGAAAAAGGCCCCATCGTAGTTATTGAGAGCTTTAGCACCAAAAACATGGGCCTTTGGTTCCAGCGCCCAGTCGTATAAGGAAATTTAGAAAAGAGGTTGTAATAAGTGGCCTAAGAGAAAATCAAACTGGCCCGCCTGTTCGTCGATTTTAAATGATTCAAAGGCCCGCGACCATGTTTCACAGAGAGCATTGTCATAGATATTTAAATGACCGGATGGACCAGCAGCTAAGGACTTTAATGGAACATGGCGTAGCTGCAGAGAAGTATGGGGGGAACTCAGGAAGGCTTAATGGCACGACATGGTCTCCAATCCCTCTACACAGAAAAGGACCGCTTGGACACATGCCTTTCCCACTCCGCTCCCTATTCCACCAAACAGGTCACTCATGGAGTTAAGGCAGAATTGACAGAAACTGGCCAAGTAGTAGTGAACCCCCTCAAGCAACCGAAAAGAAGCCTAGTGACAGCAGGGATGTGGCTCTATCCAAGGCCTCCACTGAAGCAACAAGGGGACACCTCCTCTTTCCTCTCTCAATTTTCTTTCTCTATGCATTTATTTCTACATTTTTCCAAGAAAGGGATTCGATCCCTATTGTAATATTTAGGTAGGTGGTAGTCGAGCCTTACAGAGCTGAGACAACTAGTCTAGCATGACAGTTGGGTCTCGAGCTCAGATATTTTGATTGTAAATCAAATCACCCCCCTCTTCTTATAAATAGGGGATGAAATCTATAATAGAGGTTCTGAAATTTCTCACCTGCGAGGGCTCAACTCTGTTATGCCATTTTGGTTCTAATTTGCTTGTTCATGGGGGTTTCACTGATATCATTGTTGAGTGTATGGATTGGTTATTGGACCCTTTGAGTTAAATGGTATTTTCTTGTTGATTCCTAACATGATTAATGTGCAGTAAGTTTTCCCTTATGTAACCTCATTTCATAAGTTGATTTTCCTTCTCTGAAATAGTGTAATGAGATTGTTGGTTTCTCCTTGGTTTATGGATTTACCCTAGCTGCGAAATAGAGAATAGTGTCTATGTGTATTACAGATTTACTTTGTTTTTTAATAGCCTGCAGTACCTGTATGAGCACAACTTTTCTCACACTATTTGGTGATAGAGGTACCCATGTCATAGGCTTGAAACCTCAATAAGTTATTCTCTATTTCTATCACTTCATCTCCTCCCTTTTTCATATTTCTATTGGAAAACTGTGGTTTAGGATTCTATGTTGTTTAAAACCCTATCCATCAAATTCCACTTCTGTTGGAACAATGATGTTTAGGATTTTGTTTGTTACAACCCTATGCATCTATTTCCCTCCTTCCTTTTCTCCTCTCCATCATTCCTACGAATTTAGTTTTAAGCTGTCTCATTTCCATGTGTCGACCACTAGAAGAAGAAACCATTTCTCTTTGATATTGCCCCATATACCCCCAACATTTTGATCCATGAGTTGTTTGGAATATACTTCTTTGAAAGCTAAATGAACCAATCCCCCCTCATACCTTTTCACATGACAATTAGAGTGCTGCAACCCCCTCACATATAACCTTACAAGCACTCCTCTATTTAGGATGTCCTAGGCATTGGTCTACAATTGGTTGCCTCTAGGGAAATTTCCTTGCCTCTTGTTGCACTTGTGCAGTATGGTGCAAGATTTAGTGACAACAATATGTCTAATAGCTCTCTGTATTTTGAGTTCTGTGAAAATTGTCTATATGGGAAGAAGAATCAGGTGAGTTTTCCCTCTAGTGGTAAGAGGGCGAAACAAATATTAGAGCTTGTGCACAGTGATGTGTTTGGACCTGTGTCGGTTTCATCACTGGGAAATTTTGTGTACTATGTATCATTTATAGATGACTTAACAAGGAATACATGGATATATTTCCTCAAGGAGAAATCCAAAGTATTTGACAGGTTTAAAGAATTTAGGGCTCTGGTGGAAAACCAGAGAGAGAAGAAGATAAAGGTGCCGAGGACAGATAATGGTGGAGAGTTTTGCAAGAAGGAATTTGAAGAGTTCTGTAAGACGTGTTGTATAGCATGGTAGAAGACTACTCCATACATTCCTAAGAAAAATGGAGTTGTAGAAAGAATGAACAAGACGTTGATGGAAAGAGCAAGAAGCATGCTCAGTGGTGTCAGGTTAGGACATAAATTTTTGGCAGAGGCGGTGGAGACTCCATGTTACTTGGTTAACAGATCACCTTCATCAGTGTTGGAGGATAAGACTCCATAAGAGGTATGGACTGGTAAGAAACCTTCTCTTTCACATCTGAGGGTATTTTGATGTGATGCATATGTACATTTTCCAAAGGAGAAAAGAACAAAGTTGGACAGTAAATCTAAAAGGTGCATCTTTATTGGGTATAAGGATGGTTTAAAAGGTTATAAGCTTTGGAAACCATAAACAAGGAAGGTTGTGTACACCTGAGATGTGGTGTTTAGAGAGGTGAAAGATGTTATTAAACATGAATTCCTACCAAAGGAACCTGAGAAGATGGAGTTTGAGCTAAAGGAAGAAGAATCAAACTTTACAATAGAAGAGGAATCAGAAGATGAAGAGCCACAACATCTGACTGTGAGAAGATTAGTTTGAAAAAGAAGGCAGCCAAAAAGGTATAGTCCATCTTCTTTCTGTTCAAATTTTTTTGTATCTATTACTGATGATGATCCCAGAATTATGAGGGAAGTAGATTCATAGGATGGAAAACTCTGGAAATAGGTCGTGGTTGATGTAATAACATCTTTGCACAAAAGTGAGGCTTGGGATATAGTGGAGTTGTCAATTGGAAGGAAACCCATTCATAGCAAATGGGTCTTTAAGAAGAAGATGAATGTAGAAGGAAAGGTGGAGAAATGCAAAGCTCGGTTGGTAGCAAAAACTTATTCCTAGGTGCCAAGAATTGATATTGGTGATATTTTTTCCCTTGTTGCCATGGTACCTTCTATTAGATTACTTTTATCTATTGTTGCCGCTTTTGATTTTGAGGTAGAATGGATAGATGTGAAGACAACATTTCTTCACGGGGATCTGGAAGAAGACATCTACATGAAGCAACCTAAAGGCTTTGTGGTGAAGGCTCAGAAAGAATTGGTATGCAAGTTAAAAAAATTCTTTGTATGGGTTAAAACAATCACCAAGGATGTGGTATCAGAAATTTGATACATTTATACGAGGACTTGGCTTCACCAGAAGCAAAGAAGATCACTGTGTGTATTTTAAATTAATTGATGACCGTGTTATTTATCTGGTCTTGTATGTGGATGATATGTTGCTGGTTGGAATGACCAAGAAATTATCCAGGATTTGAAGACCCAATTGTCCTCCAAATTTGACATGAAAGATATTGTTGCAAACTATATTTTGGGCATGGAAATTAAACGAGAACAGGAAAAGAGGAAGCTCTATTTAAACCAGAGGAAGTATTTCAAGACAATATTGCAAAAGTTTAATATGAAGGATAGTAAATTGGTGAAGGTTCATATTTATGTAGTTGTAAAGTTATCTGTCGAATAGTGTCCCAAGACACAAGAATAGGAATATAACATGTCCCGTGTTCCATATGCAAGTGCAGTCGGTAGCCTGATGTATGCAATACTCTGTACTAGACCAGACATTGCACATGAAGTGGGAGTATTGAGAAGGTTTATGTCAAACCCAGTGAAGGAGCATTGGACAATAGTGAAGCGGGTTTTCAAGTATTTGTGTGGCACTAGTGATTATGGTTTGTGCTACCAAGGAAGACAAGGATTGGACAGAGTTTTGGACATTCGTGGCTTTGTTGATGCAGACTGGGCTAAAGATCTAGATCAGAGAAGATCTACAAGTGGGTATGTGTTTAACGCATTTGGAGGTGTAGTCCATTGGATGAGTAAGAGACAGTCTGTAGTGGCACTTTCAACTACAGAGGCAGAATACATGGCAGGCACTCATGCAAGCAAGGAAGCAGTTTGGTTGTATAGATTGTGTTCAAGTATGGGGTTAGTAAACCGAGCTATAAGGATAGACTATGACATCCAAAGTGATTTTTATTGGCAAAGAACTCTGCTTATCATTCAAAGACAAATCACATTGATGTTCAGTATCACTTTGTGAGGGATATGGTTGAGGACAAAAAGGTGTTGCTGGTAAAGGTGGACACTTTGAAAAATATTTCAAATGCATTGAAAAAGTATGTGATCACTGAGAAGTTCCCTTGGTGTAGAGAAAAAATGGGTGTTGCAGGGTTGGCTCAATGCCTAAGCTCTCCTGTGGCCCCTAGTGGAAATAAAACAACAAGTGGGAGAATGTTGGGTTGTATTATATTCTTTCCATGACTAGCCCATGCCCGGGATGGTTACAGGGGGACAAGAGAAACATCTGTACATTGCGTCAGGTGCTGCCAGGGGGTCACAAGGGGGTGTCTACCCTCCCTATCAGGGGGTATGGAAGGGGATGGTAGCTCCCCTACATAGGGTTCGGGGAAGCATCCAGGGAAAAAAAAAATTGGATGCTATATTAGGTGGGAGGACCTACCTATGGTTTTGTGCATCGATTTCGAACATGGTTTTGGGAACAATGGTTTTTGGTCCATGGTATTTTGTAGATCCAGTCAAAGGAACTACAGTTATGTTCTAATCCAAGGTTAATGGATTGGGGTTTATGGATGCTTCGGCATGTATATATATATATATATAAGAATTGTAATATTGAAATGAACATAATGAAAAATTTATCTGGTTGTCCCGGTTTTGGGATCCAGGGGAAAATATCTGTGTATATTAGTTTTATGTTTTATGCATCACCATTGTTTATTTTCAGAGTTGTTTGGATTTAAGGGGGAGCCTTTGCTGCTGAGGGGTTTCTTTCGGGCCTGTGGTAGACCCTATTTAGTGGGATTTCTGCGGGATAAATTCTTGTGGCGAAAGAACATGGTGAGTAGTGGAAAGATAGAGATCAAGAATTTTAATGGTCAGAGTTTTGAGTTGCGAAAACTCAAGATGGAGTATCTGTTGGTGGATAAAGATCAGTGGATTGCGGTAGATCAAGGTACTAAACCAACAACAATGTCAGCTGAAGACTGGGTGAATTTGGATCGGAAGGAAAAGAGCACAATACGATTGTGTGTCTCGGATTCAGTATTGCTGAATGTATCAAGGGAAGCTTCAACAAAGGCTTTGTGGGACAAATTAGGGAGTTTGTACCAATCTATGTCTCTGGTGAATAAACTGTACCAATCTAAGTCTCTGGTGAATAAACTGTTCCTAGAGAAAAAGTTGTATAACCCAAGGATGAAAGATGGAGACTCGGTGAAAAAGCATATGAACACATTTAATATTGTGGTAAGTCAATTATTATCTGTTGATATTAAAATTTCAGATGAAGATAAGTGCATCAGTTTATTGTGTTCTCTACCAGATTCATGGGATAGTCTTGTTGTTGCAATAGGTAGCAATGCAACTGCCTTGTAGTTTGATGAAATAGTCTCATCCTTGCTGTCAAAAGAGATGAGACGGAAAAATATGGAGGGCCGGAATGGTGATTCCTTGTCTGTACGAGGGTGGTCCCAGAACAGGAAAAAAAAAAAAAAAAAATCCTTGAGTGGGAGATCTAAATCTCTAGGAAAACCTATAAAGGTGTGTTGGAAATGCAGAAAGGAAGGGCACTACAAAAGGGATTGTAAATCTAAAGCTCCTGAGAAAGGAAAGGGATCTGATGATGCTCCTTCTGCAGAGGCAAAAACCACCTCAGATGAAGGTTCGAATGTGTACTTGGCTTCTTATTCAAGTACACATGTAGATCATGAGGCATGATTGATTGACTCAGGTGCATCCTTTCACTTCACTCCCCATAGAGAGTGGTTTTGTGAGTATGAGAAATATGATGGTGGTGATGTCTTCTTAAGGCATGACATGAAGGCTAGAATCATTGGTCATGGAAAAGTCAAGTTGAATTTGCAAGGTGGAAGGATTAGAACACTTATGGGTGTTCTACATTGGCCAAAAATCTGATTTTTGTAAGCAAGTTGGATGATGCAGGTGTAAAAATAGTGTTCGAGAAAGATACACGTAAGATGGTTCGGGGAGCACTGGTATTGATGTGGGGAGTTTAGATTGGAACTTTGTACAAGCTTCAAGATAGCACTGTTATTGATGGGTGCAATAGTTTTGTGGTTCCTGAAAGTGGAGAAGAAAATCTAGTGGTCTCTGGGAAAGACCATGCTATGGGATCAAAGGCTTGGACATATTGGAGAGAAGGGCCTTCGAATACTTCATGGTAAAGGTATGATAGAAGGTATGTCTAATATATCTATGGATTTTGAGTTTTGTGAAAATTGTGTATATGGGAAGCAGAATTGGGTGAGTTTCCCCTCTGGTGGTAAGAGGGCGAAAGAGACCTTAGATCTTGTTCACAGTGATGTGTTTGGACCTGTGTTGGTTCCATCACTGAGAAATTATGTGTACTATGTATCATTTATAGATGAATTCTCAAGGAATACATGGATATATTTCCTCAAGAAGAAATCTGAAGTCTTTGACAGGTTTAAAGAATTTAAGGCTTTGATGGAAAACTAAGCAGAGAAGAAGATAAAGGCGCCGATGACAGATAATGGTAGAGAGTTTTTCAAGAAGGAATTTGAAGAGTTCTGTAAGAAGTGTTGTATAGCATGGTAGAAGACTACTCCATACACACCTGAGAAAAATGGTGTTGCAGAAACAATGAACAAGAAGTTGATGGAAAGGGCAAGAATCATGCTCAGTGGTGCCAGGTTAGGATAGGAATTCTGGGCAGAGGCGGTGGAGACTCCATGTTACCTTGTTAATAAATCACCTTCATCAACGTTGGAGGATAAGACTCCACAAGAGGTATGGAATAGTAAGAAACCTTCTCTTTCACATCTGAGGGTATTTGGATGTGATACATATGTGCATGTTCCAAAGGATAAAATAACAAAGGTGGATAGTAAATCTGAAAAGTGTGTCTTTATTGGGTATAAGGATGGTTTAAAAGGTTATAAGCTTTGGAACCCAGAAACAAGGAAGGTTGTGTACACCCGAGATGTGGTGTTTAGGAAGGTGAAAGATGTTATTAAACATGAAGTCCTACCAAAGAAACCTAAGAAGATAGAGGTTGAGCTAAAGGAGGAAGAATTAGACTCTACAACAGAAGAGGAATCAAAAGATGATGAGCCAAAAACTCTGGCTATGAGAAGATCAGTTCGAGAAATAAGGCAACCAGAAAGGTATAGTCTATCTGCTTTCTGTTCAAATTTTTCTTTATCTATTACTGATGATAATCCCAGAACTGTGAGGGAAGCAGTAGATTCAGAGGAGGGAAAACTCTGAAAAGAGGCCATGGTTGATGAAATGGCATATTTGCACAAAAGTGAGGCTTGGGATCTGGTGGAGTTGTCGGCTGGAAGGAAACCCATTGGTAGCAAATGGGTGTTTAAGAAGAAGATGAATGTAGAAGGAAAGGTGGAGAAATACAAAGCTCGGTTGGTAGCAAAAGGTTATTTCCAGGTGCCAGTAATTGATTTTGGTGATATTTTTTCTCCTGTTGCCAAGGTACCTTCTATTAGATTATTTTTGTCTATTGTTGCCACTTTTGATTTTGAGGTAGAACAGATGGATGTGAAGACAACATTTCTTCATGGGGATCTAGAAGAATAGATCTACATGAAAGAACCTAAAGGCTTTGCGGTGAAGGGTAAGAAAGAACTGGTATGCAAGTTAAAAAAGTCTCTGTATGGGTTAAAACGATCACCAAGGATGTGGTATCAGAAATTTGATACATTTATACGGGGACTTAGCTTCACCAGAAGTAAAGCAGATCACTGTGTGTATTTTAAAGTAATTGGTGACCGTGTTATTTATCTGGTCTTGTATGTGGATGATATGTTGCTGGTTGGAAATGACCAAGAAATTATCGAGGATTTGAAGACCCAATTGTCCTCCAAATTCGGCATGAAAGATCTTGGTGTTGCAAACTATATTTTCGGCATGGAAATTAAACGAGATCAGGCAAAGAGGAAGCTCTAGCTAAACCAGAGGAAGTATGTCGAGACAATACTCCAAAGATTTAATATGCAGGATAGTAAACTGTTGAAGGTTCCTATTCATGTAGGTGTAAAGTTATCTGCTGAACAGTGTCCCAAAAAACAAGAAGAGGAAGAGGACACGTCACGTGTTCCATATACAAGTGCATTTCATAGCCTGATGTATGCAATGGTTTGTACTAAACCAGACATTACACATGAAGTGGGAGTATTGAGCAGGTTTATGTCAAAACTAGGGAAGGAGAATTGGACAACAGTGAAGCGGGTTTCAGGTATTTGCGTGGCACTAGTGATTATGGTTTGTGCTACCAAGAAAAACCAGGATTGGACAGAGTTTTGGACATTCATGGCTTTGTTGATGCAGACTGGGTTGGAGATCTAGATCAGAGAAGATCTACAAGTGGGTATGTGTTTAACCTATTTGGAGGTGCAATCCGTTGGATGAGTAAGTGACAGTTTGTAGTGGCACTTTCAACTACAGAGGCAAAATACATGGCAGCCACTCATGCAAGCAAGGAAGCAATTTGGTTGCAGAGATTGCGTTCAAGTATGGGTTAGTACAACGAGCTATAAGGATAGACTTTGATAGCCAAAGTGCAATTTTCTTGGCAAAGAACCCTGCTTATCATTCAAAGACAAAGCACATTGATATTTAGTATCACTTTGTGAGGGATATGGTTGAGGAAAAAAAGGTGTTGCTGGTAAAGGTGGACACTTTGAAGAATACTGCAAATGCATTGACAAAGTCTGTGAGCACTTAGAACTTCTCTTGGTGTATAGAAACAATGGGCGTTGCAGGGTTGAATCAATGACTAAGCTCTCTTGTGGCCCCTTATGGAAAGAAAACAACAAGTGGGAGAATGTTGGGTTGTGTTATATTATTTCCACGACTAGCCCACGTGCGGGGGGGTTACAGGGGGGTAGGAGAACTCCCGGTACATTACGTCGAGCATTGTCAGGGGGTCATGGGGGGGTTGCTAACCCCCTTGTTGGGGGGTATGCAGGGGGGACGGTAGCCCCCCTGCATAGGGTTTGAGGAAGCGCCCTGGAAAAAAGTTTTCGAACGCTATATTAGGTGGGTGGACCTACCTATGGTTTTTTGCATGAATTTCGCACATGGTTTTGGACACGATGGTTTTTGGTCCATGGTATTTTGTAGATCCAGTCAAGGGAACTACGGTTATGTTCTAATCTAGGGTTAATGGATTGGGGTTTATGGATGCTTCGGCATGTATATATATGTATTGTAACGTTGAAAGGAACATAGTGAAAAATCAATTTGGTAGTCCAGGTTTTGGGATCCAAGGGAAAATCTCTACGTATATATGTTTTATGTTTTATGCTCTCGCCATTGTTTATTTTCTATTTTTAGAATTCTTATGTAGGTAATTTCAGTACAGGGTTAAAACCTACATTCCTCTTTGGGTTCGATTCGCAGGTGCAGCATGAGTGAAGCAGATTGTTGTTGGTGGGAGTCAACGAATGTTTAAACACGCCTTAATTTGATTAAGCATGGACAACATGACAGAGTGGTGGGTACAAATGCCAGCATCGCGACGCGGCGAGCCCCTCCCTTCGTTGATTCGCCATGGCACATCTAGATGGCCTCAGCATGACAATGTCTTGGTTTTGGACTTAAGACCATGGACTTGGACATTGAAATGACATGTTTACATCGCTTTTGGGTCCAACAAATAAATTAAGTGATATTTGCATCAACCATTAGGCCTAGAAGTATTTTTAAATGTGAATGAAATAGTGAAACTCAAATTTGATATTGTTTAAAAGAAATCAAAACTTCAAATTTCATTTGGTATATATATATATATATATATAGGAGGTAAAAGTAGACCATGAAAGTTACAACATCTAGCTTTAATACCAATTTGCGAAACATAAAGTGAATGGATTAGAGAATATATGAAACTATACAAAACTACTTTGGAAAACCAACAAGTATTAGGGAAAAGAGAAAAAATTGAGTTTGATAAATTAGAATGAGGAAACATTAAAACATTCCACTCTAGAGGCAACAACCAAGTAGGAAAATTAGAATATTTAGCTTTGACATCAATTTATGAAGATAAATTGAACCCAAAAATAAAAATTAACATATAAATTTATTTTTATACTAAAAATATATATGCAAAATTATAACAAAACAAACTTATGTCACAAAATATAACTCGGAAAATAATAAATAAAAATATATAAAAATCTCATCTTATCCAAACATCATATAAGAGTGTTATCATAACATAAATATGAACACAAATACTTAATACTTATATTATGAAATAAAATATAATAAAAAATGATGGGATGACTCAAAACTTCAACACTTCTTCTCTGGAGCTAATTCCTGGAAAGTTCAAAGATGCACTTTCCAAATCCCTTCTAATTAATTCAACATTTACTTTTTAGACTCCTGGTGAAGACTTCATTCATCTATTTTCACTATTAATCCACCCTCCCTGTGATAAACTCCTAACTTTATGCATTACAACCTATCAAAAGAGAAACCAAAAACTTTAAATAGTGAAAATATTTATTTATCCACTTTTACAATATCTAACTTATGACTCACCAAAATAAAAACAAAAAACTTGGTAAAAAATTATAGTGAAGAATCTTATTCATTCACATTCAATGTACAAAATATTTAACTTTTTACATAATGACCCACCAAACAAATACAAAAATATTTTAGATGGTAGAAAATCTTATTCATCCACTTTCCTTATCCAAAATCCCTAAAATTCCACGTAATAAATCACCTAATAACCTAAAATCTTAGTCATCCATCTTCACTGTGTTTTTATAAACCACCAAAAAAAGGAAAAAACAAAAAACAAAAAAAACTTTCCAGATAATCATTAACATTAAACAGTAAAGAAACAGAAACTTTCCAGATAATGTTGAACGCGCCTTGAAAATAAAGAAAATCAAAAAGCAAAAGAAAACACAAAAGACATGACACCACCCATTCAAAAAGACAAAAGCGTCATGACTCATCATCTGCGTTTTGTTGAGTGGTCTCTCCGTGTAGTTGGCTGTCAATTTCAGCGCTAGTTTCTTCTAGATTGTCATGACTCATCATCGCTGGAACATGGAACACCTGTCCTGCACTTTGTTGAGTGGCCTCTCCAAACCAGTGTCTTTGTTGATGCGGGGCCAATGAGCGTTGCCGCCAAAGTCGATTGTCTTGTTTTCTGACTTACTGTCACCATGGACTTCGACATTGGAACGACATGTCTACGCGGTTTGGTCCACAATTTTTTACAATGGAAAACCCATCACAATCTATCCGTAAATATTTTAATTTCCTTTATTGTGAGACAGGTTGTATTTGTATTTGTATATTTCTAGATAATTCCAAGGGAGATTGAAGGGTAGAAATTCGTTTAATCAATCGTTATCTTTATTTTTAATTGTAATGGTTTAATTTTAAATTCATACGAAAATTAACTACCTCAATAATTTACTTATTTAAATTTCGTACAGCAATAACTTTTAGTAAATATGTTTACTTCACTGAATATAAAAAATGTGCAATGTTGCTAATTTCTTAAAATTAAATTTGAAATTTCAAGTATTTAAGTTAAATATTGATAAGAAATCTTATTTACTTAAGTAAATTTGATAAACTTGAAAATATTTATATGAATGTAATTAAATACATTCCATAATATATGAAAATATCTATATGGATATAATTGCTTACATTCATAACTTTTTCATAGATGAAAAAGCAGAAAATTGCCTTAATACATAGTCTTGTTTAATGTTTAACATTATTTTTTTAGGTTTGATGTAAAGAATCATTCACCATTAACAATTTAGTACAATGTCCAAAAATATTAAAGGTAAATTTCTTGATTTTATTGACCATCACATAGTTGTTTAAATGCAACCCTCCATAAAAACCCTTGCCTAGAGTTTCTTTCACGGATTAATGTAGATGGACATTTCCCAATGATTTGATTTATATAACTACCTTAGTAATTAATTAATGTAATATAGTGAATTGATGATGTTAATTATCATCAAATTTTTGAGATTATAATTAGTTTATAGAAACTTAAAAGAGGTAAAGATTACATAAATTCTTTTAAAACCCTTTTTCTAGGTAAAAAAAAAGGCAGTCTTTCAAGATTACCATATTATATTATAACAAATATTTTTAAATTGAATTTTAATTTGGGTTTAGGATAGGTGTTTTAGTTCAAATGTAATGATATTTTTAGCCAAGACCTAGTCTCTTATGTTATCTTAGCATGAATAGTCAGTGATTAAGGCTAGACTTGGAAGCAATTTTGGGGAACCTCTTGTCATTCACATTGTTTATTTTTTCTTGTAGATTTAAGACCTAACCATGACTTTGTAGCTTTTATGAGGAGGTTAAAATAGGGTGCATTGTTTAGAATAGTAATATTATAAATTATAAAATTACTTTTCTTTTCTTATCCTTCTCCAAAAAAATGTAGAGATATTTCATCACCAAGCTTCACATGGTATAAGATAAAAAGAGTGATAAAAGTATCAAATATGAATATTTTTCTATCAAATTTCTAAAGGTTTGCTAATTTCTAATTTTTTTCAAGCTCATAAAAAGTTGTTCACCCTCCATTTATTTCAATACTATAATTCCAATTGAGCTTAGGAGGAATATGGATTCCAAAATATTTAAATGAAAGATATTTATTATTAAAATAGCTCCAAACTTTTTGAGTTTCCTAAGGATACAAGCATAGTTTTATTACAAGTCTTGTTGTTTAGGAGGTTCCTAAATGGAGATTGAAAAAAGAAACTATTGTTATACCAATATACTATATTCATGTAATAATTTTTTTTAGACAAATGATATTTTTTTATTAAATTCATTGAAATATGTTTAAAATAGATAAAGTTAAAAAATATATAATAATGTTTTTACTTGATCAAATTTAAGGTTTAAAATCAGAGTTGGCATTCTATTCTATCCATTCATTCAATTGATTACTTTGATTGAGTTAATAAACATTTATATTTTTAATGCTCTTAGTTGAGCAACCAATCTTAAGAGGATCTTCAAAATAAGTAGTTGTACAATATTGTTTGTACCATCTCCTAAACCAACCTTAAATAGGATTTTATGTTTACCATTAAGGAAAATAGCACCACCAACTCCTCTTTTTGGGAGATTACCTTA
The DNA here is from genome assembly GCA_031772625.1 of Pinus tabuliformis. Taxonomy (NCBI): domain Eukaryota; kingdom Viridiplantae; phylum Streptophyta; class Pinopsida; order Pinales; family Pinaceae; genus Pinus; species Pinus tabuliformis. Next base: position 727,054,690 of record CM062806.1, on the reverse strand, counting down.
ACTTCCATTGTCAAAGTACCCCCAAGCCCCTATTTTGTTAATTTTAGCATGGGACAAGTATCTCATTACAAGGGTTTGCATCCCGGATTTTAAATATGCAAAAATGGATTTAACCTGAGAAGCACATTGGATGGGAAGGATATCCATGTTCTCAAATATCCTTTCATTTCTAGCTAGCCAAATGTCCCATGAAGTTATTGAAGGTAGGCATTTCAACAATTTGCTCTATATTTTGCACTAATGTGTGAGAAATTCTTCAACACATTCCCCTTCACATGGGCTTTTTATCCTTATAGAGAGAATATATTATAAAAGTTAAACATGGAAATTGTTTCTTCATAATATATTAATTGATTTTTCAAAGGACAATTTTTCATTCATAATTTTTTTTCCCGTCTAATCTCATGACATCCTGAAGTAGAAGAATTACAACATCTATGCAACATTTATTTTTTCTTGATCCTCTTGCAATCTTCTTTCTTTTCCCTCCATGCCCAAACTATCATATCAATTAGAATGGATTAAAGTTCATTTTCATGGGGAGTTGTTACCCAATATTGGTCTAGTACTTTTGTTATACCTTTCCCTAAACTAGGCATCTAGTAGTCAACCTTAACATGAATAGTACCACTCAGATGTTATAGAACCTCAACCATGGACCTCAGAATATTTCTAGTGTGGGCCTAGGACATATTCCTATGTAGGCCCTGTGTTGTGGTTTAACCATGGAATCCACCAAAGTAGATTGGAGATACCTTACAATGGTAATACCATTGCTACTCAAATCATCCTACAAGTTTCCATTTCGAACACTATTTTTACACATGCATCGTTCATCTTGCTTACAGAAAAAGTAAATATTTTGGCCAATTGTGGGATGTGCAAAACACCAAGGAGTGTTTTAATTCTTTCATCTATGAGCTCCAACTTGAATTTTCATTGTCCTATGATTCTATTTTCTGAGTCATGTCCTAGGAAAACATCACTGCCATCATACATTTCTTATTCACAAACCCACTACCTATGAGGGTTTATATGAAAAAATGCAACTAATTCATCCAAGCACGCTCATGATTTGTATGTGTTCTTGAAGAAGCAAGAATACATATCCATTTTCATCTAAGGAGGTTTTTTCGTTTGCAAAAGGATCACCAATGGATCGCTTCCCTTTCGCAACACTTTTGGATCTACAATGCTTCTTGTGATGCCCTTGTTTTCCACGTCTCTAGATTTATATTTTTTCGAGAGATTTAGATCTCCCTCTTAAGGAAATATTTATATTTCTATCCTAGGAGTGTCTTCTTACAAATAAGGCATTTGCATTCTAACTTTCCATATTTTTTCATTTCATCTCTTTCTATAAAAAGGATGAGATTATTTCATCAAAACTTAAAGTAGTCGCATTACCACTTATGGTAACAACTAGACTACCCCATGATTCTAATAAAGAACACAAAAAACTCATAAACATACGCATTATAAATCTTAATATCAACAAATAATAGCTGACTTACCATAGTATTGAAGGCATTCATATGCTCTATTCTCCATCCTTTATTCTTAAGTTATACAACTTCTTCCATAAGAACAATTTGTTCACTATGGACTTAAACTATTGCAAAGCCCCTAACTTGTTCCACAATGCCTTTACTATAACTTCTCTTAAAACATTCCATAATACCAAATTTGGGAGACATAATTGTATTGTGTTCTCTACCTTTTGATCCAGCTTGGTCCGGCCTTCTGTCAACAACTTTGTCGATATGGTGCATGGATCCATAATGATCCATTAATCTTTTTCCACCAAAAGATATTTCATTTTGAGCTTCCATAACTCAAAACTTTTCCCATTGAATTTATCAATCTCTATCTTTGAACTGATCACCATTTCCTTTCACCACAAGAATTGATACTATAGATCTACCACTTTAATAAGGTTTTCCACAAGATCAAGCCAAAATCCTTAGCCATAAAGGTGTCCCCTTGAAGCCAAACCACTCTAATACCAATTTTTGGTTTTACCCATGTAAAATTAATTGATGCAAGTAACTTATTAATAGAATTATAAAAGATGCAATTTTGTGCATGCACACACACACACACAATTAACATATATATTTTACCCTAGAAACCCAAACTGGGAAAACCAGAAATATTTTTTAGTATATTCTATTTTACAATATTACAATACAATATGCATACACTGCAATATTCATAAACTCTGGTCGATTATCCTTGGATTATAATACAATTGTAGTTCCTTAACTAGAATTACAAAATCATGTGTTGAACCACCATGTGCCACATAACTACTAAAAGTGAAAATTTTGTGCTTAAAATCACCAAAAGTGAATGAAAAAAATCAATTATTATTATTATTATTATTTATTTATTTTTTCGGCGGGACATACTCACAGAAATAATATAGCACATACACACCAAAAGGATCTTTTTCTCTCTATTGATAATGGTTAAGGACATGAGAGCAATCCATGATGCAAAAGGCCTCGTAATGGTACTCATATTCAACTCAAATGCCACCTAACCATGTTTATTCCTTGGAATCTATTTCTAGAGCACAAAACTCAATGGCACATGTGTCCCACTTGAAGGATAAATAACCCCTATAATGTTTCTATGTGTTCATTCAAGGATTTTTCATGGCTCTTGAGCATGAGAAGCTTTAATGAGATGCTAAGGTAGTTGTTTTCATTCTTTGATGATGTTCAAGGACTCGCAACCCATCCATGTCCCATGTGGACACATTCATGGTGCTTAAGCATGATAATATATGTTTAAGACCTAAGGTTATTGTTTATGTCATACTTCCCATGGTATCCCACCCAAATGCTAAATAGTTCTAACCATGGCCTAAAGGATAATTCCTACTATGGGCCTAAGAAAAAATCTATAGTGTACTGGAAGCCACTAATTTTGACCCCAAAGCATGACTTAGACAAAGAGACCCAATATTGGTATGCCAAGCCTTTCAATACATCTCGTATTCCATTCTCAGACCACATATTTTGTACAAAGTTCCTTCTAATTTTTTTTCGAGCCAATTTTAATGGTATAACAAAAATATGTGCATGTTAAAAGCATGCACATGTCAATAATAATGTGAGATTTTGTTGGAATAAAATAAAAGGGAAAAAAGTATAATCACATTGTCTCTTAAAAATAAGGTTCATTGTACACAAGTAGTGTCATTTACTAGAAAAAATTTTCATTTCAAAACTTTTGGTTGTATAGTGTGATAAGCATTGTCAAATTCTTTTTTTCATCAAAATTTTTGAAGATAGAAAACAAATGAAAGATTGAAAGGAAGTTTGATACAATGGATTAGCCCCTTGAAAAACGTCAATGTGCTAAGAGTAAAGAGAAATATGGCTATGGAAAAACATAAACATCAATCAGTCATTGCATTAGTTCCTTACAGGATGAATGTTGTGATGATCTCTACTTCATCACTAGAGATGAATCACGTGAACCAAGTGGAATCTATTCTAATTTGAACATCAATTCAATATTCATCCAATGTTACATCAACAAAGAATAATCAATTTTAAAAAGACACGTAAATTTTGGTAGACAATGAGTATACAAAGGGTGACACTCTTGATAATACCTAAACTCCAAAATACTCAATTGATGACCAGCTCCAAGCCTAAGCCATCAAGCCATCATGACCTTGAGCCAAGGCAACATCTTAAATTATTATCTCTAATAGATCCATATTTTGGATCCCTAAAGAGGGCCCACTTCTATATAACCAAATGTCTAGATACTTGGATGTGCATTGTCATGGGCCTTTAACTCCAGGCTCTAAATGATTAACATTTATATTTTCTAAAACCTTACAGTGAAGTGGTTCATGTGGTGAGGTTTCTTTATGAATAATTAGGTTTTCTTCGTACCAACCACTAGTATATATATTGCACTCCCAATATTAATCAAATGAATTGTTATGATCTCATAGTGAACTTCTAAATTGTCATGGTGATGGGTTCTAGAATTAGTGTCCAAATTGTTGTGGGTGGAAACACCCTAGGATCTTGGGTTGAAAACCCCAATAGATCAGAGGGCATACATCATAAAGAATTGTGCAGACAAGCAGTCTAAATGCTTAAACTACTAAAGTAGGAAGAAGAGGTATTACGTGGAGGTCCTACGTTCGAGGTCAATCCCGCGGGCTCCAAACCCTCTGCTCCTTCCAATGCCTTTAGAACCTGTAACTTATCCAAGCAAGGCATATACAACAGTAGTAATAGAAAGCATGTTCATGATACAAGTGTTAAATCATATAAGAAAGTGAGAAAATGAGCATTAACATAAGATTTCATATGTAAATCATAACATAGATTAACCCATAAACATAATAAATATCAGGAACAGAACCACATTTCTTTATTGATGTAAACTGAATGAAATGTGGAAAATTACAACCTGAGTCTTCCTCCAACTCCAAGCGAAACCATCCTCTAGATCTATCTTGCCCAGGCCTCAGCAATCTTCCTCCATCGATATACACAAGGATGTCATAAAAGGGATGAAGGACATCTCAAAGAAGGAAACAAAGGTTTCCTATAAATTGGGAGTGCAAGAGGCACAGGGATTTCTTCAGACTTGGTTAGAGATGTAATAAACTTTAATAACAATATCTCATCTCTCCTCCCTCTAGGCCTTCCCATGGAGGTTTATTTATACTTCTCCAAATTAGTTTTTTCTGTTGGGAAACGATTGGGCCACGGGCTATAGTAGGTGAGTAACATATAAAACCCGTAAACTCCGCCTAAATATAAGGAGATTATATATTTTTTAGTGTTTTAAAACTTATACACGAGTTGGGTATAGAATGACCCGCGTGTACACGCTAGTTATACAAGGCAAAATAGCGTATGGGAATTAATACACTATTTTTTAGAATTTGGACCATGTTTGGAAAGGAAGAGTTTCACTAGACCATAACCAGAACATCAAATCTACCAAGAGTGGTAAATGGTGAACACAAATTCCTTACCTCATCTATCTAGTGAATGATGAATAACTCTTGGGTGTCTCATGTAAATGAAATTTCCCTAGTAATCCTTAAAAGCAGGTTTCTTAAATTAAATATTGATTGGCAATGCATGAAAAATATTAAAGAGCATTTTGAATAAAAAATTGATGTATCAAGATATAAGTTATTATTATTGGCTAGGTTAATCTATGCACTTTAGCTATTGTTAAGAAATTTTAGGCATAAGAATGTTTAAAAGTTCAAAGACCAGTAATCATTTTGTTAGGAGGTTTTATGTCGCTTTCATTACAATTGGAAAGTATACTCATTCATAATACTGTAATGTAAGACATCATGTATTGTCATAATCAATTATTAACACACACATATATGATTTTTTAAAATGTCAAACCCATGAAAAAGAATTATAATTAAAGGTAAAGGATTGAAAACCAAGGACAAATAGATTATTGGGCCTTCATCAACATGCTACTTCACTCTAACATGGAGTTAGCTAAACTTGTTTAGGGGCTAGTTGTAATATCCCTAGAATTGCATATTATTGTTTAACATTTATATAATATGAAAACAATATTAGTTTAATTTGTTTGACATGTGATCATTCCCTTAACATGCTACAGTGGGCATCAAGAATTTGCTAGGGTTCTTAACCGCTTACAATTACCATGAAAGGTACATTTCCCTTGGACAGATAATGTTTCTTGAAATTAGATTCAAATTTGGATGGGCTTGCTAGCTATAATGGTTGCATAGTAACTTTGAGTGATGATAAATATCCATGTAGTGGTGGAAAAGTGTTTCTAAGGTTTTAATTGTTATTCCATATCCACTCCTTTGATATCTTAATTTCTCTTCCATGTTTTCCTATGTTAAACTCACATATGGGTACTCAATTTGTAAGATTTATATAGACAAAAATATCTCGTGTACAAGGTGAGATGTGATGTTGATGAATAGAGCAGGCATGTGGGTAGGTTTAAAAGTAATGGATTTGTCATCTATGAGAATAAATCTTGTATGTTTAGAGTTGGGATGCCAAAATATTTGGTATTTAACATATTTGAGATTGGTTGATGAGGTCGAAGACATATTCCACTCTCTTTTGGATGATATCATAAGGCACTTCCAAGGAAAAAGCCATGAACATCCATGAAGAGGTTAGTCGACCATACTTTTGAGGTATGCATTAATTATATTAAACTTTTGGAAAAATATTTCATGAAATCTTGTGTGCAAAGACATAGATAAACTAGGTTTACTTTGTTGAAAAGATTTCATGAATTATTACATGAAAATACTAGCTACCTATATTAAATTCTTGGGAAAACTTCCATGAATTCTTGTGTGCAAAGACATAGGTTAAATATGTTTAATTTTTCTTTAAAACATTGCATGGTTCTATGGGTAGAAATATAAAATTATTGTGTTAATCTCTTAGAAAAATAATTGCATGGTTCTTGTGTGTTAACCTCTTGAAAAAGGTTGCATGGTTCTCTTGTGTTAACCTCTTGAAAAAGGTTGCATGGTTCTTGTGTGTAAAAATGAAAGGTAACCATGTTATTTTCTTGAAAAATATTTTCATATGATTATTGTTCGGATAAGTTAACTATGTTTGTAACAAACCCGAGTTAAAAGTTCATGTAATAAGGATTAATAAAGGCAAAGTAAGACTAAGGTCATGGGGCACGTATTCCAAGTTGAATGTTGGGAAAAATATCCTAGTGGGCATAACTTGTTTATTATGGCTAAGGAAATTGGCAAAGGCATTTGCAAAGGCTTTGGAAAGGCAAAGAGGAATTAACTAGCATTTATTTATGAAAATAAAGGAAAATAGGAGAAAAGGGTCACAAATTTGCATGAGGAGGAAATTTAAGGAAAAATAGAGGAAAATAAAGAAATTAGAGGCGTCAATGATAAAAAGGCTTCTTAGGATCATTTCATAGCTTTTTGTCAGCTTTTGCTAATTCTAGTTTGGTTCTCTCATATTCTTGCACACTTAGAGAATTCTTGGAGCACTGTAGCATGGGAGAAAGGAAGCCAAGGAAGGACAACGAAAGAAAAGGACAAGCAAAGAAGGTTATATCAAGGAGGGGTCTCATTCCAATGAAATTTCAAAACGGTGGCAACCATTTCGGAGGCAGTGGAGCACACAAGGGCTAGTTTGTAGCGTCAGGGAAATAGTTCGGTTGGTCAATTCTCGAGACCTGTTGCTAGTTGGACATATGGGAAAAGGTGGGAACCTCAAACAATATGAGCCAGATGGAGCAACACTCTTCGAGGTGTATGGGGCTGAAGTGTTGCCAATTTTCAGAGAAGCAAGTTGGGAGCTGACTTTTCAATTGTTCACTGAGTATGATCTTGGCCTCACCTCTGATTTCAATGACTCGTTTGATGGCACTAGTGCTAGGGTTGAAGGGATATTGTTTCAAGTAATAAAAGAAAGCATCATGAAGGCAATGAAAATACCGGCTGAGGGGGAAAGATGGTATAAGAAAAAGATGGTGTAAGGAGTAAATCTCAATTATTTCTTGAAGGATGATTCCCATGATCCTTGTTGGAGCATTGGGGTGCACAACAATATTTTAAAATTGGAATTATAACATCCTATGAGGATGATTTAGGTTTTTCTGACATGTGATGGTCGTTCCTCCAAAGTTTTCTTATACCATATGATATTTGTGGTACATTTGGCTGGTTTTAACAGGATGAACATGCCTTTTTACCTACATCAAATTTTGATTAAGATGGTGCCTTGTGCAATAAAAAGGAGGGTTTGGTATGCACATGATGTACAACACTGCAGTTTCATTTGGATCATATACACCCATGAAATGAAAAAGAAAGCATAGTAGCTGAGGAGGAGGATATTGGGACACCGCTTTCCCAGAAGGAATAACAAGGAGAAGACTCTTGATATGCAGGCTGAGAGCAGTCAACAAGTTGCTGGAAAAACTTAAGAAAAACCTAATAGAATAAAAATCCCTAGGGTTTATAGAAGGAGGACTAAAGGACACCAGTCAGAATTATAGGAAACTAAGGAAGATGAGATCATGGAGGAAGGTAGAAAGAAGGGTGAAGATCCTAAGGAACGTGGCCATATCACAAAATATTCAAGGAGGCCAAGAACCAGACCCACAAACAAACTGAGGTTGGGATTGAAAATTAGACTAAATCCCAAGCTTAAGGAGCCTATTCACATTGAAGATGAAAATGAAGTAGGGCCCACTAGAGATAAGGAGGGGTTGTTAACAGAATAAGTACCATAAGCTCCAGAAACTGACAAGACCTCGCAAAAGAAAAGTAGAAGAGTCACGAGGGAAATTGCAAAATAGCAAAAGCTAAGAATACTTGCAGAGTCAGCAGAGGTCATTGAAAACTGAATAGGGGAACTCAGAGTCTCAAACCTTAGGTTTTTTGCTAATCCATATAGCTATTTTTTCAAATGGAAAGTTCTGCATCAGTTCAAGGGAGGGGAATAGTTGAGGAATTTGTTGGAAGTTTCCAAGATTTATCGATTTCTAGTGATATTTTCCATATTTTCTTCTGAAGGAAGGAAAATGCATCAAAGAGTTTTTAATGGTTCTCCTTCAGTTAGATGCCCAAGTTGTATCTCGTACACATCGATATCTCACTAGATCAAGAATAAAACACTATTTTAAGAACGTACAAATTTATGTATTATGAAACTAGAATGATCTTTTTGAATATTGCTTATGTCAGTGAAACTACTATATTATATGATTTCTTTATTTTCATTTCATGTTCAAATTTTATGCTAAGAACAGTATTTGTTGGTTTTGTGCTCCTTGTAGATTGTTTCAAGGAGCAATAAGGTACACGCCCTTGTTTAAATGCACGTTGGATAGAACAACAATAACTATGCATGTCTAAAGATTGTTTCCTCTATTTGGGTGTTGACCTACAGTATACCAGTCAAGATTGAAAAGGATTTTTCCTCTAGGTGGGTAGAATGTGTTGTTGGTGGTATATTAATTTAGGAATTTGATAATTACAAACTGTCATGTTTTCTCTTTGTGAATGGTGTCAACGGTTGCTACTATTGTTTTTCTTTGTAACAGTAGAAGATTTTGATACAAACTAATGATAATGGGTACATTGCCCAAGACACCAGTTTCATTAAGGATCCATAAGGTTTGAATTTCCCAAGACATCAGTTTCCTTTTTTGATTAACGATCCATAAGGTTTGCATTGCCGAATACACTAGTTTCCTTTTGTTATTAAGGATACTTAATTCCCAAATGGGTATTATCTTGGACCTTCTCTTATCTCTATTTATTTGATACAATGCATGGGATATGCAATTTGAGTTCTCTTTTTCATAGTAGAATATTTTGATTGGTGGGTGTTATGTTGGTCTTGCTCTTGCTCTTATCTCTGGTTATGTGATACAATGTATGGGCTACATAAAATATATTTATGGTCTGTTCAGACCTCCTCTAATTGTGATTTTATTGTAGTTTAGAGCAATTGTTACACAATAACTATTCTAAACGTCTTTAAATTATTTTCTCTAATGATTCGGAGTGAAGCAAATGGGCATGATTTTTACAAATAAAGGTTAAATCTGACAGACTTGGATGTAGGCCAAGTCATATATGTTGTTACGTTGAATGGCATATTTCCCTCTCTTCGTAAAATACTTTTTGGATATAATGGTTTTTCTACAAGTTATGAATATCACTAAATGAAATGTTCATGTATTTTGAGAACTGCTTCATATTGTTATCAATGGATATATTAGCATTTCTACCAAAAGTCCCAAAGGTTGCTATATAAACTGTTAATGTATTCTCAAAAGTGCTTTAAATCGTTATCAATTATGTTCTAATAAATTTCAATGCTAAATTATGATTTCCACATGTCGTTCTCGAATTTCCTGTGGAGATAAGTTGGACAAGTTGGTTTCTCACACTAATTAGGTTGTATTGGAAATAACAATCTATACCTTGACATTGAACCAATAAGGGTCCCTATGCTCCTCAAAGTTATCTTTTGTGTCAGTTTTGGGGGAAATCCAAAGAGAATAAAAGGTTATATGAACATTGTATATGTTCTTCAAGTTATATTTTGTGTTAGTTTTGGGAAATTACAAAGAGAATAAAAAATATATACTCTTCAAGATATATTTTGGGATAGTTTTGAGGAAAATATAAAGGAAAAAAATACAGATAAAAAGTTGGATAAGTAGTCACTCAAATTCTAGGATAATCTATATTTTGGTTGGAACATTTTCTACTCTCCATATGTACCAAAATATCAATCATGAATAGCTTGAATAGACCAAAAAAGGTCGTCAATCAAATCATTGAACAGAGCGATGAATGTTCCTCCACCAAAAATGTTACACTTCTTGCTTGAGCAAGGAGATGGAAAGTAGTGTGTAAGCCGAAAAAGTGATTTTATCCTCCCAAAAAATGTGTCTTCTCTACCAAGCACATTCACATAAAAACACAATACACTGGGAATTGTCACAGTGGCCTCCCACTAAGTAGTCAACTGACTTCTGTCAACATTACCTGCCAACACTTACATGTGACGTTACTATCAACACCTAGCAACACCTGACAATTGTAGGTTTTAACCCCGTACAGAAATTACCTGCATACGAATTCTAAAAAACACAAAAAATAAACAATGTGAGAGCATAACACATAAAACACATATACACAGAGATTTTCTCCTGGATCCCAAAACCGGACTACCAGATTGATTTTTCTTTATGTTCCCTTCAATGTTACAATACATATTTATACATGTCGAAGCATCCAATACCATGGACCGAAAACCATTGCATCCAAAACCATGAACCGAAAACCATCGCGTCCAAAACCATGGACCAAAAACCATAGGTAGGTTCGCCCAACCTAATATAGGGTCCAAAAAAAAATTTCCTGGGGCGCTGCCACAGACCCCGTAGAGAGGGGCTACCCACCCCCTTAAACCCCCCTATGACCCCCTTGCTACGCAATCGACGCAACGAAGGGGGGGCTCCGCCCCCCCTCTAACCCCCGGTTCACTACGTGGATTAGTCGTGGAAAGAATATAACACAACCTAACAACAATATTGTTGTGAAAGCATTATACTAGAAAATAAATAAAATTTCTTTTAAACGGCGTAGGATTTCATAAATTTAGTGTAGTTTCATTAAGTTTTAGTTTTTGCAAGCGCTTAATAATGAGCTTGGCCAAATTGTTGATTTCCATTATTCACAGTGGCTTCCCACTAAGTAGTCAATTGATTTTATCTACTAACATTTACATGTGACATTACTAACACCACCTCGCAATGCCTGAAATTATAGTTATCAAAACATTGTACTGGGAAATAAATAAAGTTTTCTTTCAAAAGATGTAACTTTTCATAAGGTAAGTGCGGTTTTGAAAAATTATAATTTTTTTGAAGATCTTGATAATGAGGACGAGATTTTATTCACTGATTCTTTTGAGGTTCCTCTATGTACTTATTACATTCTTCTTTAGTATCCAAGTTGCATAATCCTTGCTCATTTCAATACAACAATACTAATTTCAGAAATTTGAGACAGGACTAGTTGTTTCTCACTAAGATGCATTTGAGGTTCTGTCAAGTACCCATTACGCTCTTCTTGAGTCTTCAAATTGCATTTGTTAAGTTTACAAGGTCTTCATAATTTCAATACCTCAATGCTTATTCCTGGAAAATTGTGAGGTTTTTAGTTGGTTGTGCCTCTGTGCTTTCGAAAATTGTATCTTATAATTAAATCTTGCCACAATCATCACTTAATCATGTAGGAAAAGATGTTAAAATATATTGGCATCAATAAAGCACACTTAGGTTTTGACTATCAATTTTTTGTATACCAAAATCCTCAAATATATAATTTTCTTGAATCTCCTTCACTGTAGATGTTTAAAATTCATTATGGAAGTACTTTCCTAGTATTTTCTATTATGAATTTATTAAATCTCGTAGATGTGATGGGTTTCCATAAATATCACGAAATCCCAAAGATTTCAAATTTTCTATTCATATTATTTTCCTTAGAAGTTAGTCATTGTGTTTAGATGATAGCTTGCTTCAAGTGCTTCATATCTCCTGCATGGTTATTTCTAGTGAGTTTTGACTCTTGAGAAGCAGTCGCAAGCAACCCAAAAGTGTGCAACCTACAACATTTAGTGGTTTAAAAGGTCTATAGTTACTGTGTCTAGAATTTAGGTCAATATACATGTTGACCCTAAAAAATGTCATTCAGTTTCTCTAACTATGTGTACTATACATCTTCAATCAATTTCTGGTTCAATTAATGAAGGGTTGGGTGGGTGCTTCCTATGTGAATGTTTGCTTCTTCTTGGCTGTTTAACTATAGTTATTGTGTTTATATCACTATGTTCATTGAATTTCAAAAACTCGTTTGATTTCTCAATTATGTGTTATATACATCTTCCCATCAATTTTATGAATTGTTGAAGGGCAATGTGGGTGCTTCCTCTTTCAATGTTTGCTTGTTGTTTCCTCTTTGATTGCAAGAGGTGTGCATGGTTAGGTTTTTCCTTGCTTAAGTAGTATAGTTGTGCATAGGTTGAAGCTAAAAGGGTTGTACCAAGTTATGAACAACAAAATGTTCATAGGAATAGTAATATGGTAGGACCTAGGACTAAGAAGATTTTTGTTGGCTAGTTAACACCCCACTATTGCTAAGGATGACTTCAGAAAGTATTTTGAGTAGTTTGGTAATAAAACAGATGTAGTTGTAAGATATGATCACACTACACAAACACATCATGGTTTTGGGTTTATTACTTATGATTCAGAGGATGCAGTGACAAATTTCTTCAGCAAATATTCCACCGGCTCCAGGAAAATACTATGGAGGTGAATTTGGTCATTCCCAAGGACATGTGTCCAAGAAATACAAGACATTCTACATGACGTGGAGCTAGTTTTGGTGCACAATATATGTAAGGATATGGACCAACTCTTATTGGGGTTTATGGAGAACGTCTTCCTATTGTAGGTACTGGATATCCTCCATATGTTGCAGCCCCTAACTATGGACCTATGTTGGGTCCCTATAATACTAGTGATTACCCCATTACTATTGTAGTTATACCCCTTATTAATATTGTTGTGCCCCTATTGCCCCCATATTGTTATTACTGTGCCCCATAGAATCCCTCTATTGTTATTTTTGTGGCTTTATATTATTATTGTTAGGTCGGCTGGATTATATTGTGACTCCTTAGACTCTTATATATAGAAAGGAGGTTTTGTCATTTGAATCATCAAAGAATTGTTCATTTATGTAATGTAAAGGAGGTTTCCCCCTCGAAGAGGCTGAATTCTAAGGCGTTGATCTATCTTTTCTATCTTTTCTTGAGCTGGTTTCATAACATTTGGTATCAGAGCTTTGGATTCTAGGGTTTCGCTGCTCCAAACAGGTCATCGTGGCATTTTCGCTATAACTTTTTTCTGCGATGTTTCAGAAGTTTCAAAAAAAACCCATTTGAGAAGAAATCGCGCTGAACCTTGGGTCCGAATTTCAGAGCTTTTCGCGCTATATTTGCGGAGATATGATCTGAGGAAGTTGGTATTTTTGTAGACTCCTGAATTACATTCCAAACAGGTGACCTGGGGAAAATCGTCATAACTTTCTCTCTGGGGATCGGATTGAAATTTCGTAAGAAGGTACAGAAAGAGGACGGACTGTAGTTTCTTGTATGCATTTTTCAGATCCAAAGGTCGAAACAGTGACTCGTGGCACGTCGTACAAGTTCGCTCTACTGAACTAGTCTATAATCAAGTCACTGTGGGAGATTTCGCATAACTCTTCCTTGGAGAATCCAATTTGGATCAGACTTGTGGCATTGGAAAGAGGACACAGAGGGCTACTGCAGATCACAAATTCAAAACTAGATGATCGAAAAGTACAGAGATACATCAGAGGCAATATCGAGCTCCTACAAAGTGAAAAAAGGTGTGTAGATTTTCTTAAATTTTTGCTTAAGCTTGGTTTGAAAATTTATTTTGAAGGAATTCAAAGGGCATAATAGAGCATTATTATCGGTAACTGATGCCCCGAGGAAAGAAAATGCAAACACCTAGTAAGGAACCTGAAAGCTCTAGCATGACTCATGAAGAAGAAGAAGAAATGCTATATGATATATCAAAATTACAAGAACAAGTGCAACGAGTGTCACTTGCACAAAAAGCAACAGAATCTAAGATGGATGGTTTAAGGAAAGATGTAGAAGCTAAGATGGATGGTTTAAAGAAAGGCGTAGAAGCTAAGATGGATGGCATGGAAGCTAAGGTGAATGGCATGGACGCTAAAATTGATGGCATGGATGATAAGATGGATGAATTGAAGATAAATATGAATAAGTTGCTACAAGAAATGGTCACTAAGGGTGAAAGGGTACTAAAGGAAACTCATGATGAGAACAAAAGAAATGTTAATCATGATTCCATAGACTCTAATGTTGGATCGAAGACTCACCATGTTCCAAAAATCGATATGAGGAAGTTTGATGGCAAGGATCCCGCCACATGGATATTACAGATGGAGCAATTCTTCGATCTCAATAATGTGCAAAACACACAAAAGGTACGTATGGCAACTTTATATTTGGAACCAAATCAGTTTGTATGGTATCAATGGCTTTGCTCTCGTAAACAATTTATCACTTGGGCAATTTTTACGGAAGAATTGATAGCACATTATGAGGATACAAAAAGCAACACTTTTTTTAGCCAATTGATAAGTCTCAAACAAAAGGGTTCAATAATGGAGCACATTGAGGAGTTCCAAAAATTGAACATAAGGGTAAAAGATATTCCAGAGGAGCATAGGATTGATGTGTTCATAGGGTCTTTAAAGGATAATATCCAACATGATGTTCGCCTTTGGGAACCTGATTCATTAGAGAAGGCATTCAGGTTAGCAAGAAAAATGGAAAGCAAAATTATGGCAACCAGGAAGCATACCACTCACAACTATAAAGACGGAAGTGTTGTTGCCCCTAGTCTTCCACAACCTATAAGGTTGACACCACAACAATTGGAAGAAAAAAGAGCAAAAGGGCTTTGTTACAGTTGTGATAGCAAATACACTAAAGGTCATAAGTGTGCTGAGAAGAAATTATTCTACATAGATTGTGAAGAGGAAGAAGAAAAGGAGCAAGAAAGGTCAAAAGAAGAGGATATACTCCAGGAACAAAGCCTAGATGAAGAACAAATAAATCCGACCATATCTTGTAATGCATTGGCAGGAATTACCACTCCTCAAACCATCAAGATAGAAGGACAAATCAAGAAGAAAAAGGTAATAGTGTTGATTGATTCAGGAAGCACCCACAATTTTATTCATTGTAAGGTAGCAAAAGAATTGAATTGCTTCCTATATCCAGCACCAGAGTGTCAAGTGATGATTGCAAATGGAGGAACAATAAATTGCTCTGGAAAGTGCCATAATATCAAGCTATCCATGGGAGAATATGTATTGACTAGCCCAATGCTTTCCATTCCAATGGGAGGTGCTGATGTTGTACTAGGAGTCCAATGGCTACAATCCTTGGGTACAATAGCTTTTAATTTTCAAGAACTTTTCATCAAATTTTCTACGGAAGGAAAGGAAGTTGAATTAAGGGGTATTGCAGGGAAACCAGGAAAGATAATTAGCTCTAATGGTATGACAAAGCTTCTAAAAAAGGAGCAAAGAGGTGTAATTGCACAATTATGTTCGCTAGATGTTTCCACATCGGAATCATCTATTTCTCCAGATCTCCAAAAAGTCCTGGACAATCATTCCAAGGTATTTGAGACTCCCAAAGGTCTCCCACCTATGCGTGATCATGATCATGCTATTCATCTGATTCCAGGAAGTGTTCCTCCAAACATCAGGCCGTACAGATATCCCTATGTCCAAAAAAGTGAAATTGAACGTATGGTTGCAGAAATGCTAGAGGCTGGTATAATTCAACCGAGTCAAAGTTCTTTCTCTGCTCCAGTAGTATTGGTGCACAAGAAGGATGGATCATGGCGCATGTGTCCGGATTATAGGGAGCTCAACAAGCTCACTATTAAAGATAAGTTCCCCATTCCTGTCATTGATGAATTACTGGATGAATTGCATGGATCAATTTACTTCACCAAGTTGGATCTTCGTTCAGGATATCATCAAATCAGAATGAAGACTGAAGACATTCCGAAAACAGCATTTAGAACTCATGAGGGTCATTATGAATTTTTGGTCATGCCTTTTGGCCTTACCAATGCACCTTCAACATTTCAAGGTTTGATGAATTCAATTTTCAAACCATTCCTTAGAAAATTTGTGTTAGTATTTTTTGATGATATACTAATCTACAGCAAGTCTTGGAAGGATCATGTTGAACATGTTGACAGGGTGCTACAACTATTGGAGGAGAAACAATTATATGCAAAAAGATCCAAATGTTCTTTGGAGTCCAGGAGGTGGAATATTTGGGTCATATTGTATCTCATGAAGGAGTTAAGGTAGACCCTAGCAAAATTAAAGCCATTAAGGAATGGAAAATCCCCACATCCATAAAGCATCTGCGAGGATTTCTTGGGTTGACAGGGTATTATCGCAAGTTTGTTAAGAATTATGGGAGAATAGCAGCACCTCTAACAACATTATTGAAGAAAGATGCATTTTCATGGACTCCGGAAGCAACAAAGGCCTTTGAACATCTTAAAGAGGCAATGTGCCAAGCACCGGTCTTAGCTACACCGGACTTCACAAAAACCTTTATTGTGGAATGTGATGCTTCAGGAAATGGAATTGGTGTTGTTCTAATGCAAGATGAAAGACCCATTGCTTTTGAAAGTCGTCCAATCAAGGGAAAGTTTTTAAGAAAAGCTATTTATGAGAAGGAAATGTTGGCAATACTCCATGCACTTAAGAAATGGCGACCCTACCTAATGGGAAGACACTTCAAGGTAAAAACGGATCATGATAGCCTTAAATACTTTTTAGAACAAAGATTATCCTCTGAAGAGCAACAAAAGTGGGTCACAAAGATGTTGGGTTATGACTTTGAAATCATCTACAAAAAAGGGAAGCAAAATGTGGTGGCAGATGCACTCTCAAGAAAGGATGAGGATGTGGAAGCATTGTTGTGTGCCATTTCTATTATCCAACCAGATTGGATAAACGAAGCAAGGGAGGAATGGAAGAATGACGAAGAAGTGTGGGAACTTATTCGAAAGTTACAACAAGATTCCAGTACGTCTGATACATTTAGCTGGCAAAATGATTCGTTATGGTACAAAGATCGCTTATACCTCTGTAAGAATTCCCAGCTAAAACAAAAGATTCTTATGGAATTGCACACTTCTCCCTTAGGAGGGCACTCAGGATTTTTAAAAACTTACCACAGGGTTAAGAAGGAATTTTTTTGGGATGGCCTTAAATCAGATATTCAAAAGTTTGTGGCGGAATGTTTGGTTTGCCAACAAAATAAAGTTGAAACAATTAAGACACCGGGTCTATTACAACCTTTATCCATTCGAAGCCAACGTTGGGAGGAGGTTTCAATGGATTTTATCACAGGTTTACCCAAGTCTGAGGGAAAGAGTGTCATCATGGTGGTAGTTGACAGACTTACCAAGTATGCACACTTTTGTGCATTATCACATCCATTTAAAGCCAGTACAGTTTCTACTGCATTTATGGAAACAATTCAAAAGCTACATGGAAACCCAAAGATTATTGTAAGTGACAGAGATTCCATTTTCACTGGAAATTTTTGGACAAAATTATTTTCTTGTCTTGGTACTCAGTTAGCTCATAGCTCATCTTATCATCCTCAATCTGATGGGCAAACTGAGATAGTAAACAAATGTTTGGAAGGATATCTTCGTTGCTTTGTATCTGATAAACAGACACAATGGGTCAAATGGTTGCCTCTGGCTGAATGGTGGTATAACACTTCCTTCCATACAGCAACAAAAATGACCCCATTTATGGCACTTTATGGGTATCAACCACCATCCATCACATCATATTTAAGAGAAAATTCTAAGGTTCAGGCAGTGGAACATCACATCGAACATCAACAACAAGTCCTCCAACTCTTAAAGGATAACCTCGTGTTGGCACAGAATAGAATGAAACAACAGGCAGATCAACATCGCAGTGAAAGAAGTTTTGATGTAGGTGATTGGGTATTCCTACGGCTACAACCATATAAGCAAATGTCCCTCAAGCAAGCTAAGAAGGATAATAAATTATCACCAAAGTATTATGGTCCGTACAAGGTGTTGCAAAAGATTGGTACTATGGCATACAAATTTGAGCTTCCTGCAGCTTCTCGATTGCACCCAGTTTTCCATGTTTCATGTTTAAAGAAGGTTATAGGCGACAAGCTCCCAGTTCAAACAATATTGCCAGAACTTGACGAGGAAGGAAAAATTATATTGGAACCGGAAGCAGTCACAGAAACAAGAACTCGACAGCTACGAAATCGATCAATTTCAGAGTATCTTATCAAGTGGAAGAACTTATCCACTGAAGATTCCACATGGGAGGATGAGAATTTTATGCAGAAGTATCCAGAACTACTCAAGCGTTGAGGACAACACTTTTTTGAAGGAGAGGGGCATGTTGGGTCCCTATAATACTAGTGATTACCCCATTACTATTGTAGTTATACCCCTTATTAATATTGTTGTGCCCCTATTGCCCCCATATTGTTATTACTGTGCCCCATAGAATCCCTCTATTGTTATTTTTGTGGCTTTATATTATTATTGTTAGGTCGGCTGGATTATATTGTGACTCCTTAGACTCCTATATATAGAAAGGAGGTTTTGTCATTTGAATCATCAAAGAATTGTTCATTTATGTAATGTAAAGGAGGTTGCCCCCTCGAAGAGGCTGAATTCTAAGGCGTTGATCTATCTTTTCTATCTTTTCTTGAGCTGGTTTCATAACAACCTACTAGGTATGGAAGTACGCCAGGGTATGGGAAAAGTATGAATGGTGGATATGGTGCAACGCTTAAAAAAATTTGCTTCAATAAGGTTTAGTCTAAACCATTAAACTCCTATCAAAGTTGGCATTAGTGAATTGGTATTGATTATTCTGATCCACCTCACTAAGATATGGATAAACCCTTCTAACAAAGGATTAAACAATCCTGACATGGGTAAGTCTCTAATAATATTTCTCATTTGTTTGTGATTAATATGAGGGTAAACCACAATATTTTAATTTTTGGATACTTTGTTTTGGACAAGTTCGGGTCACAGGGGCTTAACAAAGACAGGGCATGTAGGACAGAGGAAGATGGAGAACCACGGTTAAAGAAGGAAATAACAGGGGATACTGGGAGAATTATGGAGGTAAAATACATCAGTGTGACATGCGGAGCTGAAAGAACAGGAATATCAGTGCTTTGTCTGTTGGATGCTTATTGTACATTAAGCTCTATCTATCGGGTAATCTTGGGTTCCTCGCTGGGTTTGATTTGCAAGTGTAGTGCGGCTGGAACATATTGTTGTTGGTGGGAGTCAATGAACGGGCCTCAATTTGATTAAGTAGGGACAACACGACAAAGTGGTAGGTACAAATTCAATCATGGCGATGCGGCGAGTCCCTCCCTTCGTTGATTCGACATGGCGCATCTGGATGGCCTCGACATGGCGATGTCTTATTTTTGGACTTATGACGATGGACTTGGACATTGAAATGACATGTCTACATCGCTTTTGGGTCCAACAAATAAATTAAGTGATATTTGTATGAATCAAAACTTGAAATTTCATTTGAATATATATATATATAATATATTTATATATATATATATATATATATATGACTAGGAGGTAAAAGTAGACCATGAAAGTTACAACATCTAGCTTTAATACCAATTTGGGAAACATAAAGTGAATGGATTAGAGAATATATAAAATGATACAAAACTACTTTGAAAACCAACAAGTATTAGGGAAAAGAGAGAAAATTGAGTTTGATAAATTGAAATGAGGAAACATTAAAACATATAGCTATGGTAAGAAAATTATAACATTTCGCTTTGATATCAATTTATGAAGATAAATTGAACCCAAAAATAAAAATTAACATATATATTTATTTTTATACTAAAATATATATATATATACAATTTATAACAAAACAAAATTATGTCTCAAAATATAAATAATAAATAAGAATATATAAAAATCTTATCTTATCCAAACATCATATAAGAGTGTTATCATAACATAAATATGAACACAAATACTTAATACTTATATTATGAAATAGAATATCAACAAAATGATGGGATGACTCAAAACTTCAACACTTCTTTTGGAGAGCTAATTCTTTGAAAATTCAAGGATGCACTTTCCAAATCCCTTCTAATGAATTCAACATTTACTTTTTAGACTCCTTGTGAAGACTTCGTTCATCTATTTTCACTATTAATCCACTTTCCCTATTCTAAACTCCTAAATTTATGCATTATAAACTACGAAAGAAAAAACAAAAAGCTTTAAATAGTGAAAAAAATTATTTATTCACTTTTACAAATACCTAATTTTATGCATTATGACCCACAAAAACAAAAACGAAAGAATTTAGATAGTGAAGAATTTTATTCATTCACATTCAATGTACACAAGGTTTAACTTTTTACATAATAACCCACCAAAGAAATACAAAAATACTTTAGATAGTGGAAAATACTTTAGCTCATAACTTTATCCATTATAAACTACGAAAGCAAAAACAAAACGCTTTAGTGAAAAAGTTAATTTATCCACTTTTACAGATACCTAACTTTATGCATTATAACCCACCAAAACAAAAACAAAAGACTTTACAAAAGACTTTAAATAGTGAAGAATCTTATTCATTCACATTCAATGTACACAATGTTTAACTTTTTACATGATAACCCACCAACGAAATACTTTAGTTGTTGAAAATGCCTAACTTTCCACGTAATGAATTACCCTTAAAAAAATAATAATATAAAATCTTATTCATCCATTTTCACTATATTTTTAGTGTACAAAATACTTAACTTTATACATTATAAACCATCCGAAAAAAATAGTAAAACAACTTTCAAACACTTTTTTAAACAGAGGTGGAAAATAAAGAATATCAAAATGCTAAAAAAAACTCAAAAAACATGATACCACCCACTCAATGAGAAGAAAAAAGAAGACAAAAGCAAGAAAAACAAATAACTTTACCTACTCAATGGTGACAAGACCCAACAAAAACCTCTCAAAGAAAAAGCAAGATTTTTTTAAAATATTGGAAAAACTTTATCAATGAACTTTCAAACACTATTTGAAAATAGAGAATATCTCAATATATATATGAAAAGACACAAAGTAGGAGGACAAGACACCACCCAGTCCCTGCGCAATATTTTCGGCGCTAACACATCATTCGGATCATCTGCTTGTAGTTCGCTGTCAATTTCAGCTCTAGTTTCTTCTAGATTGTCATGACTCATCATCCCTGGAACATCGATAACCTGTACTGCACTTTGTTGAGTGGCCTCTCCAAACCAGGGTCTTGACGGCCCTCCGTGTTGATACGGGGCCGGTGGCCAATGAGCGTTGCCGCCAAAGTCGATTGTGTTGTTTTCTGACTTATTGTCACCATGGACTTCGACATTGGAATGACATGTCTACGCGGTTCTTGCTCCAGCAAATAAATTAAGTAATATTTGTAACATTCGACTTTGAAATTTGACATTGACGGGAAAGGGACAGCTAAAACCTTCGTACGAATCCGCTGGCAAGCAACTTGACATAAGGCAGAGAATTAGTCATTCATACGAAACAACTTGATTTGAGGGGCTGCAATATCTTTGTTCTCCCAAAGGGTCCCATGTTGTTTCACTTCCAGCGGGCCGTGCTCAGTTGCTTTTCAATCCACATTAATATCTAACAAACAGTTTACGAAATCTTGGTCTCATTTTTGATGAAATACTGAACCAAAGCAGGGGGTTATTCAAATCCCGAGTGCTAGAGTTTAAAGAACTAATGACCGTAGGGTTTAAAGGTAAATTTTTTGATTTTATGGATATAATTGCTTACATTTATAACTTTTTCATGGATGAAAAAACAGGAAACTCCCTTAATACAGAGTCTTGTTTAATGTTTAATAAATTTTTTCTTTAGGTTTGATGTAAAGAAACATTTATCATTAGCAATTTAGTAGAATGTCCAAAAATATTAAAGGTAAATTTCTTGATTTTATTGACCATGACCTGGTTGTTCAAATGCAACTCACCTCCATAGAAACCCTTGCCAAGAGTTTCTTTCACGGATTGATGTAGATGGACATTTACCAATGATTTAATTTATATAACTACCTTAGTAATTAATTAATGTAATATGTTGAATTGATGATGTTAATTATCATCAAGTTTTTGAGATTATAATTAGTTTATAGAAATTTAAAAGAGATAAAGATTACATAAAACCTTTTAAAATCTTATTTCTAGGAAAAAAAAACAGTGTTTCAAGATTACCATATTATATTGTAACAAATATTTTTAAACTAAATTTTAATTTGGGTTTAGGATATGCGTTTTAATTCAAATGTAATGACATTTTTAGCCAAGACCTAGCCTCTTATGTCATTCTAACATGAGTTGTTGGTGATTATGGCTAGCCTTGGAAGCAATTTTGGGGAACCTCTTCTCATTTTTGTAGTTTATTTTTTCTTGTAGATTTAAGGCATAACCATGACTTTGGACTCACTGGGGGAGGGTAGCTTCTATGAGGAGGATAAAATAGGATGCATTTCCTTGAATAGTAATATTACAAATTATAAAATTACTTTTCTTTTGCTTATCCTTCTCCAAAAAAAATTAGAGATATTTCATCACCAAGCTTCACATCGTATAAGATAAAAAGAGTGATAAAAGTATCAAATATGAATATTTTTCTGTCACATATCTAAAGGTTTGCTAATTTATAATTTTTTCCAAGTTCATCATAAGTGGTTCACCCTCCATTTATTTCAATACCATAATTCCAATTGAGCTTAGGAGGAATATGGATTCCAAAATATTTAAATGAAAGATATTTATTATTGATTACCAATTTTATATGTAAATAATTAATATAAATATAAATATTTATTATAAAGAAACACAAACATTTTTAATATCCAGTAGAAAATAAAAAAAAATAAAAAATAAAAAATAAAAAAACATATTTCTTATATAAATTGTGGAGAAGATTTATGTAAAAATATGTATAGCTCTAGAAGTTTGAGTTTCCTAAGGATACAAGCATAGTTTTATTACAAGTCTTGTTGTTTAGGAGGTTCTTAAATGGAGATTGAAAAGTGAAACTATTATTATATCAAATTACTATATTAATGTATGTAACATCCCTCGTGAAAAGTTAATGTTGGTAAATAGTAAAAGTAGTTTTGAACAAAGACCTTATTTGAAATATATATAACTCTGTTGCTAGTGTTTGATAATTAAAGAATTGTGTTAACATTATTTGATTTGAAATATGATTAATCATGACCAATAACTGTGGAGGCAGTTAAAAATAAAACCCTAACTACCTTCAGGAGGTAGTTGAGTCCCCAGAGGAAAAGGGGAAGGATTTGCCAAGTCTGGTAAGGATCAGATGGCAGGAATGAGGTTATGCTATGTCTGGTTATGATCAGATGGCATAGGAAAAAGGAAGGATTTTCCTGTATGCGCTATGTCTGGTTAGGACCAGATAGCGAGATCTGGTAAAAAACCAGAGAAACTGCAGCCAAGAGGGCCTGCAAGTGCTTGGGGGTGGAAGATAGTGAAGAGTCTTCCTACGGACGGGTGGATTGACAAGCATTACAAGTAGGTTTGCAAAGAAGCAGGTATGGCCTACTATGTATATATTTATTTACTGAGATGTCTCTTGTATTGTCCTGTGCTAAGAAGATATATTGTTCTGTGCTAAGAAGATAGATACAGTGGAAAACATTTGACTGTTATTCTTTAATAGAAAATGAGAAAAGAACATTAGCTGCTGTAGTATAGACAGAGACCGAACACACTTGCATTCTGAAGAAACGAACATTAAACCCTTGCATTCCTCATTTGGAAATAACAATAGAAAAACAGAATAATCAGGTCATTGCTACTTCAGCGATAGCAAGAAATACGAACAGAGGTAATGCTGTAAACCCTCTACTTACTGTACATGTCGAAGAAAAGAATTGGAATTCTATACGAACAGAAAGAATCGAAAAAGAAATGAACAGACATTCTTTGCAGAAAATTGTATTATGCACCTAAAAGCATAACATATATTCATAAGGTGGGACTGGTATGTTCCGCAAACCAAATGTATATAGATAAGTTGTTTCATTATTCAAATAAAGTAAAGAAACATATATATATGTTAAACCCCGGTCAGGAGGACCGCGAGAATCTCAGAGAGTGAGAACAGAACCACACTGTAACATTCGCATGCGCGGATTAAATACACAGATATACGCATTCACGATTAATAACTCAAACAAAAAGTAGGTATGCCGAGGAATGCATGGTAACCGTGGTTACATGCATTCTCAGCCAAGCTTTCTAGTAAACCCTCACACAGAATAAGTTACTCTAGCTGGGCTGAAGCTTGTGCTAGCCAGCAAGGGCGCCATAGTCGAAACATAACAATAAGAATTCATCATTAAACGGAAATACAATAACAGAAAATTTTACTCAGCGGAAAAATATTGCAAGTCAAACTTGAAACTGTAAATAAAATCCATCTGAGGAGACGGTTAATCAAATAGAAACATTATGAACAAAATCGAACTTACGGGGTTACCCGCATCTTATATATATAATATCTTAACAAGTTTAAGCCAGAATCAAACTATAGTTCAGTCCACGACCACAGTCTGCAAAGAGAATAAGCCTCATGGCTAAAGACTAGATATACATGCTAAATAACTCAAGATTAAATAATCGAAGCTCAGCACGCAGTGCTTCCCGACAGTGGTGTTCCGCCTAAGCAGGGCAAGAAACCTGACTGTTGTCCAAAAAGAGCCCTGGAATTGTGCAGGGACCGAACCTGAATAGATAATGACTGATATCCCTGCTCAAGGGAGGAAGGGTTCAGTCATTGCTTCGAATGAAGTGAATGTAGGAATTCACGACAGTATTTAACATACCTGGTAATGGGTTGTCGGCAAAGTGTAGAAACCTCGTGCCTTCAATGTTCGGCGATGAGCCATTTACCTGAAAACACCATTCTTTAATAGATTTAGAACCTGTGAAAGATATGAAAGGTCTGTAACAAATAAAAAGGGAAAATTAATACAGCATATTACCAGATTGGAATCGTTGAAGCGATGTAAACCGTAACTGTAAGCGGGGAAAAAGACCCATCGAACACCATAGCCGCATACCTGAATCGAAGCACGGTATTGACGGCAGCTGAAAGGTTTGCGAAATACACACAATGTTACAGAGCTGCAGCGACACAACTCATGCACAAATGAAAATTAGAATCCGACAGAAGGGGAGACCTGTCATTAAATATCTTATTTCCTTTTACCGTTTCGTGGCATTCTCCCATCCATCGATTTGCCATGAGCCCTGATCGCCTTTCGATAGCCGGTGGGCATCGAAAACCTTTGGGCGCGAAAATAACATTACCCGAGGTGTCAGGCCGTAAACACTTGGAGCACCGGGCACACATGGCCGAATGCCATCGAGCCGTTTATCCTCCCAGATGGACGACGCTGGTTTGGACAACTGGTTCCCGATGCCGAGGCCGGACAAGTATAATAAAACTCAGAAACTTCGGGATATGAAATCCGAGTGGTGTAGCTGTTGCCATTAATACGTTATCGCAATCTGTGCAATGAATATGAATCGAAACATACATGGTAGCGGAACCTTTACAATGGTTTATGTAAAATGAACGTGAATATATGGCTTTATAACCTTTATGCAAATGAAAAATATATGTACAGGTTATTATTAAATGCATACGAGTATATGTATATCCACATATGTGTAGAGATTAAACTTTAAATCATGCCGCAGTATTGTATTTACATGAATATTAACGTGGAGAGATTGCATAGTCATCACAAGGTAATTAATACCGTGAACCATTTAAAAAAAAAAATTTACTTAGTATGAGAGTGTGACAAATTGGTATCAGAGCCCAGGTTTACAACTCTGTGACCTTTGGGAAAATTTCGAGTTATGCAGCAATATAAATATACAGTGTCATGACAAAAGTTGAGTGTGCTAAAAACAAATTATATCTGTTTAATGAGTTATTCTTAAGCAGGTAGCAGCAGAATGAGGAGAGCAAGTAGCGCTCCCCATGGACATTTGGATCAACCTGATAACATGAGACAACCTCAGGGAAATCCTGAGCTTTGGGTGCAACTGGGAGCAGAAGGCCGCAATGTTGATTCGACATTAATGAGGACAGTTCAGGAACTAAAGGACGAAATGGCCCGGTTGCGTGCAGATAACGCAAGATTAAATGTGGAACAGGAGAGGATTTTGAAAAGTTTATCCGATAAGCAACATCAACAACAGTCACATCCGAGGCCTGAACAGCCACGAATAACAGATGAACACAGCTATCACACTGAACAAGAGGAAGCAGAGGACAGAGCAGAGACGCGAGGAGAGAAGTCTGTCAATGCTTCTGAATATCAGACTCCAAAAAGACCACGGATGGAACTACAAGGGGAGTTTCGGAAGATTAAACCACCTCAATTCGATGGGGAATCAGAAGAAGCTGCAGAGGCGTGGCTAATTAATATGAATAAGTATTTTCAAGTATACGAATATGATCATCATCTTAAAGCAAGACTGGCTATATTCCAGCTGCAGGCCAAAGCCACACTATGGTGGGAGGAGGTCAAGATGGTGTGGGGAGTGAATGAGCAGGATGTGACCTGGGAAATGTTTCAAAGACATTTCAAGGAGAAGTACCTGACAAAACGCTTTTACGATGAAAAAGCGCGAGAATTCCATGATCTGCGGCTTGGACAACAGACCATTGACGAGTTCGTAACTAAATTCACATCCCTGCTTCGTTACGTGCCATATATTCGTGAGGAGAAGGCTAAGGTACAAAGGTTTGTTAGTAGCCTACCTCTGGCAATGCGAGAAAGAATAGAGTTTGATAATCCGAAGACGATGGATGAAGCCATTCGGAAGGCAAGACTATGTTATCAGCAAAACAAATCAAAAGGAGAAAATTCTGGGAAGCGTTGGACAGATAAGCGGGGCAGCAGAATGCCTATGGGAAGTAAGGGAGCTCGCAGCAGCTTTCAAAAAGGATTTTCGAAAGGAGCCAATACTAGAAATCCAACCAAAAATCAGAACAGATTCAAGCCTCCTGCAGAATCCAAATATAATGAACAGCAAGTTAGATTGGACAATGAAGGCTCAGCTAGACCACCTGTTCAGTGTTGGGGTTGTGGCGGACCCCATTATATTAAAAATTTCCCTCATCGGAAGGACAACGATCAGTTGTCCCAGATCTATGAAGCTTCAACAGTAGGAGATGTGGCTCGATCTATGCCCAGAATAAATGCAGCACTGGAGGATCGACAAGCTGATTACCAGCCAACGATGATAGAGTTTGAAGGTAAGATCTTTGATCGAACTGTTTCTATTTTAGTAGATCCAGGAGCTACTTTAAGCTATGTAAGTCCCAAAGTTGTGGAAAGCTGTGGTTTGCAAACCACTAAATTTAAAAGCCCTTGGCTAGTACAGCTGGCCACTGGGGCCAAAAGACGAGTACTAACTAAAGTCAGCAACTGTCCATTAAGGTTAGCTGGCCAAACAATAACAACTGAATTAAACGTACTCCCTCTTGGTTCCTATGATGTGCTAATAGGAATGGATTGGTTGGAACGGCGATGGTCTGTAATTAATTGTAAAACGAAAACAGTCTCTTACCGAGATGAACTGGGTATGGGAAAAGAGATTCAAGGCATCCAGAAACCAGTACAGATCCGGCCGATCACGGCCTCACAGCTGGTTAAATGTATCCGAAAGAAATGCCAGATTTATGCAGTACAAGTGGGGTATGCAGATTCTGTGGATAAGATTGCAACTGTTGAAAATATACCGGTAGTGCAAGATTTTGCAGATGTATTTCCTGAAGAAATTCCAGGGCTGCCGCCCAAAAGGGATTTAGACTTCACCATTGAGCTGATACCCGGAGCAGCCCCAGTGTCCCGGGCACCCTATCGGATGAGTGTGCCGGAGTTAACTGAGTTAAAAATGCAACTGCAAGAGCTGCTGGAAAAGAAGTATATCCGTCCCAGTGTCTCTCCTTGGGGAGCTCCTGTGCTATTTGTGAGGAAAAAAGATGGGACTCTGCGGATGTGCATAGACTATAGACAGCTGAACAAACTGACAGTTAAAAACAAATATCCACTACCCCGCATTGATGAGCTGTTTGATCAGGTAAAGGGGGCGACAATCTTCTCAAAGATCGATTTAAGATCGGGTTACCATCAAATCCGAATTAAAGATGAGGACATAGCCAAGACAACTTTTCGTACTCGTTACGGACACTACGAGTTTGTGGTACTGCCTTTTGGACTAACTAATGCACCCGCGACATTCATGTGTTTGATGAATAGTGTATTTCATCAATACCTAGATAAATTTGTATTGATCTTCATTGATGACATACTTATATACTCCCGGAATATCAAGGAGCATGAGGAACATCTGAGGATAGTGTTACAAACATTACGGGAGCATCAGTTATATGGTAAATTCAGCAAATGTGATTTTTACAAAGAACAGATCCAGTATTTGGGCCACATTATTACGAAGGAGGGTATAGCTGTAGACCCCGAAAAGATCAAAACTATAATGGAATGGCCAACACCCAAAGATGTAGCAGATATTCGATCCTTCATGGGGCTGGCTGGATATTATCGACGGTTTGTAGAAGGTTTTTCCAGAGTTGCCTACCCTATCACCTCCTTGCAAAAGAAGGGAAAAATATTTAAATGGACAGCAGACTGTCAACGGAGTTTTGAACAGCTCAAACATTTACTCACCACTGCACCTGTGTTGTGTGTGGCAGATCCCGAAAAGGAGTATGTAGTCTGCACAGATGCTAGTAAGGAGGGCGTGGGTGGAGTGCTAATGCAGGAAGGTAAAGTAATTGCATATGAATCCAGAAAGTTAAAAGAACATGAGCAGAAATATTCTGCCTATGATCTGGAATTAACCGCGGTAATTCATGCATTAAAGATGTGGCGCCATTATTTAGTGGGGAGAAAATTTTTACTGATGACGGATCACCACAGCTTGACTAGTTACTTTAGTCAACCAACTTTAAACGCAAGACAAGCAAGATGGGTGGACTTTTTGGGAAATTTCGATTTTGAAATTAAACACTTAAAGGGAAAAGAAAACAGAGTAGCGGATGCACTGAGCCGAAAGGTGCACTGCATTTATGAAATTGGTATTAGTCAAGGATGGTCCACCCTTGACAAGGAAATTGACGAGGCTGCTGCACAAGATCAGAATTACTTGCAAAAGAAGCAGTTGGTACAGAATTCAGATACCCGCTTAATTCAACAAGGGTACACCTTGAATGCAGCCGGAATTTTGTGCTATCAGAAGAAGATTTATGTACCCAATCAGAGCGGTATTAAAGAAAAGATTCTGGATGAATATCATAAGAGTCCTTATGCAGGACATCCTGGTTACCAGAAATTAATCACCTCGCTAAGGAAGGAGTACTACTGGCCAGGCATGAAAAAGGATGTGATAGAATACCTGGCGCGCTGTTTAGAGTGTC
Source organism: Pinus tabuliformis (assembly GCA_031772625.1). Taxonomy (NCBI): domain Eukaryota; kingdom Viridiplantae; phylum Streptophyta; class Pinopsida; order Pinales; family Pinaceae; genus Pinus; species Pinus tabuliformis. Next base: position 727,024,858 of record CM062806.1, on the reverse strand, counting down.
AACAGGTGAAGGCTGAACACCAGCACCCTACAGGATTACTACAGCCATTGCCCATACCAGAATGGAAATGGGAGACCATAACCATGGACTTTATTACCGGGTTGCCGAAATCCAAAAAGAACAATGATTCTATAATGGTGGTAGTGGATAAACTCAGCAAGTCAGCTCACTTCATACCAGTTCAATCCACTTATCGTGCAGCTCAAATCGCAAACATTTTCATGCAGAATATATTTAAACTTCATGGGCTGCCGAAAGTAATAATATCTGACCGTGATGTTAAGTTTACCTCAGTTTTTTGGAGGACCTTATTTGAAGGTCTAGGAACTCAATTGAACTTCAGCACCGCATATCATCCGCAAACTGACGGACAGACTGAGCGGGTGAATCAAGTAGTGGAAGACATGCTGAGGTCTTATGTGATGCAGCAACCTACACGATGGGAGGAGTATTTACACCTAGTGGAATTCGCTTATAACAATGGTTATCATGCATCTTTGAGGATGAGCCCATTCGAAGTGCTTTACGGCCGGAAATGCCGCACACCCTCCAGTTGGGGTGGACCGGAGGACAAATTTTTGCTGGGCCCTGAGATGTTGGAAGAAATGGAAGTCATGGTGAAAAAAGTTCGAGCTAATCTAAAGATGGCTCAGGACAGGCAGAAGAGTTTTGCAGACCGGAAGAGAACATTTAAAGAGTACCAAGTGGGTGAGCATGTGTACATCAGGATACGAGCGAGAAAAAGTACCCTTCAATGGAATGCTTGTGCCAAATTGGCACCGCGTTTTTGTGGACCATTCCAAATTCTGGCACGAGTAGGGCCGGTAGCTTACCAGCTCGCCCTGCCCAGCCATATTCGGGTTCATAATGTCTTCCATGTATCAGTTTTAAAGAGATATGTTTATGACCCTAGGCATATAATAAGTTGGCAGGACATTCAGGTAAGGGAAGACTGTTAATTATGTAAACTGAAATAGAATACTAGTAAGCAGCTAATCTGATTATTATGTGTTTCAGGTGGAACCGGAAGGAGAGTTCCTGGTCGAACCAGTGAACATATTAGATCGGAGAAGAGTCGAGCTGCGGAGAAAGGTCATCAGCCAGGTTAAAGTGCAGTGGCAGCACTTTGGGCCTGATGAGGCCACCTGGGAGAATGAACAGGTTATGAGGGATACTTATCCCAGATTGTTTTTGAATGAGCAACAACATCGGGACGATGTAGGCTTTCAGGAGGGGGAGATGTAACATCCCTCGTGAAAAGTTAATGTTGGTAAATAGTAAAAGTAATTTTGAACAAAGACCTTATTTGAAATATATATAACTCTGTTGCTAGTGTTTGATAATTAAAGAATTGTGTTAACATTATTTGATTTGAAATATGATTAATCATGACCAATAACTGTGGAGGCAGTTAAAAATAAAACCCTAACTACCTTCAGGAGGTAGTTGAGTCCCCAGAGGAAAAGGGGAAGGATTTGCCAAGTCTGGTAAGGATCAGATGGCAGGAATGAGGTTATGCTATGTCTGGTTATGATCAGATGGCATAGGAAAAAGGAAGGATTTTCCTGTATGCGCTATGTCTGGTTAGGACCAGATAGCGAGATCTGGTAAAAAACCAGAGAAACTACAGCCAAGAGGGCTTGCAAGTGCTTGGGGGTGGAAGATAGTGAAGAGTCTTCCTACGGATGGGTGGATTGACAAGCATTACAAGTAGGTTTGCAAAGAAGCAGGTATGGCCTACTATGTATATATTTATTTACTGAGATGTCTCTTGTATTGTCCTGTGCTAAGAAGATATATTGTTCTGTTCTAAGAAGATAGATACAGTGGAAAACATTTGACTGTAATTCTTTAATAGAAAATGAGAAAAGAACATTAGCTGCTGTAGTATAGACAGAGACCGAACACACTTGCATTCTGAAGAAACGAACATTAAACCCTTGCATTCCTCATTTGGAAATAACAGTAGAAAAACAGAATAATCAGGTCATTGCTACTTCAGCGATAGCAAGAAATATGAATAGAGGTAATGCTGTAAACCCTCTACTTACTGTACATGTCGAAGAAAAGAATTGGAATTCTATACGAACAGAAAGAATCGAAAAGAAATGAACAGACATTCTTTGCAGAAAATTGTATTATGCACCTAAAAGCATAACATATATTCATAAGGTGGGACTGGTATGTCCCGCAAACCAAATGTATATAGATAAACTGTTTCATTATTCAAATAAAGTAAAGAAACATATATATATGTTAAACCCCGGTCAGGAGGACCGCGAGAATCTCAGAGAGTGAGAACAGAACCACACTGTAACATTCGCATGCGCGGATTAAATACACAGATATACGCATTCACGATTAATAACTCAAACAAAAAGTAGGTATGCCGAGGAATGCATGGTAACCGTGGTTACATGCATTCTCAGCCAAGCTTTCTAGTAAACCCTCACACAGAATAAGTTACTCTAGCTGGGCTGAAGCTTGTGCTAGCCAGCAAGGGCGCCATAGTCGAAACATAACAATAAGAATTCATCATTAAACGGAAATACAATAATAGAAAATTTTACTCAGCGGAAAAATATTGCAAGTCAAACTTGAAACTGTAAATAAAATCCATCTGAGGAGACGGTTAATCAAATAGAAACATTATGAACAAAATCGAACTTACGGGGTTACCCGCATCTTATATATATAATATCTTAACAAGTTTAAGCCAGAATCAAACTATAGTTCAGTCCACGACCACTGTCTGCAAAGAGAATAAGCCTCATGGCTAAAGACTAGATATACATGCTAAATAACTCAAGATTAAATAATCGAAGCTCAGCACGCAGTGCTTCCCGACAGTGGTGTTCCGCCTAAGCAGGGCAAGAAACCTGACTGTTGTCCAGAAAGAGCCCTGGACTTGTGCAGGGACCGAACCTGAATAGATAATGACTGTTATCCCTGCTCAAGGGAGGAAGGGTTCAGTCATTGCTTCGAATGAAGTGAATGTAGGAATTCACGACAGTATTTAACATACCTGGTAATGGGCTGTCGGCAAAGTGTAGAAACCCCGTGCCTTCAATGTTCGGCGATGAGCCATTTACCTGAAAACACCATTCTTTAATAGATTTAGAACCTGTGAAAGATATGAAAGGTTTGTAACAAATAAAAATGGAAAATTAATACAGCATATTACCAGATTGGAATCGCTGAAGCGATGTAAACCGTAACTGTAAGCGGGGAAAAAGACCCACCGAACACCATAGCCGCATACCTGAATCGAAGCACGGTATTGACGGCAGCTGAAAGGTTTGCGAAATACACACAATGTTACAGAGCTGCAGCGACACAACTCATGCACAAATGAAAATTAGAATCCGACAGAAGGGGAGACCTGTCATTAAATATCCTATTTCCTTTTACCGTTTCGTGGCATTCTCCCATCCATCGATTTGCCATGAGCCCTGATCGCCGTTCGATAGCCGGTGGGCATCGAAAGCCTTTGGGCGCGAAAACAACATTACCCGAGGTGTCAGGCCGTAAACACTTGGAGCACCGGGCGCACATGGCCGAATGCCATCGAGCCGATTATCCTCCCAGATGGACGACGCTGGTTTGGACAACTGGTTCCCGATGCCGAGGCCGGACAAGTATAATAAAACTCAGAAACTTCGGGATATGAAATCCGAGTGGTGTAGCTGTTGCCATTAATACGTTATCGCAATCTGTGCAATGTATATGAATCGAAACATACATGGTAGCGGAACCTTTACAATGGTTTATGTAAAATGAACGTGAATATATGGCTTTATAACCCTTATGCAAATGAAAAATATATGTACATGTTATCATTAAATGCATACGAGTATATGTATATCCACATATGTGTAGAGATTAAACTTTAGATCATGCCGCAGTATTGTATTTACATGAATATTAACGTGGAGAGATCGCATAGTCATCACAAGGTAATTAATACCGTGAACCATTTAAAAAAAAAAAATTACTTAGTATGAGATTGTGACAATGTAATAATTTTTTTTAGACAAATGATATTTTTTTATTAAATTCATTGAAATATGTTTAAACGAGATAAAATTAAAAAAAATATAATGATGTTTTTACTTCATCAAATTTAAGGTTTAAAATTAGAGTTGTCATTCTATTCTAGCCATTCATTCAATTGATTACTTTGATTGAGTTAATAAACATCTACATTTTTTACACTCTTAGTTGAGCATCTCTTAGGAAATCATCACCACCACCATACATTTCCTATTCACAAAACCACTTCCTATGAGGGGTTATATGAAAAAATGAAACTAATTCATCCAATCACACCTCATGATTTGTATGTGTTCTTGAGAAAGCCAAGATCACACCCCCTCCTTCATCTAAGGAGTTTTTTTCTTTTGCAACACTTTTGGATCTAAAATGTTTCTTGTAATGCCCTTCTTTTCCACATCTCTAGTATAGATTTACTAACTTTCCTAGAGATTTCAATCTCCCTCTTAAGGACATATTTTTATTTCTATCCTATGAGCATATTCTTACATATAAGGCATCTTCATTCTAACTTTCCATATTCATTTCATCATAATAAATTTCAATGCTAAATTATGATTTCCAAATGTCGTTGCTCGAATTTCCTGTGGAGATAAGTTGGACAAGTTGGTTTCTTACACTAATTAGGTTGTATTGGAAATAACAATCTATACCTTGACATTGAACCAATAAGGGTCCCTATGCTCCTCAAGTTATCTTTTGTGTCATTTATGGGGAAAATACAAAGAGAATAAAAGGTTATATGAACATTGTATATACTCTTCAAGTTATATTTTATGTTAGTTTTGGGAAATTACAAAGAGAATAAAAACGTGTATACTCTTCAGGATATATTTTGTGTTAGTTCTGAGGAAAATATAAAGGAAAAAAATACAGATAAATAGTTGGATAAGTTGTCACTCAAATTCTATGAGTATCTATATATTAGTTGGAACATTTTCTGCTCTCCACATGTACCAAAATATCAATAATGAATAGCTTGAATAGACCAAAAAAGGTCGTCAGTCAAATCATTGAACACAGTGATGAATGTTCCTCCACCAAAAATGTTACACTTCTCGCTTGAGCAAGGAGATGGAAAGTAGTGTGTAAGCCGAAAAAGTGATTTTATCCTCCCAAAAAATGTGTCTTCTCTACCAAGCATATTCACATAAAAACACAATACACTGGGAATTGTCACAATTGCCTCCCACTAAGTAGTCAAATTACTTTTGTGAACATTACCTGCCAACACTTACAATATTGTTGTGAAAACATTATACTAGAAAATAAATAAAATTTATTTTAAACGATGTAGGCTTTCATAAATTTAGTGTAGTTTCATAAAGTTTTAGTTTTTGGAAGCACTTAATAATGAGCTTGGCCAAATTGTTGATTCCACTATTCCCAGTGGCTTCCCACTAAGTAGTCAACTAATTTTATCTACTAACATTTACATGTGACATTACTAACACGACCTCACAACGCCTGAAATTATAGTTATTAAAACATTGTACTGGGAAATAAATAAAATTTTCTTTAAAAGATGTCGTTTTTCATAAGGTAAGTGTGGTTTTGAAAAATTATAATCTTTTGGAAGATATTAATAATGAGGACGATATTTTATTCACTGATTCTTTTGAGGTTCCTCTAAGTACTTACTACATTCTTCTTTAGTCTCCAAGTTGCATAAGCCTTGATAATTTCAATATCACAATACAAATTCCAGAAATTTGGGAGAGGACTAGTTGTTTCTCACTAATATGCATTTGAGGTTCCGTCAAGTACCCATTATGCTCTTCTTGAGTCTTTTACATTTGTTAAGTTAACAATGTCCTAATAATTTCAATACCTCAATGCTGATATTCCCATACAATTGTGAGGTTTTTAGTTGGATGTGTCTTTGTGCTTTCCAAAATTGTAGCTTATAATTAAATATTGCCACAATCATCACTTAATCATGTAGGAAAAGATGTTAAAAGTATATTGGCATCAATAAAGCACACTTAGGTTTTGACTATCAATTTTTTGTATACCAAAATCCTCTAATATATAATTTTCTTGAATCTCCTTCAATGCAGATGTTTAAAATTCAGCATGGAAGTAATTTCCTAGTATTTTCTATTTTGCAATTTATCGAATCTCTCAAATGTGATGGGTTTCCATAAATATCATAAGATCTTAAAGATTTCAAATTTGTTATTCATATTGTTTTCCTTAGAAGATGGTCATTATATTTAGATGATAGCTTGCTTCAAGTGCTTCATATCTCCAACATGGTTATTTCTAGTGAGTTTTGACTCTTGAGAAGAAGTCAGAAGAAACCCAAAAGTGTGCAACCTACAACATTTAGTGGTTCAAAATGTTTGTAGTTACTGTGTCTGAACTCTAGGTCAATATACATGTTGACCCTAAAAAATGTTGTTCAATTTCTCTAATTATGTGTACTATACATCTTCCATCAATTTCTGGTTCAAATAATTAAGGGTGGGGTGGGTGCTTCCTATGTGAATGTTTGCTTCTTCTTTTCCCTTTAACTGTAGTTACTGTGTCTATATCACTTTGTACATTGGCCTTCAAAAAGTTGTTTGATTTCTCAATTATGTATTATATACATCTTCCCATCAGTTTTATGAATTGTTGAAGGGCAGTGTGGGTACTTCTTCTTTCAATGTTTGCTTGTTGTTGCCTCTTTGATTGCAAGAGGTTTGCATTGTTAGTTTTCTCCTTGCTTAAGTAGTATAGTTGTGCGTAGGTTGAAGCTAAAAGGGTTGTACCAAGGGATGGACAACAAAATGTTCAGAGGAATAATAATATGGTGGGACCTAGGACTAAGAAGATTTGTGTTGGTGGGTTAGCACCCAGTATTACTAATGATGACTTCAGAAAGTATTTTGAGCAGTTTGGTAATAAAATAGATGTAGTTGTAAGGCATGATCACATTACACAAACACATCATAGTTTTGGGTTTATTACTTAAGATTAAGAGGATACGGTGGACAAATTTCTTCAATAAATATTTCACCAGCTCGAGGAAAAGACTATGGAGGTGAAGTTGGTCATTCCCTAGGACATGTCTCCTAGAAATACAAGAGGTTATGTAAGATGTGGAGCTAGTTTTGGTGCACAATAGATGCAAAGCTATGAACCAAATCCTATTGGGGTTTATGGAGCATCCCTGCCTATTGCAGGTATTGGATATCTTCCATATGTTGCAACCCCTAGCTATGGACCTACTAGGTATGGAAGTACACCAGGGTATGGAACAAGTATGAATGGTGGATATGGTGTAACAACTAAAAAAAAATTGCTCAAACAAGGTTTAGTCTGAATCATTAAAATCCTATCAAAGTTGGCATTAATGAATTGGTATTGATTATTCTGATCCAACTCACTAAGATCTTGATAGACCCTTCTAACAAAGGATTAAACAATCTTGACACAAGTAAGTCTCTAATAATTTTTCTCATTTGTTTGTGATTAATTTAAGGTAAACCATGATCTTTTCATTTTTGGAGACTTTGTTTTGGACAAGTTCGAGCCACAGGGTCTTAACAAAGACAAGGCATGCAAAACAGAGGAAGATGGAGAACCGTTGTTAAAGCAGGCAATAACAGGGGATATTGGGAGAGTTCTGGAGGTAAAAGACCTTAGTGTGACATGTGGAGCTAAAAGAACAGGAATGATGGTGCTTGGATTGCTAAATTTGTATTGTGCATTGAGCTTTGTCTGTTGAGTAATCTCAAGTTCCTCATTGGGTTCAATTCGCAGGTGCAGCGCGGGCAGAGCGGACTGTTGTTGGTGGGAGTCAACGAATGATTAAACACACCCTAATTTGATTAAGCATGGACAACATGGCAAAGTGGCAGGTACAAATGCTAGCATGGTGACGCGGCGAGTCCCTCCCTTCGTTGATTCAGCATGGTGCATCCGGATCGCCTCAACATGGTGATGTCTTGTTTTTGGACTTATGACCATGGACTTAGACATTGAAATGACATGTCTACATCGCTTTTGGGTCCAACAAATAAATTAAGTGATATTTGTATCAACCATTAGACCTAGAAGTATTTATAAATGTAAAAGAAATAGTGAAACTCAAATTTAATATTGTTTAAAAGAAATCATAACTTTAAATTTCATTTGGTATATATGTGTGTGTGTGTGTGACTAGGAGGTAAAAGTAGACCATGAAAGTTACAACATCTAGCTTTAATACCAATTTGGGAAACATAAAGTGAATGGATTAGAGAATATATAAAATGATACAAAACTACTTTGAGAACCAACAAGTATTAGGGAAAAGAGAAAAAATTGAGTTTGATAAATTGGAATGAGGAAACATTAAAACATATAGCTATGATTCCACTCTAGAGGCAACAACCAAGTAGGAAAATTACAACCTTTCGCTTTGATATCAATTTATGAAGATAAATTGAACCCAAAAATGAAAATTAACATATAAATTTATTTTTATACTAAAAATATATATATACAAATTATAACAAAACAAAATTATGTCACAAAATATAAATAATAAATAAGAATATATAAGTCTTATCTTATCCAAACATCATATAAGAGTGTTATCATAACATAAATATGAACACAAATACTTAATACTTATATTATGAAATAGAATATCAACAAAATGATGGGATGACTTAAAACTTCAACACTTCTTCTGGAGAGCTAATTCTTTGAAAATTCAAGGTTGCACTTTCCAAATCCCTTCTAATGAATTCAACATTTACTTTTTAGACTCCTTGTGAAGACTTCATTCATCTATTTTCACTATTAATCCACTTTCCCTATGCTAAACTCCTAACTTTATGCATTATAAACTACGAAAGAAAAAACAAAAAGCTTTAAATAGTGAAAAAAATTATTTATCCACTTTTACAGATACCTAATTTTATGCATTATGACCCACCAAAACAAAAACAAAAGACTTTACAAAAGAGTTTAGAGAGTGAAGAATCTTATTCATTCACATTCAATGTACACAAGGTTTAACTTTTTACATGATAACCCACCAAAGAAATACAAAAATACTTTAGATAGTGGAAAATACTTTAGCTCCTAACTTATGCATTATAAACTACGAAAGGAAAAACAAAACGCTTTAGTGAAAAAGTTAATTTATCCACTTTTACAGATACCTAACTTTATGCATTATAACCCACCAAAACAAAAACAAAAAACTTTACAGAAAAACTTTAGATAGTGAAGAATCTTATTCATTCACATTCAATGTACACAATGTTTAACTTTTTACATGATAACCCACCACCGAAATACTTTGGTTGTTGAAGATGCCTAACTTTCCACGTAATGAATTACCCTTAAAAAAAAAAATAATATAAAATCTTATTCATCCATTTTAACTTTCCATGTAATGAATTACACTAAAAAAATATATATAAAATAATGAATATCAAAATGCTAAAAAAAAAACTCAAAAAACATGACACCACCACTAAGGAAGAAAGAAGGAAGAAAAAACAAGAAAAAACAAAGAACTTTACCTACTCAATGGTGACAAGACCCAACAAAAACCTCAAAAAAAAAAAACAAGAATTTTTTTTTTAAATATGAGAAAAACTTTATCAACGAAATTTCAAACACTATTTGAAATTAGAGAATATCAAAATATAGATATATAGAGAGGAGGGCAAGACACCACCCAGTGCCTGCGCAATATTTTCGGCGCTAACACATCATTCGGATCAATTTCAGCTCTAGATTGTCATGACTCATCATCGCTGGAAGATGGAACACCCGTCCTGCACTTTGTTGAGTGGCCTCTCCAAACCAGTGTCCTTGGCGGCCCTCCGTGTTGATGCCATCATGACAGTGCCCTTGGCGGCCAGTGTCCTTGACGGCCCTCCGTGTTGATGCCATCATGACAGTTCCCTTGGCGGCCAGTGTCCTTGACGGCCTCCTGTGTTGATGCCGGGCCGGTGGCCAATGAGCGTTGCCGCCAAAGTCGATTGTCCTTGTGTCAGGCTGCATTTATGTTTCAATGATTATCACCATGGCCTGGCCAATGAGCGTTGCCGCCAAAGTCGATTGTCTTGTTTTCTGACTTATTATCACCATGGACTTCGACATTCGAATGACATGTCTACGTGGTCTTTGGTCCAGCAAATAAATTAAGTAATAATTGTAATATTGGGCTCTGAAATTTGACATTGAGGTCAAAGGGACAGCTAAAGCCTTCGTACGAATCCGCTGGGAAGCAACTTGACATAACGCAGAGAATTAATCATTCATACGAAACAACTTGACTTGCACGAAATGAATTAATCATGTTTGTTCTCCCAGCGAGCCGTGCCCACTTGCTTTTCAATCCACATTAATATCTAACAACTAACAGTTTACGAATTATTGGTCTCATTTCTGATGGAATACTGATCCAAAGCGGGGGGACTATTCAAAAACCGAGTGCTAGAGTTTAAAGAACTAATGACCGTAGGGTTTTGGAATGTCCCATGTTTTAGGGAAAATCATGCTGGACAGGTAATCTTCCGAAGTTTGAGTCTATGTAATTTAATCTTAAACGAGAAGAAATTAAAAAGAAATGAGTGCAAGCAGTTTGTGTCCACAATTTTTTACAAGGGAAAACTCATCACAATCTATCCGTAAATATTTTAATTTCTTTTATTGTGAGAGAGGTTGTATTTGTATTTAAATTTTATAGAACCAGTGTATTTCTAAAGGGAGATTGAATGGGTAGAGATTCATTTAATCAATAGTTATCTTTACTTTTAATTGTAATTGTTAAATTTTAAATTTATACGAAAATTAATTATCTCAATAATCTTTCTACTTAAATTTTTGTACACCAGTAACTTTCAGTAAATATGTTTATTTATCTGAATATAAAGGTGTAAAGTTGCTTAGTCTTTCAAGATTACCATATTATATTGTAACAAATATTTTTAAATTTAATTTCAATTTGGGTTTAGGATATGTGTTTTAATTCAAATGTAATGATATTTTTAGCCAAGACCTGGCCTCTTATGTTATTCTAACATGAGTTGTTAGTGGTTATGGCTAGCCTTGGAAGCAATTTTGGGGAACCTCTTGTCATTCATGTAGTTTATTTTTTTCTTGTGGATTTAAGGCATAATCATGACTTTGGACTCACTGTGGAGAGGGTAGCTTTTATGAGGAGGGTAAAATAGGGTGCATTTATTTGAATAGTAATATTACAAATTATAAAATTACTTTTCTTCTGAGTATCCTTCTCCAAAAAAATTTAGAGATGTTTCATCACCAAGCTTCACAATGTATAAGATAAAAAGAGTGATAAAAGTATCAAATATGAATATTTTTCTATCACATTCTAAAGGTTTGCTAATTTACAATTTTTTTCAAGTTCATCATAAGTCGTTCACCCTCCATTTATTTCAATACTATAATTCCAATTGAGCTTAGGAGGAATATGGATTCCAAAATATTTAAATGAAAGACATTTATTATTGATTACCAATTTTATATGTAAATAATTAATATAAATATAAACATTTATTATAAAGAAACACAAACATTTTTAATGTCCAGGAAAAAAAACATATTTCTTATATAAATTGTGGAGAAGATCTATGTAAAAATATGTATAGCTCTAGAAGTTTGAGTTTCCCAAGGATACAAGCATAGTTTTATTACAAGTCTTCTTGTTTAAGAGGTTCTTAAATGGAGATTGAAAAAAGAAACTATTATTATATCAAATTACTATATTAAAATCAGAGTTGTTATTCTATTCTAGCCATTCATTCAATTGATTACTTTGATTGAGTTAATAAACATCTACATTTTTTATACTCTTAGTTGAGCAACCAATCTTAAGAGGATCTTCAAAATAAGTAGTTCTACAATATTGTTTGTAACATCTCCTAAACCAATCTTAAATAGGATTTTATGTGTACCATTAAGGAAAATAGCACCACCAACTCCTCCTTTTGGGGAGATTACCTTGACTTCCATTGTCAAAGTACCCCCAAGCCCCTATTTTGTTAATTTTAGCATGGGACAAGTATCTCATTACAAGGGTTTGCATCTCGGATTTTAAATATGCAAAAATGGATTTAACGTGAGAAGCACATTGGATGAGAAGGATATCGATGTTCTCCAATATCCTTGCATTTCTTGCTAACCAAATGTCCCATGAAGTTATTGAAGGTAATCATTTCAACACTTTACTCTAGATTTTGCACCAATGTGTGAGAATTTCTTCAACATATTACCCTTCGCATTATTTTTTTATCCTTATAGAGAGAATATATTATAAAAAATAAACATGGAAATTGTTTCTTTATAATATATTAATTGATTTTTCAAAGGACAATTTTTCATTCGTGATTTTTTTTTCGTCTAATATCATGACATCCTCAAGTAAATGAATTACCACATCTATGCCACATTTAATTTTTCTTGATCCTCTTGCAATCTTCTTTCTTTTCAGTCCATGCCCAAACTATCATATCAATTGGAAGAGATTAAAGTTATTTTTCATGGGGATTTGGTACCTGATATTGGTTGAATACTTTTGTTATACCTTTCCCTAAACTAGGCAGGTAGTAGTCAACCTTAACATGAAGAGTCTTACTAAGATGCTGAAGAACCTCAACTGTGGACCTCAAAATGATTTCTAGTGTGGGCCTAGGACATATTCTTATGTAGGCCCTATGTTGTGGTTTAACCATGGAATCCACTATACTAGGTTGGATATACCTTACAATGGTAATACCATTGCTACTCAAATCATCCTACAAGTTTCCATTTAGCACACTATTTTTGCACATGCATCGCTCATCTTGCTTACAGAAAAAATAAATATTTTGGCCAATTGTGGGATGTGCAAAATGTCAAAGAGTGTTTTAATCCTTTCATCCATGAGTTCCAACTTAAATTTTGCTTGTCCTATGATTCTATTTTTTGAGTCATCTCTTAGGAAAACATCACCACCATCATACATTTCCTATTCACAAAACCACTTCCTATGAGGGGTTATATGAAAAAATGCAACTAATTCATCCAATCACACCTCATGATCTGTATGTGTTCTTGAGAAAGCCAATAACACACCCCCTCCTTCATCTAAGGAGGTTTTCTCTTTTGTAGAAGGAGCATTAATGGATCCCTTCCCTTTTTCAACACTTTTGGATCTAAAATGTTTCTTGTAATGCCCTTCTTTTCCACATCTCTAGTATATATTTACTAACTTTCCTAGAGATTTCAGTCTCCCTCTTAAGGACATATTTTTATTTCTATCCTATTAGCGTATTCTTACATATAATGCATCTTCATTATAACTTTACATATTCATTTCATCAAAACTTAAAGTAATGGTTTTTCTACAAGTTATGAATATCACTAAATGAGATGTTCATGTATTCTGAGAAGTGCTTCATATTGTTATCAATGGATATATTAGCATTTCTACCGAAGTCCCAAAGATTGCTAATGTTAATGTATTATGAAAAGTGCTTCAAATCATTATCAATTATGTTTTAATAAATTTCAATGCTAAATTATGATTTCCACATGTCGTTGCTCGAATTTACTGTGGAGATAAGTTGGACAAGTTGGTTTCTCACACTAATCAGGTTGTATTGGAAATAGAAATCTATACCTTGACACTGAACCAATAAGGGTCCCTATGCTCCTCAAAGTTATATTTTGTGTCAGTTTTGAGGAAAATCCAAAGAGAATAAAAGGTTATAAGAACATTTTATATGCTCTTCAAGTTATATTTTGTGTTAGTTTTGGGAAATTACAAAGAGAATAAAAAAGTATATACTCTTCAAGATATATTTTGTGTTAGTTTTGAGGAAAATATAAAGGAAAAAGTTACAAATAAATAGTTGGATAAGTAGTCACTCAAATTCTAGGATTATCTATATTTTAGTTGGAACATTTTCTACTCTCCATATGTACCAAAATACCAATAATGAATAGCTTGAATAGACCAAACAAGGTCGTTAGTCAACTCATTGAACACAATGATGAATATTCCTCCATAAAAAATGTTACACTTCTTGCTTGAGCAAGGAGATGGAAAGTAGTGTGTAAGCCAAAAAAGTGATTTTATCCTCCCAAAAAATGTTTCTTCTCCACCAACCACATTGACATAAAAACACAATACACTGGGAATCGTCACAATTGCCTCCCACTAAGTAGTCAACTGAATTCTGTCAACATTACCTGCCAACACTTACATGTGACGTTACTATCGACACCTAGCAACACCTGACAATATTGTTGTGAAAACATTATACTATAAAATAAATAAAATTTGTTTTAAACGATGTATGCTTTCATAAATTTAGTGTAGTTTCATAAAGTTTTAGTTTTTGCAAGCGCTTAATAATGAGCTTGGCCAAATTGTTGATTTTTCGTTATTCACAGTGGCTTCCCACTAAGTAGTCAACAAATTTTATCTACTAACATTTACATGTGACATTACTAACACCACCTCGCAATTCCTGAAATTATAGTTATCAAAACATTGTACTGGGAAATAAATAAAATTTTCTTTCAAAAGATGTAGTTTTTCCTAAGGTAAGTGTGGTTTTGAAAAATTATAATTTTTTGAAAGATCTTAATAATGAGGACGAGATTTTATTCATTGATTCTTTTGAGGTTCCTCTAAGTACTTATTACATTCTTCTTTAGTCTCCAAGTTGCATAAGCCTTGATAATTTCAATACAACAATTCTAATTTCAAAAATTTGAGAGAGGACTAGTTGTTTCTCACTAAGATGCATTTGAGGTTATGTCAAGTACCCATTACGATCTTCTTGAGTCTTCAAATTGCATTTGTTAAGTTTAAAAGGTCCTCATAATTTCAATACCTCAATGTTGATATTCCCAGAAATATGTGAGGTTTTTAGTTGGTTGTGTCTCTGTGCTTTCCAAAATTGTACCTTATAATTAAATCTTTCCACAATCATCACTTAATCATGTAGGAAAAGATGTTAAAAGTATATTGGCATAAATAAAACACACTTAGGTTTTGACTATCAATTTTTTGTATACCAAAATCCTCAAATATATAATTTTCTTGAATCTCCTTCAATGTAGATGTTTAAAATTCATTATGGAAGTACTTTCCTAGTGTTTTACGTTTTTGAATTTATTGAATCTCCTAGATGTGATTGGTTTCCATAAATATCATGAGATCCCAAAGATTTCAAATTTTCTATTGATATTATTTTCCTCAGAAGTTAGTCATTGTATTTATATGATAGCTTGCTTCAAGTGCTTCATATCTCCAACATGGTTATTTATAGTGAGTTTTGACTCTTGAGAAGCAGTCAGAAGCAACCCAAAAGTGTGCTACCTACACCATTTAGTGGTTTAAAAGGTTTGTAGTTACCGTGTCTAGACTTTAGGTCAATATGCATGTTGACCCTAAAAAATTTTGTTCAGTTTCTCTAATTATGTGTACTATACATCTTCCATCCATTTTTGTTTCAATTAATGAAGTGTGGGGTGGGTGCTTCCTACGTGAATGTTTTCTTCTTCTTGGCTCTTTAGCTATAGTTACTTTGTCTATATCACTATGTTCATTGGCTTTCAAAAAGTTGTTTGATTTCTCAATTTTGTGTTATATACATCTTCCCATCAGTTTTATGAATTGTTGAAGGGAAGTGTGGGTACTTCCTCTTTCAATGTTTGCTTGTTGTTTCTTCTTTGATTGCAAGAGGTGTGCATGGTTAGTTTTTTCCTTTCTTAAGTAGTATAGTTGTCCATAGGTTGAAGCTAAAAGGGTTGTACCAAGGGATGAATAACAAAATGTTCATAGGAATAGTAATATGGCAGTACCTAGGGCTAAGAAGATTTTTGTTGGTGGGTTAACACCCCATGTTACTAAGGATGACTTCAAAAGGTATTTTGAGCAGTTTGGTAATACAACAAATGTAGTTGTAAGGTATGATCACACTACATAAACACATCATGGTTTTGGGTTTATTACTTATGATTCAGAGGATGCAGTGACAAATTTATTCAACAAATATTCCACCAGCTCAAGGAAAAGACTATGGAGGTGAAGTTGGTCATTCCCAAGGACATGTCTCCAGGAAATACAAGAGGTTCTACAGGACATGGAGCTAATTTTTGTGCACAATATATGCAAAGCTATGGACCAACTCTTATTGGGGTTTATGGAGCACGCTTGCCTATTGCAGGTACTGGATATGATCCATATGTTGCAGCCCCCAGCTATGGACCTTCTAGGTATGGAAGTACACCAGGGTATGGGACAAGTATGAATTGTGGATATGGTGCAATGCCTAAAAAACATTGCTTCAGTAAGGTTTAGTCTGAACCATTAAACTCCTATCAAAGTTGGAATTAGTGAATTGGTATTGATTTTTCTGATCCAACTCACTAAGATCTGGATATACCCTTCTAACAAAGGATTAAACAATCCTGACATGGGTAAGTCTCTAATAATATTTCTCATTTGTTTGTGATTAATTTGAGGGTAAACCGCAATATTTTCATTTTTGGATGCTTTGTTTTGGAAAAGTTCGGGTCACAGGTGCTTAACAAAGACAGGGCATGTAGAACAGAGGAAGATGGAGAACCATGGTTAAAGAAGGAAATAACAGGGGATATTGGAAGAGTTATGGAGGCAAATACCTCAGAGTGATGTGCGGAGCTGAAAGAACAGGAATGACAGTGCTTGGTCTGATGGATGTTTACTGTGTGTTGAGCTCTATCTGTCGGAAAATCTCAGGTTCCTCGCTAGGTTCGATTCGCAGGTGCAGCGTGGGCAGATGATAGGTACCATGGACTTTGACTTATTATGTACCAATGATCCTAGCATGAGGAATAAGTGCCTATATCATCCCTTTCTTGTTGTAATAGCCTCAGGTCAAAATTTCGTGTAACAAAGAATAATAAAGGAGTAATAAGACTAAGGTCATGGGACATGTATTCCAAGCCGAATGTTGGGTAGAAATCTATATTGGGCATCACTTGTTTATTATTATGGATAAGAAAATTGGTAAAGGCATTTGAAAAGGAAAAGAGGAATTAAGTGGAATTTATTTATGAAAATAAATGAAAATAGGAGAAATGGGAGATGAAGAGTCACATATTTGCATGAGAAGGAAAATTAACGAAAATGAAGAAAAAGAGAGCCATCAACGATAAAGAGGATTTTGAGGATCAATTCACAACTTTTGTTGGTTTGGCTTTTGTCAGTTTAGTTTTGGATCTATCTTCTATTCTCTCATACTCTTGCAGGCGTTTTCTTTTGATGAGTGATCACAGTGGGATGAGATACTTGTTTCACCAACCTAATCTGAAAGAGTCTAACTTTGAGAACATGTGCATTAAGGGTTGCATATGCTCTTACCAAAAGAGTGTAGGTAAATCACATTGCAACTATTAGCTCATATGGGATAGATTTGCAGGAGAGGATCTTGCAGGTAGCGAAGCAGGATGAAAAGTACCATGGACTTGGACTTTTTATGCCTACACAGTTTTTTGGTCCAACAAATAAAAAATGAGAAGAAATTAAAAAAACTGAGTGCAAGCAATTTTGGTCCACATTTTTTTACAATGGAAAACCCCATCACAATCTATCCATAAATATTTTAATTTCCTTTATTGTGAGAGATTTTGTATTTATATTTGGATTTGATAGAACGAGTATGTTTATAAATAATTCGAAGGGAGATTGAATGGGTAGAGATTCATTTAATCAATTGTTATCTTTACTTTTAATTGTAATTGTTCAATTTTAAATTCATAAGAAAAATAACTTTTAAATTTTGCCTATTTAAATTTTGTAGAGCAGTAACTTTTAGTAAATATGTTTATTTCGTTGAATATAAAGAATGTGAAAAGTTGCTTATTATTTAAAATTAAATTTGAAACTTCAACCATTTAAGTTTATATTTATGTTAAATTAACTTTACATAAATTTTAAGATTAGCAAATATTGGTAAAAAATATTCTTTACTTAAGTGAATATGATAAACTTGAAAATATTTCTATGAATATAATTATATACATCCATAACATATGAAAATATTTATATGGATATAATTGCTTACATTCATAACTTTTTAATGGATGAAAAAGTAGAAAATTCCCTTAATACATAGTCTTGTTTAATGTTTAACATAATTTTTTTTAGGTTTGATGCCAAGAAACATTCATCATTAGCAATTTAGTAGAAATTCCAAAAATATTAAAGGTAAATTCCTTGATTTTATTGACCATCACCCAATTGTTCAAATGCAACTCACATCCATAAAAACCCTTGCCAAGAGTTTCTTTCACGAATTGATGTAGATGGACATTTACCAATGATTTAATTTATATAACTACCTTAGTAATTAATTAATGTAATATATTGAATTGATGATGTTAATTATCATCGAGTTTTTGAGATTATAATTAGTTTATAGAAACTTAAAAGAGGTAAAGAATACATCAATTCTTTTAAAATCTTATTTCTAGGCCAAAAAAAAGTCTTTCAAGATTACCATATTATATTGTAACAAATATTTTTAAATTGAATATTAATTTGGGTTTAGGATAGGTGTTTTAATTCAAATGTAATGATATTTTTAGCCAAGACCTAGCCTCTTGTGTCATCCTAGAATGAGTGGTTAGTGATTATGGTTAGACTTGGAAGCAATTTTGGGGAACCTCTTGTCATTCATGTTGTTTATTTTTTCCTGCACATTTAAGACCTAAATGTAGGTTTTAACTCCATACAGAAATTACCTGCATATGAATTCTAAAACACAAAAAATAAACAATGCAAAAGCATAACACATAAAACACATATACACAAAGATTTTACCACTGGATCCCAAAACCGGGTTACCAGCTTGATTTTTCATTATATTCCTTTCAATGTTACAATACATATTTATACATGCTGAAGCATCCAATACCATGGACCGAAAACCACCACGTCCAAAACCATGGACCGAAAGCCATAGGCAGGTTCGCCCAACCTAATATAGGGTCCAAAAAAAATTTCCCGAGGCACTGCCCCGGACCCTGTAGAGGGGGGCTACCCGCCCCCCTCAAACTCCCCTATGGCCCTCCCGCTGCGCAATCAGTGCAACAATGGGGGGGCTCTGGCCCCCCTCTAACCCCCTGGTTCACTACGTAGGTTAGTCGTGGAAATAATATAACACAACCAAACAATCTCCCACTTGTTGTTTTCTTTCCACAGGGGGCCATAGGAGAGCTTAGTCATTTTTTCAGCCTTAAAACGCCCATTGTTTCTCTACACCAGGAGAACTTCTCAGAGCTCACAGATTTTGTCAATGCATCTGCAGTATTCTTCAAAGTGTTCACCTTTACCAGCAACACCTTTTTGTCTTCTATCATATCCATCACAAAGTGACACTGAACATCAATGTGCTTTGTCTTTGAATGATAAGCAAGGTTCTTTGCCAAGAAAATTGCACTTTTGCTGTCACAGTCTATCCTTATAGCTCCCTGTACTAACCCCATACCTAAACACAATCTCTGCAACCAAACTGCTTCCTTGCTTGCATGAGTGGCTGCCATGTATTTTGCCTCTATAGTTGATAGTGCCACTACAGATTGTTTCTTACTCATCCAACTGACTGCACCTCCAAATATGTTAAACACATACCCACTTGTAGATCTTCTCTGATCTAAATCTCTAGTCCAGTCTGCATCAACAAAGCCACGAATATCCAACGCTCTATCCAATCCTGGTCTTCCTTGGTAGCACAAACTATAATCATTAGTGCCACGCAAATACCTAAAAACCCGCTTCACTGTTGTCCAGTGCTCCTTCCCTGGTTTTGACATAAACCTACTCAATACTCCCACTGCATGTGCAATGTATGGTCTAGTACAGACCATTGCATACATCAGGGTACTGACTGCACTTGCATATGGAACACAGGACATATCCTCTTCCTCTTCTTGTATCTTGGGACACTGTTCAGCAGATAACTTTACACCTACAGGAATAGGAACCTTCACTGGTTTACTATCTTGCATATTAAACCTCTGCAATATTGTCTTGACATACTTCCTCTGGTTTAACCAGAGCTTCCTCTTTGCCTGATCTCTTTTAATTTCCATGCCCAAAATATAGTTTGCAGCACCAAGATCTTTCATGTCGAATTTGGAGGACAATTGGGTCTTCAAATCCTAGATAATTTCTTTGTCATTTCCAACCAGCAACATATCATCCACATACAAGACTAAATAAATAACACGGTCACCAATTAATTTAAAATACACAGAGTGATTTTCTTTGCTTCTGGTGAAGCCAACCATGGCTTTGGACTCACTAGGGAGAGGGTAGCTTTTATGAGGAGGATAAAATAGGGTGCATTGCTTTGAATAGTAATATTATAAATTATAAAATTAGTTTCCTTTTCTTTTGCTTATCCTTCTCCAAAAAAATTTAGAGATATTTCATCACCAAGCTTCACATCGTATAAGATAAAAAGAGTGATAAAAATATCAAATATGAATATTTTTCTATCACATGTCTAAAGGTTCGCTAACTTATAATTTTTTCAAGCTCATAATAAGTTGTTCACCCTCTATCTATTTCAATACTATAATTCCAATTGAGCTTAGGAGGAATATGGATTCCAAAATATTTAAATGAACGATATTTATTGATTATCAATTTCATATGTAAATAATTAATATAAATATAAACATTTATTATAAAGAAACACAAACATTTTTAATGTCCCGTGGAGAAGAAAAAGGAAAAATAAAAAAATAAAAAAACATATTTCTTATATAAATTGTGGAGAAGATCTTTGTAAAAATATGTATATCTCTATAAGTTTGAGTTTCTTAAGGATACAAACATAGTTTTATTACGAGTCTCGTTGTTTAGGAGGTTCTAAAATGGAGATTGAAAAAAGAAATTATTATTATAGCAAATTACTATATTAATGTAACAATTGTTTTTAGACAAATGATATTTCTTTATTAAATTCATTTAAATATGTTTAAAGTAGATAAAGTTAAAAAAAATATAATGATGTTTTTACTTCATCAAATTCAAGGTTTAAAATCAGAGTTGTCATTCTATTCTAGCCATTCATTCAATTGATTACTTTGATTGAGTTAATAAACATCTATATTTTCTATACTCTTACTTGCACAACCAATCTTAAGAGGATCTTCAAAATAAATAGTTCTACAATATTATTTGTACCATCTCC
Source organism: Pinus tabuliformis (assembly GCA_031772625.1). Lineage (NCBI taxonomy): Eukaryota > Viridiplantae > Streptophyta > Pinopsida > Pinales > Pinaceae > Pinus > Pinus tabuliformis. The sequence goes on along the minus strand of CM062806.1, from coordinate 727,003,607 downwards.
TAAACCAATATTAAATAGGATTTTATGTGTACCATTAAGGAAAATAACACCACCAACTCCTCCTTTTGGGGAGATTACCTTGACTTCCATTGTCAAAGTACCCCCAAGCCCCTATTTTGTTAATTTTAGCATGGGACAAGTATCTCATTACAAGGGTTTGCATCCCGGATTTGAAATATGAAAAAATAGATTTAACGTGAGAAGCACATTGGATGAGAAGGATATCCATGTTCTCAAATATCCTTGCATTTCTAGCTAACCAAATGTCCCATGAAGTTATTGAAGGTAGGCATTTCAACACTTTGCTCTAGATTTTGCACCAATGTGCAAGAAATTCTTCAACATATTACCCTTCGCATTAGTTTTTTATCCTTATATAGAGAATACATTATAAAAAATAAACATGGAAATTGTTTCTTCATAATATATTAATTGATTTTCCAAAAGACAATTTTTCATTCATGATTTTTTCCTTCTAATCTCATGACATCCTCAAGTAGATGAATTAAAACATCTATGCCACATTTATTTTTTCTTGATCCTCCTACAATCTTCTTTCTTTTGCCTCCACGCCCAAACTATCATATCAATTGGAAGAGATTAAAGTTCTTTTTTCATGGGTATTTGGTACCCGATATTGGTTTAATACTTTTGTTATACCTTTCCCTAAACTAGGAGTCTAGTAGTCAACCTTAACATCAAGAGTCCCACTCAGATGCTAAAAAAACGCAACCATGGACCTCAAAATGATTTATAGTGCGGCCTTAGGACATATTCCTATGTAGGCCCTATGTTGTGGTTTAACCATAGAATCCACTATAGTAGGTTGGAGATACCTTATAATGGTAATACCATTGTTACTCAAATCATCCTACAAGTTTCCATTTCAGACACTATTTTTACACATGCATCAGTCATCTTGCTTACAAAAAAAATAAATACTATGGCCAATCGTGGGATGTGTAAAACGTCAAGGAGTGTTTTATTCATTTCATCCATGAGTTCCAACTTAACTTTTGCTTGTCCTATGATTATATTTTTTAAGTCATCTCCTAGGAAAACATCACCACCATCATACATTTCCTATTCATGTTGGGATGGGATCCCTGGGGTCAATTTTTGTTAGTTACGTCAATTTTTTTAATAGTTTTTGTTAATGAATGTAAAGTTTCCACAAAATGTGGAAGTGGAGCGCGAAGCTAAGAAAGAGTCAAAGGGGCATTAGTCCCTTGTATGGGTAGGTGGTAGGATGGTTTTGAGACCCACCCATGGTTCGCAAGCCATGGTATTGTAATGAAAAGGCTATATATAGTTGAGGCATAGCGAGTCGAGTCTAAAGAGATAATTTTTGGTAGATAATCATTGTAAGGGAAAGGTGCTAAGGCAAGGACGGTATGTTTCCTGTACTTAGGCGAAAGGGGAAGGCTCCTACAGTTGAGTGCGCGGAGACCTTGGCAAGTCTATAGATGAGTGCGTGAGCCCCTCTAGCTGGGTGCACAGAGAGAAGAAGTCTATATCTAAACATTTGCATCTTAATAAAGACTGTTTTGAGCTGAATCTATGCATATGTGCCTTGTTTATTGTTTCAGTTAAGTTTGCATATCTCTATGATCTATTATGACTTATGTGAATTAATGCTTGTTTATTACGCAGAAGTAGTGGATATGTATCTTTTATGCATATTAATAACAATTTAATACCTTCACGAAGCGTTGGAAGCTGTTGGAATAGATTTACAATAGTTGATCAATTAGAAGAGTTAGGGTTGCATGAAGGTAGATCTGAGCCTTAAGATCCTTAGGAAGACCATCACATAGGCCTCTGGATGTAGAAAATTGGTTCTAGCATCCCCCAATACTGGAGACTGCAGCCTGCGCTATGCAGGTTATTTCCGAAAGGGCCAGTAGTTAGGGTTTTGTTGATTGGCACGAATAACTCTGAACCTGGGTTTAGGCCCCATCAAGCCAACAAATGGTTATGTTGCCGATACTGGGATCTATTTGAGGAATGTGTGATGTCGAATAAGTGGTTCCCTACTAAGAAGTAAATTGAGAAGTGGCTCGATTGGAAGGAACGTGCGTTTGCATCTTAAGAGAAAAGAAATCTGCGGTTTATTAAGGAACAATGGTTGAATAGATACCTATACTCAGACGAAACCAAAGCCTTTTTTGTTTTTTCCCTTGCGAACTAGATGAGCGGTTGTCTAGATTAGCAGCAGTCAGGGTACGTGGAGACTTAACGGCCCTATTGTGTGGACTCCAGAGGTAGTGAGGCATTTGGAAGCATCATAAAACAACATCGCGCGGGCTGTTGATCATTGGATTGAATGAACCATAGGAGAATTTTTCACTGAGCTTGTGATTGATATATCCATTAGTTATAGCGAAGCAGAGTGCAAGCTATCCAAGGAACCACAAGATAAGTAATTAAAATCTTTGAAAACTTGGATTAAGATGTTGTTGTGCGAAAAACAGGTTATTCCATTACTTTGATGTTTGGGACTACGTGAAGCGGGAAACCCTTCAGAAGGAATGTAGAATCAGGCTCTGAATGTAGTTCGCTATTGAGATCCTCTTCAAGCGACGACGAAGGAACTATTCTGAGTACACCACGAAGTGCCCTGCAGTTGGTAAGTCAGAGTATCTGGCAGATACTTCATCCATCCACTCCCCTCTAGTTCCACCTCCATCGCATACACCTACACCATCACCTCCATGTCCACCTCCACCTCCACCATTCAACATGGCAAACGCAGTGAAGATGACGATCTTAAAGGGGGTAGGGAGCGAAGACCCTGAGCAATTCTCGTTTGTTGCAAATGTTGTGTGGATAGCCGAGCAGATCACTGATGATAATTTAAAGAAAGTGTAGTTGGTCACGACACTGCAAGATAGAGCGATGACTTGGTATATCAAGTACTGTCAAGATCACCCTGTCGCGACATTGGCAGATACTCAACGAGCATTTAACAATGAGTTTAAGAATCCTAAGTCTCAGGCGCAGTCTGTTACAAAGTTTAAGGAGATACAACAAGTGGTAAATGAATCCTCGTGGGATTTCAATTAGAGGCTAAAATGCCTGATCCGACATGCTAATATCAACATCACAAATGAACAACATAAAGATTGGTACATTGCTTCGTTTTTGCCTCACCTCAGATTACCATTATCGTAGTAGAAGATATCAATGCAAGCAGAAGCTGTGGAGATCGCGATGAGGTTGGAAGCCTCACTAATAAAAGACACAAACATTGGAGTACAACAGATTCACTCGCAGCTGGCAAGTCTGCACTTGGAGTTGCAGAGCCTCAAGAAGGGAAAGGAAGCACAACCTGAATTTCGCGCAGAATTTTGGTGCTTGAAATGCAAGGGTCACGGCCACGACAAGGACCATTGTCTGGTTTATCAGAATTATCTTATTGGGGGAGGCCTTTTCCCCCTGAAGCCAAAAAATAACGTTGGGCCGAGCGCAAGAGCAACGCCATGGTGAGCTATCTATCAGGTTAAAGGACAACATGCGACAGACAATTTTCATCTACTACAAAAGTTTTTACAGACCCCTCAATAGTTGTTTTGCAATTTCTACAAGTCTTTAGGTCATGATGAGTGCCATTATTGAAGTTATGAATTAATGATGGATAAAACCCCGACCTATTGAATGTAGGCAGAAAATTGGCCTCAGGATCAGGACGTGAGTGTAGCGTGCATAGGATTCCAAGGCCGTGGACAAGGAAGAGGAGGAGGGGTTGGCAGAGGTTGTGGAAAAGTTATTTGTTATAATTGTGGTGAAGCTGGAAATTTTGCATGCGACTGTCCAAACCCAACGCATCCATCTTATCAATATTGCAGACAATTCAACCATGTGATAGAATATTGCCCGATACTTATATCAAAGATGCAAGAAAAGAAGACAAATACCCAGGAACCTACGCAGAATATCCAGATGATGAGTACGGAGCCTCACGAAGAAGATCACGATATTGATATCGTAATGTGCAGTGGTATAGCCACAGGTGAAGATAAGGGGAAGTAGCCAGAAACTGAGGGATGGGTGCACAAAGCTGCTGAAAAGGAAGTTTCATTTGACTTTAACCGGGCTAAAGAAACTTTCATGGAGCTAAGAATAACTTTGTTGAGGCTTCTACGTCGAGGAGTCAGGAAAAACCAATTGGAAATAGTGAAGTGAAATATGTGAATCCTTCGCTGTTAGCCACTTTTCTCAAAACTTGTATGAAGTTGTTGAGGGATCAGAAGGCAGTAGAAGGGCTCCAGGAGCTGATCGAAAATTACGCGGGAAAAATTAATATTCCTACGGAACAACGCACTGTGAGGAAACTAGGAAAACACAAGAAGCAGACTAGGCATGAGATGAGGTTAACTGCGCAAATCAAAGAGTATGAAATGGATCAAGTCATCCTAGATTTGGGTTCTGATGCAAATGTACTACCTAAGAAAACATGGGAGAGGATGGGGATACCTATGCTACAATGGTCTCCTATATAGCTACGCATGGCCAATCAACATAAGATCATTCCTATGGGGCACTGGTATGGGGTAACAATGGACATTGAAGGAGTGACTGCGTTGGATGATTTTGAAGTAATTGAAATAGTGGATGACAACAATCCTTACCCTGCGCTACTAGGAATTGGTTCGGCCTTTGACATGGACATGATGATTAATCTAAAGAAGCGAATGATGACATTTGAGAAGAAGGCACTCAGGGTTATTATGCCACTAGACCCTACTGAAGGAGTGCGCTATACTGAACCAGTCCATGACTATGAGGAGGACAATTATTTGGATCCAATCTACAAGATTACTGTGCATGACAAAGATTGGATCAATCCCGCCGCAGATGGACGGATCACATGGGATAGAGATAGCTCCTATACCTCAGACTCAGATGAAGATATCAAACACTGGCATAATAGATTGCATGCGGTCTCTATGCTACATTGCAATATGATGACCAAATCCCTGCAGTGTGTATCCACGTAGGTAAGAAAAATTTTGCATTATAATGGCTTAAATGATGTTAATATTTTTTTAGATGAGTTTGATAAGGAGGTGCCCGAGGAACATCATTTCCAGGCACTTGAATTGGTACTACGTGCTATGCCTCCCCATTGGTGGGGTACGCGTAAGGAAATCTTCGCTGACTAGAAGGAATACAAGTGAATGATGAATCTTAGGTTTGGATACGCTAATACCTAGATGACGGAAAAATATAGTGGAAAGGGTGATCCCCGCGAACACTTCGTGCGGTGGACTAAAGCATGGGGAGAAGAGCCACAGTAGGAATGGGTGCACATCTTCTGTCACACTTTAGATACTATTCCCATGAATTGTTATTTGGAAATGGAGCTACGCCATGGGAAATCTAAATGGGATATCTTGAGGGAAAGCTTCTTATTAACTTTCAGTTTTGAGGATGGGATTGAGTGCATCGATGAAGCGCTCCAAGAGATTAAAGACGCTATCTTTCGAACACCTGAAGAGTCGGTAGAATGAGTTCACCCGGACTCGAGTACACAGCTATGCCACGGGCTGGAATGCTACAATGTGACTGCTGAAGAAGAGGAATATGATCCAAGAAAAATAAACATTCCATAAACTTAGGGATAGTGCGAGGTTGAAGGACCTAAAGTAGAGAACCCACCTGAAGAGTCGGTAGAATGGGTTCACCCGAACTCGAGTACACAGCTGCACCACAGGCTAGAATGCTACAATGTGACTGCTGAAGAAGAGGAAGATGATCCAAGAAAAATAAACATTCCATAAACTTAGGGATAGCGCGAGGTTGAAGGACCTAAAGTAGAGAACCCTGATATATCATAACCTTTGAAGACTAGGCAAGTAAATATTGGATCTGATGTGGAGCTTAAGTTCGCGAAGATAGGAGACTATTGGTATGAAGATAAAATCGATAAGGTGTTCGATCTGCTACGCGAATACCAGGATCTATTCCTAACAAAGTTCTCGAATTTGAAGTGTATTATAAGAGATATGAGAGTTATGAAAATTACTTTGAAACCTGACGCGAAGCCCGTAAAGTAGAGACCTTATCAGCTCAATCTGAAGTATAAGAAAAAGGTGTGCAAAGAGATTGATAAGATGATGGAGGCCAGAATCATTGAACCAGTTGAAGAATCTGATTGGGCAAGCCCAATGGTTGTCCAGGAAAAGAAACAGCAAGGAAAAATTAGGATATGCGTAGATCTCATGAAGCTTAATGATGCATGCGTTCATGATCCATTTCCAACACCATTCACACATGAATTTTTAGAGAATGTTGGAGGACAGGAGGTTTATTCGTTCACTGATGGGTTCTCAGGGTACCATCAGATTAAGATTGCGTCGGAGGATCGCAACAAGACAACATTCGCAACAGAGTGGGGTTGCATTTAGTATAGAGTAATTCCATTTGGGCTGAATAATGCACCCGCTATCTTCTTCGGGGTCATAATAACGGCATTTAAGGAGTTTATTCATAAATTTTTGGAGGTATATTTTGATGGTTGGATTGCGTTCGGATTGGTGAAGCTCCATGTTGCAAGTTTGTTGGATACATGTCGCAGATACGAGATCGCGCTGAATTTGAAGAAGTGTATATGTTGTGTGCCTTTTGGAATTTTGCTAGGCCATGTAGTATGTAAGCAAGGATTGATGGTAGACCCTATGAAGATCGCAGTGATCGTGAATTTAGATTCTCCCAAGAATGTTAAGCAGTTGCGCACAACGTTGGGCCACATAGGGTACTATAGGAAGTTTATCAAGTCTTATGCCTAGATAACCACAACAATGGAGAAACTATTAAAGAAGGATGTGACATTTTGTTGGGATGAGGAGTGTCAACAGAGTCTTGATGTGTTAAAGGAAGATATGGTGACTGCGCCCATCTTAGTATTTCCAGATTGGAAGAAAGAGTTCCATGTGCATGTTGATGCCTCATGTATTGTGTTGGGTGTGGTATTAACCTAGCCTGGTGAAGGTGATATTGATCATCCAATAGCCTTTGCAAGTAGGAAACTGTCAAAAGCCGAAAAGAACTATTCCACTACAGAGCGCGAAGGGCTAGCGATGGTCTACACGCTGCAAAAGTTTTGAAATTATTATTTGGGCACACATTTCAAAATGTACACAGATCACCCCGCTCTCAGGTACCTGGTCAACAAGCTTGTGTTGGGGGGGAAGAATTGTAGGTGGTTTTTATTGTTCCAAGAGTATGACTTTGAAGTAATAGTGAAGCTTGGATGGTTGAACGCAGGACCGGATCACCTAAGCCAAATCGAGAAGGTGAAGAACCAACCAATTTGGAAGAAGGATTTCCAGATGTGTAGCTCTTTGCTGTAAGGGGCGCAAATGATCACTTTGCTGATATAATTCATATTCTAACTACTGGAAAAAATCTAGAAGGGTATTATACTCAACAGAAGAAGGAACTGGTGGTCTGCGATGCTGAATTTTCTGTCATAGCAGGACACTTGTATAAGATGGGTACTGATGAAATAATGCGAAGATACGTTCTGGAGTTTGAGCGCTCTAGTATCCTCACTAAAGCACATGGAGGAGTGGCAAGAGGACACTATGAAGGTAAAGCAATCGTGCAAAAGGTTCTGCGCATAGGATTATGGTGGCCAACAATACATAAGGATTCTAAGGCATACTGTAAGGCATGTGATGCTTGTCAGAGGATGGGAAAGCCATCGGATAAAATGAAAAATGAGTTTGGATTGGTCAAGAAGTCACGTGGATACTCTATCTGCTCTATTATAGAACAAGAGGTGTATTTTTCCACTCATATTTTGGTTGGGAATCATGCGAAAATGTTGCATGGTCAAGGTTCCGGCACCAGTAATTTCATTGGTTGCACAGTGCACAAAGGGGGTGTAGTACAACTAGGCACAGTACCTCTGCAAGGAGTTCTTAGAAAATTTCTGTGAAGCGCAGGATGATGGCAAGGAATTTCACTATGCTTGCCTTGTGCTGTTGATTATACTCGTTGCATGGCGACTTCCGAAGGATAGTCAGTTCCCTTCGTAGGATGAAGATTTACTGGAGGTAGCGAAGTTTTCTTCATTGTGGGCGACGAAGGACCCGGAGAGGGTCAGGGAAGAAAAAGTCTTCTGGATACTAGTCGAGATGGACCTCCACATGGTGATCAATTAGAGGCCAAGGTTGTCTCCAACCTTGTTTGAGCAGTTGCGGGCCTACGCAGAATTTAAGGCTAATTTTCATAATGTATACATCTGTGTGAGGCGAGATCCTAAGAATATATGGCACAAGTTTCCATACATAGTTACGGAGGTCGATGTACATGAGACTGTGGGGACATTTCCAGGGGAGTGGCGATAACTCATCCGTGTAGACGAAAGTTGTGCATAAATGGAAGGAAGCAGCATAAGTAGCACTTGGGAATTGGCTAATCAGAAGAAGAAATAAAATGCCGCTAAGGCAGCTTTCAAAAAAGAGCGCTTTGCAAAATAATCCACAATAGAAGTCGAGGACTCGGCTTCCCAACATACTGAAGAGTAGGAAAAATACAAGCAGGAAGGAGGCGGGGGTGATGCATAGAGCACTCCCTTCAAGCTGTCAAAGCGCCAAAACGAGACAACTACCAGACCAAGGAAAAAGCACAAATTAGACAAGCAAGTGCGCATTGACCCAAATGGTCCTCACAAAGGGGGACGTTGATGAAATTAGGGATAAGGTCAGAGACACAATGATAGAGTTGTGGACACAGTTCGAGCAATAGTACATGTAGATGATGGGGAGCGTCCAAAAGGATCTGCGAGAGTTTCAGATTCAAACAGGCAAAATTCAGGAGAGCATGGGACAAGCGAGCGGGATTTAAGCGAGAAACAGAACGGAATCTAAACCTCAGAGTCATTCCCTTGCCATAAGGAACATTACGCGTAGATTCAGAGGAAGATAACGTCCAACTTGGAAATATCAAAGGCGTGGGTGTTAATTTAGTTGCGCTACCACTTTAGACTATCCATGTGCTTCATCAAGGGGTCTCACATGAGCTTCAGATCAGAGAACATTTCACTATCGGTAATTAGCGAAGTCAAAATGAAAAATCAGAAGATCTTTTCCGAAAAGGCTCAGAATCTTAAGGAAAACTAAGAGCTAGCAATTTGAAGGCAGAGCCTTGAAGCAGCAATTACACAAGTGTATAATTCAATACTAGAACTACACATTCTAGAGGATGCAGTAGCTTCAGCAAAGGTTCATAAATTAACTGTTGTAGTGTGACAATCTAAGGATGAGGTAGGCTGAGTTATTTTTCCATTTCAGATGAGGATACCAGAACTACAATTGAAACTAAAGCTGGTTACTCTGCCAGAGGTCAGGGAGCAGCGTGACGCAGCCATTAGAGAACACATGTCTACTTTAGATAATGCAATATCAAGCTGCAATGATCTTTTTGAAAACGCATTGGATTTATGGACCACTTTGCAGGAGGACTTAAACCTATAGCGACTAGGTATAGAGATCTGAGAGGCACAATAGAAAGTTGATGAGATCAGGGTGACTGTGCGCACTTTGGTGCTAGTCCAGTGCTTCTTGCGCTTACAATAAGGGAAACTGCTTCAGGCACAGGTTGAGGAGCTGCAATGAAAAAAAAAAGTATTGAAGCATCAACTTCAACCATGGATAGAGGAAGCAAGCTAGATTACTCTATCTATTCAAGAGAAGATGAAGACTTTCCACCAGACACAAAGGACCATGTGCCTCACGATGGAGGGGCCAACTACAGAGAAGCTGGTCGAAGAAGTGCAGCATGTTGTAGTACAGAGCACAACAAAACTTGAAGTATTGAAGCTGGAGTTTAGTGACCTCTGCAATAAAGTGGAGAATCTATCTCAGTGACTCAAGGGCGAGTCACCATATTTGGCTTGGGGGCCTCTTGGGATGGGATCCCTAGGGTCATTTTTTGTCAGTTAAGTCAATTTTTGTAATAGTTTTTGTTAAATAGTGTAAAGTCTCCGCGAAATGTGGAAGCGAAGCGTGAAGCTAAGAAAGAGTCAAAGGGGAATTAGTCCCTTGTATGGGTAGGTGATAGGATGGTTTTGAGACCTGCCCATGGTTCGCAGGCCATGGTATTGTAATGAAAAGGCTATATATAGTTGAGGCATAGCAGGTCTAAAGAGATAATTTTTGGTAGAGAATAATTGTAAGAGCAAGGTGCTAAGGAAGGAAAGATATGTTTCATGTACTTAAGCGAAAGGGGAAGGCTCCTCCAGCTGAGTGTGAGGAGACCTTCACAAGTCCGCAGTTGAGTGTGCGGGCCCCTACAACTAGGTGCGCAGGGATAAGAAGTTTGAATGTGAATGTTTACATCTTAATAAATATTGTTTTGAGTCGAATATGTGCATCTATGCCTTGTTTATTGTTTCAGTTAAATTTGTATATCTCTGCGATCTGTTATTACTTATGTGAATTAATGCTTTTTTATTACATGAAAGTAGTGGATCTGTATCTTTTATGCATATTAATGACAATTTAAGACCTTCACTAATTGTTGGAGATTGTTGGAATAGATTTACAGTAGTTGATCAATGAGAGTTAGGGTTGCACGAAGGTATATCTGAGCCTTAAGATCCTTAGGAAGACCATCACACAAGCCTTTGGATGCAGGAACCTGGTTCTAGCATCCCCTAATACTGCTTCGGGGAGACTGTAACCTACGCTACGCAGGTTGTTCCCGAAAGGGCTAGTAGTTAGGGTTTGGTTGATTGTCACGAATAACTCTGAACCTGGGTCTGGTCCCATCAAGCTAACAATTCACAAAACAACTGCCTATGAGGGTTTATATGAATAAACGCAACTAATTCATCCAATCATGCCTCATGATTTGTATGTGTTCTTGAAGAAGCCAAGAACACATCCCCTTTTTCATCTAGGGAGGTTTTTTATTTTGTAGAAGGAGCACCAATGGATCCCTTCCTTTTTGCAACACTTTTGGATCTACAATGTTTCTTGTAATGCCCTTCTTTTCCATATCTCTAGTATAGATTTACGAATTTTCCTAGAGATTTAGATCTCCCTCTTAAGGACATATTTTTATTGCTATCCTAGGAGCGTCTTCTTACAGATAAGGCATCTGCATTCTAACTTTCCATATTTTTCATTTCATCTCTTTCTATAAAAAGTATGAGATTATTTCATCAAAACTTAAAGTAGTCGCATTACTGCCTATGATAACAACTAGATTATCCCATGATTCTAATAAATAACACAACAAAATCATACACATACGCATTAGAAATATTAATATCAACAAATAAAAGTTGACTAACCATATTATTGAAGGCATTCATATGCTCTATTCTCCATCCTTTATCCTCAAGTTATACAACTTCTTCGACAAGAACACTTTGTTCACCAGGGACTTAAACTATTGCGAAGCGCCTAACTTGTTCCACAATGCCTTTACTATAACTTATCTTAAAACATTCCATAATACCAAATTTGAGAGACATAATTGTATTATGTTCTCTACCTTTCAATCCAACTTGGTCCAGCCTTCTGTTAACATCTTTTTCGATATGGTGCATGGATCCATAATGATCCATTGATCTTTTTCCACCAAAAGATATTCCATTTTGATCTTCCACAACTCGAAGCGTTTCCCATTGAATTGATCAATCTCTATCTTTGAACTGGTCACCATTTCCTTTCACCACAAGAATTGATACTGTAGACATGCCACTTTAACAAGGTTTTCCACAAGCTCGAGCCAAAATCCTTAGCCATAAAGGTGTCCCCATGAAGCCAAACTGATCTAATACCAATTTTTGGTTTTACCCATGTACAATTAATTTATGCAAGTAAATTCTTAATAAAATTAGAAAAGATGCAATGTTGTTCATGCACACCCACACACACACACACACACATTAAACATAGATATTTTACCCTAGAAACTCAAACTGGGAAAACCAGAAATATTTTTTAGTATATTCTATTTTACAATGTTACAATACAATATGCATATACTGCAATATCCATAAACCCCCATTCCATTATCCTTGGATTATAATACAATTGCAATTCCTTAACTAGAATTAAAAAATCATGTGTTGAACTACCATGTGCCACATAAGTACTAAAAATGAAAACTTCCTTCTTAAAATCACCAAAAGTGAATGCAAAAATCACTTTTTTTTCGCAGGAGACACTCAGACAAAGAAAAATAATCTTGTTTCTCTCTCTTGATAATGGTTAAGGACATGAGAGCAATCCATGATGCAAAAGGCCTCGTAATGGTACTCATATTCAACTCAAATTCCATCTAACCATGTTTATTCCTTGGCATCTATTTCTATTTCACAAAACTCAATGGTACATGTGTCCCACTTGAAGGATAAATAACCCCTATATTGTTTCTATGCATTGGTTCAAGGAATTTTTCATGGCTCTTGAGCATAAGAAGCTTTAATGAGATGCTAAGGTAGTCATTTTCATTCTTTGATGATGGCAAAGGACTTGCAACCCATCCATGTCCCATGCGGTGCTATGAGGACACATTCATGGTGCTTAAGCATAAGAATATATGTTTAGGACCTAAGGTTATTGTTTATGTCATACTGCCCTTGATATCCCAACCAAATGCTAAATAATTCTAACCACAACCTAAAGGATAATTTCTACTATGGGCCTAAGAAAAAATCTATAGTGTATTAGAAGCCACTAATTTTGAGCCCAAAGCATGACTTAGAGAAAGAGATCCAATATTGGTATTCCAAGCCTTTTTAATAAGTCTCGTATTCCATTCTTGGACTAGATATTTTGTACAAAGTTCCTTCCAATGTTTTTCGGGCCAATTTATATGTTATAACAACAATATGTCCATGTTAAAAGCATGCACATGTTAATAATAATGTGTGATTTCATTGGAATAAAATAAAAGGGCAAAAATTGTAAGCACGTTGTCGCTTAAAAATAAGGTTCATTATACATAAGCAGTGTCATTTACTAGAAGAAATTGCCATTTCAATACTTTTGGTTGTATAGTGTGATTAGGATTGTCAAATTCTTACTTTGATAAAAATTTTGAAGATAGAAAACAAATGCAAGCTTGAAAGGAAGTTTGGTATAATGGATTAGCCCCTTGAAAAATGTCAATGGGCTAAGAACAAAGACAAAGATGGGTATGGAAAAACATAGGAATCAATTAGTCACTGCATTAGTTCCTTACAAGATGAATGTTGTGATGATATCTACTTCATCACCATAGGTTAAGCACATGAACCCAATGTAAGCCATTCTAATTTGAACATCAAGTCAATATTCATCCAATATTCCATCAACAAAGAATAATCAATTTTAAAAAGACACATAAATTTTGGTAGACAATGAGTATACAAAGGGTGACACTCTTGATAATACCGAAACTCCAAATACTCAATTTATGACCAACTTCAAGGCTAAGCCATAAAGCCATCATGACCTTGAGCCAGGGCCACATATTAAATTATTAGCTCTGATGGATCCATATTTTGGATCCCTAAAGAGGGCCCACTTCTATATAACCAAAATTCTAGATACTTGGATGTCCATTGCCATGGCCCTTTAGCTCTAGGCTCTAAACAATTAACGTTTAGATTTTATACGACCTTACAGTGAAGTGGTTCATGTGGTGAGGTTGCTTTACGAATAATTAGGTTTTCTTCATACCAACCACTAGCATGTATATTGCACTCCCAATATTAACCAAATGAATTTTTATGATCTCCTAGTGAACTTCTACATTATCATGGTAATGGGTTCTAGAATTAGGGTCAAACTTCCTTGCTTCATCTATCTAGTGCACGATGAATAACTCCTCAGTGTATCATGTAAATGAAATTTCACTATTAATCCTTAAAGGTAGGTTTCCTAAATTAAATATTGACTGGAAATGCATGAAAAATATTAAAGAGTACTTTGAATAAAAAAGTGATGTATCGAGTCGATATAAGTTATTATTATTGGCTTGGTTAATCTATGCACCTTAGCTATTGTTAGGAAATTTTAGGAATAAGAATGTTTAAAAATTCAAAGACTAGTAATCATTTTGTTATTAGGTTTTAGGTCTCTTTCAGTACAATTGGAAAGAATACTCATTCATTATACTATAATGTAAGCCATCATGTAATGTCAGAATCAATTATTAACACACACATATACAATTTTTTAAATGTGAAAACCATGAAAATGTATTATAATTAAAGATAAAGTATTGAAAACCAAGGCCAAATATATCGTTGGGCCTTCATCAATACGCTACTTCACTCCAACATCAAGTTAGCTAAACTTGGTAAGGGACTATTTGTAATATCCCTAGAATTGCATATTAACGTTTAGCATTTATATAATATGAAAATAATATTACTTTAATGTGTTTGACATGTGATCATTCCCTTAACATGCTACGATCGGTATCAAGAATCCATTATGGTTCTTAACTGCTTACCATTACCATGAAAGGTACATTTCCCTTGGACAAATAATGTTTCTTAAAATTAGAGTTAATTTTAGATTTGCTTATTCGCTATAATGGTTGCATAGTAACTTCAAGTGATGATAAGTATCCATGTTGTGGGAATCGTTTATTTTTATTTGAGATTTGCATTTTATTGAAGTATTATGATTATGTTAGGGTTTCTAAGGTTTAAGTGGTTATTCCATAGCCACTCCTTTGATATCTCAATTTCTCTTCCATGTTTTCCTATGTTACACTGGCAAATGGGTACTCAATTTACAAGATTTATATAGACAAAAATATCTCGTGTACAAGGTGAGATGTGATATTCACGAATAGAGTAGGCATGTGGGTAGGTTTAAAAGTAATGGATTTGTCATCTGTGAGAATAAATCCCATATGTGCAGAGTTGGGATGCCACAATATTTGGAATTTAACATATCTGAGATGGGCTGATGAGGTCAAAGACATATTCCACTCTATTTTGCATGCTACCGTGAGGCAATTCCAAGGACAAGGCCATGAACATCCGTGAAGAGGTTAGTCGTCCTTGATTTTGAGTATGCATTAATTATATTGAATTTTTGGAAAAATATTTCATGAAATCTTGTGCGCAAAGACATAGGTAAACTAGGTTTACTTTGTTGAAAATATTTCATGCATTCTTGTATGCAAAGACTAGTTACCTATATTAAATTATTGGAAAAACTTCCATGAATTATTGTGTGCAAAGACATAGGCTAAATATGTTTATTTTTTCTTTAAAATATTGCATGGTTCTATGTGTAGAAAGATAAAATTATTGTGTTAATCTCTTTGAAAAAGAATTCCATGTTTCTTGTGTGTTAACCTCTTGAAAAAGGTTGCATGGTTCTTGTGCGTAAAAATAAAAGTTAACCATGTTATTTTCTTGAAAAATATTTTCATATGATTATTCTTCGGATAAGTTAACCATGTTTATAACAACCCTGAGTTAAATGTTCATGTAATAAAGATTAATAAAGGCAAAATAAGACCAAGGTCATGGGGCACGTATTCCAAGTTGAATGTTGGGAAAAACATCCTAGTGGGCATAACCTATTTATGATGGCTAAGGAAATTGGCAAAGGCATTTGCAAAGGCTTTGGAAAGGCAAAGAGGAATTTATTGGAATTTATTTATGAAAATAACGAAAAATAGGAGAAAAGGGAGATGAAGGGTCACAAATTTGCATGAGGAGAAAACTGAAGGAAAAATAGAGGGGAATGAAGAAATTAGAGGCGTCAATGATAAAAAGGCTTCTAAGGATCATTTCATAGCTTTTTGTCAGATTTTGTTAGTTCTAGTTTGGTTCTCTCATACTCTTACACACTTAGAGATTTCTTGGAGCATTGTAGCATGGGAGAAAGGAAGCCAAGGAAGGACAATGAAAGAAAAGGAAAAGAAAAGAAGGTTAGATCAAGAATCTTCAATAGGAGAATATTGCAGGTAATAAGTTACATGTGTGATTTTCTAGCTGAGGTGCGAATGCATGGTTCATGCATTTGTTCATTTGGTTCATTTGTTGTCATTGAAATGGGTTTTTCTTGGTTAGATAATGGTTTCAGCCTTGCCTTTCCATTTCTTGGATAACCATGGTGTGATGGGATTCTTTTCTGGTTGAGCTTTGGATTGCAGGAGGGGTTTGGGAATTGGTGAGGTGGTCTTAGGAAAATTTCCAAGGGTTGGGGGTGGAGGTGGTTTAATATCTGAGAATCCCTTAATAGGTCGATGGAGATAAGAAAATTACTTAAGGTAATGGTGAATAAATTCTGAGGCATCCAAGCTTGTTTTGGGCTCAGTGGTCTCTTGACCGATTTTGGTGAGATTACGATAGCCTAAGGGTGGAGGTAGTTTAATATTCGAGAAGCCTTGTTTGTTCTTGTCTTGGTTTGCTTATGTGATCTCTTGACTGGTTTTGGCGTGATCGTGGTAGCATGAGGTTGGATGTGGTTTAATCTCTAGGAATACCTGGTTATTTATGTCTTGAGATCCCACATTCATGCTTGGAATATGGCACGAGGGTGATTGGATGAAATAAATATTTGGTTCAACCTAATACATGGTTGGGTGGTACGTGGAAATGCCTAACTTGGTTGGCTATTACATCAATTAATAAGAGCTATTTACTTAAGGTAATCTATGAGCACTTGTACTTGTTATTATGATGATTTGATGGTTGTTCTATCATGGTTAATAATTTGGTTATATGTTGTTTATAAGCATGGATTTGTTATGTGCTCTAGTTATGGATTTGTTAAGGATATGATAAGTATTTGATGGTTCCTAAATGCATGGCTAACAAGTTTTATTGCAGCTATTATGATAGGGCATTAGACCTTCTTGGTGATTCTTAGATAAGTTGCAAAAGCCTATGATCAAATAAGCATTCATGGCCTGTAGCTTACATGATTACCATGTGTTTGATGAAATGATTGTTATGTTTAGGCCTGGATAGGTAAAGTTCTTGTTCAAGTATTGTACGAATGGATTTATCCTTATGTTATTTATCATTCTGGAAAGTCTCATTGATTTATGGGCAGTGGTAAGGAGGCTAGCCTGAAATGGTGGCTCAGAATCCAAAACTGCACCCTCTGAACTGTAGATTTTGGGTCACAACTGCTAGGAAGTGGGCTTATGCTTGTGGTTATATGCTCATAATCGTTACCTTGCCTTGTCAAGCATGCTTTTGGGGAGTTTTCTTAGTGAAAAAGAGACTCACCTAAGGGATTGGCCATCTGGGGTGTTTCCCTGGCCCTTAAGTGTCTTCTAGCTCCTCAGTAAGGTCAGTAAAGTTTCAGTTTGTCGACTCCACTTCCTTAACTGGAATTAGGAGGTAAGTTCATGTCATAGTAGCCCTCAACTCATGTTTACCCTAGTAGGCTAGCTAAAGTGGGTAAATGTAGGAGGAGGTGGTTACATGGTGGTAAAAGAGTGGGTTTATGTTCTCTTTGGGTGATATTTGATACCACAGGGTGGTATTAGAGCATGGTTGAAATACTTGGACTAGATGGGATAGATGCATGTTGTTATGCATGCATTGTCATGGTATTGTTTATCGTGCATGAGGTCACTGTATATAGTTAATGATATCATGCATGATCTTGATATATTGATATGGTTATGTATATGCATGTATCATGATAATCTAGACTGATTGTATAGACAAGATAGCCTCCCCTGAACTTCACTAAGGTATGTTTATTTTTTTTATATTTTGTTATCTGACATGGTATGTTTCCGGGAAGAGGAAGATTAGGGACGATTAACAGAATCGTGGGTTACAGTTCATGTGACTCTCCTTATAGATCGACTGAGTAACATGGGGAATAGAAATCTCCTGACATAATGAATACCTTGAGAAGTCTGAAGGAAAAAATCATAAATTGCAAAGCAGAAAATGATAGGATAATTTAGTCACAAGAATGACTTACAAGGGCAAAGGAAAAGCAAGATGAGGTTAATGTAGTTATCCTTCAGAGCCTATCAGATTTACAGAGATAGGGACAACGATGGATCAATTATGGACAGGAAGATAGGAATAATGAGGAATATCGTAGCACATCTCATGGAGGGAACATGTTTGACAAGGAATACATGGTCAAAGGTGGCAGATGGTTGGATAAACCTAACAGGAGAGGTAGTAGTTATGGGTTCTACTCTAGTTCTGGTTCAGGTACGTATCATGGACATCATCGCTATCATCCTTACAGGAGGAGTGAGAGGAGATACTTTCCATATTAGTTCAAGAAATTCAGACCTCCTAAGTTTGATGGAGAGATGAAGAAACTAGAAGATGCAGATCCATGGATGTTTGGGATGAAGAAGTTCTTTGAGCTGCATGATTATACATAGAATATGAAAGCCATGATAGTTATTTTTAGTCATAAAGGAAAACAAACATTTGGTGGGAAGATGTGAAATGTGTCAGAGACATCAAGACATAAGAGTTGAGTTGGCATGAGTTTAAAAGGCTTTTCTCAAAAAAATTAATTGTTAGATAGATACTATGATGGTAAGGCTAAGGAGTTCCATGAATTGAAAATGAGATATATGGCAGATGAGGAGTACATGACTAAGTTTTTAGAGTTGTTGAGGTATGTACCTTATCTTAAGGATGAGAAGACAAAGATTAATAGATTTAGCAATGGCTGCCATTAACATTCAAGGATCAAATTGAGTATGATGAGCCTCAATCACCGAAGGAAGTCATTGGAAAGTTGAAGCATTTTTATGAGCAATCAAAGCGTAATTTTAAGTCGAAAGGGAATGAAAATACTAAAGAAAAGTGGCCACCAAAGAATGGAAGACCTTAGGATGCAAGTGAGAAAGAAAATGGTGTTCCTTATAAGAAGTTTAATGTAGTAGAGAAGGGACATGGATCTCAACCTGGAGAGCTGCAAAATAGAGATGATTGTAGGGGAGAGTTACAGTATTGGATTTGTGGCAAAGATCATCACAAGAAGGATTATATGTTGTATCATGGTGGCAAACCTTAGATCTACCGTGCTCAAGAGGTGCACAAAGTTGGGGATGTGGGCCAGAGTATTCCTCAAATTTATGCAACATTTGATAACAAGTAGGCGAATCAACATATATCCATTATTGAGATGGAAGGTAAGCTCTACAATCAAGTTGCTTATATTTTGATTGACCCTAGATCTAATTATATTTATGTTAATCGTGACCTGATGCATAAGTGTGGTTTGAGAAAAGAAGTGTTGCAGAGTTTTGGTTGGTTCAGTTGGCTACAGGTACTAAGAAAAGTCTTCATCATTGGGTGAGAGCTTGTGAATTTATTTGAATTGTATGTTTACATCAACACATCTAAATGTGCTTCCATTGGGATCATACATTATGCCTATGCGTATGGATTGGTTATATCTTCAGATGACCAAGGTAGATTGTTAACAAAGTTACCGATCAAACGAGAACTATTGCCTTAAAACGAGAACTCTAACCAAAAAACCCCCAAAAAAACATGAAAAAATAGGCTAGAAACAAAGAGTGTTGATGCTGGAATACCATTTTTTTGCCTAGGGGTAAATTTTCAACATTTTTTAAAAATGACAGTAAAAACAACTTTTTTTGTGCAAAAAAAACCCTGAAAACGAAAAGTGTTGATGCTGGAATAACATAATTTTTTTTTTCAAGGTAATTTTTTATCATTTTTTAATAAGACGCTAAAAATAAAATATCATGACTCTGAAAAACTTTAAATTTCCAACAATTTTCAAGCATGACGTTAAATATTAAATATCACGTCTTTGAAAAGCCTTTAAATTCCAACAATTTTTAGGGATGACATTAAATTTAGAATATCACGTCTTTGAAAAACTTTAAAATTCCAACAATTTTCAAGCATGGTGCTAAATAAAAAATACTTATAATTGTTTTCAACCATAGCATTAAAAATAAAATACCATGACTTAGAAAAATATTAAAATATTGATAATTTTTCAACCATGGAATTAAAACCAAAGATTATGACTACAAAAAATCATAAGTTTTCAAAATATTTCAACTATGACATTATGGAAAAAATTTATGACTAAAAAAACTTTAAAAATAAACAACTGATTGAAAGAGTTATTATACCAAGAGTAATTTATTTTTTAAATGCTAAATGTATAGCAATTTTAAAATCTTAGCCTAAGACAACTTCATATATTGCAACAAAAATTTAAAAATCAACCATCAAATTGACACACAGTGTAGGTGAATTCGACCTATTGTAATGAAAACTTAAAGGCCGATCATGAAATTGACACATTGTGAGGACAAACTCTATTCATTATAACGAAAATATAAAATCAATTATCAAATTGCACATAATGGGACTAGGTTGCTAGGCGAGCATCGACACAAACCCTAAGAAAATAATAATAATAATAATAATGAAAAATATAAAAGAAAACAAAAATTCAAATATTGAAAAAAAATAAAAACAATAAACGAAAAAACACACAAAAAAAATGACAAAAAAAATCAAAAATGTTTTTTTCAAGTTAAAAAATAAAACAAAATAAAAAACCAGATAATTATAAAAGGTTAAAAATTTAACATATATATATATATATATATATATATATTAAAAAACAAAGAAAAATTGGCCCAGGGTTGGCAGGTCATTCAGGGCCACCCTCGGCATATATATATATATATATATAAACTTAAAAAAATGTTTTTTTCCTTAAATTATATGTCTTTTTGGAATATTCTCATTTTTATATATTTTTTGTTTAAATTTTCTATTTTTACAAGTTATTTTTTTTCTTTTTTTTTTTATATTTTTATATATTTGATTTTTTTGTCATGGTTTTTTTTTTTTTTTTATTACCAACATGAAAATCACCAACATTAAAAAATATATATATCCACACTTAATACATTAGAAAATTTAAATGTAAAAAATAATCCCTTTAAACAAAAATGGTTGATATTGCATCAACACTTTTCAAAATCAGGATGAAAATCACTAACATTTAAAAAAATTGTTCATACTTGATACATAAAAAAATTTAAAGTGTCAAAAATAAGCCTTCTAAAAAAATGTTTTGATGTTGCATCAACACTTTCTAAAATCAATATGAAAATCACTAACATTAAAAAAAAATGTTCATACTTGATATATAAGAAAATTTAAAGTGTCAAAAATATGCTCCAAAAAAAAAGGTGTACTCTGAATAACCACTTTTCAAAATGAGGTTATTTTTTGGTACCTCAAAAAAATGGGTAATCGGTAATTCTCTCATTTAGTTGGTAACAATGTTTGTTATGAGAAGGCTATTGAGTGCTTGGATGGTGATGAAGAAAAGAGAATCTAGCAAGGAAATAAGAAGCCCACATTAGTAAGAATGGTTATAGCTATGCAGACAAAGCACAGTTGCAGGAAAGGGTGTGTATTGTTCACAATGCATGTTTCCAATGACAAAGGTAAGGTTGTTGAGGATGCGGAAGTCTAAAATAAATATACTATTTTGTAACAGTTTCAGGATGTATTTCCAGCAGTGATTATAGAGTTACTGCCTCATAGGGAAGTGGATTTCTATATTGAGTTGATGCTAGGAGCAACACCATCATGAAAGGCACCTTACAGGATGAGCACACCAAAGTTAGTGGAACTAAAGTTGTAGCTGAAGGAAATACTTGATAAGGGATACATAAGGCCAAGTGTATTGCCTTGGGGTGCAATAATATTATTTGTAAAGAATAAGGATGGTACTCTCAGGTTGTGCATTGATTACAGACAGTTGAACAAGGTCACTATTAAGAATAGGTATTTGTTGCCGAGGATTGATGACTTATTTGATCAGTTGAAGGGAGAAACCATGTTTTCAAAGATTGACTTGAGATCAAGATACCATGAGGTATGCATCAAAGAAGAGGAAATATACAAGACCACATTCTAGACCAATTATGGGCATTATGAGTTTGTTGTGGTCCCTTTTGGTTTGACTAATGCTTCAACTATTTTCATGTGTTTGATGAATAGTGAGTTGCGTCTTTATTTGGACAAGTTTGTAATAGTATTCATTGATGATATATTGATATATTCTAAGAATGAGCAAGAGCATGCAAAACACCTGGCAGCAGTGTTAAGATTATTGAGAGAGCATCAGTTGTATGCCAAGCTTAGTAACTATAGTTTCTTTCAGACATAGGTTCATTACTTGGGGCATGTTATTTCCAAAGAAGGTATAGCAGTGGACCTAAAAAATATCGGAGCTATCATGGAATGGGCAACTCCTAGGAATGTGGATGAAGTGAGATCATTCATGGGACTAGTAGGATACTACAGGAGGTTCATCAAGAACCTTTCATAGATTTCCTATCCTATTACATCATTATAGAGGAAAGGAAAGAAATTTGAATGGATAGAGGAATGCATCGTTAGTTTGGAGTAGTTGAAGCATTTTCTTACAAATGCTCCAGTTTTAAAGATTAGAGATCCAGATAAAGGGCTCATGGTGTGTACATATTCTTGCAAGAGAGGACTTGGTGGGGTCCTAATGCAGGAGGGTTAGGTGGTATGTTACGATTCAAGGAAACTGAATGAGCATGAGTAGAACTATGTGAGTCATGATTTTGAGTTGGCAGCAATATTTCATGCATTGAAGATGTGGAGACATTATCTTCTTGGTAGGAGATTCATTCTGATGAGTGATCACAGTGGGCTAAGATACTTGCTTGACCAACCTAATCTGAATTTCAGGAAAGCTATATGGTTGGCTATGCTCAGAGTGTTTGACTTCAATATCAGGTACATCAAAGGTAAGGAGAATAGGGTTGCAAATGCTCTTAGCAAAAGAGTGTAGGTAAATCACATTTCAACTATGAGTTCATATGGGACAGACTTGGAGGAGATGATCTTGTAGGAAGGGTAACATGATGACAAGTATTGACAGCTTAAACATAGATTACAACAACAAGGTATAGGTGAGCAAGATGTGGATCATAATTTCACAATAAATAGCTTGGTCAGGTTTAGGGATAGGATCTATGTGCCAGACAATAGTGAACTCAAGAAGATTATCTTGAGGGAATTTCATGCAAAGCCATATTCAAGTCACCCAGGATATCAGAAGATTGTGACAGTTGTGAAGAAGTTTTACTATTGGTTGAACTTGAAAAAGGAAGTGGTTGATTTTGTGGCTAGATGCTTGGATTTTCAATAGGTAAAATTAGAGTGCAAGCATCCAGGTAGTTTATTATAGCTGAATCTAATTCTAGAGTGGAAATGGGAGGTCATTTCCATGGATTTCATTACAGTTTTTTCAAGGACATATAGAAAACATAATTCCATCATGGTTGTGGTTGAAAAATTAACCAAGGTAGCTCACTTCATTCTAGTGAAGTCTACTAATTCAGCTAATAGGATAGCTTAGGTCTCCATTAGGGATATAGTGAGATTAGATAGTGTTCCTAACATGATCATATCAGACAAATATGCCAAGTTCACTTCCAGGTTTTGGAAGGAGTCGTTTGCAATTTTGGGTATAGAGTTGGCCTTTAGTATAACTTACCATCCACAAATAGATGGAAAGTCAGAAAAGGTCAACATGATTCTGGAGGACATGCTAAGAATGTATGTTATGCATTAAAAGAGGAAGTGGGAGGAATATCTTCCACTCGTAGAGTTTTTTTTACAAAAATGTGTATTAGGAGTCATTGATGATGAGCTCATTTGAGCCACTTTGTGGGTGGAGTTGTAATAGTCCTATCAGCTAGAGTAATCCAGTGAACAAGGTATTGATTGCATAGGATATCCTGACAGAGATGGAACAAGAAATGTAGGTTATCAAGATGAATATAAAGGTAGCATATGATAGATAGAAGAGTTATGCAGATCATCACAAGAAATTTAAGGAGTTTCAGGTTGTTATGAAACCAACTCATAAAAAGATAGAAAAGATAGATCAATGATTTAAAAATCAACCTCTTCAAGGGGGAAACCTCCTTCACATTAAACAAATGAAAAATTCTTGGATGATACAAATGACAATACCTCCTTTCTATATATAGGAGTCTAAGTGGTCCTAATATAATTAGAGCCTACATAAAAATAATATTGTAGGGGCACAACAATAACAATAGTGGGCCTCTATGGGGCACAATAATAACAACATGGGGACTACATGGTCACAACAATACCATAATGGGGTTGCACTAATAACAATAAGGGGTTACACTAGTAGTATAGGGGCCTAACATGCCCCTCTCCTTCAAAAAGTGTTGTCCTCAACGCTTAAGCAATTATGGGTGCTTCTGTATAAAATTCTCTTCCTCCCATGTGGAATCTTCAGTGGGTAAGTTCTTCCACTTGATGAGATACTCTGAAATGGATCGATTTCATAGCTATCGGGTTCTTGTTTCTGTGACTACTTCAAGTTCCAATATGATTTTTCCTTCCTTGTCAAGTCCTAACAATATTTTTTGAATTGGGACCTTGTCACCTGTAACCTTCTTTAAGCATGAAACATGGAAAACAGGAGGCACTCGGGAAGATGCAGGAAGCTCCAATTTGTATGCCATAGTACCAATATTTTACAGCACTTTATAAGG
Source organism: Pinus tabuliformis (assembly GCA_031772625.1). Lineage (NCBI taxonomy): Eukaryota > Viridiplantae > Streptophyta > Pinopsida > Pinales > Pinaceae > Pinus > Pinus tabuliformis. The sequence goes on along the minus strand of CM062806.1, from coordinate 726,979,049 downwards.
ACCATAGTACTTTGGTGATAATATATTATCCTTCTTATCTTGCTTGAGGGGAATTTGTTTGTATGGTTGTAGTCGTAAAAATACCCAGTCGCCTATGTCAAAAATTATTTCGTTTCCATGTTGATCTTCCTGTTGTTTCATTCGATTCTGCGTGAAAGTGAGGTTATCCTTTTTCTTCTTGATATGTCCTTCTATCTTGAGAGTTTGAGGAGTGGTAATTCTTGCCAATGCATTAGAATATATGGTCATATTCATTTCTTCTTTTTCTGGGGTTGGTTCCTGGTGTATATCCTCTTCTTTTGACGTTTCTTGATCCTTTTCTTCCTCCTCTTCACAATCAATGTAAAATAATTTCTTCTTAGCACACTTATGACCTTTAGTGTATTTTCTATCATAATTGTAACAAAGGTAATTTTCTTCTTTTTCTTCCAATTGTTGTAGTGTCAACCTTGTAAGTTGTAGAAGGCTAGGAGAAACAACACTTCCATCTTTATAATTGTGAGTGGTAGGATTTCTTGTTGCCATAATTTTGCTTTCAATTTTTCTTTCCAACCTGAATGCCTTCTCCAATGAATCAGGTTCCCAAAGATGAACCTCATGTTGAATTTTATCCTTTAAAGTCCCTATGAAGACATCAATCCTCTGCTTCTCTGGAATATCATTTACCCTTATATTCAAGTTTTGGAAGTCCTCAATGTGCTCTGCCATTGAACCCTTTTGTTTGAGATTTATAAATTGGCTAAAGAAGGTGTTTCTCTTTGTATCCTCATAATGTGCTATCATTTCCTCCGTGAAAATTGACCAAGTGACAAGTGGTTTACAAGAACAAAGCCCTTTATACCATAAAAAATTATTTGGTTCTAAATATAAAGATGCAATACATACCTTTTGTAACAGTTGCACATTATGTAGATCAAAAGTCTCCATCTATAGTATCCATGTTATGGGGTCCTTGTCATCAAACTTCCTCATATCGATCTTTGAAATATGGTGGGTCTTCAATCTAATGTTAGATTCCATTAAATCATGATTAACATTTATTTTTTTCTCATCATGAGTTTCCTCTACTACCTTTTTGTCATTAGGAGGCCTTTCTTGTAGCAGCTTTGTCCCACCTTCCTTCAAACCTTCCATGTCTTTCTTCAAATATTCCATGTCTTTCTTCAAGTATACTTCCCTACCATTGATATTATCTTCCATATGACATATAAAACTATTTATCTTAGCTTCGATCGCATTCTTCAAATCATCCATCCAATTTTGCTTACTAGGTGTTTCTATTTTATTGTTTCGAATCATTCTTTTTCTTGCTTTTAGCAGCTCGGTCTTGAATCTCTTGTATCTATGAAATTTCAGATCTCTAAGGTCTGAAAGTGTGACCTATAGTATCCATTTGCGTCCTCTTTCCAATGCCACAATCAGTTCGAAATTGGATTCTCCAAGAAAGAGTTATGCCCAATCTCCTAAGATGATTTGATTATATACTTTTTTCAGTAGAGTGAACTTGTACGAAGTGCCATGTGTCACGGTTTCGACCCTCGAACTTGAAAACAATACAAATAAAAGTAAAGTCTGTCCTCTTTCTGTAACTTCCGACGAAATTTCAATCTAATACTCAGAGAGAAAGTTATGACGATTTTCCCAAGGTCACTTGTTTGGGATGTAATTCAGGAGCTTTCAAAAACCCTAAATGTCTTGAACCGTATCTTTGAAATGTTAGCGAAACAAGATCTGATATTCAGGCTCGAGCTTCACCAAGATTTCGGTTCAAATGGGTTTTAATTGTAGAGTCTGAACCTTTGTAAAAAAAAATTATAGCAAAAATACCACGATGACCTATTTAAGATGGAATTATGGAGTTTGCAAAAACCCTAACTTCCTTAGATCATATCTTCTAAAATATAGCGAGACAAGATCTGAAATTTGGATCCGAGGTTTAGAAATATTTTGGATCAAATATTTTTTTTTTAACCTCTGAAACTTCATAGAGAAAAATTTATAGCGAAAATGCCACGATGACTTGTTTGGAGAAATGAAACTCTAGAATTCAAAGCTTTGATACCAAATGTTATGAAACCAGCTCACAAAGAGATAGAAAAGATATATTAACGACTTAAAAATTAGCCTCTTTGAGGGGAAAACCTCCTTTACATTACACAAATGAACAATTCTTCGATGATACAAATGACAAGGCCTCCTTTCTGTATACAAGAGTCTAAAGGGTCCCAATACAATCAGAGCCTACATAACAATAATATTGTAGGGGCACAACAATAACAACAATGAGCTTCTATGGGGCATAATAATAATAACGTGTGGAGTATATGGGCACAATAATACAATAAGGGGGTTTCACTAATAACAATAAGGGGTTACACTAGTAGTATAGGGACCTAAGACAAGTTGAGGATCATGTGTACTTATGCATCAAGCGCAAGAAGACCTCCTTGAGGACTGGATCATGTGCCAAGTTTGCACCTCGATATTGTATACCTTTTGAGATCCTTGAGAGGATTGGAATAGTAGCCTATAGACTTGCACTACCACCAATAGTGAAAGTCCATGATGTTTTTCAGGTTTCATTGCTTAAGCAATATGTGAAGGATTTTTATCATCTAATTGACTGGTATGTATTACAGGTGGAGCCAGAAGGAGAATTCTAATCAAAACCTTAGTGCATATTACAATGGAAACAACTCATGCTCCAAATTTGAAAAATCAGCCAAGTTAAAGTGCGGTGGAAGCACTTTCGTCCTGATGAAGCTACATAGGAGATGGTTGATCAAATGTGGGCTATGTATCCTTAATTATTTGTCGATTCAGGAAAGTGAGTTTTGGTATATGTACATATCTATGTATGGATTTTATTGTAATTACAACAATGAGTTGTGTTATAAAGCTCCAATAAGCGGTATGATTGTCATGTTGTCATGTTTATCATATGGTTTTTTTTTCCAACAACTTGTTCATTGTAAATACTACATCGAGCTAAGTTATAAATATCCATGGGCAGTATGTTTTGGTTTTCAGTAGTTTTGTTGGTCATAGGTGTCATAGAACACCGAGGATGGTGTTCTCCCAATGGCGAGGGGTCTGTAACAACCCCATGTTAAAATTTCATGTAATAAAGATTGCTAAAGGCATTTTAGGACCAAGGTCATGTGACACATATTCAAAGTTTAATCTTGGGAAAAACATCCTAGTGGGCATCTCTTGTCATTTATTATGGCTAAGGAAATTGAGAAAGGCATTGGGAAATGATTTGGAAAGGAAAGGAGGCATTAATTGGCATTTATTTATGAAAGTAAAGGAAAATATGAGAAAAGGGAGGTGGGTCATGGATTTTCATGACAAGGAAACTAAATGAAAAATAGAGAAAAATGAAGAAATTAAAGGCCCCAATAATAAAAAGGCCTATGAGGATCAGTTCACAATTTTTGGTCAGCTTTTGTCAGTTCTAGTCTGGTTCCCTCATACTCTTTCACACTTATATCATTCTTGGATCACTCTAACATTGGATAAAGGAAGCCAAGGAAGGACAAGGAAAGAAAAGGAAAGCAAAGGACAAGCAAGGAAGGTTGGATCAAGAAGCTTTAGCAGGAGGATATTGCAGGTAACTGGTTGTATGTGTGATTTCCTAGCTGAGGTGTGAATGCATGGTGCATGCATTTGTTCATTTGGTTCATTTGTTGTAATTGGCATGGGTTTTTCCTAGTTAGATAGTGGTTTTAGCCTTGCCTTGCCATTTCCTAGATAATCATGGTGTGATGGGATTCTTCTCTGGTTGATATTTGGATTTCCAAAAGGTTTTGGAAACCGGATGAGGTGGTCTTCGGAAAATTCCTAAGGGTTGGGGGTGGAGGTGGTTTAATCTCCTAGAAGCCCTCAACAGGTGGGTGAAGACAAGAAAATTCCTCAAGGTAATGGAGAAAAAATTCTAAGGCATCCAAGCTTGTTTTGGGCTTAGTGATCTCTTGACTAGTTTTGGTGAGATTATGATAGCTTGAGGGTGGAGGTAGTTTAATCTCTGGAAAGCCCTGGTTGTTTATGTCTTAGTTTTCTTATGTGATATCTAGACCCATTTTTGTGAGATTGTAGTAGAATGAGGGTGGAGGTGGCTTAATCTATGGGAAACCCTAGTAATTTATGTCTTGAGATTCCACATTCATGCTTGGAATATGGCACAAGAGTGATTGGATGAAAGAAAAATTTGGTTAAGCCCACTCTATGGTTGGGTGGTACGTGGAATTCCTTGACTTGGTTGCTATTTGCATCAGCTAATAAGAGTTATTTTATTATGGTAATCTATGATCACTTGTACTTGTTACTATGATGTTTTGAAGGTTGTTCTTTCATGGTTAATAATATGGTTATATGTTGGTTATACGCATGGATCTGTTATGTGCTTTAGCTATGGATTTGTTTAGGATTTGATAAGTATTTGATGGTTAATGAATGCATGTGATTACAAGTGTTATTGCATCTATTATGAGAGGTAGTTATATCTTCTTGATGATTCTCAAATAAGTTCCAAACTCTTATGATCAGATATGCATTCATGACTTGTAGCTTATATGTTTACCATGTATTTGACAAAATGATTGTTATGGTTAGGCCTGGTTAGTTCAATTTCTTGCACAAGTTTTATATGAATTGATTTGTCCTAATGTTAATTATCATTCTGGAAAGTCTCATTGAGTTCTGGGTAGTGGTTTGAAGGCTAGCCTAAAATGGTGGCTCAAAATCTGGACCTGCACCCTCTGAACTACAACTTTTGGATCAAAATCATTGGGAAGCAAGATTATGCATGTGGTTAGAGGCTCTCAACCACTACCTTTCCTTCTCAAGCATGTTTTTGGGGAGTTTTCTCAGTGAAAAAGAGACTCAATTCAAGGATTGGCCACGTAGGGTAGTTCTCTGGCCCCTGAGTGTTATGTAGACCTTGAGGAAGGTCAATAAAGTTTCAGTTTGTCAAATCCATTTCCTTAACTAGACATAGAAGGTCGGGTCATGTTATAGTAGCCTTGAGCTCATGTTTACCCTGGCATGTTGGTTAAAGTGGATAAATTTGGGAGGAGGTGGTTACAATGTTATTTGCTTGAAAACTATTGCATATGATTCTTGTGCGTAAAAGGATAAGCTAACCATGTTATTTTCTTGAAAAGATTACATGAATCTTGTGCATAGAAAAATAATTTAACTATGTTAAATTCTTTGAAAATATTGCATGGTTAATTTCATTAAAAATATTTTCTTCATTAACGGTTAAATATTATAAATTTTCTCTAAGGTATTGTGGTCCATTTATAACCTTGAAGAACAAATCAATGTGGCTACGTCTAGATTACAATTACCAACACCACAAGAAGATGCATCTATTTTCCATTTTATTTTCTTAAAGGAGACTAAGACCATTTCTATATTTTTTCATAGAATTTCCAACACTTGTGCATGCTTAAGAGTTGGGTAATTAGCACAATAACTATTTAATTTCGTGAAAATACAATTACAAAAAAAAACCATTAAGTAATGTATTGATTTGAAATACATTCAGGATTATAGTGGGTGTAAATCTAATCTTGGAAATTTATGGTATGCATTAATGCCTATTGGAATGTTTTGGAACATTCATTGAAAACCTTAGAATGGAGAATTATGACATAGTATTCATGCTTTGGATTGGAGGTTGATAACATAAATGTGAGTTGCATATGGTAATACGTTGCATTAGGACAATACAATAGTGATGATGGTGATCATTTTTGCATTCATAAATAAAGTTGACCCAGCTTGAAAATGCATTCACCATTTTGTAACTATATTTGATTTGAAATATGGATTGCAAGGCATGCTTTGTAATTGTACGCACACGTGTGATATATGGATGAAAAAGGCATTCTTTTATAATATTTAAGAATGTATTTAATGCATGTGAGATTGAAGATTAATAGGCGTGTTTTTATAATCTTTACACACGAGGGATGTTACATATTTCCATAGTTTTGTGTTTGGATTAAATGCATTAAAAGTATGGTCTTGCATATAATAGTTAAACTATTGTACATGTAAATAGTTATGGTTATGCATGTTAAAGTAAAATATTAGTCATGGAGATGACTTATGCATGTGCAAGAAAGTGTTTTCTTGAAAGGAGGTATAATGCATAGAATATTTTGAAAGAATAATTAATATAATTTGAATGTTGAAGATAAGGGGATTCTTATTGACTCCTCACTGTAGAAGTTGTAAAAAATGGTCCACATATATCAAATTGGACTTGCTCCAAGATTTCTCCTGCTCTACTATCTCAGCCCTAAAAGGTGGATTTGACATATTTCCCTAATGTGCATCCCTTGCAGACATCATGCCGATCAAGGGTGCATTTCAAGAGATCGGTGGTAATCTAATGCATGATTTTCAAGGCCCCATGGTGTAAGTGACACATGCACCTATGCCAGAGTTCTCCAATTTCCCCACTTTTCACATTTTTTGCCTTGCTACTCAGTGCAGTGCAAGCTTTTGCCTCAAGTTTGTATAGGTTCTTCACTCAAAATCTAATCTGTTTCACTTTCCTGGTGGCTAAATGTCTCAAGAAGGTTTTCCCCTTACTGAAAACAATATCATAGCCCTTATCCTCTAATATTGCTGCAAATATCAAATTCTTCTTCATCTCAGGTACATATATACATCTTTCATATGAAGTTGGGAGTCTAAATCCCTCTTAAAGGTTATAGTTCCAATTTCTTTGGTACTATACCACCCATTATCCCCAAGTTCTATGTGTATTTGGAGGTCCTTCTCCTCTAGGTTATTGAAGAATTTTTTGCATCCTGTCATATGGAACAAGGCACATGAATCTAGGTAACACAAACTCCCCATTACAATGTTATCCATGCATGCAATTAGGTTGAATTATAATTTTAATTGTGAGGCAATTTCTTCACCTCTTACTCCTCCTGAAGGCTTCTTGTTATACTTCTTGTGCGAACACTGTTGCATAATGCCTATATTCGTGGCAACAAAAACATTTTATCTTTCTTAGGTCCTTCTTCTTACCATTGTTCTGATTGGACTCTGGTTTACATTGGGCCTTCTTAGCCTTATATTTATTTCCCTTCCCAACCAAGGAAAAAATATCTTCTTCCTCAGCTTTGGATGTTCCTCCTTATCAGGTGTTACTTCTGATCTCTTCCTATACCAAATCATACCAAAGTCTCTCCCAATTTGGTAATTTTCCCCTTCTATTTATAGAGTCCTAGTAACTATGCCAGGAATTAGGAAGGCCTAGGAGAGATAAGATCACTATATTAGTTGATGATACATTTTCTCCAACATCTCCAAGCTCATCTCGAACTTGAGTGAACCTTGAGAGATATTGGACTACAGTTTCATTTTTCTGCATCCCGATGTAACTTTCTGAGCTTATCCTTCAATGCCAATTTTTTGGAATCACTGTTATTTTTGAACAAATTTCTGAGGGTCTTCCACATATAAATTGGATTCTACTTCCCATGTAAATTCGAGACTATGTGATCTCTCTCACACTCTAGGTTGATCCTCTTGGATTTTGCAACTCCCTTCTTCCATTGGGTTAGTTGTTGTGTATCCAACTCTGGAGGTTTTTCAATATTAGTTTTAATATATTCCAGCAATCCATTATCATCAAGAAAAACCTCCATCATGTCCTTCCAAGATATGAAATTGGACATTCCCTCTAAGGCATGCCCCAATCTCAATCCGTTGAAAGAATTCTTCCTGGTACTGCAGAAAACTTCTTCACAAAATCTGCACTTCAAAAGTTCTGGAGGAGAAGTTCGAATAACTCAGTTCTAATGTGATTTCAAGGCTCCGATGCCATGTATAATTTAATAGATATTTGCTACTACTAAAGAATTCAAATTGAAAACAAGAGATTACAAATCTCCTCTACAATTTTTCGAAATGGAAATCACAATTTAGAAACACATGCAATGACATGCAACCATCAAAACCATAAGAAAAAAAATGATTTATAGGGGAACAAGATTGGTAAAAACCCCTCTGTTTCTTTGCATTAATTCAGATGAAATGATAATATATTACAATGACTTGCTGAAGCTTTGAAGCACACCCTGCACTGTAAACATGTTATCATTTTGAATGACTATCTTTGGCCAATACTTAGCCTATTCAAGCCCCCAACTTTCTCCTATTTCCTTGAGAAATTATGGATAAATTAGGCTCCTGAATAATCAGGGAAATGCCTATTTCCTTGTGCAGTCCCCAAGGAATTGATCACTTGCCTCAAGTGCAAAACCTGTACACTCAACTAGTATGCAATTAATTTTAGACACTGACTTTTCCTCCACTTCAACTAGGAAATTCGAATTCCATGCATGTCTAGGCTATTTTGGGTTGATTGACTAGTTAACTGAGAGATCACTATTTCGCACAAGCCCTAGCTGCCAAAATGGGCTGGACCTTGTTGACTGGTCAGAATCTATGGACTCATATCTCATATCATAAATATATCTGGCCACAGAACATGTTGGATTGGGTTCGACTACCTACTTGGCCGTCGAATGGCAGCTCATCCGTATGGAAGGCATTGCTACACTCCCTTCCCCATATAAGAGACAATCTGGTGTGGAGAATCAATGATGGTTCCCTGGGTAGGATTGGGCTGGATCCGTGGATTGGTAGTGGAGGAAGACACCTACTTTCTAGAGACCTCATCATGTATCTTCATGCACATGAGATCAGGGTCTTCTCGCACATTGCAGATCAAAAAAATACCGATATTTTTTCACAAGCTTGGAAATCTGCTCGACAACTTGACCTTCCCCCTAGATGGCACCAGGAATGGCAGGAATATATCTCAGCATTATCTGAATCTCACATAAGGATAAAAGAGGGACCTGATGAATTAGTTTGGTGTCTGGCAGAAAATGGTATATATTCCCCAAAGTTAGGTTACAGTTCCCTGATACAGCACAAAAGACTAGAACAGACATTGAATTGGTGGAGATACATTTGGAAGCTTACTGCACCTCCGCGCACCAGGCTTTTCTTCTGGTGCATTCTTAGAGACATAGTGTCCACGGGAGAGCATCTAGTTCACAGAGCTATTTATGGGCCTACCTGGTGTATTCTGTGCAAATGTGAATTGGAATCTACTGAACATCTTTTCCTACTCTGCACTGCATTGCAATCTCTTTAGCGGAGTTTATCCACATCTATTCGTTTCGCTAGGTTTTGGGCTAGTAATGATCTAAGCAATGCATGGGATGATTGGTCTGGCAGACAAAAGGGATCCAAACTTCAGTGCCCCCCCTTGCTTGTCAGCTGGTACATCTGGCAGGCTCGAAATCGATTCATATTTGATAACAAAGCTGTGTGCTGGCCGCACATAGAGGGTGGCATAATCTCTGCATATAATGAATTTCCAGAACCTATACATCCTAGAGAGTGCCGCACTTACCCACCGCCCTGCATTGACAAAACTACTCCCTGGGCTTTCTTTGATGGGGCTGCAAATCAACAGGGCTGTGGAGGTGGCTTCATTTTATACATAAATGAACAACACTTCTACAAATTCAAGATTGGATTAGGAGCTGGCACCAATAATTTTGCGGAACTCATTACCCTCCGTCACTTGTTGCATTTCTCCTTGGGACATCAGTGCTTCAATCTAAATATTTTTGGGGACTCAAAGATTATTATTAACTGGTTCAATAGCATATCTTTTTGTCACATACACACACTCAGCAACATATTAAATGAAGTGAATATTTTCAAGGCAGAATTTAACAATATCTCTTGCAAACATATTTACAGGGAGCATAATTGCAGTGCTGACCAACTATCCAAGGAGGCCGCATCATTACCTAGAGGAGAATGGGTGATACAAGAGCAGAGGGGGCTTAATGAATTCCGCTATTATCATCGGCCTTATATAGATCAACACTATCAGAGGGACCTCGGTCCTTGAACTACAAATGTATTTTGTAAAGTACTGATTTTTGAAATGTTTTTTATTATACTTTGACATATATTTTTTGAGATATTATACTGGAAGGGGCACAGCGTGGCCTATGTACAAGCTCATACAAACTTATAATAGTTTTTATACAGCTGTATTTTTTGGTAGATCACCCTGCGTGGTGTATCTGGATAGCTCAAAGTCCCTCATGTAGTCCATGGTTGACTCAGTTTACAACATATGCAACAACATCTACAATATGTAATTTTTCCATATTAATGAAAAATTACAGATTTTTCCAGTGGGAAAAAAAAACTGAGAGATCACTAAGTTTTCAAGAGTCATAAATGCTCAACTAACTTTCAATTGGCTCTATTAATTACTAGAGCTCACTTAATTGAGTTCAACTGAAAATAATTGAACTAGATTGCTAAAATTTGGCAATCACCACATGCACAACTAAACTCCAAGCCTACAAACTCGAATTAGTTGATATAACTAGGAGACAAAGGCACGTCACACAAGTTAACTGCCATCCAAGTCATTTTGTTGATGTGGAAAACTGAATTACTCAATTTGACTAAGGAAAAAGTCAAATTGAGCCTTTCTTGCTACAATTTCTAACATTTAATTTTTGTTCCAACAGAGTTGTTCCATTGTCGCAATAACTATATCCTTCAAATCCATATCCTTGATTTTAGAAATGGCATAAATTATGCAAGGAACAATGAACATTAAAGTGATAAGTTTTTTCTTAAATTTAATTGATGTCCTTAGCAATCACAAAAACTGTTTGTGCAGTATTAAGGTGAAAACTTAATGAGAATGTTAGAAACTTTCTAATTTATTTTCAAAATTACACATTAAATTACTATGCATAGCCTTTCCCAGTAAAGGCTTATTTCACTCTTATGAATCTTTTTGTTAGCTATTGTTTAAAGCCTGTGTTTCCATATTTATTTTCATGAAGTTTTCAAATCCACCTGGAATCTACAGCCTACAAAGTCATTAGACTTCGAATTCCTTGAATTTAACTAAATTTTTCCATATAATGAGTTTGGACAGGAAATTTTCTCTTGCATTAAGAAAACACAGTAAATATATATAATTAAGCTAATCCCTACACATTCTTAAATGGAGTATTTTTCTTCTAATAACCAAAATCATAGTACATTTTAACTATATATGTATATGGATATATATAAAGCAATTGATATAGATTTATCTTAATTCCATATTTATAAAGTGTCTTAAAATAAAATTTATTTTTTAGTATAAAATTTGAGAAAATGTTTGCATTTAATTTCTCACTATTTTGAGTAAATAAAAAATCATTATGGATCTATGTTGATTATTAATAATAAGATTTATATTTATATAAATTTAACATCTCTAAATATAGAATAATATTTAATTTTGAGATGGATCTAAGGGTAAGGAAAAGATAGGCATGGGTTAAAATGGATCTATAGACAGAGAGAGATAATGATAGAGATAGGCTAGATTGAGATGGAGTGTAGAGCCTAATAGGTAGATTAATACGGTCTACACTACATCCTTAACCTATCCTTGATTTAGGCTCTCATAGGTTTAATTCAAGCCATTCGAAGTCTAGTGACAAAGAGGGGATAACCTCTTTGTCTCTTGATGCATCCTATCAGGTCCCAAAGATAGAGAGAAGAAGGGAGAGAGAGATGGAGTTGGAGGGTGAGAGAGAAAGAGGGAGACACAAAGGGGGAGAGAGAGAGAGAGAGAGAGAGAGAGAGAGAGATGGGGGGAGATACATAGGGAGGTGGGAGTGAAAGGGAGAGAGAGGAGGTAAGAGAGATAGGACTTGAGAAAAAAAGGAGAGAGAGAGGGAGGGAGAGAGGGAGGGAAGAATAAATATATAGAGAGAAAGGTGGAGAGAGAGAGGGAGTGACAAGGGAGATATATATATATATATATATATATATATATATATATATATATATCGAGAGAGAGAGAGAGAGAGAGAGAGAGAGAATAGATATTATATAGTATTATATAATATTGAACATTATTAAGCATAAAGGAAGAGTTCAAAGTAAAGTTTTTATAAAAGGTAAAATAAGTTGAATTTAGAAAGCCATAAATATTTTGGTTTTTCACTAAAATAGATACATTGATTTCAATGTGGATGTTGATTCCTAATCATATTTTATTGATTGCACTAGATGCATTGATTTCAGTGTAGTTGTTGATTTATAATACTATTTGATTGCTTGCACTAAAAGCATTGAGTGGATGTTGATTTCTAATCCTATTTGATTTCTTGCACTAGGTGCATTGATTTAAATGGATGTTTATTTCTAATCCTATTTGATTGTTTGCGCCAGGTGCATTGATTTCACTGTAGATGTTGATTTCTAATTTTGATTTCATCAATTTGCATCATTCAAGTTATTAAGAGTCTGTATCATCTCAACAAATTGAGGTAACTGAACAAATTTAAAATTAAATGACCATATTATCCTAAACATATTTAACTTATTTAAAATGATTAGAATAATTAGATGTTCAATAATTTTTGTGTGACTTCACATGAATAAAACTAGCCTAGATCCATCTTAACCTCGAATCTATCAAGCGTCGAGAGGAATCAGTCTCTCGAGGTGCAAACCTTTCCTCAAGTTTTGCATTCAAAGAAAAGGTTTGTACCTCAAAAGGTTTGATCTCTCTCGACGCTTGATTGATCCAAGGTTAAGATGGATCTAGGTTGGTTGTAGTGTCACTCAACTCAATAAAACTAAAAATTTAAAAATCATATGAATATGCAAAAATATGATTTTCAAATATTTTTTATATTTATTTTTTATCTATTTAAATATATTTCATTTTGACATTATCATTATATAAATAATAATTTTATCTATATCTAAATTTGATGTCTCTTCCTTTAATAATAACCAACATACATCCATCTTAACTCTGGATTTACCAAGCACCATAAGGGATCAAATCTCTCAAGATGCAAACCTCTTTTTGAGTGCAAACTTAAGAAAATGTTTCCACTCCTCTAGGTGCTCAGTAGATTCAGAGTTAAAATAGATCACGTTGACTTTTGATAATATTATTTATATCTATGAATTTCACACATTTATATGTAGAAACATTTTTATTTTTAATTTATTAAAACCATGGTAATATATACATTTTTTCACATGCTTTTAAATTTTTTAAATTTAATTATTTAATATGATATGCATAATGAATTAATAAATAAGCGAAAAAAATATTGTAAATATTAAGTTTTTATATGTTGATTAATTATATAATATCATAATTATAATTATGAATCATTATTATTTAAATTTATTTATATGTAATATGTATATTTGCGTAAAAATATTTTTATTTTTTATTATTTTTTATGATTTAATTTATTTAATTGAATTAACATTTAAATATTTATATTCATATGACGATCAAAGTCTAATTAATTTAAAATATCATATTACATATTTTTAAAATACTCAATATAAATTATTATAATGAAAATAAAGAAACATACTAAACATAAATAAAAGTTTAAAAAAACAGAAAATCTAATTTTTTAACATAAAAAAAATCATATAACATAACATATAATTTTATAAAACATCTAAAATTTAAAAACATAATAATTTAATTTAATTAACTTAAAGTGTCATACTACAACGACACACAAAACGGTTGTCCCATCATAATCAAAATGCTTCTCTCCTCCGTGGCGTCTTTTTTACGTGTAATTTTTATGTCCAATATCACGTGAACAATCGTCCTCATCACAATCAAAATGCTTCCTTCTCCCTGGAGTTTCTTTCTAGGTTTAGTTTTTATCTCCACGATCACATTGACAACTATCCCATTACAATCCACGATGTCTTTTAATTTCAAGCCAACCTAGAATTTTAAATTTAGTTTCCCTATTCTTTGGAGGTAATAGTTATTTGTATCACTGTGAATATTTTGGAATATTGTATAAATAATTAATTTAATTATTCATAATTACTAAGTGGATGCAACAATTTTACTTTCACAAAATATTTTTGGTAGCAATCATAAATTAAAATTGGAGTTTTTTTTGTTTTGGTAAATTAAAAAATGTGTTTTCTCCTAATGTCTTTAAAACAAGAGTGCATTATTCCACCATGCATTGTTTATTTTTCGTTCATTTAGGAGGTTTTTGTTTTTGTTTTTTTTTTTTAATCTCAGAAAAGACCGGGGAATTCATCCACCTATTCATTACGTAGAAACTCAAAAAACAAACACATAAATTTTCGTAATATCCTCATAGTACAAAACATAACATAAAACCATAATTTCTAGCAGACTTAGACCATTAAGAATCCGAGGAGGAAACAGGAGCTCGGTCCTTTGCACTTGAGTTGGGAGGAGAAAGAAGTTTAGAATCACATTGAAGATGGCCTTCTATATAGGCCAACCTTGCATTTAATATGTCCATGAGGAAACATTGATTTCTCAACTTTCTCTTGATGTCTTCTAATGGGGAAAACACATTATATATTTCCACCTAATTCTCTTTTAATACCATGTCGAGCAAAGTCTGCAATTGTTAGTGCAATGCAATTGAGTTCAAGTATTGTTTTATTTGTCTCCTAGTGTGACAAGGGTTGGGAATTTGGTAGGATACCTCTTCTAAGATCTGAGAGTCGGAAAATACTTACCTCTCAGCACCCATCATAGTTTCCAAATTCTGGATTTCCCATCGCGTCTCAAGATAGACATCATTGAAGTAAGTATTGATTGATTCCTGCACAAATAAACAGGGCATGTTTTGGCCCTGGGGACACCTTCCGCTGCTACCCCTCCTACTACACATACATTACCTAGGTGACATGACGTGCATGAGAGGTTCCATCTTAAATGGCCATAAAGAAAGCCACAACCAAGGGTTTGGGGTTTGCACCAAATTGTAACAATTTCACTAACCACACATTGTTTAACAACACACCATCTACATAATTCAAACTTATGACACTAGCTCAAGCTAGAAAATAACCACATCTACTAGGGTCATAGGAGTAATAACCACCTCCAAACTTATAACTTTTAGTGCTCAAAGCATTAAAACAAAGCCACAAATAGATCAAGAAAAGAGACATACTAGGATCAAAACCACCTTTTCTAAAAAAATTAGTCAATACATCAAACACCAATAAGAGGTTCCCCAACATTAGCTTACAAAACCATAGACCAAATGATATCACTAGACCTACATCTAAAATATGAACTAGACCAAGACAAAAGCCTACCATAACAAACCCAAAGCCCAACAAACAAAGGATTAATGGATATCCCAATTCACTAAGCTCTAGACCATCTGAGGGAAAACAGATGAGACCATGATAATTAACAAGAAAAGGAAATATTACCGAAGATGTCATGACGTGGGAAACCAAGATAGGAATGGACAATGGAGCTGACGTCCTCCTACCAATGTCAATATCCAATTTTGCTTGTGACTTCGCCCAACCTCGACTTTCCACCACCACTCATGAGTCCACACTACCAAATGAGAGCCCACTAACTCGAGCTGGCCTCTTCACCTCACTAATATTATCCTCTCATTAGGCCATCAAATTTCAGGTTGATCTCTTCACGATTTGTACCATAGTAATACTTAGATGCTTGTTGTGGGGGTTTCGGTTCCTCCCCCTTCTCTTTCACAAACCTTCCTCACTCTCCACTAAACTTCCCCACCTCCTCCCCATGTTGTGATTTAATAGCCATCTAGGTGATCACATGCTCTTGCACGTCGAGGAAAAACCTCGTTGCTTGACCATTAATGTCCATGTCGTTAGTAGAGAGATAGGCTCACCCCTCGAGAACACCCCCCCTGCCCCCACCCCCCTTACTGAACCCACCCTGTCACGGAAAATCAAAATTCAAGATTTATCTCAAAAGTATAAATAATTTTTTACCATTTTTTTTGTATGTTCCGAATTGGTGAGGCTACATCATGGTGATGTCCAAGAATAACACCTGAATAAGGAAATGGGAATTTAACTGGTGACTTAACATATAGGAGTGCCTTAACAATGCACTCGATCATCATCTACTCAGTGGGCAGTGGTCATCATTGAGTGCTTGATAAAATGGTTTTTTATCATGTGTGATTCCCATGTATTCAAAATAGTAGTAAAAGTGCTACTAATGTCTTCCTCTTACTTGATTCAAATTGTAATGGATCCAAAACTTTCACCCTTAACTTTTATAAAAAAATATTAATTATGTTTCTTAATTTTGATTTTAAAATTTGTTATCTCTTAGAGGAAACCCAGTTGTGGGAAAACCTCTAAGGTAACCTCGAACCTCTTTGAGGATGAAAGCTTTCCCTTCAACCTGGAGAGGGATCTTTCCCTAAAAACTCAACTACTCAAGGTCACTGTATTAGAAGGTTTACAATTGATTCCTATGGCCAAATTTATCAAAAAATGATTGAAATTTGGTTAGACTATGTGAAAGTTCCACCATTGGGCATGGAGTCTAACCCAATGAGGTCTTATACAAACACAGTTTCGATGAGAAAAACACAAAAGTAGGGTAGCAGTAATTCCTTTAACACTTAAGTGATGTAGATGAAGATGAAGGAAATTAGTGTAAGGGTTAAGTGAACAACAATTCATGCCTGAGAAATAAAGAAAAAGGAGCATAAAATATGAATCCCAATCTCATACTCTCTTTATGAGACATGAGGAAATATAAAAAAACAAAAAAAACAAACAAGGAAATACAACACAAGAATTTCTGCAAATGTTCATAAAGACTATTTTCATTAATGATCTACTCAAAATACACAAGGATACTAAATCTCAAATAAACACCAACCCTTTCTTCTTCTGTAGTCTTTTCTTATATAAAAAATACAATAACTAAAATACGTTTGTAGCTCAAAAATAATTACAATAATCCAATAATAGAAGTATAAATCTCTTAGGTACATGCATATGAAACTTTCAAAACCTATCTACATCTAAAGATCATGTTGTTGTTGGAGTATTGGATGGATACAAGAATCAACAAGTCGAATTTGGTGAGGTGGCATCCAAGTCAACAATTGTCCATGAGCTTTTTTGTCATGAAATCCTAATAAATAGGGTCTAGTGATCCCTTCGAAAATCCAAAAGTGTGATATATTTTAGAAAACCGAGAAAGGTTTTCTTAAATGGGTCTGTTGTGAACAAAAACCTCATTCAGTTTTTAAAAAATCGTTCTCATTTGTTTGGAAAGGGTGCCCGAAATTACTGTGTTTTACAGGAAAAACAGAGTTTTAACTGGCCATTTTTATGTAAATGTGTTGTTTCTCCCGTTGTCAATGCATTTTCCTTTTTTTTTTTTAATTTTCAAAAACACGTTAATGCTGACATTTCGCTGTCAGTGCATTTTAAAATTTTCAAAACTTCAGTAATGCTGACACTCCCGTTGCTAACATTTTAAACATGTTTATTACAAATATTTCACTGACATTGTAATTGTTAGCATTGAAAAAATTCAAACTTAAAGAAATGTGATAATAGATAGCTTCACGGGGATGTTGTCGATCATGGATGGCAGCAACAATCCCATAGACCAGAGGCCTGATCCATTGGGTTATTTCCAAATTCTTACCTGAAACTTGTATCCTACTCTGATCGAGCTGGATATTGGTGGCCACGTGCCTATCCCACTTGGACCCCCACCATTGTATTTTTCAGTTTCCTTATTTGTAGCACAATTTACTATTTTTGGCAGTTTTTTGGGTCCCGAACTTCCGGAGCCATTTTGAGGCCCTAAACGACGTTTTTTTTGGCAAAATAGCTTCAGTTCTTATGAAGGCAATCATGTCAACGATTGTAGTCATCAGAGATATCTTTCCAACGAGGTATCATAAGTGTCAAACGAAAATTATATGATCAATTTACAACCCCAGGAAGTTCGCTGCCCAACTAACCCCAACGGGGCCCATAAACTCTTGGTGTTACATCTCCTTGGGTTAGGGTTTTGGTTGTTTAGGGTTTTTTCTTATTGTTCAATAATAAAAAGGCCCTTGAGCCTCATTGTAACTCAGTTCAGAGGCATGTATCCACCACATCTCTTCTCAGAGATAAGCTACCATTGCCCGAGCCAGTCTTATTTCCATTATGTTTGTAAGCATACTTCAGTATTTGATATTAATGAAATGAAGTGTTATTTCTACTGCATCTCTGTATTTATGGTTATATATGTAATTTGTTGCATTCTTGTTTAAATCTGGATCAGTGGTATCAAAGCGGTCTGCTCTTTCTCTGTTTTTCTTTGCATGTCCCCAACAAGGTCGAGATATAAGGAGTTAGGGCTTGAACGGGTCGAACCTTTGTAAGACCAACCTCGCAAATCCCGATGGCCTCCCATGGAGGATGAAAAGGAAGAAAAGGGGGGAGGATATCCTATCAAAATCTTGCTCGAAGAAGCCCTCGAGCGACAAAGGAACGTGATTATGGACAACTTTGACCAGATCCTTCAGTGGCTACCCAGGGGCGACACATCTACTTCCAGCAGCTACTCTGGAAGCACACACCCTTTAAGGTACACGTTAAATTTGACATTCCCATATTTGAGGGTAAGATAGATGCGGATGCCATAGATAAATGGTTCAATCTGCTAAAAGGATATTTTTCTGTTCATGATTTTTCCAGCCAGAAAAAGATCACTTTTTCGCTTCTCAAAGTTGCCCCCCACATCAAGGACTGGTGGGAAACCTACTGCAAGTAGAAGGATGAAAGTACAGCCTCATTGTTTTCAGCCGCACCCACTTGGAATTCACTCTGGGATGCCATCAAGGAGTAGTACTACCTTGTCAGAAGCTATGAGGATCAACACATAAAGTGGACCACGCTGCGGCAGGAAAGGGACCAAGATGTGTCGGAGTTTACCAATATTATTCAAACCCTTCGCATCAAGTTGGGTATCAAGGATTCATAGCGGCATTTGGTACTTGAATACCGTGGTTTCCTACACAAGTACATCAAGGACGAGATGGAGTTCCTAGACATCTCCTCGCTTTGCACGATGTACCGATACGCTGTCAAGATCGAGCAGAAGTTTAAACAAAAGAAGCGAGACTTTGGATCTGTGAATCCGAAGAACAAAGGACAGAGCCAAGGTGGGGTGACCTATGACAACCCGTCGAAGCTGCGAGAAAGAACACCACCACGAAGTCAAATAAGGACACAGGAAAGTGGTGTTTGTTCCATAAGAGCCCCACTCACAACACAAGTGAGTGTCGAGCCAAGAAGTCGTTGGTGGCCGAGTTGAAGGCTTCAGAATCAGGAACATGTTCCGACCCTGAGTCAGAACCCAACAAGAGGAATGAAAAAGGGAAGCATATTATTGATGTGGAGCACAACGCCACTGTTACCACTGCCAAGATCCAGAAGAATGAGCCTGAAGATCCAGAGGAGGGGGAGCATCTTTTCCACTCACAAATGTGGGTGAAGGGTTCGCCACTGCAATTTATTGTCGACAGTGGCAGCCAAAAGAACCTCATTTCAGCAGAGGTTGTGAAGCGGTTGCACCTACTGACCATACCACACCCACAACCATACAACATCGGGTGGCTTCACCAAGGACGAGATCTCTGAGTCAGCTAGCAGTGCCGCCTTCGCTACATCATCAATCCCTTCACAAATGAGGTATTGTGTGATGTTGCTCCTCTTGACGTTTGTGATGTATTATTAGGACAACCATACTTGTGGAAGCGACATGTTATATATGAGTCTAGACCTCGCTCTGTGATTATTTCTTTGGGTAATACGTAATACAGGATACCGGAGGTAGCCCAACCTACAGTCACCTCTTTGATCTCTGCTAAGAAATGTAGCAAGATCATCTCCTAGACTAGGAAATTTATTTTCTTTCTGGTTCGCTCTCAAAGTAAGGGGAAGATCGTAGCCACATCCATGGCCCCCAGGAAGGGTTCCTCCATGCAGTAGAAGCAGGTGAATATGGTCATGAAAGAATACAGGGACATATTCTCCTCACCCACAGGAGTATCGTTGCACTGTCAAGTCAAGCATTTGTTTGATTTGACTCCCGAAGCACCTCTACCCAACGGGTCGATATATTGTCGCTCCATTGTGGAAAATGCCAAGTACAAGCAGTGACATGATCAACATAAGGCGTCACACAAGTTTCAGGTGGGTGACAAATTTTGGTTGCATTTGCAGAAAGAATGCCTTACCAGAGACCATCGCAAGCTCAGACCACTCGGATATGCTCCTTACACTATTACCAAGGATGTGGGAGACAATGCTTTGGAGTGCAACATTCCCCCATTCCTTGGCTTGCACCCAGTCTTCAATGTGGACTACCTTCGACCATGCTTCCCACCATTATTGGACACGTAAGACATTGCACAACAAGTCACACCGCAAAAGTTTCCTCATCTCATGGAGGAACTCAACGCAATGGGTACCATTGATTCCTAAGGGGGGAGGAATGATCCAGGTGGATATTGGTGGCCACCTACCTATCCCACTTGGACCCCCGCCATTGTCTCTTTCAATTTTTCATTTTCCTTATTTGTAGCACAATTTACTATTTTTTGCAGTTTTTCGAGTCCTGAACATCCAGAGCCATTTTGAGGCCCTAAATGACTATTTTTTGGCAAAATTGCTCTGGTGATTGAAGCAATCAGGTCATAATTTGTAGTCCTTGGAGATATATTTCCAACGAGGTAACATACTTGTCAAACTGAGATAATATGATCAAGTTACGACCTCGGGAAGTTGGCTGCCCAACTAACCCCAAGGGGCCCATAAACTCTTGGTGTTACATCTCCTTGGGTTAGGGTTTTGGTTGTTTAGGGTTTCTCTTATTGTTCAATAATAAAAAGGCCCTTGAGCTTCATTGTAACTCAGTTCAGAGGCATGTAGCCACCACATCTCTTCTCAGAGATAAGCTACCATTGCCCGAGCTAGTCTTATTTCCATTCTGTCTGTAAGCATACTTCAATATTTGATATTAATGAAATGAAGTGTTATTTCTGTTGCATCTCTGTATTTATGGTTATATTTGTAATTTGTTGTGTTTCTGTTTAAATCTGGATCATACTTTGTGCACTTCTCTCTAACTTAGTCCAATCATCAACTAAAACTGAACCAAACCAACTGAAAACTATACTGCAATGTGAAAGATGAAATTTTTTTATTACAATCGAATCCACACTCAAACTCTAGTTTACACCTAAACACCAATTGCTAAAAACTAAAAACTGAAATTCCAAAATGAAAGAATGCTCCATCTTGTGAGCTTAGTTATGTACATTGTTCCTATTCTAACGAGCTGACTTTATCTTTCTTCAAGTTATCTGAAACTTCCAATGCAACCAATCTAACATTTGTTTTGAAAACCAGACTCCTTGATTATAGTTGGTTAAAATTAAAACTTGACAATATAATGATAACTCAGAATAAACTTGATCTTCACAGTGAAACCATGGTTGCAAATTTGAATTAAAAAGCTCTTCAATATAAATGACTACAGGATCATCAAAGTCATAGATGTCATATCTTTCTTGACCTTCAATGTATTATGTAATTTTATTATCATAGTTGAACTTTTATATTTCAAATTCATAAAATAAAAAATAAAATTCCCCACTCTCAATAACAGAGGGAAGCAATATGTTTTTTCGTTGTTGTTGAGAAGAAATTCCAAAAAAATGATCTTGATATGGAAAAATTTACCGATCCTCTAAGATTACAAGCTCCATTTGAATTTCCTTGGAATACTCTTCTAAGAAATGAATCTTTTCTTCTGAGAAACATTTGCATGACCTTAAATAAGAGGAAAAAAATGAAAAAAAAAAATTATCCACTTCACCATCAGTATACCCATCATTCCATTCTCCAAAAACCTTGAACAAAAACATGATCTACTACATAATATTTTTTCTCCATCCATGTTTCCAAGAAGGTAACCCGAAATCTTGTTATGGAGGTTATGGACTTCGCAAAAAAACATTCAATCCAATTTTCGCACTTCCCTTGGAATGAATCATAAAATAATCTCATGTATACATCTTCACACTTGACTTTAAGAAGATTAGTAAAGTCACGAAAATTTTTGGTATGTTTCAAAGTCATGCTCAAATCATCACCACTAAATTTTGGTCCATTTCTAAGAAAATATTCATCTTTGGGTAGATGATTAGGAAAACCAGGAATAACTATAAAATCTAAACTTGCATACCTTGAAACAATAGTAGCAATGTCTGATTCTTCATTGGCCTAGTGAAATAACCATTGAATCATTTGAGCTATGAATCCTTCTGACAATGGAGTCACCATGGAAGCTTCTAACTCTAGATTCTTCAAACTAGAGTTGCTAGAGAAAACACCTTGTAGCCAAAACTGATATACAAATCTCTCTTTTCCCTCATAGATCTGATCTTAAATAATAAAATCGTTTAGGGAAAATATGACTTTTTCTCCCCAGCAGAGGCGCGAAAATGTTATCTCTTAAAAAAATCTGGCTACGGAAAAATCTCTAAGGTAACCTCAAACCTCTTTGAGGTTGAAATCTGACCCTTCAGTCTAGAGAGGTATCTCTCCCTAAAAACTCAACTACTCAAGGCCACTATAGTAGAAGGTTTGCAATTGAGTCCTATTGCCAGATTTATCGAAAATGATTGAAATTTGGTTGGGCTATGTGAAAGTTCCACTATTCGGCATGGAGTCTAAGCCAATTAGGTCCTATACAAACATTGTTTCGTTGAGTAAAACAAAAAATAAGGGTAGCAATAATTCCTTTGACACTTAAGTGATTTAGAGGAAGATGAAGGAAATTAGCGCAATGGTTAAGTGAACAACAATTATTAATCCCTGAAATATAAAGATGCATAAAATATGAATCCCAATCTCATATTCTTTTTATCAGACATGAGGAAATATAAAACAAAGCAAAAAAGACAGAGAAATACAACAGGGTAATTTAAGCAAATGCTCATAAAGATTGTTTTCATTAATTATTTTCTCAAAATACACAAGGATGTAAAATCTCAGATAAACACCAATTCTTTCTTCTTTTGTAGTCTTTCCTTATAAAAACAATACAATAACTGAAACAGATTTGTAGCTCAAATATAATTACACTAATCCAATAATAGAACTATACATATCTTAGGTACATGCATATGAAACTTTCCAAACCTATCTGCATCTAAAGATCATGTTGTTGCTCGAGTGATGACTAGAGATAAGGATCAACAAGTCAAATTTGGTGAAATGGCATCCAAGTCAACAACTGTCCATGAGCTTTTTCCTCACGAAATCCTGAAAAATAGGGTCCAGTGATCATATTCAAAAATCCAAAACCGTGATAGATGTTAGAAAACTGAGAGAGGTTTCTTTAAATGGATCTGCTTTAGACAAAACAATCTTTTGATTTTGAAAAAATTGTTCTCAATTGTTTGGAAAGCGTGCCCAAAATTATTGTGTTGTACAGGAAAAAACAAAGTTTTAACTGACCATTTTTATAGAAATGTGTTGCTACTCCCATTATCAGCACATTTTCCTTTTTTTATTTTTAAACACATGATAACACTAACACTCCCATTGTCAATGCATTTTTAAAATTTTCAAAACTTCAGCACTGCTGAGACTCCCGTTGTCAACGTTTTAAACATGTTTATTACAAATATTTTATTGACAACATTAAAAATTTTCAAACTTAAATAATTGTGATAACAAAATCACAAAAATATTTATTATATTTCTTAATGATAATTTCCAAATCACAAAACTTTTAATTATATTTCTTAGTTTTAAACCCATACAAAATTCTGATATATGTATAAAAAAAGAAAAGAACTATAAAGAAGAAAGATTCAAAAAAATATTTATTAGTGGAATTGGGAAGAATAACAGATTTGCAAAATATACATATAAAATATAAAAACAATGAAAAATAGTTTCACAAGAATAACAAATTTGCAAAATATACATATAAAATATAAAAACAATGAAAAATAGTTTCACATAAAATGATTTATTAATGGAATTGGGATAAATAACAACTTACTTTTATGTTGATTTTTTTCCATTTACTTAAAAAAAAAAAATACAGTTATTCAACAAAGGTCTAGAAAAGAGGAAGTCAAAGGTCATTACCCAAATTAAAAAAATTGCAATTTTTTTAATTTGGGTAATGACCTTTGTCTTCTTCTACATTAAACATATAATTTAATAAAAAAAATTATGATAAATAGCTTAAATATTTACATTTCATTGGCTTTCTCTGCATTAAACCTATATTTCAACAAGTCAGAAATTTATGATAACTAACTTAAGCATTTACATGTAAAATTTACTCAACATTTATTTTTATTCAATGCCAAATACATTTGAAAAAAGAACAAATGACACAGAAGCTTAAATCCCAGGCGCCTGAGTAAATAATTCTACCTCTAATTTTAATGTTCGCCAATCATGTAATCCCATCGTGAAAATAGCACTAATATGTCACCATCTTAGGAATCCCCTCATGAAAATAGCACTAAACACCTCCATACTGACTCTTTATTGTTATGTATAGTCTTATGTGTATCATTTAAATCCAACATTACACATGCAATGCATAAAGCACACCCATTAGAACAAATGTGACAGTTGCCCATCCAATGCATAAAGACGCCCATTAGAACAAATGTGACATCCACCCAATACTTCTAACACATTTGCCAGAGATTAATGCAGTCGCCTAGAACACTTCCAGCGATCTATCCACACTACTGTACATCATCATTTTCACTAGAGATCTCTATAGGCTTGCAACACATTCCTCCAGCGATCTAACTACAAGCCTGCGAATAATCATTTTGGCCATAGATATTTATTGTTGCCTATAAGACAACACAGGAATTTATGCAAATTCTTATAAAGACTGTTTTCATTAATGATCTACACAAAATACACAAGGATGCTAAATCTCAAATAAACACCAACCCTTTCTTCTTCTACAATATTTTCTTATATAAACAATAAAATAACTGAAACAGGTTTGTAACTAAAAACTAATTACAGTAATCCAATAATAAATGTATAAATCTTTTAGGTACATGAATATGAAACTTTCCAAACCTATCTACATCTAAAGATCATGTTTTTGCTGGATTCATGGTTGCAGACAATGATTAGCAAGTCGAATTTGATGAGGTGGCATCCAAGTTAACAATTGTCCATGAGTTTTTTCCTCACTAACTCCTGAAAAATAGGCTCCAATGATCCCATCTAAAATCCAAAGCCGTGATAGATGTTAGAAAACATAGAGAGGTTTTTTTAAATGGGTTTGTTGCAGACAAAAACCTCTTTCAATTTTGAAAATTTTGTTCTCATTTGTTTGGAAAGCGTGCCCAAAATTATTGTGTTGTATAGGAAAAAAACATGTTTTAAGTGACCATTTTTACAGAAATGCGTTGTTACTCCAGTTTTTAGTGCATTTTCCTTTTTTATTTTCAAACACTCGATAACGTTGACACTCCCTTTGTGAGTGCATGTTTTAAGTTTTCAAAACTTCAATAACGCTGACACTCCTGTTATTAGCGTTTTAAACCCATATATTACAAATATTTCGCTAACATTGTAATTGTCAGTGTTAAAAAATTTCAAACTTAAAGAAATGTGATAATAGTTGGCTTCATGAGGATGATCATGGATGTCAGCGAGAAGCCTATAAACCATAGACCTAATCCATTGGGTTATTTCTAGCTTCTTACCTAAAGCCTGTATTGTACTCTGTGAACTTCTCTCTAACTTAGTCCAATCATCAATTGAAACTAAACCTAACCAACTAAAAGATGTATTGCAATGTGAAAGCTGAAAATTATTTATTACAATCAAATCCACACATGAACTCTGGTTTCAACCTAAACACCAATTGCTAAAAACTAAAAATTGAAATGCCAAAATGAAAGGATGTTTTGTCTTATGAGCTTATTTATGTACATTGTTCTTATTCTAACCAACTAAATTTATCTTTCTTCAAGTTATATGAAACTTCCAATGTAACCAATCTAACATCTATTTTGAAAACCAGGCTCCTTGATTATATTTGATTAAAATAAAAACTTCACAATACAATGATAGCTCAGAATAAACTTGATCTTCACAGTGAAACCATGGTTGAAAATTTGAACTAAAAAACTCTTGAATATAAATGGCTACATGATCATCAAATTCATAGATGCCATATCTTTCTTGATCTTCAATGTATTTTACAATTTGATTATCACAGTTGAACTTTTGATGCATGTTTTCTATTTCAAATTCATAATCCAAAACAGAAAATTCCCCACACTCAATAACAGAGGGAAGCAATATGTATTTTCGTTGTTGTTGAGAATAAATTCCAAAAGAATGATCTTTATATGGAAAAATTTGTTGATCCTCTAATATTACAAGCTCTATCTGAATTTCCTTGGAATACTCTTCTAAGAAATGAATCTTTTCTTTTGAGCTACATTGGCATGACTTTAAATAAGAGGACAAAAAAGCAGAATTTTTTTTGGTCCACATCACCATCAGTATACTCATCATTCCATTCTCTAAAACCTTGAACGGAAACATGATCTACTACAAACAAAAAATCCTCCATCCATGTTCCAAAGAAGATAACCCAAAATCTTGTTATGGATGTTATGGACTTCATCGACAAACATTCAATCCAATTTTTTCACTTCCCTTGGAATGAATCATATAATATTCTCATGTATACATCTTCACACTTGACTTTAAGGAGATAAGTAAAGTCACGAAAATTTGCGATATTTTTCAAAGTCGGGCTCAAATCATCACCACTAAATTTTGGTTCATTTCTTAGAAAATATTCATCTTTGGGTAGATGATTAGGAAAACTAGGAATAATTGTAAAATCTAAACTTGCATACCTTAAAACAATAGTAGCAGTGTCTGAGTTCTTCATTGGCCTAGTGAAATAACCATTGAATCATTTGAGCTATGAATCCTTCTGACAATGGAGTCACCATGGAAGCTTCTAACTCTGGATTCTTGAAACTGGAGTCGCCAAAGAAAACACCTTGTAGCCAAAACTAATATACAAATCTATCTTTTCCCTCAGAGATCTGATCTTAAACAATAAAATCGTTTGGGAAAAATATGCCTTTCACTCCCCAACAAAGGCGCAAAATGTTATCTCTTAGAGGAAACCTGACTGCGGGAAAACCTCTAAGGTAACCTCGAACCTCTTTGAGGTTGAACGCTGGCCCTTCAACCTGGAGAGGGATCTCTCCCTAAAAACTCAATTACTCAAGGTCACTGTAGTAGAAGGTTTGCAATTGAGTCTTATGGCCAGATTTATCGAAAATGATTGAAATTTGGTTGGGCTATGTGAAAGTTCCACCATTGGGCATGGAGTCTAACCCAATCAGGTGTTATACAAACACAGTTTCGATGAGAAAAACACAAAAGCAGAGTAATAGTAAATCCTTTGACAGTTAAGTGATTTAGAGGAAGATGAAGGAAATTAGTGTAAGGGTTAAGTGAATAACAATTATTAATGCCTGAGAAATAAAGAAAAAATGAGCATAAAATATGAATCCCAATCTCATATAATTTTTATCAAACATGAGGAAATATAAAACAAAGCAAAAACAGACAGGGAAATACAACACAAGAATTTCTGCAAATGCTCATAAAGGTTGTTTTCATTAATGATCTACTCAAAATACACAAGGATGCTAAATCTCAAATAAACACCAACCCTTTCTTCTTCTGCAGACTTTTCTTATATAAACAATACAACAACTGAAACAGGTTTGTAGCTCAAAATAATTACAGTAATCCAATAATAGAAGTATAAATATCTTAGGTACATGCATATGAAACTTTCCAAACCTATCTGCATCTAAATATCATGTTGTTGTTGGAGTCATGGCTGGAGATAAGGATCAGCAAGTCGAATTTGGTGAGGTGGCATCCAAGTCAACAACTGTCCATGAGCTTTTTCCTCACGAAATCCTGAAAAATAGGGTCCAGTGATCCCTTCGAAAATGTAGAAATGTGATAGTTGCTTTTTTAAATGGGTTCATTGTGAACAAAAACCTCTTTCAGTTTTGAAAAATACATTCTCATTTATTTGGAAAGGGTGCCTGAAATTACCATGTTGTACAGGAAAAAGTAGAGTTTTAACTGACCATTTTTATAGAAATGCACTGCTTCTTCCATTGACAACGCATTTTCCTTTTTTTCTTTTCAAACACATGATAACACTCTCATTGTCAGCGCATTGTTTTCAATTTCAAAACTTTAGTAATGCTAACACTCCTGTTGTTAGCATTTTAAACCTGTTTATTACAAATATTTCGTTGACACTATAATTGTCAGTATTATAAAAAATCAAACTTAAATAAATGTGATAACAAAATCCCAAAAATATTAATTATATTTCTTAATTTTAACTTTCAAAGCACAACACATTCAAAATTCTAATAATATATACATATGAAAAGAAAAATGAAGAAGAAGGGTAGAAAAATGAATTTATTAGTGGAATTGAGATAAACAAGTGCTACGTAGTATCTAGTACCTGCCGCTAGTTTAAATATAGCTAATTAGAGTATGAATTGTTGAAAAGTTGTGAGCTGATCAATTAAAGCTTTCACTAAAAATAGAAATGAAAGTGAAAATGTTGTGCTAAAATGGTGATTTTTGGTGAGCACTTTACATCATTGGCGGTAATGAAACTTTATTTCTTTGGCAGTGTTTTTTTCAAATTGATATGGAGAAACTTAGTTTCAAGTAAATCAAATGTCAATTCCAAGAAACTTATTTGCACAACATTTTTTCTCCTACAAAGTTCATGAGCATTGTACATGATTGATATAGAGTTGAATGCAATTGTGTTTGTGGCAAGCAAGGTAGGGGAATATGGAACAAAACTTTTATTGGTATCTCTCAAATGGCTTCCTTCTTTAAACATGATTGCTTTCTTTTACAGGGAAAAATGGAGTTGGCATGATTTATAATTTTTGATTTAGTATTAAATTAATTTTAAAATTAAATTGTAAAGACGAGTTAATTAATATTTGTGAATAATACATAATAACACTTGTTTTATTATTAATTTAACAAATAGATTATAACTAACACATTTATATAAATTAAATCACTAGTAACTATAGATAGATATTAAAACACTTAGTTTATAATCAAAATACTTAGTTCTTAAAATATTTCATATCGTTAAAACTAAAGAATTCATTAAAAATAAATTAAATATTAAAATAAATAAAACCCATTTTCAAATATTTTCGAAATATTATACACGCGTCTATGATTTGTGATTTAGTGTTAAATTGGCTGAATTTGACACATTCACTTTGAATAAAACCAAGAATAAAGTTGTAGTAAATTAAACAACTTTAACGAAATTCACACATTAAATTTTTGAATGGTAACCGAGACCAATCTTTTGTGTTTGGTTCAAGGAAATAAGGTAAAACAACTTAAAAAAAAAAAACAATTTAAATATATGAGAAATTGAAGACTAATCTCTCAATAAATGTCGAGCAATCTCTTGTTCTGCAGCGACTTGAAGCAAAATATGGAAATTCAAAGCGGGATCCTAGTAATATCCAACATTTGTAGAATTAGTTTGGATCCCATACCCGAACCTCTGCATCGTAGAATTTGAATCCCCTAAAATGAAATGAAGAGCTCCAATGCATTGCATTGGAGTTTCAAATCCTCCTTTGACCTACAAAAATAGATACACCCAAACATTAATCACAAAAAAAAACTTGAATTCTTAATTCAAGGATCTAGATGGATGCTGGTGGCCACCCGCATATTCCACATGGACCCCTGCCATTGTCTCTTTCATTTTTTCAGTTTCCTTAATTGTAGCACAATTTACTATTTTTGGTAGTTTTTTGGGTCTTGAACTTTGGGAGCCGTTTTGAGGCCCTAAACAACATTTTTTGGGAAAATTAGGGCCAACATCGACTATGGCCACTTGTTAGCTACTCAGAAGATGTAGTCCTCGGATTGATATTTCTAGCAAGGTATTGTGCTCGTCAAACGAAAGTCGTATGGAAAGATTACAACCCCGGGAAGTTGATGTACGAATTTACACAAACGAGGCCCATAGTTTTGGTGTTTCATCTCCCTAGGGTTAGGTTTTTGGATGTTTAGTTTTTTCCGATGTTTCTTAATTATAAATAGGCCACTGAGCCTCATTGTAACACAGTTCAGAGGCATGTAGCTGCGACATCTCTTCTCAAAGATAAGCTACCATCGCCTGAGCTAGTCTTATTTCCATTCTGTTTGTAAGCATATTTCAGTATTTGATATTAATGAAATGAAGTGTTATTTTTTTGAATCTCTGTATTTATGGTTATATCTGTAATTTGTTGCATTCATGTTTAAGTTTGGGTCATTGGTATTAGAGTGGTCTGCTCTTTCTCTATTTTTATTTGCATGCCCCCAACAAGGTCGGGATATAAGGAGTTAGGGCTCGAACTGGTCGAATCTTTGCAGGACCAGCCTCACAAATCCTGACGGCCTCCCATGGCAAAAGAGAAGAAAGACGAGGGGGTACGAGATCCTTTCAAAATCTTGCTCGAAGAAGCCCTCGAGCGATAGAGGAACACGATGATAGAAAACTTTGCCTAGATCCTTCAGTGGCTACCTAAGGGCGACGGTTCTCCTTCCAACGGCTACCTTAAAAGTGCCATGCCCTTTACGGTACAAGTTAACTTTGACATCCCCATATTTGAGGTTCAGATAGGTGCAGACGTCGTAGATAAATGGTTAAATCTACTAGAAGGGTATTTTTTTGTTCATGATTTTTCCAGCCAAGAAAATATTACTTTTGCACTTCTCAAAGTTGCCCCCCACATTAAGGATTGGTGGGAAACCTACTGTGAGAAGAATGATGAAAGTAAACCCTCACTATCTTCGGCCGCACCCACTTGGAATTTGTTCTGAGACGCCATTAAGGAGCAGTATTATCTTGTCGGGAGCTATGAGGATAAATACATAAAGTGGACCACGTTGTGGCAAGGAAGGGACCAAGACGTGTCAGAGTTTACCAATATTTTTCATATCCTTCACATGAAGTTGGGTATCAAGGATTCTGAGAAACATTTGGTACTCAAGTATTGTGGTTGCCTACACAGGTACATCTAGGATGAGATGGAGTTCTTAGACATCTCCTCGCTCAGCATTGCGTACCGATACGCTATCAAGATTGAGCATAAGTTTAAACAAAAAAAGTGAGACTTTGGATCTGCGAATCCGAAGCAAGGGAAAGGTGCCCCTAAACCGCAGAGGAAAAGGCAAAGCCAAAGCGGGGCGACCCAGGATAACCCATTGAAGCCGTAAGCAAATAACAACACCATGAAGACAAAGAAGGACACAAGAAAGTGGTGTGAGTTCCATAAGAGCTCCACTCACAACACAAGTGAGTGTCGATCCAAGCATTCAATGGTGGTCAAGATGAAGGCTTTCGAGTCAGATGCATGTTCCGACTCTGAGTTAGAACCCAACAAGGGGAATGATAAATGGAAGAAGATCATTGATGCAGGCCCAGTGCCATTGTGGCCAGATCCAAAATATTGAGCCTAAAGATCCAGAGGAGGAGGAACGCATATTCCACTCACATGTGTGGGTGAAGGGTTCTTCGTTGTAGTTCATTGTCGACAACAGGAGAAAAAAGAACCTTATTTCAGCAAAGGTCATAAAGTGGCTAGGCCTACCGACTACAACACATCTGCAGTCGCACACCATCATGTAGCTTCACCAAGGACGAGATCTCTGTGTCAGCCAACAGTGATGCCTTCCCTACAACATCAAGCCCTTCATGGATGAGATATTGTGTGATGTTGCTCCTCTTGAAGTTTGTGATGTATTATTAGGACAACCATACTTGTGGAACTGACATGATCTATATGATTCTAGACTCCGCTCTATTATTATTTATTTGCGTAGTAAGTTATATAGGATACCGGAGGTAGCCCCACCTACTGCCATCTCTTTGATATCTACTAAGCAATGCAGTAAGATCATCTCCTAGACTGGGAAATTTGTTTTCTTTCTAATTCACTCTCAAAGTAAGGCGAAGGTCATAGCCACATCCATGGCCCCTGGGAAGGGTTCCTCCACGTAGCAGAAGCGGGTGGATACAGTCATGGAAGAATACAAGGATATCTTCTCCTCACCCACAGGGGTACCCTTGCACTGTCAGGTCACGCATTCGATCGATTTGACTCCCAGAGAACCTCTATCCAATAGGCTGATATATCGCCGCTCCATTATGGAAAATGAAGAGATCAAGTGGAAAATCCAAGAGTTGCTGCAAAAAGGGCACATCCGACTAAGTTCCTTGCCTTGTGGGAGCCCAATTGTATTTGCACAGAATAAGGATGGGACTTGGAGGCTCTACATTGATTATCGGGCACTAAACAAAATCACTGTCAAGAACAAGTATCCAATCCCACGGATTGATGACCTTCTGGACCAACTCAAGGGGGATAAGTATTTCAACAAGATCGATCTGAAGTCTTGCTATCACCAAGTTCCAATAGAGCCCACAAATATATTGAAGACCACCTTCAAATCCAAGGAAGGCCTTTTTGAATGGTTGGTTATGCTATTCGGGTTGACAAATGGCCCTGCTACTTTTATGAGGCTAATAGATGACATCTTATGACCCTTCACCAACTCATTCGTGGTTTCTTATCTGGACGACATCCTAATCTTCAATAAGAGTTGGGAAGAACACTTGCAACACATTCAACAGGTCCTTCAAACCCTTCAACAACACAGACTATGTGCCAACTTGGAGAAATGCACCTTTGGCATGAGCCAGGACCAATATTTGGGTTACATCACAGATGAATGTGGTGTGCATGTGGATCCTACTAAGATCCAAGTCATTCGGGATTGCCCAGTCATGACAACTCTAACGGAGCTTTACATCTTTTTGGGTCTTGAAATTTTTTATCAGAGGTCCGTGTTGGGATTCTCCCATATCTCTTGGCCTTTGAGTCAGATTACAAAGAGCGGGGTCAAAGAAAATTTTTCCTAGTCCGAGTCCCAACATAAGGTGTTCATTGAGTTGAAGCACCGACTATACTCTGCACCGGTACTCACACTACTAGACCAGCAACAACCATTTGAAATCGAGATAAGCACCTCAAACTATGTTATTGGTGTAGTCCTCACCCAGCATGGGCATCCAGTGGTCTATCACAATGAGAAACTTTTCGATAAATTTAGTTAGTACCCCACCTATGATAAAGAAATGTATTCCATCATGTAGGCTTGTCGGCAATGGAAGCATTACATTCTAGGGAAGGAGACGGTGATCCACACCAATCACCGACCACTTTATTTTATTTGGACACAAGGGAAGTTACAAAATGATCACCATTAGAAGTGGTATACATATTTGCAACAATTCCACTAGAACATTAAATACAAAAAGGGCAACACCAATAATGTTGCAGACTGCCTCAGTCGACCCCCAGTTGCAGCACTGACTATTGTTCTCAACTCTTGTGGCCACGAGACCTTTGGATGGCCACAACTATACAAAAATGATCCAGAGTTCACCTCCACATACCATATGTTAGTAGATTGAAAGCAAGCTCCTGATTTCCACCTCCATGACGCATTATTGTGCTACCTGGGCCACCTTTATGTTCCTTCAAGCGAGTGTGCCAAGATGATTTGGGAGGTGCACTACAGTCAGGTCGCATGACACTTTGGTGTGGATAAAATTGTGGCTATACTACAAAAGTAATTTTATTGCCCCAAACTCTAACTAGACGTTGGGAAATATATCAGATTCTACAGTGCCTGTGCCATCGCCAAGCCAACCCTCAAGAAGCAAGGCTTGTACACTCCTTTGCCTACTCCCAGCCAATCATGGGAATCCATCTTCATGGACTATATGTTTGGCCTCCCTTCTACCAAGCATGGTAATGACTGTGTATTTGTGGTCGTGAATAGATTTTCTAAGATGGATATATTGGTGGTCTGCAAGAAGAGTATCAGAGCAATGGAAACTACCAAACTCTTCTTTGAATGAGTATGGGTATATTTTGGGATCCCGCAGACCATTATATCAGATCGGCATAGCAGGTTCCTTAACACATTCTGGTCAAGCCTTTGGAAACTATTGGACACCAACCTGACCAAGTCGATTGCCTTCCATCCCCAGACTGATGTCCAGACGAAAGTCATCAATAGGATGATAGTGCACATACTTCGCACATACAACTCCAAGCATCCACAAACCTAGGATGAGAGTCTTCCTTATGTGCAACACAATTATAATAGAGCTCTCCATAGCTCTACTGGTCACAGTCCCTTTCAAGTGGGTCTAGGATTTCAACCATTATGTTTGATTGATGTTTCCATGCCTCATGCAACTGCATGGACAGAATCCGCACATGTATTATCTGAGGTTGATAAAACGACCAGATTTATTGAATGCATCCAACACATCCACCATCAGGTTCACAACGTCTTGGAGAAGTCAAATGCCAAGTACAAGTGACTACATGACCAACATTGGGTGCCACACAAGTTTCAGATGGGCGACAAAGTTTGGTTTTATTTGTAGAAAGAACGCCTTACCAGAGCCCATCGGAAGCTCATAGCACCCTAATATGGTCCTTACATTATTACCATGGTTGTGGGAGACAATGCTTTTGAGCTCAACATTCCCCCTTCAATGGCCTGGACCCAGTGTTCAATGTGGACCGCCTTTGACCATAATTCCCACCATTACTGGACACATCAGATGTTGCAAAACAACTCACTCAAAGTTGGTGAACTCCTACACCAAGGCAAGTGGCTCACCACGGACCAAGTTCAACAGAAGTTTCCCCATTTCATGGAGGCACTCAACGCAATGGGGACCATTACTTCCTAAGGGAAAGAACTGGTCCAAGTGGATGTTGGTGGCCACCCGCTTATTCCACTTGGACCCCCACCACTGTCTCTTTAAGTTTTTTAGTTTCCTTAATTGTAGCACAATTTACTATTTTTGGTAGTTTTTTGAGTCCTGAACTTCTGAAGTTGTTTTGAGGCTCTAAACGACGTTTTTTGGGAACATGGGGGCCAACATGGGGGTTTGATCATTGTTGGACACTAAAAATTTGTAGTCCTGGGATAGATATTTTTGACGAGGTTACGACCTTGGAAAGTTGATGTACCGATTTACCCAAGTATACCAAAGTTACGACCCTGGAAAGTTGATATACCGATTTACCCAAACTGGGTCCATAGTTTGGTGCTTCATCTCCTACGATTAGTTTTTTGGATGTTAAAGGTTTTTCATATTTTCTCAATAATAAATAGGCCTATGAGCCTCATTGTAACATAGTTCAGAGGCATGTAGCTGCCACATCTCTTCTCAGAGATAAGCTACCATCGCCCGAGCTAGTCTTATTTCCATTTTGTTTGTAAGCATATTTCAGTATTTGATATTAATGAAATGAAGTGTTATTTATGCTGCATTTGTGTATTTAAAGTTATATCTGTAATTTTTTTGGGTTTGTGTTTAAGTGTGGATCATTCAAGAAGATAAATTTCTTGAATTCAATTTCTTGTAACAAGGTCAATTTCTTGAATTTTTTATATACTTGGACACACGAATTATAAAAACTAAAGTTAGGAAATAAATACTCATCCTAAAAATTAGTAATTATATATTATTGTATACTTGTTGCATCCCGTAAAGAAAATTATAGAAAGTTACGAAAAAAAATGTCAAATTATAAATTAACTAAAAAAAAAACTATAATTAATGAAATTGGAATTTAAAATTGAGGAAAAAAGATCATTTAAAAAAAAAAAACAAAAAACAAAACAAAACAAAACAATATAAGTCAAATTAAAAAGTAATAAAATTAAAAATTAAAATAAATATATTAGAATTTATTTTTTTAACTTTTTTTTTTTTCCTTTTTAAAATTTGTCATCTTAAATTGAAAATGTGGAGGAAAAAATATAATTCATGAAAATAGTAGAAAAAAAAAGAGTAAAAAAAATTGAATATAAAGGAAATAAAACTAAAAACAAAAAAAATGATAACTAATAGAAAAATGAAAATTACTAAAAACCTCAACTAATCATTTTACAAACAAATAAATTTAAATAGTAATAATAAATAACAAAATTGAATTCTTAATGTTAAACTATAAATAGGTGACAAAAATACTTGGTGAAAGACAAATTAATAAAAAATCTAAAAAAAACTATCCATTAGTGAGTAATGACAAACTTACAAAATATTCATATAAAATAAAAAAACAATAAAAATCAATTTCAAATAAAATAATTTATTAATGGAATCTGGATAAATATTAACTTACTTTTATATGACTTCTTTCGGGAAAAATAACAAACAAATATAGTTATTCAACAAAAATCTGGAAAAAGATGGCAAATTTTTAAATTTGGATAATGACCTTTGACTTTCTCTACATTAAACATATACTTTAATAAATAGATAAATTATGATAAATAACTTACATATTTAGGTTTCATTGACTTACTCTGCATTAAACGTATATTTCAACCAGTTAAAAATTTATGATAACTAACTTAAGCATTTACATGTAAAATTTACTCAGCATTTATTTTTATTCAACGCCAAATACATTTGAAAGAGGAATAAATGACACAGAAGCTTAAACCGCGGGCGCCTGAGTAAATAATTCTACCTCTATTTTTTATGTTCGCCAATTATGTATTCCCATTGTGAAAATAGCACTAACATGTCACCATCTTAGGAAAACGTCTACACACGGAGTCTTTATGGTTCTGTATAGTGGTATGTGGGCAAGGCCTAACGAGCCATTAAGTGCCAGCTTAGCTCCAAGCTCATAGCCATATAAAACAGACGCGCCGTGGTATGTGTATCATTTAAATCCAACGGTACACATGCAATTCATAAAGGACGCCCATTACAACAAATGTGACAGCTGCCCATCCAATCCATAAAGACGCCCATTTGAACAAATGTGACAGCAGCCCAATACTTCTAACGCCTTTGCAATAGATTAATGCAGTCGCCTTGAACACTTCGAGCGATCTATTTACACTACTGCAACATATTTATTTTCGCCAGAGATCTCTACAGGCCTGTAACACATTCCTTCACATTTATTTTCGCTAGAGATCTCTACAGGCCTGCAACACATTCATTCAGCGATCTAACTACACGCCTGCGCATAATCATTTTGGCCAGAGATATCTGCTGTTGCCTACAACACATTCCTCCAGCGATCTAAGTACACCGCTGCGCATCATCATTTCAAATTTTCTTCTATACGTCTATTCTTTCCAATTTCTATGGCAGAAATAACACCTACCCATCATCACCATGACATTGCTTCCTCCTCCACTGCCCCTCTCTCTCCGTCGATTCATGATGTCCATTATGAAATTTTTATTCACCATTATGAGAAGGAAACCAGAGACTTCGCCAGGAAACTCTGCTTCCGTCTTTATGGCCGTGGATTGGATGCTTTTCTGGACGGGTCTGAAGAGGAGGTTACATCCGGCATGGAAGCTGCCATTTCACTAGCCTCTCTCCAGATCGCCATATTTTCTGAAAAATATGCTACTTGTAAACGGTGCATGGATACGCTCGTCCAGATGACAAAGTCTGAGGCGCCCATTCTCCCTTTGTTTTACCAAGTGGAACCTTCTCATCTCAGGTACACTGGCAAAGGTGGTAAGGGACCATACGCTCAATCGCTGCGTGCCCATGAGGAAGGACCATACGACTCGCGAACTATGGCTTGGAGAAACGCGCTGGAGAAGGTTTCCAAACGAAAGGGTTTCGAGCTGAAGAAGCGTAATGGGTAAGCATCTCCCACAATTCGAATCGTTAATCGTTTTCAATTTGGTAGATTGACAGGGGTTTCTCACCCTAGTGACTTAGATATATAAAACCGTTTCTCACTGCTTATTTTACACTCTGTTTGAATATTTAGGAGCGAGGAGGAGGAGCTCTTGTGCAAAATCGTGAACAGCGTGGAAAGCGTGATGAAAGCCCGGTTTTACCATGTTTTCATATGTCATCGTGGACCTGATACGAAGGAAGTATTGGCCAAACGTCTTTACGGTCGCCTTAAAGGGCTTCAGGGGTTACGAGTATTTCTGGACGAGCGAGAATTGGTGGCGGCACACCGGATGGAACCGCAAATAGAGGCGGCTATTCAATTCGCCTCTGTCAATATTGTTATATTTTCTCCCAAATTTCCGGAATCTTCGTGGTGTCTGGATGAACTCTTACTTATGCAAACGTGCGGGGCTAAGATTCTTCCAGTTTTCTATGGAGTGAAGCCTGCCGATCTTGATGGATTTTACAATGAAACCCTGCACTCCCACCTAAAGAAACGGCGACATAACATAGAGACTATTAAGAGATGGAGAGGCGCGCTTGCCAATGTCCCAAAATCAGATGATTTGACGCTGGCCGGGTAAGAATTCTTATAATCTTTTCCCAGAGCATCCTGTTTCATTGCAAATTCCAGGTATCTAATAAGCATGGAGCAAAACTAATCATTAATTTTGCTCTGCAAATTGGATGCATAGTTTACTATACTTCATACCTGTTGGATAGCCAATCTGCAATAGAAATAGCTCAGACTTTCCCATCCTTGTAAGTGTTAGTTTTCAATTTGTTGGAATAATAGCTACATGTCACTCGAGTCTGTTTCTCACTGCTTATTAATTTATTTTACACTTAACAGAATATTTAGGAACAAAGAGGAGAACATAGAGGCGCTCATGAATAAGATTGTGAAAAGCGTGTTGAAATATATTCAAGAACCATCAGAAGTGTTCAGGCAAAGCTCCGAAGTGCAAAGAGCGCTGGAAAGTATTCTCGATGAAGATGATTCAAAGCAATTCAAAGACAACCAGAGGACGTCCGTGGAAGAGTATTACATTGGGCTGACCGAAAAATTAAAAGCTTTTGAAAAATGGGTTCGATCGCAGCAAGAGAAGCAGCCTGTGGAGGAGGCTAAGGTTGTGGGAATTCTGGGTGCTGCCGGAATTGGGAAAACAACGCTGGCGAAAGAATTTTGTAAGATATCAAAATTCAAAGAATCCTCAGTTTTGTTTAATTTGAGAGAACGTGCTCTAAAAGATTTGGAAGGTAAGGTCATTGAGGACTTCAAACAGCACCTCCCGTCTTGGGACGCTCTCGCCGAGAGTGTCAAACAGCATCTCCCGTCTTGTGACGCTCTCGCCGTAATATTAGATGAAGTTGATCATGTGGATCAACTTGATGCGCTACTCCCGTCTTGTGACGCTCTCGCCGTAATATTAGATGAAGTTGATCATGTGGATCAACTTGATGCGCTACTGCCAATCAAGAATGTCCTTCCCCCAGAAAGCTTGATTTTGGTTACCTCTAGTGCCAAGGATGTCCTTCATATGTCAGACATCTCAGATTCATCCATTTATCATCTGCCCGGACTAAATAGAGAAGACTCCCGAAAGCTTTTACTCTCCTATGCCTTCGATCTCCCATATTTAGAACTCCCGACCATTCATCATCTACTTGAACTAAATATACAAGATTTCCAGAACCTTTTACTCTCTTATGACTTGAATCGCCCGTTTCCACGACACCCTTCTGATCCGGTATTTGAATCTCTGGTAGAAAATTTTGTAATGGCCTGTGATGGTTTGCCACTACCGTTGAAAGAACTAGGGGAGCGTCTGAGTGGAAAAGACAGATCTGGCTGGGAAGAGCAATTGAATCAACTTCGACACAACTGCATACTACCTATCGAGATAGAGCATAAACTTAATATTTGTTATGATTCACTTAATGAAGTGGAACAACAAATATTCTTAGATGTTGCTTGCTTCTTCATAGGTGAAGACAGTGATAGCGCAACAAGGATATTCGGCATGGAAGGACTTGAGAAGCTAGAGAACAGATGTCTATTGCAGGTGACCAGTAAAATAGAAATGAATGAAATCCCGCGAAATTATGGAAGAAATAAGGCTAACGGATTAACGCCACGTCGGCTTTGGCATCAGGAGGAGACCAAGCAGATCAATGATTTGCTTGAGAAATCGTCATCTGTAAGTGCTTCTGCAATCCTTCAAACCTTTGTAATCGGTTTAATACTTTTGGATTTCCATTTATTCTTAAGAGAAATGTATCTCTGTATTTTATAGTTATCATGATTGAACAGGAACTAGCCCAATTCCGTGGAATTACAATGAATGGAGACCCCGGAGATGAAACTGAAATGCCATGTGAGACGTTTAGTGGTTCCGGGAATTTGAAATTTCTTGCAGCTCAAGGTGGTTATGTAGAAAAGATATTGACTAGGGTGAGATCACCGGATCTCTTATGGCTAAAGTGGAATAAGTGCACCCACTCTTCTCTTCCTCCCTGGATTTCCATGGAGAAATTACGCGTTTTAGAAGTGGACGGAAGCAAATTAACAGAATTGTGGAAAACTGAATCTCAGGTTTGGTAAATTTTTGTGTTCGTTATTCCTTCGTTTCATTTCATTTCATTTCGTAGATGAAAATCGTCTGATAGTTGATATCTAAACATCGCAGGCTCCTCTCAAGTTGCGGGAGCTAATTATCTACGCCCCCCTTTCACTGTTTCCACAGTCCATATGTCAACTGAAGCGCCTTGAAAAGATTGTAGTGAAATATTCTGGACCACTCCCATTCGAAGATTTGCCCAATCCCTTCGGAGATCTAGCAAACCTCCAATATCTCGATTTGAAAGGCGCTTCTCACTTGAAGAAGCTTCCACCATCATTTGGGAATTTAACTCGACTCAAGTATCTATTTCTGGAAGGGTGCAGTGAGATACGAAAGCTGCCTGGTCTGGAACATTTCACTTCTTTGGAGACGTTAGATGTTAGGGGATGCAAGAATCTCGAGAGCATACCAGAGTTGGGGCAGCTCAAAGAGCTCAAAATACTAGATGTTAGTGGATGCAGCCAGATAGAAAGCCTATCAGGTTTAGAACATTTGAATTCTTTGGAGATGTTTATTGTTAGCGGATGCCAGAAGCTCCAAAGCATACCAGGGTTGGGGAAGCTCACAAAACTCCCAGAGTTAAATGTTAGTGGATGCGGTGAGATAAAATTGCTGCCAGGTTTGGAAAATTTGACTTCTTTAGAGTCTTTTAATGTTAGCGGGTGCCAGAAACTCCAGAGCATAGGAGGGTTGGAGAAGCTCACAAAGCTCCAAACACTAGATGTCAGTGGCTGCAGTGAGATAAAGAAGTTGCCAGGCTTGAAACATTTGACCTCGTTGGAGACTTTTAATGTTAGGGGATGCGAGAAGCTCCAGAGCATAGATGTTAGTGGAAGCAGAGAGATACATACGCTCTCAGGTTTGGAACATTTGACTTCTTTGAAGAAGTTGAATGTTAGTGGATGCAAGAAGCTGCAGAGATTACCAAGTTTGGGGTCACTCACAAAGCTCAAAACAATAGATGTTAGTGGGTGCTGCGAGATACAATCGCTCTTAGGTTTGGAACATTTGACCTCTTTGAAGACGTTGAATGTTAGTGGATGCGAGAATCTTCAGAACATAGGATGGTTGGGGCAGCTCAGAAAGCTCCAAACACTAGATGTTGGTGGGTGCCAGATACAACGGCTCTTAGGTTTGAAATATTTGACCTCTTTGAAGACGTTGAATGTTAGTGGATGCGAGAAACTGCAAAGCATAAGAGGGTTGGGGCAGCTCAGAAAGCTTCAAATATTAAATTTGAGTAGATGCTATGAGATACGAGAGCTGCCAGGTGTGAAACTTCTAACGTCTTTGGAGACGTTGAATATTAGTGGGTGCGAGAATCTTCAGAGCACAAGCTGGTTGGAGCAGCTCAGAAAGCTCCAAACACTAGATGTTGGTGGGTGCCAGATACAACGGCTCTTAGGTTTGAAATATTTGACTTCTTTGAAGAAGTTGAATGTTAGTGAGTGCAATGAGATACGAGAGCTGCCAGGCGTGGAACGTCTCACGTCTTTGGAGACGTTGAATGTTAGTGAGTGCAAGAAGCTTCAGAACATACCAGAGTTGGGGAAGCTCACAAAGCTCCAGATATTAAATGTTAGTGGATGCTATGAGATACGAGAGCTGCCAGGCGTGGGACGTCTCACGTCTTTGAAGACGTTGAATGTTAGTGAGTGCCAGAACCTTGAGAGCATACCAGAGTTGGGGCAGCTCACAAAGCTCCAAACACTAGATGCTAGTGGTTGTTGCGACATACAATCGGTCTTGGGTTTGGATAATTTGACTTCTTTGAAGACGTTGAAGATTGGGAGCCATGAGCTGGACAGCATACCAGGGCTGGCCCAGCTAAAAAGCCTCCAGATACTTGATGTTCGTTGCAAAAAGCCCCAGGGGATACCAGGTTTGGAACATTTGACTTCTTTGCAGACGTTGAAAATTAGAAGTTGCTGGTTGGAGGGCCGGGGATTGAAGAGCATACCAACGTTGGGGTCGCTCACACAGCTCCGAAATCTAGATCTTTCTTT
Source organism: Pinus tabuliformis (assembly GCA_031772625.1). NCBI lineage: Eukaryota > Viridiplantae > Streptophyta > Pinopsida > Pinales > Pinaceae > Pinus > Pinus tabuliformis. The sequence continues at coordinate 726,936,534 of CM062806.1, read as the reverse complement.
TTTGGTTAGCCTACAAAAGCTACCAAATCTGGAACATTTGACGTCTTTGGAGACGTTGACTCTTTGTGACTTGACGCGGATCGAGAGTATACCAGGGTTGGGGCAGCTCAAAAAGCTCCAAACACTAGATATCAGTGGAATGGATATGGAAACGCTGCCAAGTTTAGAACATTTGACTTCTTTGAAGAAGTTGTCGGTTGGTCTATGCATGAAGCTCGAGAGCATGCCAGGATTGGGGCACCTCACAAAGCTCGAGACACTAGATGTCACTAGATGCCCGCGGATACAAACGCTCCCAGGTTTGAAACATTTGGTTTCTTTGAAGGAGTTGAATGTTAGTAATATAGATCTCGCAGGAAAGTATGGGTTACAAACACTCGAAGGTTTGGAACATTTGATTTCTTTAGAGAGTTTGAATGTCACGGATTGCGAGGACTTGAGGAGCATACCACCGTTGAGGTTCCTCCAAAAGCTCAAAACCCTACATGTTGAGGGATGCCCTAAGATACAGGATCTGCCAGGTGTGGAACATTTGATTTCTTTAGAGACTTTGGATGTCAGGGACTGCGAGGAGCTGGAGAGCATACCACTGTTGAGGTTACTCCTAAAGCTCAAAAACCTACATGTTGAGAGATGCCCTAAGATACAGGATCTGCCAGGTGTGGAACATTTGATTTCTTTAGAGACTTTGGATGTCAGGGACTGCGAGGAGCTGGAGAGCATACCACTGTTGAGGTTACTCCTAAAGCTCAAAAGCCTACATGTTGAGAGATGCCCTAAGATACAGGATCTGCCAGGTGTGGAACATTTGATTTCTTTAGAGACTTTGGATGTCAGGGACTGCGAGGAGCTGGAGAGCATACCACTGTTGAGGTTACTCCTAAAGCTCAAAAGCCTACATGTTGAGAGATGCCCTAAGATACAGGATCTGCCAGGTGTGGAACATTTGATTTCTTTAGAGAGATTGGATGTCGTGGGTTGCAAGGCGCTGGAGAGCATACCACCGTTGAGGTTACTCCTAAAGCTCAAAAGGCTACATGTTCGGGGATGCCCTAAGATACAGGATCTGCCAGGTGTGGAACATTTGATTTCTTTAGAGAAATTGAATGTCTGGTATTGCAAGGAGCTGGAGAGCATAACACCGTTGAGGTTCCTCCAAAAGCTCAAAACCCTACATGTTGAGGGATGCCCTAAGATACAGGATCTGCCAGGTGTGGAACATTTGATTTCTTTAGAGAAATTGAATGTCTGGTATTGCGAGGAGCTGGGGAGCATAACACCATTGAGGTTCCACTTAAACCTCAAAAGCCTACATGTTTTGGGATGCCCTAAGATACATGTTTTGGGATGCCCTAAGATACAGGATCTGCCAGGTGTGGAACATTTGATTTCTTTAGAGAGTTTGGAGGTCCGGGGTTGCAAGGGGCTGGAGAGCATACCACCGTTGAGGTTCCTCCAAAAGCTCAAAAGCCTAAGTGTTCAGGAATGCCCTAAGATACAGGATCTGCCAGGTGTGGAACATTTGATTTCTTTAGAGGAATTGAATGTCTGGTATTGCGAGGAGCTGGGGAGCATAACACCATTGAGGTTCCTCTTAAACCTCAAAAGCCTACATGTTTTGGGATGCCCTAAGATACAGGATCTGCCAGGTGTGGAACATTTGATTTCTTTAGAGAGTTTGGAGGTCCGGGGTTGCAAGGGGCTGGAGAGCATACCACCGTTGAGGTTCCTCCAAAAGCTCAAAAGCCTAAGTGTTCAGGAATGCCCTAAGATACAGGATCTGCCAGGTGTGGAACATTTGATTTCTTTAGAGAGATTGGATGTCGTGGGTTGCAAGGCGCTGGAGAGCATACCACCGTTGAGGTTACTCCTAAAGCTCAAAAGGCTACATGTTCGGAGATGCCCTAAGATACAGGATCTGCCAGGTGTGGAACATTTGATTTCTTTAGAGACTTTGGATGTCAGGGACTGCGAGGAGCTGGAGAGCATAACACCTTTGAGGTTCCTCTCAAACCTCAAAGACCTACAGGTTTGGGGATGTCCTAAGATACAGGATCTGCCAGGTGTGGAATATGCGATGTCGTTGGAACGGCTTGTAGTTCGCAGTTGTCCGGGAGTCCGGTGGGGTAGGGGAGTACTCGAGCAGCTGCGCCAACGAAAGACTCGCCTATATGTTGAAGGATACAACGATTAAAGGGACGCTTATGTGTCGCTTAGTATAAATAAATGAGAAGCGCCAACACAGGTTGTGCAAGTTGTACGGGGATGTATGTAATGAGGCCTTGCTGTCCTCCATGTTCCGTTAGGGAGTGGAGTCCATCCATGTTTGAAAGTTTGAAGGGTGAATGTTAGATTACTAGAGTATCCCCAAACAACATGACAAGTGCATACGCTGAACCGTGAATGATTACAGTGATAAATAGTTGTAGTTTCGACCACACAAAAATATATGAAAAAAACTCAAAGCATGGTAAAAATTAAAACTGAATTCTAAAAAAATTAAAAAACAAAAGAGAGAGAAGTAAATCGTACGCGGTATGACATCATATATTCTTGTATATTCTCCTGTCGGTTTACTTTTGTCGGCATGCAATATTGTTAGGCAAAGGTTTAGAAAAAGGTTTGGAAAATTTGTAATTACTTTTTAAATATGAAAACTTGAATTTTAATTAAAATTTGAATGTTTATAAAATGAATATATTTACATTAAAAAATAAAATAAAATAAATCTATATAGTTGTTTTTTGGTTTTTAAACATCTATTATAATATTAAAAATAATATAAAATAATTAATATTATTCACATATTAATTAATAATTAATATAATCATATTGATTTATTTTGTGTTTATGTATCACATTTATTTTTTATATTATTATAATATTAAAAATGATATAAAATAATTAACATAATCATATTTATTTTTAATGTTTATGTATCATATTTACTTTTTATGTTTATGTAGTTGGGATTTTCAGTGTTTCAGTCGAGTTTCAAAAGCACCGAGTAAATATAAAAAACATAAATAATATGGTCGACTTAAAACTACAAAAATAATTTATAAAAAAATTATTATATTAAATAATATAATATAATAATGTTGGAATGAATTAATACACTAATAAAATATAAATTAATTACATATATATTATTTTCTAAATTATATTAATAATATAATATATATTAAATCTATGTTAATTTATAGTAATATTATAATAGAGTGTATAATGTATATGAATATCTATAATATATATTATAGATACAAATTTATTATATATAAAATGCTATTGGTGTGTAAGTAGAAAGTTAATACTACGGTCGTATATTAATTATGTTGATAGGCGTTTTTATTGTGAGGTTTATCATGGTGACATTATTCAGATTCGTCATTCCTGTCACAATCTTAAACAAGTGTCTCACAATTCCAGCAACACTTACTGCAATCTTAGGACGAACAAGCCACTGCAACAATTCTCTTGACGAACCATTCTCATTCCCACTTCAGAAAACAAATGAGTTGTCGTTGGGCACAAATTCGTAGACCAATAGATTCCAATCATTGCTTGAAATGCAACACAAAAGCTTCATCACATTGTTATGCCTCATCCTATTGCTAAACATCTCCATCTGTGCATTGAATTCCTTCTCTACCCCAACCCCAAACTTTCCTCGTCGACTGCTACAGATTTTATTTACAACCTCCACTTCTCCACTATACAACATCACCCTGTATATTGTTCTGCATACTTAGCAGGTTTGGCATGCTAAGTATGCTCCAATATATAGAGTTCAACCTCCTATTAGAGAGGGTCCTTATGAGAGTAGATATTATGAAAAAATCACATCGTTGCTTTCTTGATTTGTTGGAGGTCTCATATCTTGGTACCATTTACCTCAATCTCCTAAATATTTTTTTTTCCTCTACTTATTTTTCACTTGTTTATGAAAGATTTTGGTGTTTCAATCTCCTCCCTATAATCGCAAGCTTCGAGAATTAAGTGCCCAATATTCCTCTTCATATTTTAGTAGTGAATGATATTTTTCAAACAAAATTTTTTCTTAGCTCATCATTTCCTCTAACATAGATCCTTTTTCCATGGAGGAGTGAAAGGTGATCAATGGGCACTAAATGAAGACATCCATTCCACAACTAAAAGTGTTGGGCTAATATTTCTTGATCCTCAAGCTTTGTCTCCTGGAGAAGGGCAATAGAGGGATTTTCCTTCTTGATTAGAGATTTCACTTATGATTTCCTTTTTCTAGACCCTAAGCCCCTACAATTATAGGAGAGAACTATCATTGCTTACATTTTTAGTGGGGAACCCGTTTAGGCAGGGAAAATCCAAAACTTCTCTTATTTCCTTTACTTCATAGGTCACCCATTTGGATGTTTTTGAGGGTGGGTTAATGGCTAAGTTCTTTCTCTCCTTTTTTTCATTTGTTCAATCCTTATTTATCTATTGGATTTCCTCCTTGATCAATAGGTTCTATGATTAATATCCCTAGCTTTGTATGCTTTTTATTTTTCATCTGTTGAACTAGAAAATGGAGCTCCTGTCATACCATCCCTTGGAAAAAAAAGTATTCCTCTGCTTTTGAGGATTTGACTTACATGTGCATTGGGTCTTCATTGGATCTAACTACCATAGATTCTTTCGTTGGGCCTTGGGAAGGTACGAGGATAGGGGTCAGATCCACGGTTAGGTACGTTCCTAGGGGATTTCCTCATCTTCATCTTGATTTGCATGTGTTTCATACCTATTACTTGAGATTCCTCCGTTAATTAATTTGTTTTTTCCTTCTCCATTTCCTACCAATTTGTTATTTGGAGAGGGGGGGGGGGGGGGGGGGGGGGGGGGTGGACGGGGGCAAATTCTTTGGTAGGCGCTTGTCTCTATGGCTGGGTTGAAGGAGGATTTAGCTTTTGAGGGAATTTTCTCTTTTTAGCTTTTTGCCACTGTTCCCCTTGATCACTTTGCTTCTCCTGATCTTCTAGTTTCTTTAGGAAATTTCTAGCAAAATGTCAATAGTCGTGAAAAACTTTGCATCTGAATGGCAATTGATCTTAGTCGACTTCTTGAATGTGTGCCCAAATTTCCAAGCTTAGATTGATTGCCGCATATCCTAGCACAAGAGAATAGTCCATCTTTGGGTTCAGCAAAATCAACAAATTTCCGCAATGTGTTCTCGATCGTTTTGAAGGTGGCATCATTCCAACAGTGAAGGGGAAGGAAGGAAAAATTCACCCATAGAAACAAAGGAAGGCACATTGAAATCGAGGTTGAAGTTGGGGCTCCATCAATCCAAATAAAACCCTTGTGCTCCCATGAAGTACAACCCACTGTGGAATATTTGATATCGATCTAATTTTTTCTCGAAGAAGATGGTGAAGAAAGCCTTGCCACAAAATGAAGAAGTGACTCTTCCATCTATCAAGGGTTTCCAATTATTTAGGGCCCATTGGAAAACTATTCATGGGGAGGGCCATAGGCCCATGAATTGGCCTAGTAGGCCCCAATCTTCCAATTGGAGAGCTCGAAGCCTAGTTTGGGGAGCCAAGATTTAGACTTTGGGGATCTCATCTAATTTTTCCACAAAATGAGATGATGCAGTGTTTTGGAACTTAGGTCCATTCCAAACCAAGGAATAAAAAGCTTCGACCTCCTGGTCAAGATGAGGAGGGGAGGCCGGATTAGTGATGATTAACCACTTGGCCAACGCTGGGGCCGACGGCTAGAAGATCTATATGGAGGGAGAATATGGGAATAAGCAAAGAAAAAACAAAAAAAGGGGGATTCAAGGTAGCAAAGTAGAGTAAAAGGGAAGATGCAATGGGAGGGACGTCGACCTAACAAGCAGTGCCTCAAGGTCACAAAGGAAGCATGGCAAATCAAAGGATCACAAGGTTGACATGCCTCAGAGCATTAGAGCTACATAGGAATTCTTAGAGTGAAGACAAACATTACCCTTTACCATATTTTCCCAAATAGATCTATAATTTAAATAACAATATTGTTAGTTATAGTGATGTTCATTCAATGAAGAAGATTTCATTGTTCTGATGCATTATTCTATTATTGACACTAAAAGCAGATGCAACAAATATTCAAAATGCTTTTCCATCTATTAGGGTGCATATATCTCATATGAAAATAGGTCCATTTATCATGATGCATATAACTTATATGCAAGAATGTGACGAATGATAAACCTTTCTTGGTGAATTACATTAATTGTACTATGAGTGCATTGGTAACGGCTAGGATCTTCCCACCTTGAATCTAATTGGAACTTGAAACTAGACTTGATACAACTGATAAATTAGTGATGGAAATTTTGTTGTTTTCTTATAAGGACTTTAGAGACTATGAAGACTATTGATAGTTTCAATAGTTTATTAACACTAGGTTTTATCTCTGTCTTTATTTCAAATAATTAATTGATACTTTGTTTATTATTATAAATTTAAATTGATGCACAAATAAATATATAAAGTAGAGAATAAGACAATATTTTCAAACCCCCGTGATATTATTATGAAAAGAGAGAAGACACAAAGAAATATTAATTGTAAGAAAAAATATGTAACTCATGACTGGTAGCATATCTCATATTAATTTATACCAAATAAATTTTTAAATGATATGAATAAGATATTAATAATTTAACTATTATATTAAATTATATATTTTTAATATAAATTTAATTATATAAACTAATACTAGAAAAATATTATTATTTTGAAATATATATATATATATATATATATATATATATATATATATATATATATATATAATTAATTATAATTTTAATGAAAGTATATTCAAATCTCTTGTTTAAATAGATTTGAAATAATATAATAACTAATTTTTAACATTATTTATTAATTTGAATAAAAATTATAATAAAATTTAAAATGAATCTAAATGATTTGAAATTTTTCTTTCATTATTTTCCAAATATGCTATACCATATTGTATTTAAAATTATATTATATTTTTATTTATTTCAATAAAATTATAGTAATATTTAAAATAAATTTAACTTAAAATGATTTGCCATTAAAATTTCACTTACGCTCCTACATGAAAATGAGTTACATGATCTATTAAAATTGAGTTAAAAAATGACCTGTCATATTGCATTATCTACACATTTCCATGGAACCACAACCATAAATCCGATTATTTCGGTGGTGTGATTGCTTGTTCCTGGGGAGAATTCAAGTTCATATATTTTAGAACGTGTTAGGTAGTTTCGAGACACACATAACTTCATAACTACTTGGGAAATATTTACTTATCTCAACATTTTAAGTCAACAATTCTACAGCTCTCTAATTATGTAATTAGAGGGAATTATAGTTTGAAAAAAATATATATCTATATATAAAAAGTCTAATATCATGTATTGAGATTGTAACTACTCAAATATATTAAAAATATATCAAAATATTCACAAAATCGTTACAAAATTGTATTAACATATTACCTAATTGTTGGAAATATTGTTGGCACAAAATTTTATTACACATCTTGTTATTATTTTTATTTTTCACAATGTTTTGATTTAAAAAAAAAGAAGATCTTGTTATTATTTTTATTTTTCACAATGTTTTGATTTAAAAAAAAAGAAGAAAAAACCATAAAAACAATCAAATTGTTATGGGGACAATGCATATTAAAATTAAATGAGATAAACACAAAACAGAGGGCTTAATAACGTTACTCCAACACCAAGCTGTCTATCTAAAAGATCAATAGAGTTAAAAAACAATACATGGGTGTGAAGTTTTTGATCCGGTAGAAGTAAATCCCTTTGGCTAACTTGCTATTAATTGAATCTACTATCTCTTTAGTGAATTAAAAAATTAATCCAACTGCAAGTTCCCTAAGGCTGTTTATTACACAAAATGGCTTTGGCTAACTAGTTATTATTTGAATCTGCTATTTTTTAAGTGACGGAAAGAATTAATCCAAATGCAAGTTCCCTAAGGTTGTTTATTACACAAAATGGGATTTTGTGAATGCTGAATAAAAAAATTATTCGAAGTAAATTATTACACAAAATGGCTTTGGCTAACTAGTTATTAATTGAATCTGCTATTTTTTTAAATGACAGAAAGAATTAATCCAAATGCAAGTTCCCTAAGGTTGTTTATTACACAAAATGGAATTTTGTGAATGCTAATTTTTTTTTTTATTCAAAGTAAAAAACAAGTATAACGATGGAACGTGTAAATATAATGTAATGGTCAAATCACATATCCAATAGTATATCTTGTGAATTTTTAATGTGGTTTACCATTAAGCATACTTCCATGAGAAAATCTCTCACAAAATGGAATTTTGTGAATGCTGATTAAAAAAAATATTCGAGGTAAAAAACAAGTATAACGATGGAACGTGTAAATATAATGTAATGGTCAAATCACATACCCAATAGTATATCTTGTGAATTTTTAATGTGGTTTACCATTAAGCATACTTCCATGAGAAAATCTCTCAACCGTTAGCAACATTTGAATTCAATTTAACCATGCTAACTCAAAATATAGATACAAGGTTTAGCCATTCTTTTTATATCAAATTGACACCTGTTAAAACCGACTTTTGGTTAGAATAGGCCAGATTTTTAGTGAGTTGGCTTTGCGACCTTGCAACCATAAGATACACAAACCCCAAAAGATTCAAGCACATTTCATCTTTTTAAGACTGGAGATCTTAAAAGGAGTGCACTGCAACGATAAATTGGATCAGTCAGTAAAAATTATATGTGCAATTCATTCCCTTTTTAGAATGGCTATCAATGATTTTATCCAGATTATCCATATTCAAATTTGCAGGAGTTGGTTGGTCCTTTTTCCCAAACATGGTCATCAGATATTGGAAAGCAACTTCATCACAAGGAAGAGTGAGCCCATTTGCGATCAAACCCAAACTCTTCTTTAGCCTTCATTAATAATGTCCAAAACCGAGAATGATTGGAATAAGCGGGCAAAGATAATACATCTTCTTCGTTCTCTTCCAACATACACTCCACAATGTTCCTTTGTAACATCAGAGCACAATATGATTTTCCTATGGCTTCATCTTCCATGGTGAAATACCTTATCTTCCTTGCAGAAAGGCCATTAGTAAGTTGCCCTGTAACAACCCTTATGAAAAATCCATGTAATAAAAGTTAATAAAGGAAAAATAATAACCACGCTTGATGGGACACTTATTCCAAGCTGAATGTTGGGCAAAAACATAGTGATGGGGATCACTTGTGGTTGGTTAATGGCTAAGGAAATTGGCAAAGGAAATGACTAAGTCTTTGGAAAGGAAAAATGGAATTTTGGCACAATTATTTATGAAAATAATGGAAATTAGGAGAAATGGGAGGTGAAAGGTCACAGGTTGCATGTGAGGAGGAAATTGAAAGAAAATAATGGAAAATGAAGAAAATAGAGGTCTCGTTCATAAAAAGGCTTATGAGGATCAATTGGTAACAATTTTTCAGTTCAGTTTTGGAGCTCTCTCATTATTATCTCTCTCTCATACTCTTGGACACTTAGAATTTTCTTGGAGCACTCTTGGAGGGTGTGTCATACTTGAATTTTTGGAGAAAGAAGGAAAAACAAGAGCAGGAAAGCACAAGAGGGCATTAGGATCAACAACTACAACAATTTTTCTTGCAGATACCAAGTTGCATGTATGTGTTTCTCACTAGTTTTGGCATGCATGGAATATGCATGTGGATTATTGGTCATGACTTGTCACTAGCATGGAGGATTGTCTGGATTGACAGTGGATTGCCTAGCCTTTCCATTTCCTGGATAGCCATGGACATTGTGGGTTTATTTCCTTGTCTTGTTTTGGTTGGTTCTCATGTTTCCTTAGCTTGGGTTGAGTTACTAGTTCCTAGAGCCCTATAACAACTTGGGTTGAGTTACCAGTCTTGTAGCCTTGGTTGGAAAAATGCTCTAGAGCCCTTGGTGGGTTAATTTACTAGTCATGTACCCTTGTTTGGATAAATGCACTAGATCCCGGCGATATCTGTGGGTTGAGTTACTAGTCCTAGAGCCTTGGTTGGAACAAATGCTCTAGATCCCTGGAAAGCTTGGATAGAGACTAATCTGATGTTGGTTTTGTGATGTGCAACCACGAGGTGGAATCACTGTTTGATGGGTTGAGGTGGATGGCCTTTGGAAGCCCTCGATGGTTTTTTATTGATGTGTTCTATGAGATCCCACAAGAATGCTTGGAATATGGCACAAGGGTGAATGGTTGAAGAGAGATTTGGCTTAGCAATTCTATTGTCGGGTGAAAGTGGAATTCCCATCCCAAGTTTGGATTTTACATCATCAATATGAGGTTATTTCTCCTTGTAATTCTATGAGTATTATACAGGTTATATGTGGTTTATATGGCTGTCATTTCATTAGTATTTATGCTACTATTATGTTGGTTATACATATGTTTTATGACATTAGCTATGTATGGCTCTCATCATGTTCTTACTGATAAATGAATGAACAATATATCTATGCCCTAATAGATGAAGTGGAAGTTGATGTGTTGAGGCATCAATGCTTCTTAGTGATTCACAGCTAAGTATGAGACCTCTATGCTCAGATATGTTATTTGTTGGGTGTTGTTATATTATTTCACGATTAGCGGGGGGGTCATAGGGGGGTTGGCATCCCCCCTGTCAGGGGGTATGCAGGGGTCTCCCCTACACGGGGTCCAGAGGGCAACACCCTGGGAAAAACAAAATTTCGGACCCTATATTACCTATGGTTTTGTGCATGGATTTCACACATGGTTTTGGGCACAATGGTTTTCATTCCATGGTATTATGTAGATCTGGTCAAGGGAACTACGGTTATGTTCTAATCCAAGGTTAATGGATTAGGGTTTATGGATGCTTCGACATGTATATATATGTATTGTAACATTGAAAGGACTATAATGAAAAATCAATTTGGTAGTCTCGGTTTTGGGATCCAAGGGAAAACCTCTGTGTATATTTGTTTTATGTGTTATGCTCTTGCTATTGTTTATTTTCTATTTTTTAGAATTCATATGCAGGTAAATTATGAATGTGGTTAAAACCTACATTATTTATACCAGTAGATTACATATTCGTGATATGTTTGACGAAATGCCTGTCATGGCTAGTAGGGGTCCAATCAAAGTCTTATTCAAGTGATCGCATTTGTCTTGTCATTCCTCTGTTATTTTATTGTTCTAAAGATGTCATTCAATTATGAGAAGTGACTTTGGATTTGGGCCTGGAAAAGTGGCTCATATCCTGGGGATGCTGAAACAACACTATGAAAAACAATCCCTAGACACTAGCTTGTAGGCCTGTGAGAGCGTCCAAAGGTTCCTCGACACTGGCATGCCCATAGCATGAGAGCATATAGAGGTCAAGTGGTCCAAAATCTCAGTGTGACCTAGGGGCTAGTTGGCATAAAGGTTTAATGGATTCCTGAGGGTCCTAATGTTGATGTTGAATGTATGTATGGTGTGTTTTCACTGGTTCCACTTCTTTAACATGACTTAGGAGGTCGAATCATATCATAGTGGCCTGTCGTCGCATGTTTACCCCGACTAGCCGGTTTCTTGGTTAGATGTGGGAGGCGGGTGTTATAGAGTGGTATCAGAGCATGGTTCACCCCTTGGACTAAATGGGTTGTGTGTTAGTCATGCATTCATGTTAGTTGCATGTGTTTCTCTCATGCTTGCATTCCATGTGCTTGTTTCATTTGCATAATTTTGATCATTTTCGTAGTGATGTCACTATGTGGAAGTTGATGTTTTTATTGTGGGATGCATCGTCATGAGTGTATGACTAATTACATGTTGTTATATGTTTCTTACATGTATCATTTTTGTATGCTTGGTTGCATGTATCATTCTTGTAGGCTTGGTCACAAGTGTTTTTCACTTATGCTTGATTATATGTGGTTATGTGTGTATGTGGATGATTTCGCATTGCTTATGCATATTCATGTTTACATGTGGTCAAGTGTATAGTGATGTAATGTTTGTTTTCATGCATGAGGTCCTGGTATGCATTGTTAATAATGTCATGCATGAGGTCCTGGCATGCATTGTTAATAATGTCATGCATTGATGACTGGACCCTAGCTAGAATGATGGTTGCGTGGTTATATGCTTATGTGTTATGTTTCTATATGTTGTCATGTTTATGTTATACATGTATCATGTTGATTTATTGATATTGAAGACAAGGTATCCTCCCTAAGCTATAATAAGATACGTTGGTTTATTTTGATTTGGTTTAGCGGACATGATATACCTTGCAAGAAGAAATATAAAATGGCTAGTACGATGGTAGACTACAAAGACTCTCCCTATGAATCATAAGAGCAGTATGGTGTTGGGAACTCTTCCTATTTGGCATATACACTAAGAAGATTAAAGGAAGAAATCATGAGTTGTAAGGTAGATAATGACATAATCATGCAGGCACATGAGAAACAAGCAGAGGTAAATACAATGATACTTTAGAGTTTGTCAGACTTGCAGTGATAGGGATCATGTCGGACAAGCTATGAGTAGGAGGACCGAACTAATGGGGCATATGGAAGTAGGTAGCATGTGGTCATATGTCAGATAGAGATGACACGGTTAGAGAGAGCAGATTGTTGGACACTCCGAATAGAAGGAGGGATAGACAAAGGTATTATTCTAGTTCTGATTCACATAGGCACTATGATCATCATCATTATCATCCTTACAGAAGGAGTGATAAGGGATACTTGCTGAATGAGTTTAAGAAAGAAAAGCCACCTACTTTTAATGAAGATATGAAGAAACCACAGGATGCAAAGGCATGGTTTCTTGGTATGAGAAATTTCTTCAGATTTCATGATTATTCAGAGAACATGAAATCCAAAGTAGCTACATTCAGTCCGAAAGGTAAAGCAAACATTTGGTGGGAAGATGTGAAGAACGTTAGATGTATTTATGAGGAGGACTTGACTTGGAGTGAGTTTGAGTGGCTATCCTAGAAGAAGTACTTTTTGGAGAGATACTACGATGATAGCACAAAATAATTCTATGAGCTGAAGATGGGATCAATGGCAGATGAGGAGTACACTAGTAGGTTCTTGGAGTTACTGAGGTATGTGCCTTATCTCCCAGAGGAGAAGTCAAAGATTCAAAGGTTCATTAGTGGATTACTAGTTGTATTTAAATACAGGATTGAGTTCGATGAGCCTAAATCATTGGAGAAAACCATCCGAAAGTTAAGGCATTTCTATGATTAATCAAAGTGTAGATATGAGTCTACGCCAGATTGGAAATCTAATGCAAAGAACAAAGGAAAATGGGACAAAATACAAGCAAGACCTCAGGATTCAGGTAATAAGGAGAATGTTGTACCACCTAAGAGGTTCAATGCATTAGATAGAGGACAGGGACATCGACCTAAGGAGTAGAATAAGGAGCCCGTGTGGTGTTGGAGTTGTGGAGGGGATCATCATAGGATATATTGTGCATAGTATTAGGGCCGTAGACCTCAGATATATAGTGCACAAGATGTACAGACTGTTGGGGATGTTGGTCTGAGTATTCACCGTGTTTATGCAACATTGGATAAAAAACATGCATACCATTAGGAATCTACCATTGAGATGGACAGTAAGATTTGTGATCAAGTTATTTATATTTTGCTTGACCCCGGATCTAATTGTAGCTATGTTAGTCATCACTTGGTGGATAAGTGTGGTTTGAGTAAGGAATTGCATGTAGAATCTTGGTTAGTGTAGTTGGCTACAGGTACAAAGAAGCGAGTTCATCATTGGGTAAGAGCTTGTGCATTTCATTTGAATGGTATGCCTATAGTAGCACATTTGAAATTATTACCATTGGGATCATACAATATGTTGTTGGGCATGGATTGGTTGTATCTTCATAGAACCAAAGTGGATTGTTATGACAAAGCTATTGAGTGCTTGGATGAAAATGGGGAATCAAGATTCTTATAGGGTAAGAAGAAAGCCACATTAGTTAGGATGGTGAGAGCTATGAAAACAAAGCGTAGTCATAAAAAAGGGTGTGTGTTATGTGTAGTACACATTTCTAGTGACAAGGGTAAAGAAGTTGAGGATGAAGATGATTTGAGCAGGTACCTAGTTCTACAACAGTTCAAGGATGTATTTCCTGAGGATATTTTAGAGTTGCCACCTCACAGGGAGGTAGACTTTTCCATTGAGTTGGTGCCAGGGGCATCTTTGACATCAAAAGAACCTTATAAGATGAGCACACCTGAATTGGTAGAGTTGAAGTTGCAGTTGAAGGAAATGTTGGACAAGGGATACATCACGACAGGTGTATCACCATGGGGCACACTGGTATTGTCTGTGAAGAAGAAAGATGGTACTATTATAGTATGCATTGACTACGGGTAGTTGAACAAAGTGACCATCAAGAACATGTATCCATTACTGAGGATTCATGACTTGTTCGATCAATTGAAGGGAGCAGCAATGTTCTCGAATATTAACCCAAGATCTGAATATCATGAGGTATGCATCAAAGAGGAGGACATTTACAAGACAACTTTCAGGACCAGGTATGGGCATTATGATTTTGCTGTAGTTCCATTTGGTTTGACTAATGCTCCAACTACACTTATGTGCTTGGTGAATAGTGTGTTGCTTTCGTATTTGGATAAGTTTTCTATTGTGTTCATTGATTATATATTGGTATATTCTAAAAATGAGGAAGAGAATTCTGAGCATTTAGCAGGAGTGTTGAGATTGTTGAGAGAGCATCCATTGTATGCTAAGCTCAACAGTGTAGTTTCTTTTAAACTGAGGTACATTACTTGGGGCATGTTATCTCCAAGGAGGGCATTGTAGTAGATCCAGAAAAGATAAGAGTCATCATGGAGTGGGTAGCTCCTAGGAATGTAGATGAGGTGAGATATCTCATGGGGTTAGTAGGCTATTATAGGAGGTTCATCAGGAACTTATCACAAATTTCTTATCCTATCACATCATTACAGAGGAAAGGTAAGAAGTTTGAATAGACATAGGAGTGTGAGGCTAGTTTTGAGTAGCTTAAGAGTCGTTGACACATGCACCAGTGTTAAAGAATGCAAACCCAAACAAAG
Source organism: Pinus tabuliformis (assembly GCA_031772625.1). NCBI lineage: Eukaryota > Viridiplantae > Streptophyta > Pinopsida > Pinales > Pinaceae > Pinus > Pinus tabuliformis. The sequence goes on along the minus strand of CM062806.1, from coordinate 726,921,395 downwards.
AGTTTGTAGTATGCACAAATGCTTGCAAGAAAGGACTTGATGGAGTCCTTATGGAGGATGGACTGGTGGTATGCTATGAGTTGCAAAAACTAAATGACCAAGAGAAGAACTACCCCACACATGATATTGATTTGGTAGTGATTATACATGCATTGAAGATGTGGAGGCATTATCTTCTAGGTAGGAGGTTTGTATTGATGAGTGATCACAGTGGGTTACGGTATCTATTTGACCAATCGAATCTGAATGGAAGGCAGGCTCAGCAGTTGGCTATGATCATTGAGTTCGACTTGGAGATCAGGTACATCAAAGGTAAAGAGAATAGATTGGCAGATGCTCTTAGCATGTGGATACAGATAAATCACTTAGTAGCTATGAGCTCCTATGGGACAGAATTACAGGATAGGATCTTGCATGCAGGTCAACAAGATGTCAGATATATGGAGATTATGAACAGGTTGCAGTAGAGTATTCATATAGGTACAGGTGATACTACATGTACAGGTATAGGTGATAGTAAAAGTACAGGTATAAGTGGTAGTACAAGTACAAGTACATATACATGTATAGGTATAGGTACAAATAGTGGTACAGGTACAGGTGTAGGTGCACATGATGTGTATTATTGTCTTACAACGGATGGATTGGTTAGATTCACAGAGAGGACATATGTGCTAGTTAGTATTGAGCTCAAGAAGGTGATCTTGAGGGAGTTTCATGTGAAATCATATTTAGATCACCCAGGTTATCAGAAGACACTAAGAGTAGTGAAGAGATTTTATTATTGGTTGACCCTGAAGAGGCATGTAGCTGAGTTTGTAGTTAGTAGCTTCAACTGTCAGCGTGTGAAGACAAAGTGTAAGCATCTAGATGGACTACTACATGGGATTGCAGTTCCAGATTGGAAATGGGAAGTCATTTGCATGGACTTCATCATAGGTTTCTCGAGGACATTGAGACAACGTGATTCCATCATGGTTATTGTGGACAGGTTGACAAAGGTTTTGCACTTCATCCCAGTGAAGTCTAAATTCTTAGCTAGCGATGTAGCATAGGTATTCAATAGAGATGTGGTCAGATTGCATGGTGTTCTAAAGAAGAACATGTCAGATAGGGATGCAAAGTTCACTTCCAAGTTTTGGAAGGAGTTATTTACATGTTCGGGCACAGAGTTGGCCTTCAGTATAGCTTATCATCTGCAGACAGATGGATAGATATAACCGGTCAACATGAAATTGGAGGAAATGTTGAGGATGTATGTGATGCATCAACAATGAAAGTGGGAAAAGTACCTTCCACTGGTAGATTTCACTTAAAACAATGGGTATCAAGAATCTCTAAGGATGAGTCCATTTGAGGCATTGTATGGACGAAGTTGCAATACTCCCATCAGTTGGAGTGATGTTGGTGGACATGGAATAGGAAATGCAGGTGATCAAGAAGAATTTGAGAGAAACACAGGATAGGCATATGAGTTATGCAGATCAGAACAAGTTGTTCAAGGACTTCCAGGTTGGGGAATAGGTGTAATTGCACATCAAACCAAAGAATAGCTCCTTACGGATTGGATCATGTGTCGAGATGGCACCACGGTTTTGTGGACCCTTCAGTATCATTGAGAGGATTGGGCCAGTAGCCTATTGAATTGCACTACCTCCGACAGTGAAATTCCATGTTGATTTCCATTTTTCATTGCTTAAGAAGTATGTTAAAGATGTTGATCATGTGATTGACTGGTCTGTATTGCAGGTGGAACCAAATGAAGAATTCTAGTCAAAGCCTTAGTGTATATTGTAGAAAAAGGTGCTCATGCTCTAGAACCAAGCAATCGAGAAAGTTAAGGTGCAATGGAATCACTTTGGGCCCGATGAAGCTACATGGGAGATGACAAATCATATGCGGGCTATGCATCCTTCTTTGTTTGTCAGTTGAGGCAAAGCAGTTTTGGTATGGTGTTTTGGTATATGTCTTGTATATGTCTTAGTATATGTTTTGATGATGTTTGGTATATGTACATATGTATATCGATGTAAATACTACCATGAGATATGTTATAAAGCTCCAATAAGAGGTGTGGGTGTCATGACATTATGATGTTATGTTTTCATGTTGGTTTGCTTCTCCGTAGGATGATCATTATAAATACTGCAATGAGCTAAGTTATAAAGCTTCGCTGACAATATTTTTTGCTTGTAGCAGTTTTTAGTTATATGTGTTGTTGATCACCAAGGATGGTGTTCCCCCAAGGGGGAGGGTTTTGTAACAGCCTTGGTGAAAATTCCATGTAATAAAATTTAATAAACGCAAAATAATAATGACGGTTGATGGGACACTTATTCCAAGCTAAATGTTGGGAAAAAGCATAGCAATGAGGATCACTTGTGGTTGGTTAATGGCTAAGGAAATTGACAAAGGAAATGGCTAAGGATTTGGAAAGGAAAAATGGCATTTTGGCACATTTAATTATGAAAATAATGGAAATTAGGAGAAAAGGGAGGTGAAAGGGAACATGTTGCATGTGAGGAGGAAATTGAAGGAAAATAATGGAAAATGAAGAAAATTGAGGCCCCATTCATAGAATGGCTTTTGAGGATCATTTGGTAACCTTTTTTCAGTTCAGTTTTGGTGCTATCTCGTTATTCTCTCTCTCTCATACTCTTGGACACTTAGATTTTTCTTGGATCACTCTTGGAGGGTGCAGCATACTCGGATTTTTGGAGCAAGAACACAAAGGAAGAGTAGGAAAGCACAAGAGGGCATCAGGATTAGCCACTACAATAGTTTTGCTGGTAGGTACTGAGTTGCATGTATGTTTTCTGTTAGGCCCCTATACTACTAGTGTAGCCCCTTATTGTTATTAGTACAACCCACTTATTATATTGATGTACCCATGTAGTGCCCATATTGTTGTTATTGTGCCACATAGAATCCCACTATTGTTATTATTGTGCCCTTACATTATTATTGTTATGTCGGCTCTGATTATGTTATCACCCCTTAGACACCTATATATAGAAAGGAGGTCTTTTCATTTGTATCATCCAATAATTATTCATTTATGTAATGTAAAGGAGGTTGCCCCCTCAAAGAGGCTGTATTCTAAGGCATTGATCTTTCTTTTCTATCTTTTCTTGAGCTGGTTTCATAACATTTGGTATCAGAGCTTTGGATTCTAGGGTTTCGCTGCTCCAAACAAGTCATCGTGGAATTTTTGCTATAACTTTTTTTCTGTGACGTTTCAGAAGTCACAAAAAAAAACCATTTGAGAAAAAATCGCATTGAACCTTGGGTCCGAATTTCAGAGCTTTTCGCACGCTATTTGTGGAGATATGATCTGAGGAAGTTGGTCTTTTTGGAGACTCCTGAATTACATTCAAAATAGGTGACCTGGGGAAAATCGTCATAAATTTCTCTCTGAGCATTGGATTGAAATTTCGTAAGAAAGTACAGAAAGAGGACAAACTTTAGTTTCTTATATATTGTTTTCAGAGCCAAAGGTCAAAAAATTGACACGTGGCACTTCATACAAGTTCGCTCTTCTGGAAAGGTCTATAATCAGGTCATCTTGGGAGATTGTGCATAACTCTTTCTTGGAGAATCCAATTTGGATCAGATTGGTGGCATTGGAAAGAGAACACAGAGGGCTACTACAAGTAGCAATTTCAGCACTTAAATTTCTGAAAGTATAGAGTTACAGTCGTTTCAAGATCGAGGTCCTAAAATAAAGAAAAAGCAAGATGAGGAAGTTTGATGGCAAGGATCCGGTAAATTGGATACTTAAGATGGAGCAATATTTTGATCTACATGGTGTACCATTGTTACAAAAGGTATGTATTGCATCTTCATATTTAGAACCAGATCAATTTTTATGGTATAAAGGACTTTGTTCTCGTAAACAACTTGTTACGTGGTCAATTCTCACGGAGGAAATGATAGCACATTATGAGGATACAAAGAGCAACACCTTCTTTAGAGCAACACCACAACAATTGGAAAGAGTAAAAAGGCTTTGTGACATATTTGAAAGTAAAATTATGGCAACAAGGAATTCTACCCCTCCAAACTATAAAGATGGACGTGTTGTTTCTCCTAGTCTTCCACAACCTACAAGGGTTACACCACAACAATTGGAAGAAAAAAGAGAAAAAGGGCTTTGTTACAATTGTGATAGCAAATGCACTAAAGGTCATAAGTGTGCTGAGAAGAAATTATTTTACATAGAGTATGAAGAGGAGGAAGAAAAGGATCAAGAAACATCAAAAGAAGAGGATATATGCCAGGACCCGACCCCAGAGAAAGAAGAAATAAATCAGAACATATGTTGTAAAGTATTGGCAAGAATGACCACTCCTCAAACTCTCAAGATAGAAGGACATATCAAGAAGAAAAATGTTGAAGAAGTGAAAGATCACATCGAGCATCAAGAAATGAATCCGACCATATCTTGTAAAGGATTGGAAGAAATTACCGCTCCTCAAACTCTAGAGATAGAAGGATATATCAAGAAGAAAAAGCTTCAAGCAGAGAAAGATCACATCGAGCATCAAAAACAAGTTCTCCAACTTTTAAAGGGTAACTCCACTTCAGTGCAAAATCAAATGAAACAACAGGTAGATCAACATCATAGTGAAAAATGTTTTGATGTAGGTGATCGGGTATTTTTACTGCTACATCTCAGGCAAGCTAATTATGAGAAGGAAATGTTGAAAATACTACATGCACTTAAAAAATGGCGACCTTACCTAATGGGAAGACTCTTCAAGGATGAGGCCGTGGAAGCATTGTTTTGTGCTATTTCTATTATCCAACCAGATTGGATAAACGAAGCAAGGGATGAATGGAAGAAGGACGAAGAAGTGTGGCCACTTATTCAAAAGTTGCTAAAGATCCCAATTCAAACAATATTGCCAGAAATTGAAGAGGAAGGAAAAACCATATTGGAACTTGAAGCAGTCACAGAAACAAGAACCCGACAGCTATGAGATCGATCAATTTCAGAGTATCTCATCAAGTGGAAGAACTTACCCGCTGAATATTCCACATGGGAGGACAAGAATTTTATACAGAAGCATCAAGAACTACTCAAGCGTTGAGGACAACGCTTTTTGAAGAAGAGGGGCATGTTAGGCCCCTATACTACTAGTGTAGCCCCTTATTGTTATTAGTACAACCCACTTATTATATTGATGTACCCATGTAGTGCCCATATTGTTGTTATTGTGCCACATAGAATCCCACTATTGTTATTATTGTGCCCTTACATTATTATTGTTATGTCGGCTATGATTATGTTATCACCCATTAGACACCTATATATAGAAAGGAGGTCTTTTCATTTGTATCATCCAATAATTATTCATTTATGTAATGTAAAGGAGGTTTCCCCCTCGAAGAGGCTGTATTCTAAGGCGTTGATCTTTCTTTTCTATCTTTTCTTGAGATGGTTTCATAACATTTTCCTCACTAGTTTTTGCATGCATGGCATATGCATGTGGATTATTAGTCATGATCTATCACTGTCATGGAGGATTTTCTGGATTGATAGTGGATTACCTAGCCTTTCCATTTCCTGGATAGCCATGGAGATTGTGGGTTTATTTACTTGTTTTGTTCTAGTTGGTTCGCATGTTTCCTTACCTTGATTTGAGTTACTAGTTCCTAGAGCCCTGAAATAGCTTGGGTTGAGTGACTAGTCCTGTAGCCTTGGTTGAAAAATTCCCTAGATCCATTGGTGGGTTGAGTTACTAGTCCTGGATCCTTGGTTGGACAATTAACACTCTAGAGTCCAGCGGTAGCTGTGGGTTGAATTACTAGTCCTGGAGCCTTGGTTGGAACAAAATCTATGGAGCCCTAGAAGGCTTGTATAGAGACCAATCTGATGATGGTTTTGTGATGTCTGACCATGAGGTGGAATCATTGTTTCATGGGTTGAGGTGGGTGGCCTCTAAAATCCATCGATGGTTGAAGAGAGATTTGGATCAACCATTCCATGGTCGGGTGGAACTTGGAAGTCTGATCCCAGGTTTGGATTTTTCATCATCAATATGAGGATATTTCTCCTTGCAATTATATGAGTATTATACAGGTTATATGTGGTTTATATGGCTGTGATTTTGTTAGTACTTTTGCTGTTATTATGCTGGTTAAACATATGTTTTATGAAAGTAGCTATGTATGGCTCTCATCATGTTTTTATTGGTAAATGAATGAACAATGTATCTATGACCTAATAGATGAAATGGCAGTTGATGTGTGGAGGCATCAATGCTTCTTAGTGATTCACAGTTAAGTATGAGACCCCTATGCTCAGATATGTTATTTACACCTATAGATTACATATTCGTGGTATTTTTGAAAAAATGTGTGTCATGGATAGTAGGGGTCCATTCAAAGTCTTATTCAAGTGATCACATTTTTACTATTATTCCTATGTTATTTTACTATTCTGAAGATGTCATTCAATACTTGGTAGTGACCTAGGCTCTTGGCCTAAAAAAGTGTCTCAAATCCCAGGGACACTTGCACAACACTGTGCATAATAGCCCCTAGACATTGGCTTAGAGGCTTTTGAGAGCATCCAAAGGTCACTGGATGCTGGCATGCCCATAGCATGAGAGCATCCAGAGGTCAAGTGGTCCAAAATATGAGTGGGACCCAGGGGCTGGCTGACAGAAAGGTTGGATTGGTTCCCGAGGGTCCTAATGCTAATGTTGAATGTATGTATGGTGTCTTTATGTTGGTTCCACTTCCTTAACACGACTTAGGAGGTCAAATCATATCATAGTGGCGTCTCATTGCATATTTACCCCGTCTGGTCAGTTTCTTGGGTAGATGTGGGAGGAGGGTGTTACATGCCCTATAAGCCTTTGCAAACCTGTAAAGTGCTATGAATATCTGCTTTAAAAGAAAAACTTTAGGATTTCTCAATCTTCTTGTCTTTGCCACTAATTAAATGACATAGGAGCATAGAAAAATAACTTTCAATCTATTTCAAGAATTGATGTTAAAATAAAGCATTGACTTTGCATATATAATAATCTATGTTGCATGAGAATGTGGGAACATTGTGAATTTAGGTACAGATGTACAAAACGACTAGAGGTTTCTCCAAAATTTAGAAGAAACGACTAATCAGGAGCGATAATATTATATAATAAAAATAAAAATAAATAAATAAATATATATATATATATATATATATATATATATATTTTAATTATATAATTTTATATAATAATCAAAATTAATATTAAATCAAAATATTCAAATATCAAAATCAATTTAAATATATAATATCTCTTATATATAAATATATTATTAGGGTGTGTCTCTCCCTAAGCCTCTCTCTTTTATATATTTAAAATGTCAAGACTGTTCATTATCAGTTCTCTGACACATAGCTAGTCTTTGAAACAATCTGGCTTAAAAATACAAAGGAATAATTTTACATATGTTTCTCTAGTTGTTCTTAAGAGAAAATACAATTCTAATGTTTAAGCATTGATTTCCATATACAATATGCACACACAATCTTCTGCAATATCGATATATATATATACAAAAACAAAATTGGGACTGACTTATATAAAATCTTCTTCATATATGCGTATATTGGGATTGGCTTCTCTGACAGTCAGAGCTGCCAAGAAAATGCTTGAGCTACTGAAAAATAGAAAGACCCTTTCTCCATAATATATATGACCATCCTTACCAAATGTCACACCATACTATAAAAATTTTCACATCATCCGTGTTGGGAATGTGATCCCCCAAGGACAGTTTTCGGGCTAAAAGCCCATGTTTTGGGTTGAATTTTGTAATAAACTTGTAAAGACTCCACTGTTTTTGGTCGCGGAGCGCAAAGGTGTCATCAGTCATAAAGGGTTGTCCACCCTTATTTTTGTAAAGTTAAGTCAGTTGTAAATGATCTACCCATGCTCCGCGGACCATGGGATTATATAAAAAGAGCTAAGTAAGTAAGATCTAGTAGTTTTAGAGTCATGAGTTGAAGTCAAATAGTCATAGCTCTAAAGTAAGAAGTCTAATTTCCGGGTCGTAGCGTAGGTAAAGGCTTTGCAGTTGAGTGCGTAGAGGCCTAGGGTGGAAGTTCATAGCTGAGTTCATGGACCCCTATAGTTGTGTGCGTAGGACGGATTAAGTCTGTAATCACTTGAAGATATCAATAAAGAGAAGTATTCTGCAAATTCTATGTCTTTGTTCCGGTTAATGCATCTTGTCATGTTGTGTATGAATTTCATTTATAATGCTTATATGATTCATGAATGTATGTAATTACATTGGTTAAGTGAACGCAAGTAAGAACCTATGTTTACGCGGTGATAACTATGATTACTTAACAACATAAGTAAGACACTTAAAATAGTTTTGGAATTTGCATGGTGCGCTGCCCTAGCAGTGTGAAAGTACCTAAGCCGCAAGTTAGGGCTGTGCGAAGGTCAATCATACCATTTCGCGGAGGTACTGAAGGGCGGAATAGAGGGCTAGTCTAGCAAGTCCTAGAACTAAGTAACCTGTGCGAAGTCGGGAATAGAAGGAATAAACTGACATCACGAACATTTCAAGGTGCGGAAAATTGGTTCCAACGTCCCCCCATACTACTTCGGGTGAGACTTCGGTCCGTGCTCCGTAGGCTGATACTGAAAGGGCCAGTAGTGTAGGGGTTTGTTTGGCCAGCTAATGCTGAACCTGGGTCAGGCCCCACCAAGCCAACAAATGGTTCCGTTGCCAGGACTGGAATCTGCGTAAGAGATGTGTGATGTTGTATCGCTAGAATCCAACTGAGAAAGAGATCAGGGACTGGTTGGATAGGAAGATCCATGAAATCACGGCGCAGGATAATAGAAGTCTACGATTGACAAAGGAATAGTGGTTGGATAGGTAACTATATACAGAGATCCACGAGATCTTTTTCTATTCCTTTCCAGTTGAGCTATACGAGTGGATCGCGAAGCTAGCAGATAGCCAAGGAAGGTGGAAACTTGACGGTCCTATTGTTTGGACCCCGGAGCTAGTACATAAATTGGAAGCATCTGAGGATAAGATCGCCTGCGCTATCAATCATTGGCTCGATCGCGTCATAGGAGGATTTGTAACTGAATTCGCGGTCGACACCTCAGTCAGCTACAGCGAAGCAGAGCTACGTTTTTTCAAAGGTCCACGAGGTAAGTACTTGAAATCTTTGAATACCTGGATTAAAATGTTATTGTGTGAAAAACAAGTTATGTAGCTACCTTGATGTTTGGGGCTACGCAAAGTGGAAAAACTTACAGGAACGAAGGAAGAAAGGGTCCTGAATATAGTCCATTGATTTCACCTCCACGAGGTGACGAAGAGGGAACAGTGCAGGTTTCTCCACGAAGTACTATTCAGTTAATAAGAATTCACCCATACCACCTCCACCTCCATCGCAATTCACCACCATCACCTACGACTTCACCCCCATCACTTGCAACTTCACCTGTACCACCTCCACCTCCACCACAGTTCAGTATGGAAAATTTAGTGAAGCTGCTTTTGTTTAAAGGCTTGGGAAATGAGGACCCGGACCTGTTCTGGTTCATCGTGAAAGATGTATGGGAAGCTCAGGGCGTTACAGATGATCACATGAAGAAGGAAACATTGGTTAGTTCTCTGCAGGATCACATGCTAACTTGGTACATCAAGTACTCTAATGATAACCCAAATGCTGGAGTGGCAGACATCCAAACCACGTTGAATAAAGAATTCAGTAGGCCTAAATCTGAGGCACAGTCGATTGTGGGGTTCAAGGAAATCGTGATGCAACCAGGTGAGACCCCTTGGGAACTAGATCAGAGGTTGAAGTGTAAAATCCGTGAAGCTAATATGAACTTAACAGACGGACAACACCGCGAATGGTTCGTGGCTTCGCTCCTACCACACCTAAGGGTTGCGCTGTCACAACAGAAGATAACGACTTAGGCAGAGGCCTTGGAGATTTCAATGAGACTGCATGAAACACTAATGCAAGATACGAATATGGGGGTTCAGTGAATCCATGCACAGTTGAAAAATCTTTGCCTCGAGATGCAAAGTTTGAAGCAGGACAAAACAGTTCGACCAGAGGTGCGCAAAGAGGTATGGTGCCTGAAATGCAAGGGTCAGGGGCATGACAAAGACCATTACCCGGTCTTTGCGAAATATATTGTAGGAGGAGAGTTGATGCCTTTGAGGCTGGAAGCTCAGGCAAGACCAAGCGCGGGCCTGCATTGTGGTGCGCTATATGTCAGGTAGTAGGAAAACATGCCACAGATAACTGTCATTTGCTGCAGAAGTTTGTACAGACACCGCAACAACTGTTCTGCAACTTTTGTAGGTCGGTAGGGCATGATGAGCACAACTGCAGAAGCTATGAATTGATGATGGATAGAACACTTGCCTATAGGGTACAAGCAGAAACGTAGCCCCCTAATTAGAGTGCGTGGATGCTGCGGACAAGTTTTTAGGGGCATGAAAGAGGCCGAAGCGGAGGAGGACTTGGCAGAGGTTAGGGACAACTGATCTGCTACAATTTTGGAGGACCATGACACTATGCCCACAATTGCACTAACCCAACACGTCCGTCTTGCAAGTATTGCACTCTTTTTGATCATGAAACGGAAGATTGTCCTACGTTGATAGCAAGGATACGTGACAAAGTGGTGCTACCACCTCAGCCGACTCAAAACCTGTAAATGATGAAGTCTGAGCTACATGAAGAGGATCTGAACGTGAATATAGTGCTCCGTAGTGGAATCACAACAGGAGATGACAAGGGTAAATAGCCCAAAGAAAGCACATGGGTTTGTAAAGCTCCAACAAAGGAGGTTGAGTTTGATTTGGAGCACGCATGTGAAACATTCATGGAAGAAAATAAGAGCTTCGCTGAGGCCTCCACCTCAGGAAGGAAGGATAAGCCTGACCAGGAGATGGACCCTTCTATGCTTACAAACTTCCTAGAGACCCGCATGAAGTTTCTACGCGATATCAAGGATGTGAAGGGGTTACAGGAGCTCATAGATAGATGTGTCGAAAGTCCGGATGAGTTGCACATAGTACGAAAGATTGGTAAGAATAAAAAAGGATGGGATGGGAGATGATACCGATCACACAAATAGGAGAATATGAAATGGATCAGGTTATTTTGGATTTGGGGTTAGACGCGAACGTCCTACCAAAAAAGACTTGGGAACGGAAGGAAATACCCGCACTGCAGTGGTCTCTGATTCAGCTAAGGATGGTGAATCAGCAGAAGATCATCCCCATGGGGTGGCTGTAGGGGGTGAATGTATATATTGAAGGCACGAGCGCACTAGCTGACTTTGAAGTAATAGAAACTATGGATGATAGCAACCCCTATCTTGCGCTCCTTGGAATTGATTGGGCTACTGATATGAACGGGGTAATCAACTTAAAGAAGCGAAAGATGATTGTTACCTAAAATTTGTCACCATGACTATTTGCAGTTAGTATGGCTCCATCAATTGTCATACTATCCTCCTTGGCAAGCCTTATACCTCTGCTCCTCATGTCAAACTCCAAGAAAGAGAGAAATTCCTTTAAAAGTCAATTAACTCTGGTTACGCAGTTTCTCTTAGCCTTACTTGCGTGTACGCACCTCAAGTTCAAAATACCTGCGTACTTGTATGCTCTGTCTGTAAAGGGGTGGGTGCGTACCCTTGTAAAGGTCAAAAGGCCCAAGTTCTACTTCAAAAAAGTTACTTGTGGTCAAATCTAGAGCATTCTAGAAGATGGTTTGACGTGTATTGAGCGCCTCCAGATGGTTCATGCATCCCAAAGAAAGAGGAACTTATCCCATGAAGAGGGGAGCTATCCCATTGAAAGAGGGGCTTATCCCATTCATGGTGGACCTGATTAACTTCCTCCAAAGCATTATAAATACAGGCATTGGGCCAGAGGGAGGAGAGGTTGAAAGCTGAAGATTCCTAAGGGTAGATGCTGCAGAAATTAGGACTTCCTTATAGAGCTTGAGAGGAGAGATTCCTACCCTTTCTTAGCTTCATTTGGAAGTGAGTGAGCTGATCAAAGTAAAGGAGAACTCTTGCTGGACCCTGGGAGGGACCTGCACAACACCAAGGCGCTGGTTGTAAGGTTTCTTTTGTTTCCTATTAATACAATTAAGTTCATTCTTCTCAACAAGTTGTTATTCATGATTTGTTTCATATACTCCTTGGTCTGTATGTTAAATATGTTTTATTTTATGAGTTATTCAGGTGCTATGTAATCGTTTACTTGTTAGTGAATGCAGGTTTCAAAGAGAAGGAGGAGCTCATCTGGATCGGCGAGGCTTGGCCACTACAAACAGCGTTGGACTAAAGGTATGCTTTAAACACCTGATTACTTGTATTGTAAATGCATATTTAGAGAAGGATAGTGCTTGATTGTCTTGTTTGTCACTAGGAACAATTTAGTTTCTAGGAAGGTCTATTTTGTCCGCAAAATCGACTCTTTCCGCATGAAAAAATGGCGACTCCACTGGGGAAACCATGGATGTAATTGAGTTCTTTTTGGTTTGTTATTTTGATTTGAGAAAGCGACCTTTCTTTTTGGTTTTTGACTGTTTGACTGTGAATTTGGGTGGAATAGCTTAGGGCAAGTTAGTTTTTTATTTTTCTTGGTTTTTCCAGCAGTACGCAGCGTCTGAGTTAAGCACAGTGCGTACCTGTACGCACTGCAGCTTTGTACACAGAGCGTACCCGCACCTGTGCAAACAGGTCGCCTGCGTACCCTGTCAAAAGTTGAGAAAATTCCAATTTTTTCCATTTTGCCTCTTAGATTTTGTTTATAATTTGTTTTTACTGCCCAGATCCACTGGTTACCTGTCAGAGATCTTCATCTAAGCTTGTTTCGTTAGCATCGAGGGTTTTAGTGAAATTCATAGAAGTTCTAGCCCTAGGTTTGATTTTTGCATTGGTCCTGTAGTGACTTTGGCTTTAGAAGTTGTAAAAACCTTGGATCTCCCTAGTCTTTTCAGTCTTCTTAGGAGTCAAACCTTTCATAAAATCCACCTTTGTGAGAAACCTACCTTTGTGTTGTCTCTTTGCGGAATTTCGAGAAAGTTTGTTGGTTAAGCTGTGAATTTCATTCTTAAGAAAAAGAACAAAAGATTTTGATTTTGATTTTTGACTAGTTTATGATTCTGCATGATCTGGTCCTTGGTTGAATTGTGACTGAGTAAAACATCCGGGAATTACATTTTGTAGGCTTTTTCCTCATTAGATTTGCTTTTAGGTAAATTTCTCTTAGATTTTCTTTTAGGTAAAATTGATTTGATTTTCATAGATTTGTCAAAATTGATTTTTGTTAAAGTCATTTTATATGCTTTGTTAATATAGGAAAAATACAAAAAACTCTTTTGAAAAAGTTTGCTTTAGTAGTGTTTGAAGTCTTTGAAAGAGAAAGGAATTTTCGTGATATAATTAGTGGTCATGTGTTGTATGCTGTGGAAAAGATAAAGAGATTGTTTCTTTGATTCTCTTTTTCAAGAAAGTTGTCTTTTATAAATTTTGCATTTTCCAACTCTCTTAGCTAGGGAATTCATTGAAAACGAAAAAAATAGTTTAAATCATCCTAGGTGCATATTTTTAGTGGATTTGAGTCGAGTCTACACACCATCAGTTTCATCTCCACTACCTTTGGTCCTAAAGAAAAGCCATAAAATTAATGCTTAAAGTAAAATTAACTTAGTAACTTTTTATTTACTAGGGCTCTGAAACACCAACATAGATCAGGCTAGTGTCTTGGAGTAGGAGAGTAATTAACTCTCCAAGACAGCAAAACCAAACAAGTAGCTCATCTTGTGGTAGGATAAATCCAACTGTTACATTTATGCTCTGGGAAAGCTCCTCTTAAAGGAGAAGCACGAGATCGTGTCCGAACCAGTGAGGGGATCAATCCTCCTTCATTGGGAACGACGCCAGATACGCACGTACTACAAACGGTAAACCTCGGATTATTGTCGAGGAGCCTGGGGTCACTTGTCGGTAAACCTTGGATTATTGTCAAGGAGCCGATAAGGGGATTGAGCTTGTTACTCTGCCCTTGCGTGTGTATCAGATTCTAGACTATTCCCCCAGGTGTATTTATTACTGTTGGTGACCTTAGTGACCATTATCTTTAGGGTTCTACCCGACGTGACGGTGGAGGGAAGATCCCACTGTACCTGGAGCAGACGTCGGCTAGACTCACTTGGATTTTCTGGGGGGTTCACTTCACTCGATACGGTTAAAGTGGAGGAACTTGGTCCAGTCTATTCATTAAGCAGGTTGCCGGGGTAACTGTTTCACCCGCCACTTCTGTACTGAATTCGACGATGTTGGATTTCATCACCAACTAGTGTTTTCGGTCCGGAAGGTTACTGTTTGTGCATGGTTTGACGCCCTAGATTCTTTAGGCGTATGATTCAAATTTGTTTGGTTCTTTAGAGACTTTAGGTGGTTTTCTTTGAGATTTTACTTTGTTTGCGTGTGCAGTAGTTAAAAGTTTTTAACTGTGGCTGAATTACCGAGACAGTCCCCTAGGATTTGGGGCCAGTCTCCTGAGGTTGTAACCGTGGCTGATTTGTTGAGGAGGTCTCGTAGACTTCGAGGCCAACCTCCCGAAGAAGTTCCGGGTCATTACGAAGGTTTGAAAGTCCTTGTAACTCCTAGTGGCAGTAAAGTAGGTTCACCTGAAGAAGGAGAGTCTTCATTGGTAGTTCATCCGGATTACCAAAGTCTAGAAACAGGTTATAATCCTGAAGCTATTGCAGTTTCCGAGCTTGCTGGTAGTTTTTCATCTACTAGTGATATAGGCGAAGAACCTGAGATATCTGAACCTGTTACTCCAACTTCTAGTTTTCCTGATTCACCTAGGGTAGAAAGAGTCATCACCGAAAATCTTCCTTCTAGTTTGATAGCTATTGAAGAATTTGCTCCAGAAAAAGAAGAAATAGGCGTCCCTATCCCTGAAAATCAACTCAGGGTTAAGTTTTTCTCCACCTCGTGCTCCTTATCCACCTGGAGGTATTTATACTCCTCTAATATGTCAGGTCAGTCGTCCACGTTTACTCAATTGTCTGAATGTTTTTTGTACGACGGTCCTTCTGTTCCCTCTGGGTATCAGTCACTTTCTGGTACTTTTGCGGGAGCATCTCCTCAACCCATTGAACATGGGTTATTAACTGGAAACAATGGTAATAAACCGTTGAGCGTAGGAGACATTTACATGATGTCAGGTTCAATTCCCAATTCTCAACCTCAAGGTGGCCAGTTACTGCCTGGGGGGCAGCCTCAATTAACGCCTGGGGGGCAACCTCAAGGTACGCAAATTGTATCTGGGGGGCAACCTCAAGGACAGTATGTACCCATCGTATAGTACATTCCTCAAGGTCAACCCCAGCCTCAATTTGTACCCCAAGGTCAACCCCAGCCTCAATTTCCACCCCAAGGTCAACCTCAGTATCAATTTATACCTCAGGGTCAACCCCAGGTACAGTACGTGCCTCAAGGGTATCAACCCCAAGGTCAGTACTCGAGTCAAGGTTACCAACCACCCAAGGTCAATCTTATGTTCAAGGTATGGGAACTGTACCTTTCAACTATCAATCCTACCCTCAACCTGGTTACGGATCTCAATATCCTCAACCTGTTACGGGTCAATACACCGGAATGAGTATAGTGTGGGATCCATCACAAGTTCAACAGGTGTTGCAGCCAAGTATACAGTTGTCATCTCAAACTGGACAACCCTTAGTTTCTAGTTCACCCCAGCAACCAGTCAAGTCTAATATTCAAACTTCTGTACCTTTGATAGTTACTCAGCCGCCCATTGCACCTAGTACTCCATCTCAAACGACTTCTGCAACTACCGCAACATCTGTTCAGTCTACCGCACTTACTGCTGGAGTATCGACAGCTACGGTTTCTATTGTCTTTGTAACTACCCCTCAGACATCTTTACCATTGTCTGGATCTATGATTCAAACTACGGTTTAGATGCCTGTAGGGCAACCTGGTTTAAGTACGGTTGTCACTAGTCAACCACAATTCACTTATCAACCGTACCAGTGACAGTACCAATTCGGTCCTGCTATCCAACAGCCAGTCTACCAGTATCAACCGTATCTTGGGTACACTTATCAACAACCACAACAACCCCAGTACGGTCCGGTTAATCCTAGTTTCCCGGGAGGATACAATATCCCGAACACGATTCCTATCCCTAGTAATCCTGGGTATCCTCCTCCTGGGACTGGTCTTGTGACCCAGAATTTTAGGGATCCTAATCGACAATTACCGTTTATCGCAACTTTGGATTTACCAGACTTGTCGCGCCTGACGAACGATCCAATAAATTATCTTCCGTTCTGGCCGCCAATGCCAAATAAGTTGCCCAGTGATATACCCAAGTTCGAAGGTAAGTCTGGAGAGGACCCGTCGAATCATGTGATGACTTACCACCTCTGGTGCACCTCTAATTCCATCTCGGATGATTCGATCTGCTTACGTCTTTTCCAGCGTACACTCATTGGTCTCGCAGCCAAGTGGTACATTGAGTTACCACGAGCCTCTTTTTATAATTTCAGCCAGTTAGCTACCTCGTTCCTAACTCATTTTCAGTTGCCGGTCAGATATGATAATGGCATGGAGTTACTAACTTCACTAAAACAATCGACGTCCACTTATATTTCCGATCATATTCTTGAATGAAGACATCGAAGACGGTTAGTGAAAGTTTTTATCCCGGGCCAAATCTTAGCTGAATGGTTTGTTAAATCATTGTTACCGAAGATTACTGAAGACGTAGCTAAGGCCGGAGTAGTTACTGAGGAGCAAGTGATTGCTCAAGCACAGTACCTTGACTTAGTTTATACTCAGTCAGGTACGTTACACGAAAAGATCCGAGATCTTCCTAAGTCAAATCAAATCGCTGCTGCTCCTTCGGGATCTCATGCTGCTGATGGCATGATAGGTACGGTAAATACTAAAAGCAAGAAGAAATCCTCAAATAATTCTTCTCCTATTATAACCTTATCAGACTCCCTGACAGGAGAATCTTCTCTTGAAGTTTCTGCTGATATTCACGTTGTAGAGTCATCTACGGCTAAATCAAAAAACGGTGGGAAAAAGAAAGGCAAGAAGAAGAATAAAGCAAACAAAACTCCAAAGGAGAAAACTGAAAAGGCGGAAACCAATGACGAAAAGCGCAAACCTCGTTATCCTTGTCTTATTTGTGAAGAGGATCATTTTACGAGAGATTGCCCTCATTGGGCAGAGGTTGTGAAAATCGTCAAAGGTTCCCCAACTCCTGTTGTTTTGAAAGATCCATTTCCAAAGCAGGAGAGTAAGATGATAGGTTCTTCCTCGAGTGCCGGTGAAGAACCCATATTGATGATGTCTCATGTACGGATTGTGACTCGATCACATGATTATGGTAGTAAAAGTCCTGTTGATGGCAAAGAAGCAGAATATTCTCATTCTAATCCATCAACCTCAGCTCCCGGTTCGGATCCACTATAGATCGAGAAACCTAACCTAGACTTAGTAATCAAACCGTCCGCCAAGGGTATACTTCGAAAGTCTGCTTTCAATCCACATGCGAGAGCGACCTAGAATTATAAGATTGTTGAGGACTTAGCTGTTTCACCCTTAGCAATGTCGGCTTTGGAAGTGCTGCAATCATGCCCAGCACAACGCAAATTACTTTTGTCGGCTATAGGAGCTGTTGATGTTCAGGACCCGAACCTAATAATCTTTGATCTAGAAAATAGTACACCGCGTTTGCCTCATCAGATGGCTTTCTAGATCCCAGTGATAGTAAAAAACAGGCCTATTCATCGGACTGTAATTGATGAGGGAGCTTCCACATGTATTATGTCGATACAGTGTTGGAGATCGCTTGGTTCTCCTTCACTGAATCAATCCCCGACAATTCTTAAGGCCTTTGATGGCCGTGGGTTTCATCCGTTTGGCATTCTACAGGAATTGCCTATAGGGGTTGAAGGAAAAACTGTTAGTCTGGATGTGGAGGTGGTTGATGCCCCTCTAGACTACAACCTTCTCTTGGGTCGCAGTTGGTCTTACGCTATGACAGCGGTCGTTTCATCGGTCTTCCGAGTAATAAAGTTTCCACATAATGGTAAGATCGTAACAATAGACCAGCTGGCTTACTTTTCGTCCGACCCAGCCTCTTCAGAGACTATCCAGCATGTTGGTAAAACGACTATCCCTTATAAGGATGTTGGAGTAGGATTAGTTAAAGATTCCAGTTTACTGGGAACTTTTCCTTTTCCTCCAATCAACGCAGTGTCTTCATTTGCATCCATTCATATGATTACATCAGACACCATTGTTTACGACGATCCTTGGATCGTCCCTTCTGAATATGAGATAGACTCATTTGGTGATGTTATGCCTTTGAGTCCATATGAAATTGCCTATGAAGCCGTGTAGTCTTTTACCAACCCGCGTTCAACCAAAATCGACCAAATGAATGTGGTCCGTGAAGAATCACTTTTCACATCAACCTCAGAGCTAATAACGTTTCTCGAAATTGTGTCATATGACGAGCAACTTCGTGAAGTCCTATGTGTAGACGATTTACCATGGGAAGTTCTCCATCACAGATCTTCGTTTTTACCTGTGGATGATTGTTTTGAAAATGATTTTTCATCAATCTCTACAGCTGAATATGTCAAAGAAGCTCAGAATCCAATGAAACATCGCGATTCCGAGCTGAATTTGGGAAACATTTCTCGAACTATTCCCATTGACATTTCAGTCAAACCTGGAGTTCTTGAGAAAATTCATATAGGTGCCTCGTGTACAGATGATGAAATTCAAACATACAAGGCCCTATTTCAAGAATTCCGCGACGTGTTTGCCTGGTCCTATGAAGAAATGCCAGGAATTGATCCCTCAATTGTTGTCCATGAAATCAAGACTTACCCGGACGCTAAACCCATCTGGCAACGTTTGCGTCAGATTCACCCACGAAAAGCGGCTGCAATTAAAGCAGAAGTAGAGAAGCTGTTGAAAGTAGGTTTCATTTATCCGATTACGTTAATGGATTGGGTATCGAATATTGTTTCGGTTAAAAAAAAATAGGGAACAATAAGAATATGTATCGACTATAGGGATATTAATCGAGCTTGTCCAAAAGACAACTACCCAACACCCTATATCGATCAAATAATTGATGATTGTGCCGGCAGTGAAATATTTTCCTTTATGGACGGTTTTTCCGGCTACAATCAAATCAATATTCTACTTGCCGATCAACCAAAAATGGCTTTCATTTGTCCATGGGGGACATTTGCTTACTGCAAATTACCTTTTGGGCTTAAGAATGCCGGAGCAACTTTTCAAAGGGCGATGTCTTATGCGTTTCATGACATCAAACACATTGTGCAATCGTATCTCGATGATCTGCCTGCTCATTCTTTACATCGAGCTGATCACCTTGTCCATTTACGAGCAATCTTTATGAGGTGTAGACATTATCGAATTCGGTTGAAACCACACAAATGTGTCTTCTGTATAGAAGTGGGACGATTGCTATGATTTGTAGTTTCAAAAGCCGGTATTCGCGTCGATCCCTCAAAGGTAGAGGCTATCATCAAATTACCTCCTCCTTCGAATCTTCACCAACTCCAAAGTTTGCAGGGGAAAGCAAACTTTTTGCGACGATTCATTCCTAACTATGCCGAGGTTAGAAAAGGTTTTACCCGGTTGTTGAAACAGAATGTTCCCTTCTATTGGGATGAGATAGCTCAGAAATCTTTTGATGCACTCAAGCACGCGTTGACCCATGCACCGTTGCTGCATCCTCCCAACTACAACCAGGATTACTTCTTGTACCTCGCCGCCTCCCATTCCACCATTGGAATGGTCTTAGTTCAGGAAGATGAATTCGGAACGGAACATGTGATATATTACCTCAGTCGGACATTAAACCCTACTGAGCTAAAATATTCGCATGTGGAGAAATTGGCACTGGCAGCCGTTCAAGCTGTCCAGCGTTTTCGTCACTACATTTTACTCTGTAAAACTACAGTCATTTCGGATTGCAACCCTATGATCTACATTTTGACTAAACAACTGCTAGGGGGCAAGTACTCCAAATGGATCATTATCCTGCAGGAGTTCGACTTGGAGTTTGAAAAATCTAAGTCTAAGAAATCTTTAGTCTTGGCGGAGTTGATGTGTGATTTCCCACGTACTGATATAGAGACTGTGGCGGAGGAGCCCATCGCGGACGAATCCTTGTTTCTTATCAGTACTACAGATTCGTGGTATGGGGATATAATCGTCTATCTCCAGACTCAATCCTTTCGGCCCGAAGTTTCAAGGTCGGAATGTCAGAAAATTCGATTCCAGTCCCAACAATACAAAATTATTGGAGATACTCTTTATCGTCGTGGGGTGGATTCGATTTTTCGACGTTGCTTAACTCATGAGGAAGATGAAAGGGTTTTGAATGACTGTCACTCTGGAGCGTGTGGCGGTCATATGTCTGGGTATGCCACAGCCCAAAAGATATTGCGCGCTGGCTATTTCTGGCCGTCTTTGTTTAAATACTGTATTACTGCGGTCCGAAAATGCCACAACTGTCAAGTGTTTGATCGAAAGATGCACGCTCCACCTGCTCCTCTCCACCCTATAATTGCCATTGGTCCTTTTTCCAAATGGGGTATCGACTTTATTACATGTAACCCTCACTCGGCCGGGGGGCATGCGTATATCATCCTTGCGGTTGATTATTTTACTAAGTGGGCTGAGGCGATGCCTACATTCGAGGCAGACGGCAAGACAACTGCAATTTTCGTTTTCAATCATATTATTGCTAGGTTTGGTGTCCCACAAGCGATAATCACTGACCATGGGTGCCATTGTCGAAACGTTATGATGATAGAACTTATAGGCCAGCTTGGTTTGCGCCATGATAGTTCAAATCCTTATTATCCACAAGCGAATGGTCTGGTTGAGTCCATCAACAAAGTTCTAGTTATCATGATCCAACGAATCATTGGCATTCATCGGTCGAATTGGCACAACATGTTATTTTCAGCGCTTTGGGCATACCGAACCTCAGTGAAAACATCAACAGGGTTCACTCCTTTCCAACTAGTTTATGGTTTGGAAGCTGTGCTGCCTATTGAATGCAAAATCCCGCCACTGCAAATGGCCATCGAATTACTTCCAGCTACTTCCGAAGAGGAGAAGAATTTATTATACTTAGCTCAATTATATGAGACTCGACGTGATGTTGCATTGGCGATCGAGACTCACGCAAAACGTATGAAAGCTCAGTATGATCGAAATGTGACCCCTCGAAATTTTTCGGAAGGAGACCTAGTGTTATTATATGATCAAGCTAATGATAAATTAGGTGCTGGAAAATTCGTTCCTATGTGGCATGGGCCCTACATTGTCAAGCGAAAGCTAGCAAAAGGGGCCTATGAGCTGGTAGACTTTGACGGGGACTCTTTGGGTAAACCCAGAAATGGACTTTACCTAAAGAGGTATTATGCTTAAATGATGGGTATGGAGATTTTAGTTAGGATTAGGTTTTTCTTTCTAGATGGTGTGTTTATTAATATAGACAATGTGCTTAGCTTAGAGAGTGTGTTTTTCGTCGTTATTCTGGCTTATCTTGGTTTTACTCTTGATATTGCAGATGTCGACGCCTCTTCAAACGTACATTGGATTCGCTGATGGTGCTTGTCGTAGTACACGAAATATCTCTTCCGCAGCTTGGGTTATCTATTCGCCCTCTGACGAGTTAGTTTCTATGCATGGGGTGAGCCTCGGTCAAACAACAAACAACATTACAGAATACAGTGCAGTGATTGAGTTATTGTCTGAATCTATTTCATTTGGGATTCGGCGTTTGATAGTGAGGTTAGATTCTGAACTCGTTGTATTACAGTTAAATAGAGTGTACGCCATTAGAAATCCAGTGTTACTTAGGTTATTTTTGAGAGTGCGTCTCTTGGAACGTGAATTTGATTACATCGAATATCAACATATTCCAAGGTCTTTAGATACATTAGCAGATGCAATTGCTTCTCGAATGTTAAATAGACATTTGCAATAATCATACATGTAAATTTACAAACATTTCATCACACATGTTTAACAAAATAAGCCGGTAATAATGATATATATATATATAGGAGTGTGTCAAAAAATATACATCTTCTTCGATCATAGGTTGAAAAACACCTTATAATCGGCAAAAATGATAAGTACAAAAAACAAAATGTCATATGTGTCTACAAATGACCATCCAATCACTGGTGGTGATCTCTGTATGATACCACTGTATGGGCTACCCTACACAGGAACCTCCTAAAAGGTCCTGGGACGCCGACTACATAGCGCTGAAGTCTGATAGGGATATCATCTATAGAAGTCTCTGGTATATCTGCCGTAAGATGCTCTAGGTCGTGTTCCAACTCAGCTAAGGTCTTTGCGGCCGCGTCCTGTGGGGCCGGTGCCGGTGCAACTGGTAATATCCTATCGAAAGGCCGGAGGTTGGCTGGACGATGTGGGCCTACATCTGCATTTTGAAAATTGTTGCTGTCAGTTTTGAGATGATATAAAAACAAAAAAAAAGTAGATAATTTAAAATTTTGTAAAAAATGAAGTTACCTGTATCATCCCACTGTTCTCCCGCTGGAAGAACCATGTCCGGATCTCCACGAAAATCCACTCCGGCATATGGAAAATCCTGAATCGCAAAGACCTGGTTTTCCAACCAGTGAAAGTACTCTGGAGTGAATCGGACGACCCTCGCCCCCTCGTCAGGATGACGGGCCATAACCGCAACCCAGTGCGTCAACTTAGGCTCTCGAGGAAGCCCAATCTCAACAGTGAGATGCTGTGGGATCAGCATCAGAACTCTCTCTAGAGAAAAACTCACAACCAAAGGCCCATAACCAAAAGTCTTTAGTTGCCCGTTTTTTTCCCTAGTCAGTTGGCCTTTCATATTGGCCAACACAGAATCACACCAGTTGAAAATGGTGCCTCAGAAGCAATCAACAACCATCCGCATTTGGGACCCGGTAGCTATGTGCAAAGCGGCTGCCCTGCAAAGTCTGGTAACAGTAAAGGCAATCACCATGAGTTCAGGTCGGGTTATAGTGTTGATCTCTATCCCCTTCTCCTGGTTCTGAGTATTACACCACTTTAGTCGAAGACTAGCGATGGACTGGCCACCTGGCCTAGTCCCGAACAGAGTCAGATGTTCGCCCCTCTTGGGCAAACGAGTGAGAAAGTAAATGTCTAAGGGCTCTATCTCGAGCTGGTGCCCTCCGATATAAAAGCACTGATCCTGAACATTCCACCTTTCAACCAGCCACTCTAGAAAAGGCACCTGGGCCCTCATGCCAGGTATGGCCTAGTATTTGTAAAGACCGCATGCTTTCAAAGCATCAATCGATGGTTGATGATTGATGGCGGCCAAATCAACATCTTCATGCTCTCTCTCACGCCAATCAAGCATGGTGGACAATCTACACACCATAAAACATCCATTAGAATCCTCAAAATAAAAAATTATTGGTCCAATTTGGAGAATTGGGGGTTTGAAAATCCTTTGCGCGGTGTACGCACCCCGCCTTTAGAGACAGAGCGTATGTACGCAGGTTCTCTTAAGGCAGGTTGCGTATGCCCGCCATTTTCCCAACTGAGAAAATGTCGGGGTACACAGGTCGCCAGTGGAACACCTGCGTACCCCGAAAAGCGGACCTTGAAACCCCAAAGCCCCCAAAAAATCAAACTAGAGCCTAAAATCAAATTCTAAACAGATGGAAATGAAGAGGACGATGTTGTGAAATACCTGGAGGAGACGACATTCGATTCCGACGGTCGGATTCTCTGCAAAGTCCACGGGAAGTTTCTTGCCAAAAGCCCTCTTTCTCTCCTCCAACAGTAAAATGGTAAAAATGACTTGGTAAAAGCTCTTTTTATTGGTTTTTTGGGTAAATAAATTCTACATTTGTTTATTTTTCACCGTGAAAAGATATTTTTCAATGTATTTTTATCTATCTTAAACAGGTATGAGTAATGTGCTGGTTTTTGTGCAGGATAAAGGATCTTCAGGGAAAATTTCATCATTTTTTACAAACAAAAATATCAGAGTCATCTTTTAAGCCCTTTTCTGACTCCTAAAACATGAAAAGGTTGCCGAGCGTTTCTTTTACACTCGTTAAAATGGAATTAAAAGAAGGTCCTCTTATAGCCCTTTTCTGACCGTAAAAACACGAAAAGATTGCCGGATTTTTGTCGTTTTAAATTCGATATTGGAAATAAAACGACTTGTCCTTGATCGCTTTTTACTTTTCAGGTCAAAGGCACTAATCATGAAAGTACTCCTTGGTCGTAAAGATCAAGCGGGTCTCCCAAGTATTATTTTATACTTTTTCGGGCTTGGGAGACACAAATTTACGAAAAAGTTCAACCTTGGAGTCTTCTTAAGTTTTTCAGACTCTCTAAAATTGAAAAATGCCGAGTTTCTCCTATACTGGACTCGTTAAAATTTCACAGTAAAGGACCTGTTCGATTACAAACAGGAACATACCACTCCTTCTTAGGGTCCGAATCTAAACTAAGTTGGACTCAATCGAAGGATGAGCTTATAATCAAGCATATGTTATCCTCCTCAAGCTTGTAAAAAATAAAGAGGTACTTGCCAGAAATGGTGGGGGAAAAGAGAGAAGAATGAGCCTATTTGTTATCTTTAGTCACAGAAAAACCTTATCACCACTCTTGAACACGAAACTTTTCGTTCACCTGGGTTGGGAAATCCTTTGCCTAAAAGTTGATCAAACTGCATTGAACGTCTTCAACCGTTTCCGGGTATTAACTTTAGGTCAATTGTCACCAAGCCATTTGTCGTGTCGTTATGTGTTCAAGAGGTTGCTACAAATAAACCATTCATCTGCAAAATACTTGTCATCCATTTTGACCATCCCTGAGTCAGTCCTTACAGCTACATTTCTTCAACTTGAACTAGGATTTCGCGTTGTGGGCTTGCCTGCAACAGGTCGCTTTCTATCGACATCAGCACATTATCTAGAAAGATGACCTAGAAATCGTCGGTACCTTGAAATCTGCATGCATCAATGGCAGGTTTCTCGCCTTTGACGACAGTTTACATCATTGACTTTCGATCAAAGGATTCCGTGACATGTTCGACATCAACACATCCATTCACATCTCATGGATTGTACTGGGTACTTTGAGAACCATTGACATCACTGGTGGTCTCTCTCACACTTGTTAACAGTTTACATCATTGACTGGTAATCAAGTGGTTTCTACCATGTTCGACATCAACTCATTTATTCACATGGATAGAATCGTACTATTTCGCGAAGTAGAAATGAAGACCCTGGATCTAGTTTCCACTATTCAGGCTGCGAGGAGTTTTGTATTCATTATATAGTAGACTAATCATAAACAAATGGCTGCGTCCATACTGTGTCTACATGAGTCTATGATTGTGATGTACTGCGAAATCATTCCTGTATCAGAGCAGTAGTTAGTTTGTTAGTTAAAGTTTTCAATCTAAGTATGGGAATGCCTACCTCAGTGATGATATGATCTTATATATGTATTTTGTGTTGAATATTTGCAGGTTTTGACTGGGATCTCCACAAGATACTCCTTGAAATGATAAAGTTCTTCACCCTTCCTAGATGATATGAAACCCTAATCTACTACAGGCTTCGCACTTTAGGGGGCAATCTGTTACACTAAAATTTGTCACCATGACTATTTGCAGTTTTTATGGCTCCATCAACTGTCATACTATCCTCCTTGGCAAGCCTTATATCTCTGCTCCTCATGTCAAACTCCAAGAAAGAGAGAAAGTCCTTTAAAAGTCAATTAACTCTGGTTACGCAGTTTCTCTTAGCCTTACCTGCGTGTACGCACCTCAAGTTCACAATACCTGCGTACTTGTACGCTCTGTCTGTAAAGGGGTGGGTGTGTACCCCTATAAAGGTCAAAAGGTGCGAGTTCTACTTACAAAAAGTTACTTGTGGTCAAATCTAGAGCATTCTAGAAGATGCTTTGACGTGTATTAAGCGCCTATAGATGGTTCATGCATCCCAAAGAAAGAGGAACTTATCCCATGAAGAGGGGAGCTATCTCATTGAAAGAGGGGCTTATCCCATTCATGGTGGACCTGATTAACTTCCTCCAAAGCATGATAAATACAGGCATTGGGCCAGAGGGAGGAGAGGTTGAAAGCTGAAGATTCCTAAGGGTAGATGCTGCAGAAATTAGAACTTCCTTATAGAGCTTGAGAGGAGAGATTCCTACCCTTTCTTAGCTTCATTTGGAAGTGGGTGAGTTGATCAAAGTAAAGGAGAACTCTTGCTGGACCCTGGGAGGGACCTACACAACACCAAGGCGCTGGTTGTAAGGTTTCTTTGTTTCCTATTAATGCAATTAAGTTCATTCTTCTCAACAAGTTGTTATTGATGATTTGTTTCATATACTCCTTGGTCTGTATGTTAAATATTTTTTATTTTATGAGTTATTCAGGTGTTATGTAATCGTTTGCTTGTTAGTGAATGCAGGTTTCAAAGAGAAGGAGGAGCTCATCTGGATCGGCGAGGCTTGGCCACTACAAACAACGTTGGACTAAAGGTATGCTTTAAACACCTGATTACTTGTATTGTAAATGCATATTTAGAGAAGGATAGTGCTTGATTGTCTTGTTTGTCACTAGGAACACTTTAGTTTCTAGGAAGGTATGTTTTGTCCGCAAAATCGACTCTTTCTGCGTGACAATGATATTTGAGAAGAAATCGCACCACATGATAGTACCCCTAGATCCTACTCAGGGATCACGCTATACTGAACCAGTCCACGATTATGAGAGCGATGATGATCTGGACTGTATCTATAAGATAACATCGTGAGACCAAGATTGGGTGAATCCAACAGTGGATGGACGAGTTGCATGGGATCGCGAGAGTTCATGCACCTCGGACTTTGATGAAGAATTAGAGCACTGGTAGAATTGGTTGCATGAAGTAACTACACTGAGCTGTAACATGACGACTCGGTCGCTGCGTTGTGTATCGTCAGAGGTAAGGAAACTACCCACTTATGATGGCTTGAATGATGTGGATATATTTTTAGATGCATTTGAGAGGGAGGTACTAGAAAAGAAGCACTTACAAGCGTTGGACTGGGCACTGCGCACTACTCCTGCACAGTGGTGGGGTACGCACAAGGGAAGCTTTGATGATTGGTGTGAATGTAGGAGGATGATGAGAACACGCCTTGGGAAGCTGAAGGTATCACTGGCAGAAAAATGTGATGGGCAGGATGATCCGTGCACACACTTGGCCAAATGGGCTCAAGCTTATGGAGAAAAGCAAAAACCTGAATGGGTGCACTTGTTTTTTCACGCCCTAGATGTCGTCCCAATGAACTGGTACATAGAAATAGAGCTTCTCCATGGTACAGGTGAATGGGATATTCTGCACGAAGGATTCATAATGACGTTCAACTTTGAAGATGGGATTGACTGTATTGATGAGGCACTACAAGAGGTGAAAGCAGCAATATTTAGGATACCGCAGGATCCTTTGGACCTGATTCAGCTTGATTGGGCTGTGCTACTTAGCTGAGTCACGTGCTGGAATGCCATAACACAACCGCTGAAGAAGAGGATGAGGATCCGCAAAAGATTAACATCCCTGAAACAGAAGGTCACTGCGAGGTTGAAGGACTGAAGATTGAGAATCCTGATATAACAACACCACTGAAAATGAAACAAGTAAAGATTGGTACGGAGACAGAGCCCAAGTTTATGAAGATTGGAGATTATTGGGACAACGTGATGGTGGATAAGGTCATTGAATTGCTCCGTAAATACCAAGATTTATTCCCTTTCAATTTTATAGATATAAAAGGGATAATTGGGGACCTAGGTGTTATGAAGATCACGTTGAAGCCCGACGCGAAGCCGGTTAAGAAAAGACCTTATTGTCTCAATCTGAAGTATAAGGAGAAGGTTTGCTTAGACCTAGACAAGATGCTCACGGCAGGCATCATTGAGCCTGTGGAAGAATCTCACTGGGTAAGCCCAATGGTGGTACATGAGAAGAAGCAGAAGGATGAAATAAGGATATGCATGAATCTCAAAAAGTTGAATGACGCTTTTGTACATGATCCTTTCTCGACTCTATTCACTGATGTAGTGTTGGGCAATGTAGGTGGCTAGGAAGCATATTCCTTCACTAATGGGTTCTCTAGGTACCATTAGATCAGAATCACGCTGGAGGATAGGAGCAAGAAAACCTTCGAAACTAAGTGTGGGTGTTTTCGGCACACAGTAATGTCATTTGGATTGAAGAATGCGCTTGCGATTTTCTCGTGTGTAGTCATTGCTGCGTTCAAGGTGTTTATTCATAAGTTCTTGGAAGTATACTTTGATTATTGGACTATGTTTTGGCTGGTGAAATTCCATGTAGCAAGCTTGTGCCTGATGCTAGATACCTATCGAAGATACCAGATCACACTCAATCTGAATAAGTGCCTGTTTTGTGTTCCTTTTGGGGCCTCGTTGGGTCATGTGGTTTGTAGACATGGATGGATGGTAGATCCCATGAAGATTGTGGTGATATTAAACTTGGAAGCACTGAGGAGTGTGAAGCAGTTGCACACTAACCTAGGACATATAGGATATTACAGAAAGTTTATCAAAGGCTATACCCAGATCATCGTGCCTATGGAAAAGTTGTTGAAGAAGGATGTCACTTTCTGCTAGAACGAGGATTGTAAGAAGAGCTTGGATGTATCGAAAGAAAGGATGGTCACCATGCCGATTTTAGTCTTCTTGGATTGGAAGAAGGAGTTTCATGTACATGTTGACGTGTCGTGTATAGCTCTGGGAGCAGTACTGACACAGGCTAGTGGAGGAGATTTGGACCATCCTATAGTGTTTGCAAGCAGAAGGTTATCTAAGGTGGAGAAGAACTATTCCACCACCGAGCGCGAAGGGTTAGCCATGGTATACAGGCTCAATAAGTTTAGACACTACATGCTGGAAGGCCATTTTAAGATGTACATAGATCATTCTGCGTTGAAATACCTGGTCAATAAGCCTGTGTTGGGGGGGCGGGGAATATGTAGATGGTTGTTATTTTTCCAGGAGTATGATTTTGAAGTTATTGTAAAACCTAGATGACTGAGCAAATGACCAGACCATCTGTCACCCATCGAAACAGGGGAATAGCCCACGAATTTGGAGGAAGGATTGCCTGACATGCAACTATTTGCAGTTTACATCACGGATGGTCATTTTGAAGATATCATACATTTCTTAATGACATGAACTGCCTTGGAAGGATACACTGTCTAGAAAAAGAAGGATTTAGTTGTGAGCGAGGCAAACTTTTCTGTCATTGCCAGGCATCTGTATAAAATGGGGTTTGATGGGATATTGCGACAGTATGTACCGAAGTTTGAAAGAAATAGCATCTTAGTGGATGCTCATGGGGGTGCCGTGGGAGGACATTATGCAAGGAGAGAAACCACACAGAAGATTCTGTGTGTAGGGTTGTGGTGGCCAACCCTCCATCAGGAATCAAAAGTGTATTGTAAAGCGTGTGATGTGTGTCAAAGGACTGGCAGGCCATCGCAGAGGGATGAGCTTCCTTTGAATCCATAGATGACGTTACAACCCTTTGAGAAATGGGCGATAGAATTTGTGGGACCCATCCAGCCCCAAGGAAAGATGGGAGCGAGGTACATTATCACTGCAACAGAGTATTTGACTTGATGGGCGGAGGCACAGCTTGTGAAGGATTGTACAGGTGTGACGGCTGCAAAGTTCCTTTTTGAGTACATACTGACGTGATTCGGGTGTCCAAATATTTTGATGAGTTATCGCGGTACACACTTTTTGAATGAGACGATCAGTGTGCTAACGCAGGAATTTCAGGTATATCTCCAGAAGAGCATTCCTTATCACCCATAGGCTAAGAGGACAGTGGAAGCATTCAATAAAGTGTTGTTGAATGCGCTCACTAAGGTTTGAAATGCTCAACGAAGTGATTGGGACCTACACATATCTATTGTACTATGGGCCTATCAGACGACATGCAAAAAGTTGACTGGACAAACACCCTTTAGGCTTGTCTATGGTGTTGAAGCATTGATGTCCATGGAATACATTGTGCGTAGTTTATGCATAGCGTCACTCATAGGTATGACAGATCATGGAGCCCTAAAGGAAAGGCTCGTGTAGCTGGCTGAGCTTTAGGAAGAAATATTTTTAGCTGGATTTCACCAACAGGTCCAAAAGTAGTGCGAAAGAGCATGGCATGATCGACACATTAAGCTGCGCACCTTTAAGGTAAATGACCTAGTTTTGTTATACGACAACAAGTTTGCTAAATTTCCAGGGAAGTTCAGGATTCACTGGTTAGGGCCCCATGTCATTAAGGAGATTACTGATAGAGGAGCGGTTCAGGTGGTCAAATTGAATGGAGAACCCTTCTGAGGAAAGGTGAATGGCAGTCGATTGAAGCCATACACCAACGGTCCGACCATGTGACTAGATGAAGGTAGCACAATTTTAGCATTCTAGGCATCTAAAAGGAGGCGGGGGACTATAAACTACACTGCCCAAGTTGGGAAGATACGCGATTGGAGGATTGTATGAAGTAAGGAAGTGTCACAGGGCTCATGGCAACACGAAGGGAGTTGCGCTACACAGGGAGAAATCACACAGGTCGGCTGGGAAGTGACCGCCAAAAGTCACTGTTCATGATGTGATGGTAGAAATGTGGCCAAATGGAGTGGGTGACTAGCATTTAAGATGAAATTTATGGCTAAGATCCTTGAAATTCTGCTGCCAATCCGAAATTAATGAACCAAATTTGGGAGGAATGGTCGGATTTGAATTCAAAATGCCCTATAAATTACAAGTGGTTGTCCAGCCAAAAACACTTGGCATTTTGGGAATTGAGTTGTTGAGCTCACAGGCGCACATGAATCGCAAGCACTACGAACTTTTGATAGCCAGTAAAGTCTTTGAGACATTGCTGAAGGAGACATAGGAGTTCCTGCAAAAAATCATGTCGGCGCCCATAGAATCCATAGATACTGAAGCGGAGGAGTCGGTGTCGAAAATGGAGATGGAGGCAGAGGAAGTTGCTCTAGAAATGGCTGAAGTATTAGCATAAGTCCCTAAATCACCAACAACGTTGAGACCAAAGCCCACCCCAACCAAGGAGAGCATGAAGGATAAGACAAGCAAGGAGCCTGCAATACCAGTGCGCGCATCGCCAATAAGTAACCCACCGAAGCCTACCGCACAGGAGAAGGGCAAAGCCATCAATTTGTAGCTGGAGGAGGAAGAAATCGAAGACATCCTGATGGATGATGAGGATGTGGGAGTAGAAGTGGAAGAGGTTGAAGCCCAGGGTGTTGACCTTATCACTCAGTTGCCTGAGTATGTCCCTCCGCAAGGGGCGGGACCTCGCACTTTTTGAAGGACCGCGCTTGGGGTGGGTTCCTTTGTTGAAACTTGAAGACTAGGACTTGGCCAATCACAATAAGTTCCCACACCTAGTGACCAAGCAGTTGATGCGTCGCATCATCGATACGAACACCGGAATGACTACATTGGAGTCATAGAAGTGGCTCATAGGAGTAGACAAGGCAAGGTTTCTCACCTTGCTTTGCGGGTCGCACTACAATTGCACCCTGGTTACTGTATTTGTCATCAAGCAACTGTTGTGCTTGGTGCATGATGGGTTTCTATGGTTGGAGGAGCCAATACACAACACAGATAGATTGATCCACAGGATAACGTAGTTTCCTTATACTGGAGAAAATCCAGCCATGATATTTGGTGGAAAGGTGTTGAGCAGGCCCTCGCAGAGTCCATGAAAGAAAAGTTTAAGCTGGTGAAGAAGCCATGCGGATATGCCATATCGAGCATCTATGACCCTACTGTAAAGGTAGCTACGCAGATTTTAGTAGGGAAATTGATGAGGAAGTGTCACGTCGATGAGGTTCCAGCACCTGTCGTCGCGCTAGAAGCCTAGTGTGCCGAAGGAGTCCAGTTAACTGGTCAGACTACCTTCGCGACGAGTTCCTAGAAAACTGTCGCGAAGCGTATGAGTTCAGCAAGACATTCCACTATGCGTGACTCTTGTTGCCAATTGTGCTGGTAGCATGGGAGCTGCTAGATTATAGTTAGTTCCCTTCAGTCGCGCCAAACCTACTAGAAGAAGTGAAGTACGCTTTAATGTGGGCAACGAAGGACACGCAGCGCGTCAAAGATAGCAAGATCTTCTAGATCTTGATGGAGAAGAACATCCACATGGCCATCGATCAAAAACTACAGTTGTCACCTACAATGTACGTCAACCTACAGGGCTATGTCGAGTTTAAAGAAGACTTTCACCATGTATCAATCATAGTGCGGAAGGACCCTCTGCGGAAATGGTACGACTTGCCTTACCTGGCAATGGATGACGCCATTGATGCACTAGTTGATCAATGGCCGGCAAAGTGGCACTCTACAACAGACTTGGCGGTAGGAGGAAGCAAGTCCATCGTGCAAGAAAAGAAGGAGGAGGTCAAGCTTAAGATGACACAGCTAGCCGAAAAGAGGAAAAAGGAGGTCACTGACAAGGCCCAGGTGGAGCGCGAAGCTGCTCAACAGACAAAGAGGCAAACAAGTGGAACAAAGCGAGGCTCTGACAAAGGTGCAAAGTCGCCTTCTCTTGAGACAGAGGAGGAGACGGACGAGCAGACTAAATAGCATGGTGTGGATCCACAGGTGACGTCTGCCGGCATCAAGCGTCCAAGGGAGAAGGAGAAAGGAGGGTCCAGGAAGAAATCAAAGGCTACGAAGACATCACTGGACCCAATTAGCATCACAGAGGGCGATTTGCATGATATCAGTGACAGAGTGAGGGATGTCATCGCGGAGGCCCTACAACAGTTTGAGTAGCCACAATGGATAATCTTAGGGGTTATCTAGATAGGTTTGCGGGAGCTGCAAACCCACGCATCGTAGGCTGGCCCAGTGTCTACCAGCCTGGCTATCGGCACTTCAGAAGCTGCCGAGATGTTGCGCGTGAAGGCCTCCAGCGCGATAGTGCTCCCTGATAGAGCACTGACCAAAGAGAATGAAGCTGACAGGCCCACTGTCAACTCCCTAAAGGGATTAGGGTTGAATCTGGTAATGCTCCACCACTTGTAGGATGGAGTGATTGCAGAACTGAAGGCCCGTGAGCACTGCGCCATTTAGGTGATCAGTGAACATCGGATCAACAATGAATAGATGGAACTATAGCAAGACTCTGCCATCATCGTGGTGACCGAGGTGACCAATCAAAACAAGTGCATTATGCAAGTCATCAAGGAGGCATGTCGAATGGTCTCGGAGTTGGCCATTCCTAAAGAGGAGCCAGTCAAGGTGCGTATCCGTAAGCTGGCTACGGGGGTGCGCAAAAATCATACTGAGATGTTGAAGGTTCAATTGGAGTTGAACCTGCAGATCACAGAGTTACAGTTGAAGGCCTAGCCTTCAACTCCGCCAAAGGTAAAGGAGTAGCGGGCGACCACTGTCACAGAAGCAGTAGCGGCGGTTGATAGTGTAGTAGCAGACTACACACAACTTTTTGAGTAGTCGTTCAAGGTCCTAAAAAGCTTGCAGCAGGACCCCAATGTATAATGACTAGAGACAGAAGCTCGTGAGCTACAACATCGCTATGATGAGGTCAACGGAACAGTGTGAACCATCACACTGACATAAAGACTAGCAAAGCTGTAGGAGGTCAAGCAACTAAAAGAACAGGTGGATGCAACATTTCACAAGGAAGAAGTGCTGAAGGCACAACTGAAGCCTTGGCTAGATGAGGCTTACATGGTAACAAGCTCTATTGAAGGAAAGCTTGCGACTCTGCAAGAAACTCAACAAAAGCTTCAGGTCGACAGTTCAAGAGAAGTGACTAAGCAGATGGTCGAATATGCGAAGTAGGCAATAGCTCAGTGCACTGAGGAGGTTACGGTCATACGAGTCGAGCTGGAGGGTCTTCGCGCTAAGATCTCTGTGCCTGCCGAGTGACTCGAGGGTGAGTCACGATGTTTGTGTTAGGGTCCTATTGGGAACGGGATCCCCCAAGGATAGTTTTGGGGCTAAAATCCCATGGTTTGGGTCAAATTTCGTACTAAACTTGTAAAGTCTCCGCAATTTGTGTTCGCGGAGTGTGAAGGTGTCATCAGTCATAAAGGGTTGTCTGCCCTTATTTTTGTAAAGTAAAGTCAGCTATAAAAGATCTACCCATGGTCCATGGACCATGGCATTGTATAAAAAGAGCTAAGTAAGTAAGCTCTAAGTAGTTTTAGAGTCATGAGTTGAAGTCAGATAGTCATAGCTCTAAAGTAAGAAGTCTAAGTTTCTGTTCATAGAGTAGGTAAAGGCTTTGCAGCTAAGTGCGCAGAGGCCTAGGGTGGAAGTCCGCAACTGAGTGCCAGGACCCCTGCAGCTGTGTGCACAGAGGCCTAGGTTGGAAGTCCGCAGCTGAGTGCCAGGACCCCTGCAGCTGTGTGTGCAGGGTAGATAGAGTCTGTAATCACTTGAAGATATCAATAAAGAGAAGTATTTTGCAAATTATGTGTCTTTGTTCCGGTTAATGCATCTTGTCACGTTGTGTATGAATTTCATTTATAATGCTTATATGATGCGTGAATGTATGTAATTACATTGGTTAAGCAAACAAAATTAAGAACATTTGTTTACGCAGTGATAACTATGATTACTTAATAAGATAAGTAAGACACAACTAGTTTGGGAATATGCACGGTATGCTTCCCTAGCAATGCGAAAGTACCTGAGTCGCAGATTAGGGCTGTGCGAAGGTCAATCATACCATTTCGCGAAGGTACTGAAGGGAAGAATAGAGGGCTAGTATGGCAAGCACTAGAGCTAATTAACCTGTGCGAAGGCAGGAATAGAAGGAATAAACTGACATCAATACCATATTAGGGTGCAGAAACTTGGTTCCAGCATCCCCCAATATTGCTTCGGGTGAGACTTCGGTCCGTGCTCCGCGGGCTGATTCCGAAAGGGCCAATAGTGTAAGGATTTGTTTGGCTAACTAACACTAAACCTGGGTCAGGCCCCACCAAGCCAACAATCTGGATGCCATAACATGGTTATGTATGGTGAAGGGCGCTATTGGCTGCATTAAAGGCCCGATAGCAAGCCAAATATTTGTTGCCTGCATGTATCACAGGATTAGGTCGAACAATGATTAAATAGCTGCTTATGTGTCACTGAAGAAAAATGAAAAGCGCCAACATAGGTTGTCCAAGTTGTAGTGGATGTAATGAGGGCTTGTAGTCCTCCACGTCCCCTTAGTGACTCCATCCATGTTTGAAAGTTTGAAGACTTTATGTTAGATTATTGGATAATTCCCAAGTGATTAAGGTGAAATATGAATGATTACAATGATAAATAGTTTCAGTTTTGATAATGTAAAAAAATAAATGAAAAACTCGAGATATGGTAAAAATCACAAGTGAATTCTAAATATATATAAAAAGTAAATCGAAGTCATATGATATTGTGTGTCTGTTTTTTCCGCCATGCATTACTGTTAAAATATGATAAATTTGTATTTACTTTTTAAATATCAAATCTTCAATCTTAATAAAATCTTGAAATTTAATAAAAATAACTATAATAACATCAATATAAAAAAGAGTTATCTATGTAAATAAATGATAGGGTAAAGGAGAGTTATCTATGTAAATAAATGATAGGATAAAGAATTGAAATCAAAATTTAAAATATAAATAATATATATGTTTTAAATATCATCAATATAAAGGAAGAGTGATCTATGTAAATAAATCATAGAATAATAATTAAAATAAAAATTTTAAAATCTAAATTGTAGAATTTTTTTTAAATATAATAAAAAATAAAAAAATATTAATAAGAATAATTATTTTGTGTAGAGCATTATTTTTACAATTTTTTTTTTCAAATATATTATTATATTAAAAAATTATAGAAAATTATCAATATTATTGACATATCAATTGATAATTAATATAATCATGTCATTTCATTCTTTAAAAAATAAATCAAGAAATTAGTGGCTTCCATTTAGATAGTATGTTGTATATTGCTATTTTTCATTTGAAAAAAAAATTGTAAATAAATTGATGGTGCTCAGAAATTCCATTTCCTCATGAGTCAGAGCATGTTTTAATGATGCATGGGATTCTTATTTTGGAAAATGAAGATCCGAGGTTAACCCAAATGTTTTCAGTAATGAGACCAGCCAAACCGAGATATGGTCTTGGTTATCTTAAGCAAGCTAATGGCATTATACCAGATTGCCGATTTGGTTCTGTTTCGGATGACTGCAAAAAGCTAGTAGTCATGGAGATGCACAAATTCTTCACTTAATGGATGGATGTCTAAAATATAGAGTCCCTGCAAAATGGATGAAAGCCATGTTGAATTGGGATCTTTTTACAAATCCTAAAGCAAAAGAATTTGGTTTCAGTCATTCTATGTCTGAGAAAATAAAATTGTCGCAAGAATGGAAAAACCACATGGATTGTACTAACACATGGATCTCATTCTATGTTTGGTTAGAAAAGAGAAAGAAACAAATGATTTTAATGACTAATGCATCCACTTCATCTCAACATTCTTGGATAGCACTAGATGGCCTTAAAGTTGAAACACCTACAACTTTTACACCATAAAAAGGCGTAGTGCATGGAGAAGGACAAAATTCTGCCAAAGCAATACCATTAGTATTAAAGGATGACAATGCATTTGGTATTGATGGCAGAATACATAAAACTTCTGAACAGCTGAATTGGACAAACACAGCTGTGAAAGGTCTTGAAATGAACATGGCCAAATCCAAAGAGGTCAAAGAACAATTTGATACTGTCCAAGTTTCTTTAAATTCTGTAAATAATTCCTTAAATAATGTTCAAAGTTCTACTTCAGTAATTAGAGGATATGTTAGAGAATCTCTAATGAAGCTAGAGAATGTTGAAGACAAAATGGTAGAACATATTGGTTCTACATCTGGACAAATAAATGAACTGGTACAGAAGATGGATCAATTATCTATATCCAAAATAGAAAATCCAGTTCCTTCTTCTTTTTTGCATAAAGCAAGTGTCCGTATTCAGGATCTTGTCAAGCCAGTTGACAGGTTTCCTTTTCTTATTCCCCAAAGAAATTGCATCCCAAGAACCAGAAAAAGTTGAAACTCCAAGTGAACATAGTTATATAGCAAGTCTGTTTAAGGAAGAGGAAAAAGAGCCAGAAGTTATGCCTATGTATGAGCCTTTGGAAAGTCAGTACAGCAGATATTTAGCACCTGATATCAGAGGAAAAGGAAAAGTTCCTGAAACCCACACTTTCTTCCATGATTCTCATAGGGAATGGACTATAGATAACCTCAGTGTCAGCCAAATAAGACAAATGGTAGACATGATGTTTACCGAATATAAACTTATGTGTCTAAGAGGAAAAACTGAGGTAGAAGCCTGCAAAACAATTATCCAGTGTTTCACAGGCACACTATCAAAATGGTGGGAAACAGAATCCTCTCCTGCTTTAATTAAACAGATGGAAGAATAGCTTCTCAAAGATAAGCAAGGAAATATAATTCATAATTCAAATGGGACAGTACAGAACAACATGATTGGAGCCTTGACCTCCATGATTGTTGAGCACTGGTGTGGTTCTGAGGCTGAAATAGCCGATAAGCATGAGATTATTTTAATGAATCTCAAGTGCAATAAAATATCCCAATATGAAGACTTCCATCGAGATTGGATGCAGAGAATCTATGAAGTCAAAGACTCAAAGAATTTGTTATGGAAGCAAGTTTATCTTGTAGCACTTCCCTCCAAGTTCGTTGACTATCTCAGAATGCAAGAATTTTTTCAAATGCCTTTTGAGTCTTACACATGGGGACAAATATATTCAATTATTACTAAAGCTCTGGTTGGTCTTTGTACAAGCTCGAAAGTTAATAAGTCTCTAGAAAAGTTGTCCAGATTCCCAGACAGCAAATCATTGTGCAGCAAGTATGGGTTATCTCTTGATGATCCATTAGTAAAAGGGAGAAAAATCAAGAAACGAGCCAAGAAAGAAAATTTTTTATCAACCAGAAAAGACTTTAAGTCGAAATGTCGATCTTTTCGACAACATAAAAGGAGGGGATATTACAAATATGTCTCTAAGACACATTATTATAAACCATTTGATATTCACCTGCATAGTGCCAAGCAAGAAAAATGGAATAAATTAACATGTTGGTTGTGTGGAAAAAATGGACATACTGCAAATAACTGTCCAGTAGGTGACGAATCAAAAAGAAATCGAGCCAAGAAATCTCAGCCTCAAAATCAAAAAATAAAAACTCCAAAAACAGAGGCTCAATATCTTTGCATGAGGTGTGGGTCTAGAAATCATAAAACTAATCATTGCCCTAATATGATGATCAAAGAACAACCCCAGATTCAGCAGCAACAGTTTCTTGACTCATCTGTTGAAAGTTATACTTCTCTATATACTTCAGAAGAAGAAGTTGAAGAATTAAATTTTTATGCAAATGCTTGTGAATGTTCAGATTTTGAAAATTGTAAATGTATTTTCTCTTATGAATCCGAAATTTCTAATGAATCTTCTGATGAAGATATACAACCATAGAAATACAAAGAAAAAAATCTTATGGTACAGATAGAAGAAGATGAGATAAAAATCTTGTCCCGAATAAGAGCTATGGAAGAAGGAGAAATGAAGAACCGCCTTATGGAAGCCTTCATGGACCAAATGAAATCTTCCAGCAGAAGTTCTTCAAAGAAGCCACTCTTCATTGATGCCTCTTATGAAAAGAATGAAAAATCATTCCAAAGACATCAACATTAGGATAAGGTTCGCGCGCTTACCTTGGGGGAGGTAAGTCATGAACTTCACAATCTCAAATCTGAAATTTCTATTCTTAACCTCAAATTGTGAGATTAGAAAAAGGCAAATCCATTGATGAAGCAGATCCTATAGAAGAATATGATACATACAAACTTTACAAGCCAAATGTACATATTTATGAAGGAAGAAAAGATACTGCTTCAGGTTTTTAGGAAATGAGGATACTCGCCATCGAATACCAGCAACATCAAGCACAAATAAATATTTGCATACAACGACAGATGTTCAAATTGATTGCTCTTATTGATTCCGGAGAAGACGTAAATATTTTAAATACAAAAGTGATCCCTGCTAAATATTGGATGACAAAAAAAAGAAAAGTTATTGGCTTGGGAAGTAAAACGCTGAAGTATGAAATTCCCAAGGCATCTATCTGCTTTGATAATCACTGCATAAAATTAAAATTTGCAGTTGCTGACATCCCTGTTGATTGTATTTTAGGTAACATATTTTTGGCTGTTGTTGAACCACATGGTTCATTTAGAACAAAAAAGAATAAGGGTGGATATTTTGTTACTCTTCCTACCTCCTTGAATGGCGCAAGAAAAATTAAATTACCATATGTCTCAGCTCCACGAGTCTCGACAATGGTTCAGACTATGGAAGAGCTAAAGAAAGCTGAATCAAAGCTAATAGATCTAAAAGATCTATAGTGCACCATTCACATCTCACAACAACTAAGCTTACCAACAATACAAAAGAATATTTCAGAATTAAAGGCACAAATAGAGAAAGAATGTTGTGCAGAAGATCCAAATTCTTTTTGGCATAGAAAGCAATATTGTGTTGAATTGCCCTATAAAATAGAATATACAGGTAAGCCATGTAAAAGTAAGGCAATTCCGATGAACAAGGAATACCGTGATCTCTGCGAAAAATAAATCAAGAATCTGTTGAGTAAGAAATTGATTAGAGAATCAAAGAGCCCGTGGAATTTTTATGGTTTCTATGTAAATAAAAGAGCAGAACAAATCAGAGGCATCCCAAGGCTAGTCATCAATTATAAGCCTTTGAACTTAGTACTAGCAGATAATAAATATCCAATTCCCCACAAAGGATTTCTGATAAGCAGAATAGTAGGAGAAAAAATATTTTCCAAGTTCGATCTAAATTCGGGATTTTGGCAAGTTGCTATATCAGAGAAGGATAAATTTAAAACAACTTTTAGTGTCCCAACCAGACATTATGTATGGAATGTAATGCCTTTCGGCCTAAAGCATGCACCATCCAAGTTCCAGAAGGTGATGGACTCTATATATAAACCCTTCTTCGATTGGCTGATTATGTATATAGATGATATACTTATTTTTTCAAAAAATTGGCAAGATCATTTTAAACATATACAAACCTTTGTAAATACAATAAAAAGGAATGGTCTTGTATTAAGCAAAAAGAAAATCGAAGTCTTTCAGACTTCCATTAAATTTCTTGGCCATACTATATTCAATGGCCAAATCACCTTGAAAAAACATGCTATGGAATTCTCTAACAAATTTCCAGACATCATTATAGACAAGACGCAGCTACAAAGATTTCTTGGTTGTTTAAATTATGTAAGTAATTTCTATCAAGACTGTGCCAAGGACAAAAGCTTATAAAATTAGAGGCTGCACAAAAATCCTGAACCTTAGACTCCACTCCATACTGGAGCAGTTCAAAAGATTAAAGCCAAGGTCAAAGACCTTCCCATACTGTATATATCTTATGTTGCAACTTATAAGATTGTAAAATCCAATGCCAGCAACATCGGATGGGGGGGTATATTAAAACAGAAAAAAGATAATGAAGAACAGGTTATCTAGTTCGCTTCAGGAACATGGAACCCCACTGAGAAAATATATTATAATATAGAAAAAGAGGTGAAAGCATCATGGAATAGCATTGACAAATTCAAGATCCATCTGGTCAATAAACCATTTCTTCTCAGGACAGATGTGTCTGTCCTTAAGAAGGTGCTTAATAAAGATATCAAGAATCCTGGAGAAGCCAAATTCGCTAGATGGAAAGCCCTTTTTGCAAATTTTGATTTCGAAGTGGAACACATCAAAGGAGAAGACAACTATCTACCTGATTTTCTCAGCCAAGAATACATACAAACCCAGTCACAAGAACAAGAACATGTTTTTGTTATTATTCCTGAATGGGACCCAGATAATCAACAAGAAGTTCTTAGAATTATCAGAGAGGACCAAAGCTGGGAAGAATACAAGGAGAACTGGAACCCAACATGGCAGCTAAGACAAACAAAAGTCTTAGATGCAGATCTACAGCCACATACAGATATTTTACACCTAGTGCCTGAAAGAAGAGTATTTCCCAAAGGAAATCGCTGGATCCATGATATGGTGTATACTAGCAGTATGGCTGCAGCTCATCAAGCAGAAGAGGCATTGCAAAATAATTTCCATGACATCGCAATGATCTGGTCTGAAGGAGGAAGACAAAGAAATATTTATCACAGATATTTAGTCATCAACAGAACCAGAAACACAGATTGGACAATCACTAGAAATTCTCCTATCTTATGGCCACAAAATAATCCTAATCTTATTTTTCCTGACACTGTTTTTAATTTTGCAGGTTACGAAAAATTATTGTGGGATCTCCTAAATGTTGATGGAAAGAATGAAATCCATTATACAAAATTAAAATTTGGATCAATTAGGTCCATGCAAAGGAATTGATTTTCAGGATGGTTAGGTCACTGGTGGAGAGATTTTGGAGTAAATTGCACTGCTATAGATCCAATCTTTTATGAAAGTTATTTTTAGATTTCATGTGACAAATGCTACCACAGAAATGTCGTTGACTGTTTTCATATTCCTTGTACCATAGTAAGTGAACTACTGAATTATCACCATATACTACAACAATTTATGGCTAGGCATGACGAATGGCTAGTCATGAGTAAAATAAAGCATCAATGTGTGTTGAATAAACCTATGATAGTTCAACGGATCTATACAAAGACATGGGACGACCTCATTTATCCTAGAAGTAGGTTCCCGGGAATCACAGCTCTCGGTGAATCATTCGACAGTGCTAGTCCTTCTTCATAAAAAGGTTTCCTTGGGTTTATCCAGAAAGCTCCACTGTGTAATTATGTTGTTCAGTCATGAGGACTATTCATGTCCAGTTTCCTCGTGGGCCTTAACTGGTTAAAAGGCATCCACTTTGTAGATAATATGCTTTCCGTAGGATTGATTGTAATCTTGTAATAGGAAAAAGACCCTGTATGCAAATATTTATTTGTACATGATGTTGCTGGTATTCGATGGCAAGTATCCTCATTTCCTGAAAACCTAAAGCAATATCTTTTCTTCCTTCATAAATCTGTACATTTGGCTTGTAAAATTCTTCTGTATCATATTCTTCTATAGGATCTGGTTCATCAATGGATTTGCCTTTTTCTAATCTCACAATCTGAGATTTAAGAATAGAAATTTCAGATTTGAGATTGTGAATTTCATGACTTACCTCCCCCAAGGTAAGCGCGTGAACCTTATCCTATTGTTGATGTCTTTGGAATGATTTTTCATTCTTTTCATAAGAGGCATCAATGAAGAGTGGCTTCTTTGAAGAACCTCTACTGGAAGATTTCATTTGGTCCATGAAGGCTTCCATAAGGTGGTTCTTCATTTCTCCTTCTTCCATAACTCTTATTTGGGACAAGATTTTTATCTCATCTTCTTCTGTCTGTACCATAAGAATTTTTTCTTTGTATTTCTATGGATGTATATCTTCATCAGAAGATTCATTAGAAATTTTAGATTCAGAAGAGAAAATACATTTACAATTTTCAGAATCTGAACAATCACAAGAATTTGCATAAAAAATTAATTCTTCAACTTCTTCTTCTGAAGTATATATAGAAGTAGAACTTTCAATAGATGAGTCAAGCAATTGTTGCTGCTGAATCTAGGGTTGTTCTTTGATCACCATATTGGGGCAATGATCATTTTTATGATTTCTAGACCCACACCTCATGCAAAGATACTGAGCCTCTATTTTTGGAGTTTTTAATTTTTGATTTTGAGGCTGAGATTTCTTGCCTCGATTTCTTTTTGATTCTTCACCTACTGGACAGTTATTTGCAGTATGTCCATTTTTGCCACACAACCAACATGTTAATTTATTCCATTTTTCTTGCTTGGCACTATGCAGGTGAATATCAGATGGTTTATAATAATGTGTCTTAGGGACATATTTGTAATATCCCTTCCTTTTATGCTGTCGAAAAGATTGGCCTTTCGACTTAAAGTCTTTTCTGGTTGATAAATTCTTTTCTTTCTTGGCTCGTTTCTTGATTTTTCTCCTTTTTACTAATGGATCATCAAGAGATAACCCGTACTTGCTGCACAATGATTTGCTGTCTAGGAATTTGGACAACTTTTCTAGAGACTTATTAACTTTCATGCTTGTAGAAAGACCAA
Source organism: Pinus tabuliformis (assembly GCA_031772625.1). Classification (NCBI taxonomy): domain Eukaryota; kingdom Viridiplantae; phylum Streptophyta; class Pinopsida; order Pinales; family Pinaceae; genus Pinus; species Pinus tabuliformis. Next base: position 726,877,914 of record CM062806.1, on the reverse strand, counting down.
CCAGAGCTTTAGTAATAATTGAATATATTTGTCCCCATGTGTAAGACTCAAAAGGCATTTGAAAAAATTCTTACATTCTGAGATAGTCAACGAACTTGGAGGGAAGTGCTACAAGGTAAACTTGCTTCCATAACAAATTCTTTGAGTCTTTGACTTAGATTCTATGCATCCAATCTCGATGGAAGTCTTCATATTGGGATATTTTATTGCACTTGAGATTCATTAAAATAATCTCATGCTTATCGGATATTTCAGCCTCAGAACCACACCAATTCTCAACAATCATGGAGGTCAAGGCTCCAATCATGTTGTTCTATACTGTCCCATCTGAATTATGAATTATATTTCCTTTCTCATCTTTGAGAAGTTGTTCTTCCATCTGTTTAATTAAAGCAGGAGAGGATTTTATTTCCCACCATTTTGATAGTGTGCCTGTGAAACACTAGATAATTGTTTTGCGGGCTTCCACCTTAGTTTTTCCTCTTAGACACATAAGTTTATATTTGGTAAACATCATGTCTGCCATTTGTCTTATCTGGCCAAAACTGAAGTTATCTATAGTCCATTCCCTATGAGAATCAGAGAAGAAAGTGTGGGTTTCAGGAAGTTTTCCTTTTCCTTTGATATTAGGTGTTGAATATCTACTATACTAAATTTCCAAAGGCTCATATATAGGCATAACTTCTGCCTCTTTTTCCTCTTCCTTAAACAAACTTGCTATAGAATTATGTTCACTTGGAGTTTCAACTTTTTCAGGTTCTTGGGATGCAGTTTCTTTGGGGAGTAAAAAAGGAAACCTATCGACTGGCTTGATGGGATCCTAACTACGGACACTTTCTTTATGCAGAAAAGAAGAAGGAACTGGTTTTTCTGTTTTGGATATAGATAATTGATCCATCTTCTATACCAGTTCATTTATTTGTCCAGATGTAGAACCAATATGTTCTACCATTTTGTCTTCAACATTCTCTAGCTTCATTAGAGATTCTCTAACATATCCTATAATTAATAAAGTAGAATGATCCGGATTTAAACAGGAACGCAATAGATTACAGAGATAACCATAAATACAAAAATGCGATAACCATAAAAACAGAGATGCAGCGGAAATAATACTTCATTTCATTAATGGAAAATACCGAAATATGCTTACAACCAGAAATGGAAATAAACCAGCTAGGGCGATGGTAGCTTATCTCTGAGAAGGGATGTGCGGCTACATGCCTCTGAACTGTTCCGAACTGTGTTACAATGAGGCTCGAAGGCCTATTTATTGTTGAGAAACTATGGAAAGCCCTTCACATCCCGAAACCTAACCCTAGAAGATGAAATGCCAAATTGTGGGCCCCGTTTGGGTAAATTGGTACATCAATTTCCCGGGGTCGTAACTTTGGCATACGATCTCCGTTTGACGCGTACGATAGCTCGTTAGAAAGATCTATCCGAGTACTACCACTTTGGGAGGCAACATCGGTCCATGGACCCATGTTGCCCCAGAATCCCAAAAAAAACGTCGTTTAGGGCCTTAAAACGGCTCCGGAAGTTCAGGACCCGAAAAACTGCTAAAAATAGTAAACTGTGCTACAATTTAGGAAACTGAAAAGACTGAAAGAGACAGTTGTGGGGGTCCAAATGGGTTGGTGGATGGCCACCAACATCCACCTGGATCATTCCTCCCCCCTTAGGAAGCAATGGTCTCCATTGCGTTGAGTTCCTCCATCTGCTGAACTTGTCTTGCAATCTCTGATGTGTCCAGTGATGGTGGGAAGCATGATCGACGATGGTCCACATTGAACATTTGGTGCAGGCGAAGGAATGGAGGAATGATGTGCTCCAAAGAATTGTTCCCCATAGCCTTGGTACTGCTGTAAGGACCATGTTGGAGTGATCCGAGCTTCTGATGGGTTCCGGTAAGACGTTCTCTCTGCCGATGCAACCAGACTTTGTCGCCCACTTGAAGCTTGTGTGGTGTCCCTGTGGATGAGGAGAAGTTGTTCTTGTGTTCTGTCATGACCGTATTCCTTTGCTGCTGCTGCTGCATAGAGGAACTCTTTGCAGGGGTCATGGATGTAGCAACGATCTTCCCCTTACTTTGGGAGTGAACCAGACAGATGAATTTCTTGGTCTGTGAGATGAGCTTGCTGCCTTTCTTAGCAGTGATCAAAGATGTGGCAGTAGGTGGGGCTACCTCCGGTATCCTGTATAATGAATTATTTAAAGAAATAATGACAGCACGAGGCCTTGACTCATACACAGCATGTCGCCTCCACAAGTATGGTTGGCCTAATAATACATCACAAACATCCAGAGGTGTAACATCACACAATACCTCATCTGTGAAGGGCTTGATGCTGTACGGAAGGCGGCACTGCTGGCGAACTTTTAGATCTCGTCCTTCGTGAAGCCACCCGATACTATACGGCTGCGGGTGTGGTGTAGTCGGTAGGCCCAACCGCTTCACGACCTCTGCTGAAATGAGGTTGTTTTGGCTGCCACTGTCGACAATGAATTGTAGCGGTGAACCCTTCACCCACATCTGTGAGTGGAAAATACGCTCCCCTTCCTCTGGATTTTCGGCCTCATCTTTCTGGATCTTGGCGGTGGCAACAGTGGCGCTGGGATCCGCATCAATGATCTGCTTCCCTTTTCCATTCCCCTTGTCGGGTTCTGGCTCAGGGTCGGAACATACATCTGATTCGGAAGCCTTCAACTCGGCCACCAACGACTGCTTGGTCCGACACTCACTTGTGTTATGAGTGGGACTCTTGTGGAACTCACACCACTTTCCTGTGTCCTTCTTCGGCTTCGTGGTGTTGTTCTTTTCTTGCGGCTTCGACGGGTTGTCTTGGGTTACCCGCCGTGGCTTTGTCCTTTGGGCTTCGGATTTGTAGATCCAAAGTCTCGCTTCTTCTGTTTGAAGTTTTGCTCGATTTTGACAGCATATCGGTATGCTGTGCCGAGTGAGGAGATGTTCAAGAACACCATCTCTTCCTGGATGTATCTGTGCAGGCAGCCACGGTATTTGAGTACCAGATGCAGTTCAGAATCTTTGATACCCAACTGTGTGCGAAGGGTATGAAAAATGTTTGTGAACTCCGACACATCTTGGTCTCGTCCCTGCCGCAGTGTGGTCCATTTGATGTATTTGTCCTCATAGCTTCCGACAGGGTAGTACTGCTCCTTGATGGCATCCCGAAAGTCATTCCAAGTGGGTGCGGCTGAAAATAATGAGCCTGTACTTTCATCCTTCTGCTCGCAGTAGGTTTCCCACCAGTCCTTGACGTGGGGGGCTGCTTTGAGAAGAGCGAAAACAATCTTTTCCCGACTTGAAAATTCATGAACAGAAAAATACCCATCTAGCAGATTTAACCATTTATCTACGGCATCTGCGTCTATTTTACCCTCGAAGATGGGGATTTCAAAATTAACTTGTACCTTGAAGGGTGTGGCATTTCCAGAGTCGTTGTTGGAAGCCGATGCGTCGCCTCTGGGTAGCCGCTGAAGGATCTGCGCAAAGCTATCCATCATCGCGTTCCTTTCCCGCTCGAGCGCTTCTTCGAGCAAGATTTTGATAGGATCTCCTGCCCCCTCGTCTTTCTTCTCATCCGCCATGGGAGGCCGTCCGGATTTGCGAGGCTGGTCTTGCAAAGGTTCGACCAGTTCAAGCCCTAACTCCTTATATCCCGACCTCGTTGGGGACATGCAAAGAAAAACAGAGAAAAAGCAGACCGCTCTGATACCACTGATCCGGATTTAAACAGGAACGCAATAGATTACAGAGATAACCATAAATACAAAGATGCGATAACCATAAAAACAGAGATGCAGCGGAAATAATACTTCATTTCATTAATGGAAAATACCGAAATATGCTTACAACCAGAAATGGAAATAAACCAGCTAGGGCGATGGTAGCTTATCTCTGAGAAGGGATGTGCGGCTACATTCCTCTGAACTGTTCCGAACTGTGTTACAATGAGGCTCGAAGGCCTATTTATTGTTGAGAAACTATGGAAAGCCCTTCACATCCCGAAACCTAACCCTAGAAGATGAAACGCCAAATTGTGGGCCCCGTTTGGGTAAATTGGTACATCAATTTCCCGGGGTCGTAACTTTGGCATACGATCTCCGTTTGACGCGTACGATAGCTCGTTAGAAAGATCTATCCGAGTAATACCACTTTGGGAGGCAACATGGTCAATGGACCCATGTTGCCCCAGAATCCCAAAAAAACGTCGTTTAGGGCCTCAAAACGGCTCCGGAAGTTCAGGACCCGAAAAACTGCTAAAAATAGTAAACTGTGCTACAATTTAGGAAACTTAAAAGACTGAAAGAGACAGTTGTGGGGGTCCAAATGGGTTGGTGGGTGGCCACCAACATCCACCTGGATCATTCCTCCCCCCTTAGGAAGCAATGGTCTCCATTGCGTTGAGTTCCTCCATCTGCTGAACTTGTCCTGCAATCTCTGATGTGTCCAGTGATGGTGGGAAGCATGATCGACGATGGTCCACATTGAACATTTGGTGCAGGCGAAGGAATGGAGGAATGATGTGCTCCAAAGAATTGTTCCCCATAGCCTTGGTACTGCTGTAAGGACCATGTTGGAGTGATCTGAGCTTCTGATGGGTTCCGGTAAGACGTTCTCTCTGCCGATGCAACCAGACTTTGTCGCCCACTTGAAGCTTGTGTGGTGTCCCTGTGGATGAGGAGAAGTTGTTCTTGTGTTCTGTCATGACCGTATTCCTTTGCTGCTGCTGCTGCATAGAGGAACTCTTTGCAGGGGTCATGGATGTAGCAACGATCTTCCCCTTTGGGAGTGAACCAGACAGATGAATTTCCTGGTCTGTGAGATGAGCTTGCTGCCTTTCTTAGCAATGATCAAAGATGTGGCAGTAGGTGGGGCTACTTCCGGTATCCTGTATAATGAATTATTTAAAGAAATAATGACAGCACGAGGCCTTGACTCATACACAGCATGTCGCCTCCACAAGTATGGTTGGCCTAATAATACATCACAAACATCCAGAGGTGTAACATCACACAATACCTCATCTGTGAAGGGCTTGATGCTGTACGGAAGGCGACACTGCTGGCGAACTTTTAGATCTCGTCCTTCGTGAAGCCACCCGATACTATACGGCTGCGGGTGTGGTGTAGTCGGTAGGCCCAACCGCTTCACGACCTCTGCTGAAATGAGGTTGTTTTGGCTGCCACTGTCGACAATGAATTGTAGCGGCGAACCCTTCACCCACATCTGTGAGTGGAAAAGACGCTCCCCTTCCTCTGGATTTTCGGGCTCATCTTTCTGGATCTTGGCGGTGGCAACAGTGGCGCTAGGATCCGCATAAATGATCTGCTTCCCTTTGCCATTCCCCTTGTCGGGTTCTGGCTCAGGGTCGGAACATACATCTGATTCGGAAGCCTTCAACTCGGCCACCAACGATTGCTTGGTCCGACACTCACTTGTGTTATGAGTGGGACTCTTGTGGAAATCACACCACTTTCCTGTGTCCTTCTTCGGCTTCGTGGTGTTGTTCTTTTCTTGCGGCTTCGACGGGTTGTCTTGGGTTACCCCGCCGTGGCTTTGTCCTTTGGGCTTCGGATTTGTAGATCCAAAGTCTCGCTTCTTCTGTTTGAAGTTTTGCTCGATTTTGACAGCATATCGGTATGCTGTGCCGAGTGAGGAGATGTTCAAGAACACCATCTCTTCCTGGATGTATCTGTGCAGGCAGCCACGGTATTTGAGTACCAGATGCAGCTCAGAATCTTTGATACCCAACTGTGTGCGAAGGGTATGAAAAATGTTTGTGAACTCCGACACATCTTGGTCTCATCCCTGCCGCAGTGTGGTCCATTTGATGTATTTGTCCTCATAGCTTCCGACAGGGTAGTACTGCTCCTTGATGGCATCCCGAAAGTCATTCCAAGTGGGTGCGGCTGAAAATAATGAGCCTGTACTTTCATCCTTCTGCTCGCAGTAGGTTTCCCACCAGTCCTTGACGTGGGGGGCTGCTTTGAGAAGAGCGAAAACAATCTTTTCCCGACTTGAAAATTCATGAACAGAAAAATACCCATCTAGCAGATTTAACCATTTATCTATGGCATCTGCGTCTATTTTACCCTCGAAGATGGGGATTTCAAAATTAACTTGTACCTTGAAGGGTGTGGCATTTCCAGAGTCGCTGTTGGAAGCCGATGCGTCGCCTCTGGGTAGCTGCTGAAGGATCTGCGCAAAGCTATCCATCATCGCGTTCCTTTGCCGCTCGAGCGCTTCTTCGAGCAAGATTTTGATAGGATCTCCTGCCCCCTCGTCTTTCTTCTCATCCGCCATGGGAGGCCGTCGGGATTTGCGAGGCTGGTCTTGCAAAGGTTCGACCAGTTCAAGCCCTAACTCCTTATATCCGGACCTCGTTGGGGACATGCAAAGAAAAACAGAGAAAAAGCAGACCGCTCTGATACCACTGATCCGGATTTAAACAGGAACGCAATAGATTACAGAGATAACCATAAATACAAAGATGCGATAACCATAAAAACAGAGATGCAGCAGAAATAATACTTCATTTCATTAATGGAAAATACCGAAATATGCTTACAACCAGAAATGGAAATAAACCAGCTAGGGCGATGGTAGCTTATCTCTGAGAAGGGATGTGCGGCTACATGCCTCTGAACTGTTCCGAACTGTGTTACAATGAGGCTCGAAGGCCTATTTATTGTTGAGAAACTATGGAAAGCCCTTCACATCCCGAAACCTAACCCTAGAAGATGAAATGCCAAATTGTGGGCCCCGGTTGGGTAAATTGGTACATCAATTTCCCGGGGTCGTAACTTTGGCATACGATCTCCGTTTGACGCGTACGATAGCTCGTTAGAAAGATCTATCTGAGTACTACCACTTTGGGAGGCAACATCGGTCCATGGACCCATGTTGCCCCAGAATCCCAAAAAAACGTCGTTTAGGGCCTCAAAACGGCTCCGGAAGTTCAGGACCCGAAAAACTGCTAAAAATAGTAAACTGTGCTACAATTTAGGAAACTGAAAAGACTGAAAGAGACAGTTGTGGGGGTCCAAATGGGTTGGTGGGTGGCCACCAACATCCACCTGGATCATAGAACTTTGAACATTATTCAAGGAATTATTTACATAATTTAAAGAAACTTGGACAGTATCAAATTGTTCTTTACCTCTTTGGATTTGGCCATGTTCATTTCAAGACCTTTCACAGCTGTGTTTGTCCAATTCAACTGTTCAGAAGTTTTATGTATTCTGCCATCAGTACCGAATGCATTGTCGTCCTTTAATACTAATGGTATTGCTTTGGAAAAATTTTGTCCTTCTCCAAGCACTATGCCTTTGTATGGAGGAAAAGTTGTAGGTGTTTCAACTTTAAGGCCATCTAGTGCTATCCAAGAATGCTGAGATGAAGTGGATGCATTAGTCATTAAAATCATTTGTTTCTTTCTCTTTTCTAACCAAACATAGAATGAGATCCATGTGTTAGTACAATCCATGTGGTTTTTCCATTCTTGAGACAATTTTATTTTCTCAGACATAGAATGACTGAAACCAAATTCTTTTGCTTTAGGATTTGTAAAAATATCCCAATTCAACATGGCTTTCATCCATTTTGAAGGGACTCTATTTTTTAGACATCCATCCATTAAAGTGAAGAATTTGTGCATCTCCATGACTGCTGACTTTTTGTAGTCATCCGGAACCGAACCAAATCGGTAATCCGGTATAATGCCATTAGCTTGCTCAAGATAACTAAGACCATATCTTGGTTTGGGTAGTCTCATTACTTAAAACATTTGGGTTAACCTCGGATCTTCATTTTCCAAAATAGGAATCTCATGCATCATTAAAACATGCTCTGACTCATGAGAAAATGGAATTTATGAGCACTTAGGATTAGGACATGGATTGATAGAAGTTGTAGGTGGGGCTTCACTAGTCTTAGGATGATGGTTCTCATGGATTACCAAATTTGAAAGCTGGCTTAAAATAATTGGATACTGACACTCTGGAAATTTAACTTCTAGGGAAGAAAAATTTACCATCTGGGCTAATTCAAAAAATGAAATATGTTTGCAAGTATTTACAAGAGAACATGTGCAAGCAGTGTCAACAAGTTCAGGATTTATGTATAATGGTGAATTCCTGCACATTTGATCTATCCTCTTTCTATCTATAGTAGATCTACGGGGGAAAGATAAGACGGTAGATGAGGATTCTTCTCTAATATCTGCAGAAGTAATTTTCTTAACTGACGGAGGCCTAGGATTTGAAACCACCTAGTGTTCAGGGAATGTCAAATATTCCCACCTGACTGTTTGGTGTTCTATTTTTTGATTTCTAGAGTCTGTTAACACCACAACACTAGCTTTAGAATCTTTACTGGGGGCATGCATAATAGTAGGATAAGGGTATTTGTGTGTCTAAAGCAACCTCTGGTTTGGATTTCTGTATTATGTATTTTCTTATTCATATCAAATCCAATTGTCTGAATTTGGAGCTGGAGAATGCTCCCAATAGTTTCATCAAAGACATAAACTGAAAAATTTGGATGGCAATCAAAATACACTGGACCATTTGAAAGAGGTGCAACTATCCCTCCTATTAACGAATCTGTATATTTGTTGTGTGTAAGATCTTGGATGTGTGTAAGATCTTGGACAGTGGCTAACACAAAAGTATTCAAACCCTGATGTGTTAATGCATGTATTCCAATTTTGATACAACCCAAATGAAGGTATTGGGTTTTTAGATGCTTAGCCTCAGCCTATAATTGTTTGGGGTTAAGTAAAGGAATAGATTGTACACAGTTAGAATTTTCCTGAATCTGACTGATAGATTCCTTTATACTTATCCTAGTAACAACAATTAAATGGAAGGCAGACAAATCTACATAGACTTATGAAGCATTAATTGAAGGTAGCTGCCATCTAGCAGAGGGTTGGGTTTCTTCATATTCAAGCTTAGCAGTATTCAAAACCTTACTAGATGCAATAGTGAACATATCCCGAAGGGGATTTTCTTAAACAAAGGACTCTTGCTCTTCGATATCACGATATGAAACAGAATTTCTAATTGGATCCATTTTATAGAGTGATGAAAATGAGTACTGACTTGGCAAACCAGACGTTACTGGCTCTGATACCAATTTTTTGCAGGGGCTTTCACAAAGCTTGCTACAGTGCCGTGCGCTCTGCGTGCTATGCTTCTGTCACTCTCTGCTGACTTGGCCTTGCTGTGTCTCTTTGTTTGTCTTCATTGGTCAACCTCTAGTGAACTTAGTGCGCACCTACTCGGATATTTCACGCTCTGCGACTTTACATGCGGCTTCCTCACCTTCCAATGGTCTAGCATCCCTTCAAACCTTTGGCAAACCCCTAATGAAATTCGAGTGAAGATTATGAAACAACTACTACATAGCAGCACAAATTAAAGCACACAGTACTCAGAAGCAGAAAATGAAATAACACTCTTTTATTGAATTTTCAGATATCGATTACACTTGATTTACAGTCTATTCATACCAGAGATGGATTGTGTTCACATTTACCAAACTGTTGCTACTCAATACTGAGATAGCTTACTGGAGGCTACCTGGCAATTACATAGACTCTGTCTTTGAACATATACTCAAAACACACATATAGACAGACACACTACCTATTTGGCCACTTTAGGTTCTCACCAGTGCTCTTACACTGATGCACAAGCTTCTCATATCACCTAAAGACTTGAGTTCTTCTCATGATGCAAGGAAATCAGACTGAATGTCTGCAGTTGAAGAGTAGGAGAAGCTATCGACTTCCAACTCCAAAAGACACAATAACTCTAACTCTCGATGCCCCGAATGAGCCTGACTCTCTTTGCTTTATAGGAAGAAGAGGGGACAAACATCCGAACATCGGACCAACAAGTTGAGTATGAAAGATTCTATTAATCACGAAGATGTGGTTCAATATCCACCAAAAGTCGAAGAAGTTCTCCGAGTCTCATGAATAAAGAATCCTTTTCCTATTACAAGATTACAATCAATTCTACGAAAAGCATATTATCTACAAAGTTGATGCCTTTTAACTAGTTAAGGCCCATGAGGAAACTGGCCATGAATAGTCCGCATGACTGGACAACATATTTACACAGTGGAGCTTTCTGGATAAACCCACGGAAACCTTTTTATGAAGAAGGACTAGCACTGTCAGATGATTCACCAAGGGTTATGATTCCCTGGAACCTACTTCTGGGATAAATGAGGCTGTCCCATGCCTTTGTATAGATCCACTGAACTATCATAGGTTTATTCAACACATATTGATGCTTTAGTTTAGTCATGACTAGTCATTCGTCATGCCTAGCCATAAATTTTTGTAGTATATGGTGATCTGGATAATTCAGCAGATCACTTACTGTGGTACAAGGAATATGAAAACAATCAATGGCATTTCTGTGGTAGCATTTTTCACATGACATCTGAAAATAACTTTCATAAAAGATTGGATCTATAGTAGTGCAATTTACTCCAAAATCTCTCAACCAGTCACCTAACCATCCTGAAAATTGATTCCTTTGCATGGACCTAATTGATCCAAATTTTAATTTTGTATAATGGATTTTATTCTTTCCATCAACATTTAGGAGGTCCCACGATAATTTTTTGTAACCTGCAAAATTAAAAACAATGTCAGGAAAAATAAGATTAAGATTATTTTGGGGCCATAAGATAGGAGAATTTCTGGTGATTGTCCAATTTGTGTTTTTGGTTCTGTTGATGACTAAATATCTATGATAAATATTTCTTTGTCTTCCTCCTTCAGACCAGATCATTGCGATGTCATGGAAATTATTTTGCAATGCCTCTTCTACTTGATGAGCTGCAGCCATACTGCTGGTATACACCATATCATGGATCCAACGATTTCCTTTGGGAAATACTCTTCTTTCAGGCACTAGGTGTAAGATATCTGTATGTGGCTGTAGATTTGCATCTAAGACTTTTGTTTGTCTTAGCTGCTAGGTTGGGTTCCAGTTCTCCTTGTATTCTTCCTAGCTTTTCTCCTCTCTGATAGTTTTGAGAACTTCTTGTTGATTATCTGGGTCCCATTCAGTAACAATAACAAAAACATGTTCTTGTTCTTGTGACTGGGTTTGTATGTATTCTCAGCTGAGAAAATTAGGTAGACAGTTGTCTTCTCCTTTGATGTGTTCCACTTCGAAATCAAAATTTTCAAAAAGGGCTTGCCATCTGGCAAATTTGGCTTCTCCAGGCTTCTTGATATCTTTATTAAGCACCTTCTTAAGGGCAGATGCATCTGTCCTGAGAAGAAATGGTTTATTGACCAGATGGATCTCGAATTTGTCAATGCTATTCCATGCTGCTTTCACCTCTTTTTCTATAGTAGAATATCTTTTCTCAGTTCCTGAAGCGAACTAAATAACATGTTCTTCATTATCTTTTTTCTATTTTAATATACCCCCCATCCGATGTTGCTGGCATCAGATTCTACAATCTTACAAGCTACATCATCAGATATATACAGTATGGGAAGGTCTCTAACCTTGGCTTTAATCTTTTGAACTGCTCTGGTATGGAGTGGAGTCCAAGGTTTAGGATTTTTGCACAGCCTCTGATTTAATAAGCTTCTATCCTTGGCGCAGTCTTGATAGAAATTACTTACGTAATTTAAACAACCAAGAAATCTTTGTAGCTACATCTTGTCTGTAATGATGTCTTGAAATTTGTTAGAGAATTCCAGAGCACGTTTTTGCAAGGAGATTTGGCCATTGAATATAGTATGGCCAAGAAATTTAATGGAAGTCTGAAAGACTTCGATTTTCTTTTTGCTTAATACAAGACCCTTACTTTCTATTGTGTTTACAAAGGTCTGTATATGTTTAAAATGATCTTGCAATTTTTTTGAAAAAATAAGTATATCATCTATATACACAATCAACCAATCGAAGAAGGGTTTAAATATAGAGTCCATCACCTTTTGGAACTTGGATGGTGCATGCTTTAGGCCGAAAGGCATTACATTCCATTCATAATGTCCGTTTGGGACACTGAAAGCTGTTTTAAATTTATCCTTCTCTGATATAGCAACTTGCCAAAATCCTGATTTCAGATCGAACTTGGAAAATATTTTTGCTCCTGCTATTTTGTTTATCAGATCTCCTTTGAGGGGAATTATATATGTATTATCTGCTAGTACTGAGTTCAAAGGCTTATAATGGTTTTTTATTTATTTAACATTTTCATTTATATGTTTTGTATTATTATGGTTAGGTTTTTTATTTATTTATTATTCATTTTACTAATAATTATTTAAAATAATAATAAGTAATGAAAATTGAAATAATAATGAGTAATGAAAATTGAAAAAATATATATCTTGTGATGAAATGTAATTTTAGATATAAATAATTTTAATGTGAAGATTTGATTTAATTTAAATATTAATAATATACCATTGATGGGGTGATATTGGGCATTTAATGGAGGTAACGGAGGTTGTGTCTACCACTCTATAGTTCCATTAGGCATTTATGAAGGTATTCTGTAGCCTCTTATCATGCACACACATGCAACTAATAGTTGGTGATTGAATGTTTATTTGGCATGTTGAGGATCATTTGATGGCAATAGGAGTAGAGCTGAGGATCGGGCCTCGACCTCTTGGTTTTGCATTGGTCTTGCATTTGGTTGTTTAAACCTCATCAACTGGTGGGGAGGCTATGTAGCTAATAATTTGGGTAGCGTAAATGTTGATGTGATCAAGTTGAAAGGAATTGAATTCTAGGTTTGAGTTCATGCGGGGACATCAAAGGCTCACTCTACTCGAGGGTCAAGTGGGATGCTCAACTAAATATAGGGAGCGAATTCTCAGGTGAATTATAATTTTATCTTGGCTTTTGTATTTTGGGATGTAGTTGTGGTTGGTCTGGAATATTTAGGTTGTAAGTCTCTAGTTTTCTATAGCTCTTTTGGGGGGGTATTAGCTTGAGCTCTTGAGTATAAGTTCTCTCAAGTTTCAGTGAGGGGTCTGGGCCCTAGGTATAAGTCTGGAATTTTAAATGTTGGTTGACTTTATCCCCTAGTGCTTTATAGGGTTTGGTTTCGTTTGGGTGTTTAAAATTGGGGGTTGTGAAGCAATGGTGTGGTTGCGTCCATTGAGATACTGCAAAGTCTTGGTCTTGGCTTGAATATTTGGAGGTTCAATGGTTAAAGGGTTTGAGTCTATGGAGGAGATAATAGCTCCTTATTTTAATAAAAAATTTACAATAATTTTAAAACCTTCGTTACAAAATCAAAATAACTATACATGTAATGTGTTCACAGTAAAAACATTTAAATAACAATTTCACCAGTTACCACAATTAAAATAAAGTGCATGCAACCAAAAACACCGAACATAAAATAATCTGAAATATGAAACCACTTTATTTACTAGTAGCTAGAAAAACAATAAATTCCAATAAAATTAACGATGAATCCCTTGCTAATGGCATTCATGACTGCTCAAATTGCTAAATTAAAACATTGAAGCACACCTGTGAACCATGGATGGATCCACCAAGGAGATATCACAACAAGGGTTTTGTCTTGTGATCAAGATGGAACTGGCCATGCCAATTTCTCTAAAAAATACACAATATGATAAAAAAATCCAAGATACTCCAAGTTCCTTTTTCCCTGTCTCTTTTAAGGCGATAATATATCCTTCATCAATCTTCTAGAATCCTTCTTTATCATCACGAATACCGGGGTGTCACCGATACCATGGAAAATGCCACGGCCAATTACCATTACCAAATACCATGGTCTAATACCACACTTTTCCTGCCTTTACATAGGAAAGGTTTTTTTTCTCCTGTGGCCTAGCTTCCACGAATGTGATAAGTCCATATTGTCCACACCATAAGGGAAATCAGAAAAGGGAATATGAAAAATCTTCCCTCCCCAAGATTGCTTGTCCTTAAGAAATCCACATCTGTCTACCAGTCTAGATGTCAAATGCATTTATGCACTAATGCCAATATTCTAGATGAACTACTATGTCACCACGTGCCTCCATACCACCCTATCATGGATGGATATCTCGATGTTGAGGTCTCAGATAAACCTCAGAATCATCTGCTCGTCAATAGACTTTTTATTGTGTGAACTGCCACATCTACCCAAATTCCAAGATCTCCACTAAGTTGGGCCCTTGGCTTCCATACATCTATCCCACTCTACAGGGTACCAACTCAATATCTCTCGCCATCCAATCCCATGGGAGGAATCAAACGCATGAATATATGTGCATGGATCAAACCCACCAAATTGATGTTGTGTCATGCTTAATTCATGTTACTTGGCTTGGTTAACCTATAGGGTCAACCTAGAAAACTCTTCCCCCTTTCCTCTAATGTACAAAGATGGGACGATAGAGAGGAAAACCATGTCAATGTATCACTCAAGAAAGTTTCTCTACATATCCTAATTGTAACCTTCTTGCCTCTATGCCAGGGGCTTTAGAGGGATCTTCCCCCTTTCCTCTAATGTACAAAGATGGGACGATAGAGAGGAAAACCATGTCAATGTATCACTCAAGAAAGTTTCTCTACATCTCCTAATTGTAACCTTCTTGCCTCTATGCCAGGGGCTTTAGACTTCCCTCTACATTAGTCAACTTGGTTGCTGACTTGGAACCTACTACCCCAAAATCATAAAAACTAATGATTTGTTGCAATATGCTATCTCGAGGTGTCTGAGCCTCTTTATCTATATTGGCATGATAAAACTCTCTTTGGTGGTCTTCCTCTAAAAATATTGGTGCCTCAGTAAATGCATATTTATCTACGTGTACCGCAATAATAATTGGCTCCAAAGATGGATGATCTACTACCTCAGTCATAATTCCAACTTAAACTTCTAATTGCTTATGAACATCATGTGTATTTTCCTCATAATACCTATGCACCTTTAAGTGCTCATCATTTTGGTTCACCATTACTGGCTCATCTTGCAAGTTTCCTTTAATGCTCATAGAATTAGCCTGTTGTCAGATGAACAACTACTAACACCCATGCTTGACTACTCGTATTCTAAATTGATGTCCTCCTATAAATATATGGACTCAATTGTACAAGATTATACCTCATCAACACAATTAGGAAGAACTTCCTCCTTCCCTTATCCATGCACTTCTATGTGCTTATTATGATGGTTGATTGTTATCATATTATCCTGCAAGTCTCTTTGAATAACATAACGTTGTTGATCACCATATATAATTGTCTACTCATATTCTTCATGTGTGCTTTCAAATAAATCAATGGCCCCAAGTATAGAAGAATCTTCATTGTCAGAAGGAATCGCATCCTGCTCTGCCCCTAGTGTCTCCCTCTAATGACCTAGTCATGAATGGTTAGGTTCCCAAGGTCCCTTATAGATAAAGCATATACCTTTCCTTAGCTCATTCTTGCTACTAGTTTTACTCCCTTCATTCTTTCTTTCTCCATAAATCCTCATCAGTGCCTTCTAATTCAACTACCTTCTCACTTGTTTTATGTTATGCCTGACCAAACTATCAACTAGTTCATAGACAACAAGTGATACAATTAGTTCCTCTCCAAATGGCGAAAACTTTGGATCTTAGTTTTTTGTAGATGGCATCATCTTTACTAAGAATAGGGACAAAATATTTTGCATGTTTATTTTGACATTGTTTAGATGAGTTTTCGTAATTCTAGTACAAAATTACTAGAGCATTTGAAAGATTAAGTTGTCACATTCCATATCTAGCATGATTGTGCCAAAGTTGAACTCTACCATGAGTTCTAAAATTTTGCGCCTACTCTTAAAGTTAGGAATCACGATGTTGTCCAACCCTTGAAGGGTTTCTACTATCAGCTATGTGGAGTAGGACGATTCTCTCTGCGGATAGAGATAATCCCTCTAGCCTAGGGGAGAGGGTCTAGCCACAAACAAGACAATCTGACATAAGTTCCCTTAGATTGAGAATGGATAAGATCCTACCTCTTGTATTGCTTATCCTTGTTTGATGAAGTCCTTGTGTCTTTGCTCCAGTGATCATCTCCTTAATGTCAATCAAGCACCTGAAACAAATAGACAAGAAACCAAAGCACACATGATAACATACAATAGATTCAACCTACTTAAGAGTCTAAGGAGTCTTAAGCTACCAAATACCATATGATATTGATATAGGAAACAAAATATATGTTGTATTATTATGACAAAAAATGAAAGTACAACCTTCGCCTCAATGTTGCAGGTTTCCTTCGATGTGTCTGGGTTCGAGCACCACCGTTAGCATCTCATGATTCACCTCAAAAAATAGAAGTTCAAGGCTTCCTCTTTGCTCCAAATCAAACAAACTAAAAACTTATTATCCCTTTACAAACACAAACTAGAAGGCTAAGACTATCAAGAGTTGTTTAGGATATCAAGATTTTACAGATTATTCAAGACCTTCCATTAGCTAGTTGAGGTTGGAATAGGAGAAGTTTATATAGCTTGAGAGAGGGGAAATGGATCCTCTTATGATGGGAAAGGTTTCATCCCTTTTGGTTTGTTCCATTTTAATAGGGGAAAGAAGCCCAAACAGTATCTCTCGGCTCTATCTCAACTAACCATTTACGAGACTTCCATTCACGAAGCTTCTAGACCTGGAAGCTTCAACTCCATTTTTCAAAAAATTTCCAAAAGAGTGTTAGTGCAAGTAATGGATGGACACAAGTGCTAATCGATGCTAGGCTCAGTGTTAAACTCTGTAAATTGGCGCAGGGAAGAAACTGAGGGACAGTGCCAACCTTTAAGGTTGATTTTGAAGAAATATTCTTTGGAAATGATGTAAGAGGGAAATGTTCTGCAGATAAAGAGTGATGTAAAGACATGTTCTTCATGATAGGAAAACACATGAGGTTCACTGTAGAGGTCCTCCAGGATTGAGGAACAGGGAGTACAGGGACAGTGACAAAATGTTGTGTAATAGATTCCCCCTAAAGCATGAAGGTCGAACAAGAGTGAGGGGTGAAATGCTTTACGAGTAGATGCATGGAACTGGAAATTGTCATCAGGAAACCTGCAAGCAAGTATAGATACATATACATCACTGAAATCTCTGATAAAAGATACATGAATCGTGGTATGGACACAACCATCCAGAAAAAGATCATGTAAATGGATCCAAGGTATGGGCATAGCCATCTAGTAAGAAGGATCATATCTAACCCAAGGTATGGTCGCAGCCATCCAATAATGAGAAGGATCACATATAATAGACTCATTGTATGGTCACAACCATCCATTTGAAAGAGACATGTGTATAAGCATGATCATGTCGCATTGCCTCGCAACCTGGAATTTTGTAATCTGAGCCCAGGGTCTCACGCTCCAACACGACCCGATCAAACTACAAATTCTAACATGTGAATAGATGTGTTAAAGTCGAACATGCTAGAATATCTCTTTGATTACTGGTTAATGATGTGAAAAGTTAACAAGCGCGAGAGAAACCACCAATAATGGCAATGGCTCTCAAGGTACCAACAACACAATTCATGGAGTGTGAATAAGGAACTGAAGTCGAACACTTGTGAATTCACTTGAGCAAAAGCCAATGATGAGAACCTATTTTCAAGTGCAAAAAACTTGCCATTAGGGCATGCAAGATCTAAGGTACTGGAAGGGAGTCTCTCGGCCAACTTCCCGGATAATGAGCTAAAGTCGACAAGAAGTGACCTTGTCGAAGGAGGGCCGTGATCTATCCCACATCATCAACACGAGGCAAGGGGATGCAATGATTATGGATTATACAAAGAATTAGGAATGAGTGTAAACTGCAAAAAGATTAACTCTTGAACATATCAGTGACACAACTCCAGATTTTAGTATCTCTTTAGATCCATAGGATCAGAGGTCATGATGACGTGGAAAAGATCAAATGGAAAGACAAAAAGTGGATGAACCAAACCTAGGAAGTTCAATGATGAAGTGAGGATATCCCAACCCGACATGAAGCAAAAGAGTGTCATGTTCAAGAGTGACAAGCTGCTGACACAACTGGTAAAAATTTTCATTTCCCCCCACCATTCTTGGTAGGTATCCCAATTATTTGTTATCACAAGATTGAAGGGGATAACATATGCTTGTAATATAAGTCCATCCTTCAGATGGATCTGACCTAGTAAGATTAACGAGCCCTAGGATGGAGAATCTCGTGTCCATCAGATGACGAATCCGATGTCGCTGAATTTTGACGAGTTCGGCAAAGGAAAAACTCGGTATCTTTTTCATGTTTAGAGAGTTTGAAAAAGACACGAAAAAGAAAACTCCAAAGGGTCCCTTTTCGTAAAGTTGTCTCTTGAGCCCGAAAAGGTAGAAAACAATACTCGAGAGAAACTCCTAGCCATGTTCAACTAAGGTGTTCCTTTTTCATACAATAGTCTATCTCAGTTCGGAAAAGGGTTAAACTTATATTGAGTAGAAGTCAATTCATTTACTTTAACGAGTTTTAAATGAAAAGTAGTCGACAATCTTTTCATATTTTTGGAGTCTAAAAAGAGCTAAAATATGACTCCTCTCGGAGGAATGAGTGGTAAAAAATGATAGCAACTTGTTCCGGTAATGATGGAATTGCTCAAAACATGTAATGGCTAAGAGGCTGGCTAATAAGACCACTAATCGCAAATGTTCCTCAGGAACAGGAAAAACAACCAAATGAATGCATATGAACGGCTAAAGAGATGGTGACAATGGAATGAAAAAACCAAGGCTCATCTGGCAAAAATTGTCTGATAAAAACAACAATCACGAGATGTAAAGTGGGAATGGTTTCATTTTTACACAAGCTTGAAACATGAGAAACTATGTTTTACTATACTTGAATATGGTTTCATTTTTCACAAGCTTGAAATAAAGATAAACTATGCTTGGATTTGGTTTAATTTTTACACAAGCTTGAAACAAAGATAAACTATGCTTGAGATAAGTTTGCATGCCCCCAGCATAATGACTCAATTCGAGGTACATTCTCCCCAATCTTAATTTCATATAGCTAAGTGGATGGAATGAAGGTTCACTTACGAGATCAAATGAAAGACTTAATTGGGCTTTTATGAGATCTAATCAAAGACTTGAATTGGAAGGGGATTTATTTCATTTTTTAACGAGCTTGACACAGGAAAAGAACCATGCTCATGGCACCTTGTTTCATTTTTTAACAAGCTTGACAGAAGTAAAAGAACCATGCTCATAGCCCTTGTTTCATTTTTGAAGGAGCTTGACACAAGACACTCTTCTCCAAGATCCTTTGGTCATAGAAGAAAATAGGACATGGTTTCCAAGAGGTTCTCATCAAATGGGAGAACAATTCTCTGGAAGGGATACATGTCCAGGGATCCAAATGAAAAATCAAGTTCCAATGCCCCAGTAAACAATTTACTACATCACCGACTAGATCATCAGTAGATGTGAGCATGGAATAGGTGGCCACATAATTAACCTGCGGAGGGGGTGGTACTGCTTGGATGGTTGAGTGGGATATGATTAAGGACCAATGAATGTAATTTGATCAATGATCAAAATGTTTCCTTCATGCGGGAAACACATCACTCAAAAGAGTGAAGAAACAACAGCTCCCATGACATAAACATAATCACAACCAAGGAGTAGATTAAAATCTGATGGGCCTTGGACAACCATCACGTCTATATAGACAATCTTTCTTCCCAAAGTAATAGCAAACTTAGGAAGGATCCCTAATGGCTGACTAGTTCCTCTGTTAAAATCTAACAAATTTTGGGTGATGGGGACAATTTGAGGAGATCCTAAAGCTTGCCAAGCGGTTGAGTACATAATACTAACAGATGCACCCTCGTCTATGACTGTGATAGGTACGACTATATTGTAAGCCTACACTGTAATCTGGAAAGGCAAATAAGATAGAAGGCAATATCCTGCTAGTTGACTTCAATCAAAAGAAGTGACCAAAATACTTGGAAGGGGCATCATAGGAACATGATAGTTGCCTTCTAGCTCTATGGGAACAGGAGAAATTCTCTCATGCACCTCAGGAATAGGAGGATTTCCCTCCAGTTCATGCGAAACCAAAAGAACGTGAGTAGTATGAGGGTCACTCGCTACCGGAAAGGTACAGTTAACTAAAGGTGGAGTCAACTCTACAGGTTTCTCAACCAATGATTGGTCAAGAACAGACTCACGAGACTCACTTTCAGAGAGAGTGGAGTTGACCAAAGATGGCTTTTGTTCAATCACTTGATCAATTAGCAAAGGATCAAGGGAAATATTTCGATACCTAGTTAGAAGACGAGGTTGAGAAGTTGTAAGGCTTTCCAATTATTTGGAAGCTTCATCTATAAGAGGAAAAAGGTGAATGGGATGATTACCTTCACACAACTTAACGAGAAATTTGACTTTTCCCTTTTTCCCATGGACCTTATTATCATTAGTTGAAGATTTATCACCAACTTGATGTCCAAAGGCTAATGACAAAGGTTGATGTGAACCTGTGGACCACACTTCTAAGACCTTAGGAATACCAGGACAATTCCAAAGAAGGTGGTCACCCTTACATAACATGCAAGGGAATTTTACTTTCTGAGGTTGATTGGAAGCTTTTCCTTGATTAGTTGCATCCGTAGCAATGACTGCTTGGTTTCCCCCTTACTTATTTTGCTTCTTCTTCTACATCATCTTCTTCTTCTTCTTCTTAGCTTCCTGGTTACTAGAATCCAAACCTTCACCAGGAGAAGAGGAAGAATAGGGTGAAGAAATAGGCGAAGAAGGCAAGGGGTCAACTTTTGGATCAACATGAAGTTGATGTTGTTCAAGTGGAGGAGAACTTCGTTGAAAAGTAGTTGGGACACTCAGAACCATCGAGGTCGAAAACAACGAAACTGGCAAACCAATGGTCAATCCAGGAAGGGACAACGTCGCCATATAAGGAACACCAGTATTTCCAAAAGAAGGAAAAGGACTAGGATTCCCATCAGAGGGGTTTCCTTGACTAGTAGACTCAGGAAATGTTGCCATTGGTATCATGGTAAAATCTGCTAGTGAGTATTTCCACAGGAAGGATGTTGTTCTATGGTAAATTAAGTTTAGAATTTGAAACAAAAACTTTTCCTTTTCATATTTTAAGAGTCGAGAAAAGGACGAAAAGGTGACTCTAGTTGCTTTCGGTTTGAACGAGCTCGAAAGGACAAGTGCTCGATGATATTTTAAATTTAAAGAGTCAAAAAGACCAAAATGACTGCTTAGGGTAATCTAGGCAAAAGGGATTACCAAGTAATCGTCAAATATAGAATACCTCTCGACGAACCGAAAAGTAAGAGCATGAAATCTCCCTAAATGTTGTGTTCGGTGTATCACATTTACAAGATGACATACTCAGCTTCCTACAGATAAAGGTTTGCAACCTATGAGGGTCTCCCTTTATATATGCGATGGTACAAGAACCACAAGTCCATGCTAGCACTGTCTAAGTATGAGGAATTAATGTTTTAAATGCTCCTTAAATTAATTGAATATGTTTTAAAGGTTTGTCTTGAAATTAAGTCTCATTTTTTAGGTCTTATCAATGTCACCTGAAAAACTCTTATGTGCAGCTATATGAGACAAAACCCTTTCAATTCCATGAATGCTTACAGTAATTGAGAGAAGAGAAAACAACCAATGCAACAAACAAGAAACTGAAAGTAAGATGACTTTTCACTACTTCGCTTTTCAAAACAAAACAATGAAAATTCTTTCCACTTCTTACTCTTTCTATCAGATGCACTTCAACTAGTCCTTTTAACAGTCAAAGAAGTTCATTTCATTTCAAATGCTCATGATAATGTAATTCTAGATTTCAATGATGCTACTTAATGAAAAATATCAGTTAAACAAACTAGAATGATGTATTTTCTTCAATGGAATGCTAGAATGAATCTTCCACATAAATATTTCAATGAAAATTTTCAAACAACCAAACATCAATCATATGCAAAGCACGATAAAAAGAACTCCTTTCAAACCAAATATGTAAAGATTCAATCGAAAAAAACCGAGCAATGTAATCTATGCTCAGAAAAGAGACATTCAACAAGAGAAGAGCAAACGAAACTCTTTTCACTTGTTCAATTAAAAACAGAGAAATATATATACAAGGACTAAAACATGAAATGCATGAAGCAACAAATCACCAACTTGATTTGATGATCATATAAGAAAATGAATGGACAATGACCTAGATGCCCTAGGAACATAAACCATCCAAAAAACTAAAAAAATCAAGTAATGCAATCTCAAACCAATCAAGCAAACAAATCAAGCTAGCAAAGAATTCTATCAAGGGAGAATAAAGGTAAACAAGCCAAGAAACAGAATCTATGAGGACAAGACACAATAGAAATGATTTAAGAGAAACCCTGATTTTAACCTACAGGAATCAGCACGACTGTCTAACTAGCAACCAGCGCCACAAGGGGTTGTCGCGCTACTGTTTGAGAGGAACTCGTGATGGTCGACATTACTATTAGCAAAATAACATCGTTGATCGAGGGATTCAAAGAAAAACAAAAAATTTCCACAAACCAAAACCACACCTATTACACTAAATTCAAGAATCAAAGCAGTAGATAACGTAAAGTACAGATTACAAAAGAGAAAGAGTGATACGACAAAAGTCGTCACAAATCATGAAATGAAAAACAACCCAAAGAGAGGGATGGGTCCCCAATGGAGTCGCCAATTTGTGGAGTAGGAAGATTCTCTCTATGGATAGAGACAATATCTCTAGCCCAGGGGAGAGGGTTTAGCCACAAATAAGATAATCTGACATAAGTTCAGTTAGATTGAGAATGGAAAAGATCCTACCTCTTTTATCACTTATCCTTGTTTAATGAAGTCCTTGTGTCTTTGCTCCAGCAATGAACTCCTTAATCTCAATCAAGTGCCTGAAACAAATAGACAAGAAACCAAAGCACACATGATAACATACAATAGATTCAACCTACTTAAGAGGCTAAGGAGTATTAAGCTACCAAATACCATATGTGATTGATATAGGAAACAAAATATTAGTTGTATTATTATGACAAAAAGGAAAGTACAACCTTCGCCTTAGCATTGCAGGTTTCCTTCGACGTGGCTAGGTTCCAGCACCATTGTTAGCATCTCATGATTCACCTCAAACAATAGAATTTTGAGGCTTCTTCCTCTTTTCTCCAAACCAAACAAACTGCAAACTTATTCTCCTTTTACAAGCGCAAACTAGAAGGCTAAGGCTATCAAGATTTTGCAGATTATTCAAGCCCTTCCATTAGCTAGCTAAGGTTGGAATATAAGAAGTTTATATAGATTGAGAGAGGGGACATGGATCCTCTTATTATGGGATAGGTTTCATCCCTTTTGGTTTGTTCCATTTTAATATGGAAAAGGAGCCCAAACAGTCTCTCTCAGCTCTATCTCGACTAAACATTTACTAGAATTCCATTCACGAAGCTTCTAGACCTGGAAGCTTCAACTCCATTTTTAAAAAACTTTCCAAAAGATGGTCGATGAGAGTAATGGATGGATACAAGCACTGATTAGCACTAGGCTCAGTGTTAAGCTCTACAAATTGGCATGGGGAAGAAACTTAGGGATAGCGTCGGCCTTTAAAACTGAGTTTGAAGGAATATTCTCTGGAAATGTTGTAAGAGGGAAATGTTCTGTAGATGAAGAGTGATGTAAAGACATGTTCTTCATGATAGGAAAACACATGAGGTTCACTGCAGAGGTCCTCCAGGATCGAGGAACAGGGAGTACAGGGACAGTGAAATTTTTTTGTGTAACAAGCTGCAACATCTCCATCATAATATTATTATTGTAAGGTGGAAGTGGTGATGTTAAAGCTATGATATCACTAAGATAGAAGGCGACTGTGAGTTGACGTTTTCACAAGGACGCTCGAAAAATTTGGGTCATGTTCAGAGCAAGGATGGACAAATTGAGAGCCCAATTGAATTTCTTCCATTCTGATTGCAACAACATGGATAAACATGTGTCTAATTCCTCCAACTTATGAAGGAAAATTACCAACTTTGTTTGTTGCAACTCAAAACCAAGTGTGAAGAGACAAGTCTCTCTTCCCTATCCTTCCTTCATCTCCCATGAGTTCTTTTGTTACATAATAGCATGGACTCTTTTCGAGAAGGATTTGCTACTCTGACTTTTTCTTTGATCTGAGGAGGTATTGCTGCCTAGAGGTACCCATATTTTTTCAAGTTCATTAAGAGGGTCCTTGATGCATTATAGGGACTTTTCAAAGCCCATATTCCCACATACAGGATATTATAAGATACCAAAGTAGGGAAATATGAAATAATACACTAATTATTCATAGGGAGATTACATCAAACATTTTCCATACAAACATTCTGTTAAACAACTACCATGCAATCTGAAATAAATCAAACAAAAATAGACATGAAGGTAATTTTATCAATTATTTGAGCTCAATCACTTGTTCAAATGGTGATACTCAGCCTAAATTGACCCTCTTGTAGCTTATGGCTTGGCCTTTGAAATTGAATAGACATTTGATATTTTAATATTGAACTTGTTCTCCTTTAAATTTGACTGTTGTAGGTTCACTTTGACCGTTGATTTTAAATACGCGTCAACAAGAAACAACACAAACCAATATGATGCTTCAAACAATATTGAATAATAGAACCACATACAGTGCTAATATAAGTTTGTATAACAACGAACTTAAACATTCACATTCATTTCATAGTCTAGGCATAGATGTAGAACAAACAATGAGAATAGTGGAACCTGGAATGATTTTAGTGTAGAAACTTCGACATTTCAGGAAATATAATGAGAAACCCCAACACTGTGATCTTCAGATTCAAAGGCTCCAAGATAGCTAAATGTTAGACCTTCTTTCCACAACATTCTCAGCCTCATGAATGGTCAAATGAATTATTTGTTGGCCCCACAACTCATGCCTCTAATTGGTTGTGTAAACTCAGTGTATAGGAGTAAAATGTTGGGTCTTAAACCACACGTATGCACTAGCTTCACGAACAATAGATCCATCCCAGAAAATGTAGTGACATGTCCCTTCTCTAGAGGTATCTCAACTCTATTGTAGTGGGTAAATTTAGGCTTCACACTTATGTTTTCTGCCAGCTCCCCAAATGGAAAATCGACCCCAAAACACATGCTATCAGAACTTATGAAATCCGCATCTTGTGATCAGATCCACATAATGCTATCTCTCAATGGCTCTATGTCAAATAACAATCTGACTAGTAGACAAGAGAAATTTCAGCCTCAATTTGATCTGTTGCATAAGAAATCACTTTTTATCGATGGAAAACCCTATCAAAAATGATGCAATCGGCATTTCAAACATGGATATCTGCTTCAATTTTTAGAGAGATTCAACCCTTTTTATATGAAATTCACTCAACACTTGGCAGAAAAAAATCACATGTAGTTAATGTGGCCTCTTCAAACTGTAATTCATCCTTAGTGAAACCTAGTTGACTAAGAGAATGTGGCTTATATACACCCAGAACTTGGCCCCTCTAAATGCACTTGATATGGCTCGTGTTTACAGTGAGTTTGGACCTTGGGAAAAAATGACTTCATCCTCAATAAAATAATGGTTACAACTACACAAAAACCCTTGATCTTCTACATTGATTAATAATTTCCCCCAATGAAAGTTAATACATCAGCCCTAGTTGTGACTTCAATAAAAATGGTCGAAATTGTGGTATTTAGAGATGAATTCGAACAAGAGGAAATCGAAGGATAATTCCCATTTACAATAGTGGAAATGATTCATTGAAGCTTCTAAGTTAAAATTATGCCCATGACCCTCGTTTATTTGTTGGGTAGGAAACCTTGGCTCCGAATTACACTGATTCAACCCCCTCATTATAGAAATTTTGAGGTACAAATGGGCCTCAAAACAAAAATGTACAACCAAAATCAACTTTATAAGAACCAATATAATTGAAGATGGTGATGTCAACCATGGGGATAATTCACCATTTTTGGAGTAAAAAGGTAAAATAATAAAAATATATAAATAAATAATAATTTTTCAACTTGTATTTTTAAGTCATCTCCTTACGATTTTACTCAAATTTTGAGCGAGAACACTCCTTGGATGCGGAGTTTAATTTTGCATCCAAGGAGTACCCATCTTGAATACTTTTGATGGAGTCCACTACACGAAAAATGATAAATACATGAAAAGTGTGATTGCAATCACATTTTTTAATGTATTTCTCATTTTTTTTGTAGTAGGATCCATCGAAAGTATTGAACATGGGTACTCCTTGGATGTGGAATTAAATTATGCATCCAAAAAGTGCTCTTGCTCAAAATTTGAGTAAAATATTAGGAAGATAAGTTGAAAAAGTTGTGTTTCCTTTTTTCACTCCAAAATTTGATGAGGTAATCTAATTTATTTTATTATTTCCACTATTATTTTATAATGTTCCTTAGGAGGCCCATTTTAGACCTAAAAAATTCTCTATTGTGAATCACAGGATTTTGCATGGGTGTTTGAAAAACAAAATATTGTTCCTTCTCACTATTATTGAAACATTGTTTCTCTTAGTATACTCAAGACTCGACCCAACGATTTGGAGATGCGTTGCAGTGAATTTGCATAAGACAAGATTCGACCTTTGATGCAAAAGTAATTTGATCTTCAAACTGGATGAATTATACCTTGATAATTTGACAAAAATTTGGCCCCATGGATATAGATCTAGTCCTGAAGATGGTCAATTCGATCCACAGTGAGGAGCATATCTTATCTAGAAATGAAATCAATAATTTCCCACACTCCTCAAATATCGATATGATCTTGA
The DNA here is from genome assembly GCA_031772625.1 of Pinus tabuliformis. Taxonomy (NCBI): domain Eukaryota; kingdom Viridiplantae; phylum Streptophyta; class Pinopsida; order Pinales; family Pinaceae; genus Pinus; species Pinus tabuliformis. The sequence continues at coordinate 726,851,001 of CM062806.1, read as the reverse complement.
AGATGGTAAATTTGATCTATAGTGGGAAGAAAATTTGATCAATAATTTCCCACTCTTCAAATCTATCATTCGACTTATTGCCTAAGGATGATCTCTTTCTACAAATGTGAATTAGATCCAATCTAATAATGCCTATAAGAAAAATAAATAAACCCTCGAACTAGGTGTAGGAACACCTCCAAAAATAATCAACTGAAAAATAAGAGACCAACTAGGGTGATATCGAGTACCACAGAAGATGGAAAATGTCGGCTAGGGTGAAAATAAATTCCATCAAAGTTATGACAATAATTTTCAATATTGAAAATAAAAATTTGATTTGTTGAAAGGAACCCTCATGTTGGTAGGATGCAGAACTCTGATACCATTGTAATATTTTGTTGGCGGATTTTACTGAAAAATTCACAATAATTTCCAAACCCTCATTATGGAATCAAAGTAACCAGAAATAGCATGCATCCACGACAAAAACATTTAAATAAAATTTTTTCCAGTTACCGGAATTAAAACAAAGTTCATGCAACAAAAAACACGAAACATAAAATAATCTGAAAAATATAGCCACCTTATTTGTTAATATTCCGAAAAACAATACATGCCAATACAATTAACAATGAAGCCCTTGATAATGACATGCACAACTATTCATCAAATTTCTAAACTGAAACATTGAAGCACACTTTTTAGCCCTATATGGATCCACTAAGGAGATATCACCGCGGGGGTTTCATCTTGGGATCAAGATGGAACTGGCCATGCTAAGTTCCCTACAAAATACATTATACAGTAAAAAAATCTAGGATACCCCAAAAGCCTTTCTCCTTTTCCCTTTTAAAGAGATAACAAATCCTTCTTTAATTTTATAGAATCCTCCTCTCATGTCACGAATACCATGGTGTCACCAATACCATGGAAAATACCACAACAAATATAACTGCCAAATACCATGGTCCAATACCACACTTTTCCTTCATTTACACCAAAAAGGGTTATTTTTCTCATGTGGATTGGCTTCCACCAATGTCGTAAGTCCATCCTATCTGCACCATAAGGGAAATTAGAAAAAGGAACATGACATTAACCCTATGTCTTTAACATGCATTGAACCATATGATCTTCCTCATCATGCTTGTTGTGGTTCATCCAGAAAACTATGAAATATCAAGCTGACATAATATTGAAGAATATCCCTAATTTGTTTCTTACATCTCAAAACCCATTTAACAAGCCTCCTATGAATACAACTTTCTAATTATAAAAACCCCCTAGTTTCATTAGATATCTTATGTATGACATTTTTTTCATGACATTTTTCATGGCACTTTTTTTTTATACTATGAGTATGTTAGCCTCAATACAATATCTACATGCACCTTAAAATCCTCGTCATGATTCCTACTTCATATTCCTTCGAAAAGCACATCAAATTTTATTGTGTGAGCCATGCTTACATTAGATGAATATTTTCCCTCCCTCTACAATATAAAATCCATATATCTATAGCCATAGAAAATTAAAACACACACCACCCTCTATCCAAATGACTATATATGTTGGTATGTTAAAATACCCCTCTTACCCTCCTTATTATTGATCAATATATTGCTCAATCTCCTTGTCAATTTGAAACCCTAATTAAGTATAAACTAGGGTATTTACTCATTGGTGTTCCCACCATGCTTAACTTGACTTCCTCCATAGTGATTTATGAACACTCTAGCTAATATTTTTTTACAAAATTGGTACTTGCATAATCTTGCACCTCACATTTTTGTTATTCATGTAAATAATCATGTTTCCCTCATCAACCTTGAACTATTGTTATCTTGATTTTATTTTAAGATTACTAGTCAGAGCCTTTCCTTCTATCATTCCATCTCCCTTCACATAGTGTTATCCTCTACCAACTTCTATTTAGCTTCAAGATAGTAGATGTACTTCTTGAGGGGACACCTCCTCCTAGTCATCTTCAATCTCAATCTATATTATTTGACTTTCCTCTCTATTAAACCCCCTCGAATGCTCCAAGTGTGCAAATAACCTATGTACCTCCTTAATTAACCGTGTTCATATCTTTACAAGTTCTACAACTACCTCTTATGATTCACATGCCTCGGTACTATGCCATATTAGCATCTTTGGATTATGTTGAGAATGAAATGAAGATAGCAATGAAAGAAAAAATAACATAAAGATGTTGCAAAAAGCATAGTCATATAGTGAAACACAAACACTTCTAATAAATGAATAGTGAAAACATTGCAATATACAAAGCAATACAATGTGGATAGAATGACAATAGCTTATCTCTAAAAAGAGATGTATCTTCTATGATTATTTGGAAAAATGCTATAATAAGAGGCTAAAAATATATTTTATAAAGGCCAACCAATCCCTATGAGGAAAAAAACCTTGATATGCAAGAATCCTAACCCTAGGAAAAATTTAGAATTGAGCGAGAATGTTGAGTTAAAAGAATTTGAGTTGTCCAAAAACAAGGGCACCCTTTCCAAGGCCATAAATTTTAGATTATCGTTCTATTTTGTCTTTCTTATCTTACTAAAAAGAAAATTAAAAGGTTGAGTTAGGTACTTGGGGTTGCATATATTTGGGATGAAAAAATGTGATTTCTGGGTAGTTTCAGGAGGTATTCCCTGGTTGCACAAGTTAAAATCACAAAAAAGAAAATTAAATAAAATTTTAAATTTAATTTAAGTTAAAACTAAAAGAAATAAAATTAAGTTTAATTTTAAATTTACTTTATAAAGAGACGTGCATCTTTGGGGTAACCTAATATCACTATAAAAAGTCACCTAAGTTTCTCATTTATACACACTCATCCTACACTCATCACACACTTGTCACACATATTTCTCTCTCATACATATGGGGTAATCTAAAGAAGAGGTTGAAGTTTCTAAGAAGTTGATTTTTTTTATGTGTAATTACTTAATGATATTCATATATCATTGAAAGTAATTATTAGATGCAGAAAATTGTGCGTTTATAATTAGCACTTGAAAAATCAAGAGCAATAAGATCTTGCAAGGAAAAATACTTGTTAATTTTTTGGATTGTTACAATCTTTATGTAACAACATATTTACTTTTTACTCCTACCTAAATTTATGCAAAGAATTCCATAAATTATGGTGGACAATAAATTTGTTTAAATACCGTAATATAAAGAATCTAATCCATGTTTATTTTTTACTTCTAAATTTATGCAAATAATCACATAAATTATGCATGAACAATTTAACAAAGTCAAACACTAGGTGGGTGGATTATAACCTAATTCTAATGGAGTAAAATACAAATGTTAATGTGTGCAGAAATTTAACCTCATGGCACTAATGAGTAAATTGTTAAAAAATATGTTTGGGTTGAATAATTACATAGATCCGCCAGTGTTCATAAAAAAATAACCTAGGATATTTAAAGGGCATCTCAGAGGATTCTCCTGGGATCGAGCAATGATGTAAGTAGGTCCAAGAATTTTGGAACATTCTAGTGCGACTTGAAGTTGGATCAGTTGGTCGCTTAGATAAGATTAAGTATTCATGATTAATTGATATCATAGAATATGGTTGAACTAAGTTGTAGAAAGCATAGTAGAAATACTAATATAAGGGCTCATGTTTAGGCCTTGTTGAGAAGTTTTAGGAACAATGTTGAAAGATACTCTAGAGCCAAAGGGAGCTAAGGAGAAAGGTTTCCAATTATGTGATTCATAAGGTGTTGACAAAATCCTTAAGGTTTGTAAACCATAGAAGACTATAAGTCTTGGATAAGAAATCCCTAAGGTTTGTGGATAAAACCCTATATCTAGACCTAGATCGATGTTTCAGTTGAATGAAGAAACCATATCTCATTACTAAAAGGAAAGGAATGAAACATGTTGATGATGAGGAAAAGGAAGAAAGTTTCTATCTTGATGAGATTGCAATGCTTCCTGCAAGAAAGTAAGAATCAAGAGGGAGTTGAAAATTCCCTACAATCCACAAATTAAAAGGACCTCCTAATGAGGGTTGCAAGTACATTGTGAAGGCTGCCAAGGCTCTAGTAGCATATGGAAGCATCAATAAGAACGAAGCAAAGTTTATGAAAATATGGTTCTCCCAGGGTAGAGAAAAAACTTAGCTAGATATATTTGTGTTCAAGAGGGATAAATGGAACAAAACATCTAAAACCATGCCAAATGACTAAAAGAGCTTCTAGTTTAGAGGGAACAGATAGTTAGGTAGAGTGGAATGATGCAACCTATTGAATATTGAAAGGGTCTCTCATGATGATGAGGAGTAGAAGGCTCCCAAGGATGTGGATTAAAGTCCTTTGGTACCTGTAGAACATCCTTTAGATTACCAAAAAATCTAGAAGGGCCCATTGAGCCAATGGAACCACTTAGGGTCAATGTTCCAGAATCCAAGAAGAGGTTGACATGGATTTGAAGTATATTGAAGGATGTAAAGGGACATGTAACTCCTCGTGGCACCTTCAAGGAAAGCAAAAATCCTAAGAAGTACTTAGGATTTTTAGCAGTGATGAGTAACATCATTGATTCTAAGCCATCCAACTATAAGGAGGCAGTAGGCCAACATGTTTGGAAGGATGCCATGATGAAAGAATAGTAGTCCATCTTGAAGAATGATGTGTTGGAAATGGTGTTGAGACATGAGGGGAAGTCACTGGTGACTTCCAAGTTGATCTACAAATGTTAATATGTGGAGAGATTTAACCTCATGGGTGAATAACAACATAGATCCACCAGTGTTCATAAGAAATTAACCTAAGAGATTTAAAGGGAATCTTAGAGGATTATCCCAGGATTAAGTAATGATGTAAGATAGGGCCAAGAATTCTGGACCATGCTAGTGCCACTTGAAGTTGGATCAATTGGTAGATTGGCTAAGATGAAGTATTCATGATCAATTGATAAAATAGAATATGGTTTAACTAAGTTGTAGAAAGAAGAATAACAAGACTAAGATAAGGGTTCACGTTCAGGCCTTGTTGGAAGTTTCAGGAACAAAAGTGAAATATACTCTAGAGAAAAGGGAGCTAAGGATAAAGGTTTACAATGATGTGATTCATAGGGTGTTGATGAAAGTATTAGGGATTATAAACCATAGAAGACGAGAAGTCTTAAATAAGAAAACCCTAGGGTTTGTGGATAAAAACTAAACCTATATCGATTTTTATGTTGAATGAAGAAACCCTATCTCATGCCTAAAATGAAAGGAACACAACATGTTTATGGTGAGGAAAAGGATGAAAATTTCTAGCTTGATGAGATTGTAATGCTTCCTATAAGAAAGAAAGAATTTAGAGGGAGTTGATAATTCCCTACAATCCTTAGATTAAAAGGACCTCCTAATTAGTGTTTCAGGTACATTGTGAAGGTTTCCAAGGTTCTAGTAGCAAATGGAAGCATCAGGAAGAATGAAGCAAATTTTATGACTATAGGATTCTCCCAGGGTGGAGCACAAACTTAGATAGATATTTGTGTTCAAGAGGGAGAAATGGAACAAGACATCTAAAACCATGCCAAATGACTAGAAGAGATTCTAGTTCAGAGGGATTAGCCAATTAGGTAGAGTAGAATGATGTAGCCTATTGAATATCAAAGGGGTGTCTCATGATGATGAGGAGAAGAAGGCTCCCAAGGATGTAGATTCAAGTCCTTTGGTACATGTAGAACATCTTTCAAATCACGAGAAAAATCCAAAAGGGTCCATTGAGCCAGTGGAACAACTTAGGGTCAATGTTCCAGAATCCAAGAAGAGGTTGACATGGAGTTGAAGTCTATTAAAGGATGTAAAGGGACATAAATATTCTCATGGAACCTTCGAGGAAACAAAACATCCTAAGAAGTAACCAGGATATGCAGAAGTGATGAGTAAAATCATTGATTCTAAGCCATCCAACTATAAGGAGGAAACATGTCGACATGTTTGGAAGGATGCCATGATGTAAGAATATAAGTCCATCATGAAGAATGATGTGTAGGAAATTGTGTTGAGACATGAGGGGAGTTCAGTGGTGACTTCCAAGTTGATATACAAGATCTAACATGTAGCACATGGCATCATAGCCTAAGTACAAAGTAAGATTCATGAAAAGTATGTTATCCCATAAAGAGGGAGAAGACTGTGACAAAAACTTGCTTCGGTTGTTAGGTACCTTGGGTTTTTATGAGCTTGTAATCTTGTTGATGACTTATTCTAACATAAATGAAGCGGAAATGGTAAAAATATTTGCTTCCGTGATAGAGGGAGCAACCATAATTTCAATAGGAAGCATTACTTCAGTTTCAGAGGAAGATGACCTCGGGATTCGAGATAAAGGATCTAGATTTGATGTATTACTTCCTTGGTCAAGGGAAGTATACTATTGAGATCCTTCAAATGATGAATTGCAATATTTTCAAACTAGATGCTTAGAGACAGGAGATATCTAACAACAATATGCTCTTTGTGAGTGGACCATGCAAGACATCATATGTGGTTTAATTACTAGGAAATAAAAGTGGTAAAGGGAGTAAATAGAATTTCCACAATAGAATCGATTTCAGTGTCAAAAAGAGCACCCATCAAGGTGACTGGAAATAAATTGTGGTGATGGATATAGTAAATGAAGCCATTTATTTATGGTTGTGCCAAGGGATGCGACACAACATGTGTTGAGGTATGGTATGATATAGCTGGATATGGATTGAGATATTTCTCAAATAATGAAGTGCAACTGTTGGGATATACAAATTATAGTTGAGTAGGGAGAGTCAAAGACAAGAAGAACACAACAAGATGTTACTTCAATTTGATCTCTATAGGTAGTAGACATATATCACACTCAACACTATAGAGACTAAGTATATTGCATCTAGTGTGGTGAGTTGTGAAGAATTGTGGCTTCAAAAGTTGCTCGTAGGATTGTTTGATGAGGTGCAAGAGATGACCATGATGACAAGTTGAAGCACATTGAGATCAAGTACCAAGAAATGGTACAAAAGGGAGTAGTGTGGCTTCGATACTTTTCTTTGGATGAATAGGATGTTGACATTCTCACAAAAGCCTTTGTCTCAAGATGAAGTTTGTATACTTCAGGGACAATCTTGGAGTGATTAAGAATGTTTCCCTTAGTTAGAGGGGGTGTTGATGTCATAGCATCAAGGGAATTCTTTCTCCCTAGTTAAATATTATTAACAGGTAAAGGGTATTGACTAGGGGCCATGTAATGTGTCTAGTGAGACTGACCCAGGTAGCATCAAGGCCTAGAGAGTTTCTGCGGTCAGGGGTTACCTAACCATATTGCCAAGGGTTACTTGGTTAGTGGGTTAAGTGAGTGCCTTATAGCATCAGGCAGGTGGTTTACCATTCAATAATGTGTGACAACATGTGGGGATAAGAATTGGCCTAGGGTTTCACCATTGTATTCCCAAGTAATTACTTGGTTGATTGGTGACCCAAGGATTAGTTTTTGTTTTCACTCTGGTCAAGGAGTTACCAAACCATATCGCCAAAGGTTATTTGGCTAGTGGGTGACTAGTTCCTTTATATGATGTTGATGTGGGATGATTTCCACATGGTTCTGGAATTGAACATAAAGTGAATGGATTCATCAACATAGCTAATCTCATTCAAATTTTTCTTAGGATGGATAAATTTTTCCACAAAGAGATAAATTTGAATAAGTTAAAGTGAATACCTCCCTACTTAAGAGGGAGTGCTTATTTTTAGGTAGACGCGAGAGATGTTCCCTAGCCACACAAGTATGATCACAAGTAGACATGTTGGGCTTGATATTATTATTGATGGATATATGATGAGTATTGGTTGATATTGTTATTATATGACTTGTTTCTGACCAGACTTGAAGGCCTCGGATGACAGAGGAAGTAGCAGTGGTAGGAGGACTTGTTTCCCTATTAGAGGGAGTAGTCAAGCCCTGCTTCAATGTCAAGGGAGTTGACATATGAGTTTGAGATGAAGGATAATTGGTTTGGTACATTAATTCTTGAGAGTAGAAATGTGAAATAATTTGGATGAGATATTCCTAGGTCAAAGGAATCATATTATTATTATCCTTCAAATATTTGAGATAATGAACAACTAGACCATGGCAACTCCCATTGTAACCAATGTTCAGCGAAGTTGATAGTTGAGGAAGTCAAGTTGAATACCTCCCTAGATAAGAGGGAGTTTTTATTTTTGGATAGTTGCAGGAGGTATTACCCAACTACATAAGTTAAAATCAAAAGAAAGAAAATTTAATTTAATTTAAGTAAAAATTAAAAGAAAGAAAATTTGATTTGATATACAAAGAGACGTGCATCTTTTGGGAAACCTAATGTCACTCTAAAAATTTACTTGAACTTATCATTTACACACTCATCCTACATGTGTCACACACTTATTACACACATATTTCTCTCTCTCATACATAAACTTGCTATATGGGGGATGATATTAACTTTGAAAATATTTAGAAAGGATTATTATAATGGTTTGAGTAATTGAGAATTGAAGTTAATACTTACATGGTACCTCGAAAAACCAATATTTAGTTGATTTTGGTTGATTAGTTACATGTGCAAAGTATATAAGAATATATTTAACAAGAATACATCCTTTGGGACTATTTCTAATCAACTATGAGAGGGAAATAACTAATGATATTTCCTAAATAGTTACAATGAAGAAGAGTAAACGTAAGTTGTGACTACCTCAACATTATAAATTAAACCAAAATAAGATAAGGAAGATATTTTTCCTAAGATTGAATTTAAACATATTTAATTGAGAAATTGTCGAGAGTCTTCTATAATGAAACATAGTCAATAAATTCGAGAAAGAAAACATGGGAAATATATGTACATGTCATATTATGGTAAACAAGAAAACCTTATGTGTGTGAGTCTAAATGGAGAAAGGATTATATTGTTAATATAAAATAACAAGTGAAGCTTAAGTGTGTGTATCATTATTTTAAGTTAACAATTTAATTCTTTCTCCATTTAGAAGAAAAAAAGAAACTTACAGAAGAAATATGGATCCATCCCCCAAATTATAACTCACTACTAGAGATGGAGATTAATAAGTTGCAATAAATATATTTAGAAATGATCAATATGAGCTTATGATCTATTGGTGAATCTAGTACTTAATTAGTGAATACTATACTTCAAAATAATTATGAGAGATGAATATAGTAATATTGTAAGTTAAACATGGTATACACAATCCACCTTAACCATAAGTTGAGAAAATGGAAGTATCTGAAAAACCTTTGAACATGGTGGAACATAAATAAATTAGGTAGTGAGGAAATTCTCATCAGAAAATAGTAAACACTTATGGGTAATTAGGAAACGTGGAATACTTTTAGTATTCCTAAGACATAAAAAGATTTGATCATTTTCTTTGGGTCTTGTACAGTGAGTTCATTGGCTATTATGAATATATATTTACTTATATATAGTAATGCACTTGTATTAATTTAGATAAATTTTGAAATAACGCTATAATGATTTTAGATATATTGAAATTCTGAACAGAATATGATATCGTGGAAAATATATGGACTATCATAAAGAACTTATTTAATGTAAGTCCAAGACTTTAGAGGGACAATAAAAGCCAGAATTATGTTGAATATATATATAGAAGTACTGTAAGAGGTAATGTGAATTATTATTTTATCTCTATGTTAGGTTGTTAAGAACAAAGAATAAGATATTACACCTTATGACTAAGAAATTCTTAGTCTCTTTTATTAAGTTGCAACATGTTAATATCATTCAAATATATTAGAAACCAGTTAATGAATTCAATTACATGCATTCAGTAGAGATACTAGAGAAAGTAGACATTCATGACAATATTAACTATAGATAATAGTCATATAATGCACTATCAAGAAGTAAATTATATATGTGCTACTGTAAGCACAATGCAACAATACAAACATAATAACAAATCTGAAATGAATATTTAAACCATGTGTGTGTGTGTGTGTGTGTGTATTGTCACTTTTACATATATATGAGAATGTCAAAATTTTCTTAAAACATAGGCTTTCATCTTTTAGTTTTGTATAATTGTAAATCAATAAATGATGTGAATAGCCTAGAACTTAATAGAATATGACAAGTCCATAGGAAATCATGTAGCCATTAAAAGCTTCGCATACATCTCAAACATACATATGAAGAACCACTAACCTAAGAAATGAGCAAAGAAGCCTCTCAGTCTAGCACGTAGAGGAGAACTATTGAAGACACATAAGCCTAGCATAAGCATAATATTGATGATTCATACCTGTGATAAGAAAAACCCTGAGATGAAATTAGAACAAACTAGAGTCCCAAAGTATAAACTAGACATATAATGAATGAAATTATTTTTCAAAGAGAAAAGAGTGATTGTTTACCTAGGGTTACAGAGCATAATGTCCTCTAAAGATGTATCCCTGTAAAATCCATAAAAACCCAATTTATTAGAGGGAAATGAAGATGGAATTAAATAAAATATAAAAGAAATGTAGGAGAATGGTTTGGAACTTTCCCATAAACAACTATAGAGAAGAGGGTAATAAATATTCAAGCTTGATATCAAACCTTAGATACCCTCATGAAAGCTGAGAATACTCTTGTGATAGTCATTAAGGGTATGTCCAAGAGCAAGAGCATAACTATAAAAATGTAATGAGGTTACAGGTTGTGACTAAAAGCAATAATTTCGAGCAACCTAAACAATGCATAAGGAATTCAATCCAATTTTCGAAAGAAGGATTTCAATCTAAAATATAATGCTAAAATGTCAGTGGATCCATCACTTACCAATATGCTATAAAAACACCAATTCATGTAAGATTCAAAGCATACTTTAGTCGCACAAACTTCTATCCATAGTGAATAAGAAATGTTGTAAAAACCTAGAAGAAGGTATGGAATATATGAACTCCAAAGAATATAAAATTTCAATAGAGATCAATTAAAAGAAGTAAGAAAGGAGAGTGCCTTTGTGGCCATTACAGCTAAAAAGGGTTCGAACATATATTTTTATAGAACCTTAGAGTACCTACAAAAACTTTAGAAAATATTGCAGAGTTCAATAAAGAAAACCTCATAAGAAAAAAAGAGAAATGACAGTGTACCCTAAAATTACAAATTGGATAGACAATGATAGATAGATGATTTCCTATGTGCAAATAAATCCATTCAACCAATGTGGAATGAGATGATGGCATCAAGAAAAGACCTGGAAGGTATAACAACATAGAGCAACATCTGGCCGCCGAAACAAAGGCCAAATTCACAAATGCGACCAAGGTTAGGGTTTTCCACTCTTTTGAAAAACCCAATTTAATATTGCTTGCCCAATCATCACTGTAAATCACAATTGTTCATAGTGGGTGGAGCAGAATAGTCATGTGTAGTCACATGGGTAGGGCCAATGTGGCCTATGCTAAGTGGGGCACATGCACATTAATAGAATATGACTCCATTCGTAGAGTCCATGTAGGAATAAATATGTATGGTTAGGTTATGTAACCTGGGAACTCAATTTAAATGAATAGGAAATTTATAAACCATGATTTGGTTATGAAATAAGGGTTGAAATTCTTAAAATAATTATGCACCACAAATAAATTGTGAAGTGAACTATTCTACTATATGGTTCGCAAGAGCGCCACATATCATATTGATAAGGGTCAAATAAAGGATGATATGAGGAAAGGACCAAATGAAGATCTTTTGTTCCTTCTAGGGATATTTCATAATGATAACAAAATGGAGTTAAGAAAAGACAAGGATTATAACCCTAGAGACATATGTAAATTACAGTCTTAGTGGCCATGTTAATTCACTTTAATTATTGAAATGTGTATACAAAATGCTAAAGTAATGGTAGGAACAAAGATATATTTATTAATTCTATCATAAAGAAGAAGAAAAATTGGTATGTACGCAGAGGTATGTTACATTTGGTATCAAAGTTGTAGGTTCAAAATTTAGGCCTAAGGGTCAAACCACAACGAAAATTATGTTGCAGAAAATGTTATGTTTAAGAAAACTAATTTTTATTTCTTGTAATGATTTATAGTAGTAAGAAAAAAGAGAGTACAGTATGGCAGAACCTTTTTCCAGGTTTCCTAGTGGAGGAGAAAAAAATTGGGTTCAATTGGGAGAGGAAAATGCACCTCCAACAACCTAGTTTCTGGATATTGTAAGAGATTTGGGACAAGAATTGGCTAGCATCAGGGATCGCCATGAATGCTTGTTGAAATCAAGTGAAGAGTAGGAGAAGCTCATAAAATAATTGATTGAAGGGGGTAGAGAAGACCCTTTACAATGAAAAAATATTGAGAATGAACTTGATAAGTCTAAACATAAATATGAAAAATATAGAAGTGAAGAAGACTCCGATAAAAAATCTCCAAAACCCATTAAATTAACAAAGAAAAATAAAATGAAACTCCAATGAGAGTTCAAAAAGATAATACCACCTACCTTTGACAGAGAAAAAGAAGAAGATGCAAAAGCCTAGTTGTTGAACATCAGATAATATTTTCATGTATATTAATATTCCAATTATATCAAGGCTAGACTGGGAGTATATAAATTACAAGGAAAGACAACATTATGGTGGGAAGAAGCAAAAATAGTGCACAATATCAATGAAAACATAGCCAGCTAGAAAGAATTTCATAAACAAGTCAAAGGAAAATATCTAACTAAAAGATATTACAATGTTCAAGCTGAAGAAATTCATAAGGTGAGGTTAGGGTAGCTAAGTATGGATGAGTTTGTAGAAAAATTTACAAACCTATTAACATATGTTCCATACATTAAAGAAGAAAAAGTGAAGGTGCATCGAATTTTGAATGGCCTTCCACTCTCATACAAAGAAAGGATTGAATTTTATAATCCAAAGACCACAAATGAAGCTATAAGAAAAGAAAATATTTGTTAAAAAAAAATAAATAGAAGGTTGAAGCCTTAAAATCCTGGTCTAACAAAGAGAAAAATAAATTTGGAATTGGAATTCAGAAGCCAAACTCTTTTATTCTGAATAATTTTGGAAGAGACCATCAACAGAAAAGGTTTAACCAGAATAACCAGCCACACCCTACACAGTCTCAAACTGGTTCCAAACAAATTGATCTGAACACAAAAGGGATGAATAGTTGAACAAAAAGAGAACCTCTAAATGGGGCTGTGGAGAATCCCATCTATTGAGGAACTTTCCACATAACACCATACCAATTCAAGCATTACAAATTTTATAAGAGACAACTATAGTAAATGACATAGACAAAATTATCTGAAAATTAATGTTTCTCTAGAAGAAAGACAAACTGAACATGAGTCAACTATGATTGAAATTGAAGGTATTGTACTAGTCTAGCCTATATCAATTTTAATAGATCTAGGAGCTATTTTTAGTTATGTCAATCCACAGGTTGTGGAAAAATGAAAATTGAATGTTGTGAAATTTTAATATTCACGGTTAGTTCGGCTAACTACAAGCACAACAGGAAAATTAATTAATTGGATAAAATAGTATCTTGTACAACTAAATGGATGTAAAACATAATTAAATATAAAAATAATACTTTTAGGTTCCTATGACTTGCTAATAGGAATGGACTGGTTGGAGAAAAATATATTTGTAATAAATTGTTTATAAAAAACTATTATTGATGTAACTGAAGAAGGAAATGTGTAATTAATTAATGGCATACCAAGACCTATCTCCATCAGAAAAATTTCAGCCTTTTAGCTGAAAAGATGTGCCTAAAAGGGTTGTAAACTATTTGTTGTTAAAGTAGAATAAAACACACAGAAAACAGATGATTAAAAAAAAAGAGGATCTAGCTATAATTAGAGAATTTAAGGATGTTTTCCCCAAAGTGATTCCAGGATTACCACCAAGAAGAGACACAGAATTTAAAATTGACCTGGTGTTGATGGTGTTGGACCCACCAACATTCAGGGGATCTCCCTGGTATGAAGTCCCAACTAGACCTCACACTGTTTGGTGTAGGAGTCACATCCAGTATGATGGCCCAGTTGCCATTATCGTAAAGATATGCCTTAGCTCTTGCTTGTTAGCACATGAGAGTGTTATACTTAGTCTTGAAATATCAAGGTTTGTGTGCCTGGTGAGTGCTTAGTGTAACTTGTTTCTAAGTTATTTCACTGCAGATGGAGAGGGTGAGAGTGAGTCTCAAGTTGAAAGGGATATTCCCAACTCTGTTAGAGACACACAACATAGCAGGACATGCACAGCTTCCAACAGAGTAGTCCACATGGATGTGGCAGTCAGAAACACAAAGTGAACACATAGCATGTACAAGACCCAACGGAATAGTCCACACGATTGCGATAGTCATTATAACAAGTTTACAATAATGAATCTGTCGAGTGTCCGACGGAAAATTCCACATAGGCGAGACAAAATTAACAACTGATACAACACATTTCCAGCAGCATATGTACTAAAACAATTGAAATAGTTCAACTATCTTAATACATGTTAAAGCAACATGCTTTACAAGTTTCCAAATAATAGTCTTACAAACGAATATAATAGATGTGTGAAAACGTGCTGGCCTGTTAACAAGATTCTGAATTAAGTGAAAGTTCCAAGAAAAATTCATACACCATACATCCCTAACCCCGATAGCGGGGTATTGGAGCCACTGCTCACTCCTCAAAGAAAATACTACAGAATCTCAAGGCCATGTTGGAGGAGCCAAGGTGAAAAGTCCTTTACATGTACAAATGAAGGGTATATATAGCCAAGGGTGAAACTGACCCTTGTGATTGTTCGACTTCCCTCATGATTGTTCGACTTACATGACTCTTTGACTTCATTTGTGGGTCTCTTGGACTTCCACGTTACATTACATTGATTACACAATTATGACCTAAAATAGTGATGTGGCCAAGGTGACTCGTGACACAACTCGACATGACACTGTTGGTATGCAAATGTTGGCTGTGATGTTCATGTCGAGCTGCTAAGTGATGAGTATGCCCGTGGTGTACCATAGCTTCACCTCCACATGGAAAAGTGCGTGGAGTCTTCAATGGTATTGGTGTTCGCTTGATGGTTCATGCATGTGCATGTGTCTCCTTCGCTTGCTACTTGGTATGCTTCGTATGTTTGTCCAACTATGAGCAAGTCTTCTAGCATGTGCTCCTTGTTCATCCCGTTCGTCGTCGCACCATGTCTCATCCATGTACCTATTTCTGCAATCACTCATAATCCAAAAATCCCCTAGTTTACCATGATGCATTGTCTTTCTTTTTTAGGTGCAATTGACCGGGAGAGAGGAAAAGGCTCTAAAACTGCGCAAAGCACTTTTCAAGCCAAGATACGAGGTGCCCAGACACTGCCGGGAAAAACTGTGTAGAGGTCACTAAGAGGCTGGGTTGAGTAGTCTAGGACAGTAGTGGCATCTACAATATCTAGCGCAGCTGGGAGGAAAAACTGCACAATTTTTCTAGGGAAGGCAGTGTGGGCAGTAGGAGGCACTAGCAGTGAAAACTTTGCAGATTTCCAAAGGAGGCCGGGAGCGGGATACAAGAGATTTCTGGCCAAAACTATGCAGATCTGGGAGGCAGTCATGCAGGACATGTCTACATTATTTTCGAGCTGAGTGGGCTGTCGATCAACTCATGGGCAGTCCAAGGAAATTGAGTAATTTTCAAGAGGAGCAGCAGGTCTGCTGGCAGGGGGACTGATTGACAAAAACTACTCAATTTTATGAGATAGTGTAGTGGCAGGAAGCGGGTGCCTGTCCCTCTTGTCTGCGTAATTTATTCAATCAGTATAGGAAAGAAAGCTTACACCTTCTGTGCAATTTTTTGGGAGTGAAGCCTGGAGTCACTGCCTAGTCAAATTCTCTGGTTGACCAGTGGGAGGCTTGATGGATAGGCTTATGGGAAGCATATATTGAGATAGCTTCTTGGGAAACATTTGCATTGTTCTGGGTGACAGTTAGCCAATTCGATTCCAAGATTGCAGAGTGTAGACTACCTAGGAGGTAGCCTCAATATCTGCGCAATTTTGGGCAATAGTGCTTGGTCACTGAGGGCTGAGACTGCACATTGCAGCTTAGTAGAGGTCCAACTGATGGAGGGTGGTCCGATTGACAGATATTTGGAAAAATGTTTAAGTGTGTGAGCGAGTGAGCTCTTGTATAGTTGACCTTGCAAACACACACTCAACATGACTTGACAACAAAACACCCCTAACCAACAAGACAACATGCGCTCAGTTTGATTGAATAAGGGACTGTTTAATGGTGAAAATGACAAGTGCGACACTTCAGATAGACCTTCAGACGATCGCGTCAACACTTGCGCGATAATGCTTACAACATCATGTGTGAGTGTGATAGATGTTTACATAGCGAACATAAGTCATACACAAACCTTCACCATCAATAGAACAAGGTCGCAAGCATGACATAGTGATCAATATGCTGAAGATGACAATTAGTCAAACAAGCGAAGAGGAAGCAAGATATGTAGAGGAAACAAATGAAATGACTTTTTGGCGTTTTCACACAAGCATGTTACTGAAGACATGATGATATGACAATGAGAAGAAGTCCTGCAAAATCAACTAAGAGATGTACTTCTAAAGGTTTTCTTTACTTACCATACCTACCCTCAAGATGATCATGCATTTGACAGAGTTTGCATGTGGTCCTCATCTTTTGCGATAATTTAGTTTCTTGGTTCTTCTCCTCAAATCCTTGGGAGTGATCTTAGCATGTCACCTTTTTCCTATAGTCATTGAGAGGTATATCAACATTGTTTCAGTGGCCAATGACTGTTGCCAAAACGAGGCCCTCGGAGGCATAACTCTGTAGTTTTTGCATGCAAGACAGACAGGGAAGCTTGGACAATATTACGCAATTTTGAGGCACAACACAGTTGCAGGGTGGGGGTCCTAGGAGGAAACCTCTGCACAATTTTGAAGTTCTGGCTACATGACTCCTCTGCACATTTCTGGAGAGGAGTGTTGGCTTCCTAACTGCTCTACACATTTTTGGAGAGTAGTGTTGGCTAGGGTCTCTGCATACTGTGGGGTTTCAATAGGTAAGGGAAGAAGCTTAATGGTTGTAGAAACAAAGTACATAGTTCTAGGAAGCTAGATGAGGCTAGGTTGTTCGGGAAGTGGTTAAGTGTGATATGAGTGACACAAATGTAAATAGTGATAGGACTTGACTGTGATCACACATGAACACTTAGTGATGCAACATAGACCATCCAAAATGTATAAAACATACTTTACTTGATGCAGCAACCTTCGTGACAAGAGTGTGTGAAGTGAGTGTGAAACATGTCTATGTCATGATAGAAACTCATGCATGCATGCTTTCCCTTGAAGCAAAATGACATTCCCTTTACATGACAAACAACAATCCCTATGCCCAAATATGACACACGTTGCATAAAGATGAGAACATGGACAACTCTTAAGACCAAGGAGGGGGGAGCTTGAGATCATCAACCTACCAACAAGTGACCAAGGACAATCGATCACAGGATCCAATGTAGGCTCCAAAATTTGCATGCGAGCCAAAATTTTGGAGGGTGGTTGTAGCCACTACAACATTGGTGACACACTGGTAGAACTCCATCTCTCTGTATGGACCTTGTTTCATGAAAAGTGAGTCTAACCCTTCTGGAAGTATTGTTCGATTCTTTGATCATGATGGCTTCCGCACTAGCTTGTGTGAAAGATGTAGTCCTTGCCATTCTCTTGATCAATCAACACACGTTCCAAACCAAATCAATTTAGTTGTTTCAATTGGGAATGAGGGGGTATATTGATGCACAAGTAATATAACTGTTAGAGCTTAAGTTTCATCTCTGGTGTTTCTCTGCTACCAGTGGGCCTGGACAGTACCTCAGCGGAGTCACGCAGGAATACAAGCATCGCTCTGCTACCAGCGAGCCTAGCCAATACCCCAGTAGAGCTACTTGCATCACCTCCTTGTGCAGGAAGCCTTTCTCTTCTTTTTCCTTATTCATTTTTCATTTAATTTTATTTTTTATTTTTTCAAAGAATTGTGCATAGGCACTTATTTAATTCATAGGAAGAAGAGGGATCCCGACTTATTGAGAAAAGAATAGGTTGTTCCTTCATAGAGGTATGTTATATATACCTCTGACATACTTGTTAAGGTTTTCCCCTCACCTTACTCTACTTGACTGAGCTCACAAGGGTTAACCCAAAAGAACTGATTAGAGTAGGCGGTACTAGTTAACAGTTCAAGCATTGTGTTTTCACCAAGACTCACTCTGAGCATAATGTTTTTTCCATCAAGGCATCATCAAATGAAGACAAAAAGCTCTTCATAAAGAGAGGGGACACCAGATAACCAAATGTTGATAGTTGTACAATTCCTCTTAGATTTTATCAGCTTATCTCGAGAGCCAACATGGCTTCTTGTAAGGCTAACCTACAGACACCAGGAAGCAAAGAAAGCAAAAAAGCAAAAGAAAAAGTAAAGTGAAAGAAAAACAAGTAGGCAAATAAATAAACCAAAGAAACCAAACCAAGTTAGGAAGAAAATAAACATGCAAACCAAGAAGCAAAGCAAAGCAAGAAAGAAAACACTACTCCTACTCCTACGCTAAACAGTGCATGGGCCTATTCACATGAAGTGATATTTACAATGTAGCCATCGGCACATTGGCTAGCCCATGTTGGTGAAGGCATGGTAAACAAGAAAGATATGCATGTAAACCAGCGAACAAGAAAGATAGATCAGTGAAGACCAACATGCTCTAAGTTCTAAAACATCCACAGAAAAGAAAAGAGTGAATGCAAAAAACAAACATTTTGTAGACGTACCATGGTGTTATGATGCACTGTGTGCAAACAGTGAACATACACACTCTTTGTACTATGACATACCAGTGAAAACGAGAAAGACAAACAAATTATGCTTTACAAATGTTGTCGTTGTGTACGATTCCTCCAAGGCATGAGCGATGGTATCATGTAATTCGGGTGGAGGAAGTGAACTTTGTGTACTAGATTGATCTTCAATGTGAAGCAGAGAGTGATGAGAAGCCTCGGGAGTTTAAAAAATTTTCATGGTTGGAAGTGGAACTAACCTTAGGAAGGTGAGGGCCTGACATAACCATCAGCTTAGGCTGAAGTGCCTTGATAGCCTGCAGGGTTTCCACTTCATCAATAGATAGATCATTAGAGACCAGTGGCTTAGAAAGATTGACAATGAGTGAATGAACATCGTGCTCAAATGAAGATGTACAAAGATCACGACAACCATGATCAAAAAATTTTGGATGTTCATCGAAATCCTCTTGATTTGATGAATCATGCAGAGGGGTAAATGAGAAACAAAGAAGTTCACCCTTTATGTTTTCAAAAATGACAGATGACAAATGGGACAAATTTTTAGAGGAAGCTATTTCCTCTCCGTAATGTAATGATAGGCTGACATTTGGTGTGTCCTGTGAATGATCACAAGTAGAAACATCTGGAGATGAGTTTTCATAGGGAAAATGAAAATTGGCAGACTCATAAGAGATGCCATGATAGAACAGATGAGGTGTGGATGGAAGGGATTCATCCTTCACCGCGGGTTCTTCTTCATATTCTTGCACACACTCATCATGAATGATAGTGCAGGTTGGATGCACAACACCAACTTTGTCGACAACTTTATCCTCATCCACAACAAGTGTGGATTCTGGAACGGAAGAACACAAGGCAATACAATATGGAGCATCAATAGAACGTAGGGACGAAGGTTGAGGTAACAAGTTCACATGATAACCAGCAAGCTTGCAGACCAAATCTGCACAGATATCAAGAGTAGGTGGGGTAGGAGGATGTGACAATTCAACAGATGTGTGCACACCTTCTCCACCTCACATTGTGGATCTAAAGCTATTTGATGAGAAGAGGATGAACAGTCACTTGTGACAGTGACCTTGTCCGTCTTAGATTTAGCAGCTCTAACATTGAGGTCTATTGGGATGTATTCGAATGATTCTAAGAATTGCAGGTTTTCGGATATGTAAAGAATATAGTTAAATCTTCCATCAAGGAATTCCCAATCAATTTCATATTCGGGAGAATGATATGCAAGATTACAAAAGCATGTGTGAAATTGTTTAATGGATTCATCAGGTGCTTTCCATAATTTCAGAATTTTTTTATTGAGTGCTTTACGATAAAAAAGATTGAAAGCACGGTCTATCTCTGTGATCAGATGATGGAAAGAGTGAATATATTTTTGGGCAATGTGGCACACCAATGCAATGGGTGCCCTCAAAGCATGTATGCGAACAACGTGCAGGTCATGTAATCTTCATAGATTTCATGTCTTTCACAGGAGCCTACAATGCCAACCATGTGTTTAAGCAAGGCTACTTGGCCTCCACCATCATATGTTTTATGTGACAAGTTATTCCAGAGCTCTTCCAAGATTTCAAAGTCGTTTCCATAAGACATACACTCCGGAAGATAAATTTTGTGGTTAGTCATGATAATTATGTGAAGATTAAAAATAGATTGTGAGGACTCATCTTGTCATCTGACCCTCCTTCTAGTGCCAGAAATGTTGATGGTGCTAGACCCATCAACATTCAAGGGATCTCCCTGGTATGAAGTCCCAACTAGACCTCACACTGTTTGGTGTAGGAGTCCCATCTGGTGTGATGCCCTGGTTTCCATTATCTTAAATATATGCCTTAGCTCTTTCTTGGCAGCACATGAGAGTGGTATAATTAGTCTTCAAACAATGAGGTTTGTGTGCCTGGTGAGTTCTTAGTGTAACTTATGTCTAAGCTCTTTCGTTGTAGAGGGAGAGGGTGAGAGTGAGTCTCAAGTCGAAAGGGAATAGTCCCAACTCTATTAGAGACACACAACACAACAAGACATGCACAACTTTTGGCAGAGTATTCCACACCAATGTGGTAGTCACAAACACAAAGTGAACAAATATCACGTACAACACTAGTGGAATAGCCCACACGAGTGCAACGGTCGTTATAACAAGTTTACAAGAATGAATATGCCGAGTGTCCGACAGAATAGTCCACACGGGAGAGACAACATTAACAAATGATACAACACATTTCCAGTAGCATATGCACTAAAACAACCAAAATGGTTCAGTTTTCTTAATACAGGTTAAAGAAACATGCATTACAAACATCCAAAGAAAAGTCTTACAAATGAATACAATACATGTGTGAAAATGTGCTGGCCTATTAAAAGGCTTCTGAATTAAGTGAAAGTTCCAAGAGACATTTGTACACCATACATCCCTAACCCTGATAGCGGGGCATTGGAGCCACTGCTCGCTCCTCAAGGAAAAGGCTACAATTTCTCAAGGGTATGTGGGAGGAGCCAAGGTGAAAAGTCCTTTGCATGTACAAATGAAGGGTATATATAACCAAGGGTGAAACTGGAACTTTTGATTGTTTGACTCCCTCATGACTGTTCGTCTTACATGACTCTTTGACTTCATTTGTGGGTCTCTTGGACTTCCATGTTACATTACATTGATTACACAATTATGACCCAAAGTAGTGATGTGGTAGAGGCAAATCGTGACACAACTCGACATGATACTGTTGGCATGCACATGTTGGTTGTGTTGTTTGTGTCAAGTTGTTGTGTTGCTGAGTGATAAGTATGCACGTGGTGTGCCATAGCTTCACCTCTGCATGGAAAATTGTACGGATTCTTCAATGGTATTGGTGTTCACTTGATGGTTCATGCATGTGCACGTCTCTCCTTCACTTGCTACTTGGTATGCTTCGTATGTTCATCCAACCACGAGCAATTCTTCTAGCATGCGCTCCTTGTTCATCCAGTTTGTCTTATGCCATGTCTCATCCATGTACCTATTTTTGCAATCACTCATGATGAGATGAAATCAAATCCATAAATAACTTAGTCTATCATGATGCATTATCTTTCGTTTTCGGGTGTAGGTGACTGGAAGAGAAGACAAGAATCTGAAACTTTGTAGAGCACATTTCAGGCCAAGATGCGAGGCTCCAAGACATTGTCAGGAAAAACTGCATAGAGGTCAATGAGAGGTTGGGTTGAGTAGTACGGGACAATAGTGACATCTGTGAGATTTGGCTCAGCTGGGAGGTAGAACTGCACAATTTTTCTAGGGAAGGCAGTGCGGGCAACAGGAGGCACTAGCAGTGAAAACTACACAGATTTTCAATGGAGGCCGAGAATGGGCTGCGAGAGCTTGTTGGCCAAAACTTCGTGGATCTAGGAGGCATTCATGCAGAACATGTCTACGTAGCTTCTAAGCTGAGTGGGGTGTCAGGAAGCTGGTGGACAACCCAATAAAACTACACAATTTTCAGGAGGAGAAGCAGGTCGGCCGAGAGGGGGACTGACTGATAAAAACTACGCAATTTTCTAAGATAGTGCAATGATAGGCAGCGGGTTCCTGTCTCTCTTTTCTGCGCAATTTTTTTAGTCAGTGCAGGTAGGCAGATTGACAAATTCTACAAATTTTTTGGGAGGATTGAAGCCCGAGGTCACTGCCCAACCAAAATATATGGTTGACCAACGTGAGGCTTGATGGACAGGCTTGTGGGAAGCACAAATTGAGATAGCTTCTTGGGCAACTTCTGTGCTATTCTAGGTGAGAGTTAGCCAGGTTGATTCCAGGATTGAGCAGTGCAGACTACCTAGGGGCGGCCTCAATATCTGCATAATTCTGGGCAATAATGCTTGGTCACTAAGTGTTGAGACTGCATAGTGTAACTTAGTGGAGGTTTGGCTAATGGAGGGTGGTCCGGTTAACAGATCTTTGGCAAAATGGTTAAGTGTGTGAGTGAGTGAACTCATGTATACACAACCTTGCAAACACACACTCAACATGACTTGATGACAAGACACCTCGAACCAACAAGAGAACATGTGCTCAGTGTGATTGACTATAGGCCTATCTAATGGTGAAAGTGACAAGTGCGACAATTCAGATAGACCTTCGAACGACCGTGTTGACACTTGCGTGACAGTTTTTACAACATCGTGTGTGAGTGTGATAGATGTTTACATAGTGAAGACAACTCATAAAAAAACCTTCAACATCAACAGATCAAGGTCGCAAGCATGACATAACGATCAATATGTTGAAGACGACAGTTGGTCAAATAAGCAAAAAGGAAGAAATACATGTAGAGGAAACACATGAAATGACTTTTTGGTGTTTGCATACAAGCATGTTATTGAAGACATGATGATATGACAATGATAAGTAGTCTTGAAACTCAACTAAGAGATGTATTTCGAAAGGTTTTCTTTACTTACCATACTTACCCTCAAGATGATCATGCATCCAACAGAGTTTGCATGTGGTCCTAATCTTTTGCCATAACTTAGTTTCTTAGTTTTTCTCACCAACTCCTTTAGAGTGATCTTAGCATGTCACATTTTCTTATAGTCACTGAGAGGTAGATTAGCAATGTTTCAGCAGGGAGTGACTGCTACCCGAATGAGGTCTTGGGAGGCTTAACTGTGCAGTTTCTTCATGTAAGACAAACAGGGAACCTTGGACAATACTGTACAATTTTTAGGCACAATACATTGTTGCGGGATGGGGGTCCTGAGAGGACACCTATGCACAACTTCTAAGTGTTGGATGCCTGATTGCTCTGCGCATTTCTGGAGAGAAGTACTAGCTGTCTGACTACTCTGCGCATTTCTAGAGAGCAATGCTAGTTGCCTGATTGCTCTATGCATTTCTTGAGAGCAGTGTTGGCTAGGGTCTTTACACACTACAGGGTTTCAACAGGCAAGGGAGGAAGCTTGATGGTTGCAGAAGCAAATTGCATAGTTTCAGGATGCTGGATGAGGCTAGGTTGTTCGGGAAATGGCTAAGTGTGAGATTAGTGAAACATATGTAAACACTAATAGGACTTGACTTTGATTGCACACGAACACTTAATGATGTAACATGGACCATCCAGAATGTATAAAACATACTCTTATTAATGCAACAACCTTTGTGACAAGAGTGTGTGAAGTGAGTGTGAAACATGTCTATGTGATGATAGAAACTCACGCGCGCATGCTTTCCCTTAAAGCAAAACAACATTCCCTTTACATGACAAACAACAATCCTTATGCCCAAAGATGACACACACTGCATAAAGATGATAACATGGACAAATCTTAAGATCGGGGGGGGGGGAGCTTGAGATCATCAACTTATCAAAAAGTGACCAAGGATGATCGATCGCGGGATCCAAGGTAGGTTCCAAAATTTGCATGCAAGCCAAAATTTTGGAGGGTAGTTGTAGCTGCTACAACACCTGGTAACAGGAGCGACACCTGTTTCAAAAGCACCATATAGAATGAGCATCCTTGAACTTATGGAATTAAAAATGTTGCTACAAGAATTATTAGATAAAGGCTATATTAAACCAAGCATTCCCCTTGGGGAGCCCCGATATTGTTTGTTAAAAGAAATATGGGACTTTTGAAATGTGCATAGATTATCAATAGTTGTACAAATTGACAATTAAGAATAAATATCATTTACCCCAAATAGATAATATGTTTGATAAAGTCATAGGGGAAACAATGTTTTCAAAAATAGATCTTAGATCAGGTTATCATTGGTTAAGGATAAAAGATGAGGACATACATAGGATAGCATTTACAATAAGGTATAAACACTATGAATTTGTTGTTAGGTAAAATTGACTTGGGGTTTGAGTCATGGTTGACCTCGTTAAATAGTAGTGGTTTTCGGCACATGGTATAGTGTACCCATGGTATTATGGTCCATGGTATTGCATGTAATGGAGCTTATAAAAGGCTGGGAATACTTCATTGTAATGTAGGCCTAGAGGTGAGCAGTGAAAGCTCACTTGGTTGGATTGGCCAGGGTTTTGGCCAATGCTAATGAGATCTCATTGGGTTGGGTTTTTCCTGGATTTGGGGTTTTCCTGGATAAATATTATGTGTATTATTGCTGGTTATTTTATTTTCCTCTCTGTAAATATCAGTAAATCACAGTAATAATTTATCTCTCTGCAGTAAATTTCTAACAATTGGCATCAGAACCAGGTTGGCTTCAAAAGGACGTTTTTTGTTGCCAAGGGTTTGTATTGGCCTGGTAGATAAAGAGATAATTGAGTTTTGCTTGCAGATCTAGATTAAAATCCATAGATTGTGAAGCAAAGTTGCACACTATTTCGTCATGAGAGATTCATTGGATGAGGAGGATATGTGCATGTGGATTAATTAATTGATGAACCATGTACCTAAAAAGAATGCCTAGATAACTGTGGTTACAGTGGCTGGTGACCCATGATATTAGATAGATGGGTTCTTTTTTATATGGAAATTGATGTCATATATACAAAGACAGCAACAAGGGTAAGCAAAAAAAAAAGTATTATAATGGAGTCAAATTTTAATTTGCATGTAAATGGGCATACTGCTGTAAGACCTAGTAAGACATGCATACCCATGGGTAATTACCGGTAAAGTCTGGGTTAGACCTAGGTAATAGGGGGATGTCAAGTTAACAAATCCCGGGTAAAAAAAATTGAAGGGGGTAAGGGCTAGAGTGAGTGGGATTATCTCACTTAGCGGGTTTTGGATGGATTTAGCCAAGGACTCGGGGTTTGAGTCGAGGTTGACCTGGTTAAATAGTAGTGGTTTTGGGCACATGGTATAGTACACCCATGGTATTATGGTTCGTGGTATTGCATGTAATGGAGCTTATAAAAGGCTGGGAATACTTCATTGTAATGTAGGCCTGGAGGTGAGCAGTGAAAGCTCACTTGGCTGGATTGGCCAGGGTTTTGGCCAATGCTAAGGAGATCTCATTGGGTTGGGTTTTTCCCGGATTTTGGGTTTTCCTGGATAAATATTATGTGTATAATATTTATGTGTATTGTTGCTGGTTATTTTATTTTCCTCTCTGTAAATATCAGTAAATCACAATAATAATTTCTCTCTGCGGTAAATTTCTAACATTTGTAGTAATAACTTTTGGTCTTACCAATGCACCTTCTACTGTATGTGATTAATGAATAGCATGTTTAGCAAGTATCTAGATAGGTTTGTACTGGTTTTCATTGATGATGTTCTGACATATTCAAAAAATTAAGAAGAACATGAGGAGCATTTAAGAATAATGTTGTAGACCTTGAAAGAACACTAGTTGTATACAAAGTTCAACAAGTGTGACTTTTATAAAGACAAAATTTAGTACCTGGGTCATGTTATCTTTAAAGAAGGCATATATATTGATCTTGAAAATGTTAAGGTCATATTCAACTGGTCATTACCTAAGGATGTAGCAAATATCAGGTCCTTCATGGGAATTACGTGTTATTATAGAAGATTTATTGAAGTATTTTCTAAATTATCCTATCCCATTACCTCTTTGCAAAAGAAAGGAGTTAAATTCAATTAGACAAAGAAATGTAAAACGAGTTTTGATAGATTAAAACATCTATTAATAGTAGCCCCAATTTTAAAGATTGTTTATAAAAAAAAAAGACTTTTTTGTGTGCACAGATGCATGTCTTGAAGGGTTGGGTGGTGTATTAATCTAGGAAAAATATGTAGTTGTTTATGAATCAAGAAAACTGAAGCTTCATGAGATTTTTTTTTTTTTTTTAATGACTTGGAATTCACTGTTTCTATACATGCATTAAAAATGTGGAGTCATTACTTATTGGGTAAAAAATTTACCCTTATTACTAACCACATAAGTCTAAATTATTTTTTTAGTCAATAATAGTTGAATGTTAGATAGGAAAGGTTAATGACATTCTTGAGTGAATTTGAATTTATCATCAAGAACATTAAATGAAAAGGAAACAAAATAGTTGATGCCTTGAGTATAAGTGCAAATCATTTAGCTGGAATTTATGTCAGTAGGGCAAAGACATATTTTGTAGAATAAATAAAAATCAAAGACAATTTTTTCCACACGGATTCCTTCATCAAAGATTCATATGGCTTTGTAAAGCTCATGAAGGAGGAAAAAGTGGACAATGATGAACTAATAACTAGTGTTGATCTAGTTTCATTATTCACTAATATTCCCTTAGAGGATGTTATCCATGTTCTCTATGATGTAGCTGACCCTGAAACTGTCAAACTTGCAGAAATTTTCCTTCTCTCAACATTATTTAGATTTCAAGGAGAATATTATGTGAAAGTCACAGATGTTACTATGGGCTCTTCCCTTTCTCCTGTTGTAGCAAACTTATACATGGACAAATTTGAACATAAAGCATTAGACTCCTACCCATTAAAACCTAGAAGATGGAAAAAGGTATGTTGATGATACTAATCTGAAATGGAAACATGGCAAGGAAGAACTCAATGAATTATTAGAACATCTTAATGGAATATTTGATGACATAAATTCACTATCGAACTTGAAGATAATAATTGCACTCCTTTCCTAGATTTATTAATTACTAGAAATGAGGATGGGACCTTAGGGTACCAAGTATTTTGAAAAAATACCCATACTAATAGTTACCTTCATGCAGATTCCCAACATTACCCAGCTTAGAATTTTGGAATCCTCAATACATTGACCTCAAGAGTCATTAGGATATCTAATAAAGATCCCTTAGATCAAGAATTGGATCACCTTAGTAACGTCTTTAAAGATATTGGATACAAGGATAAAGACATTTCTAAGGCCATCAATAGAGCCAAATAGAAGAGGAACCCCTCACATATAATAACTAATTTACAACCTTCCAGCATGAAGGCCCACCTCCCGTACATTAGTGGCATAACAGATAGAATAGCTAAAATTCTCAGAAAAAAGGAATATTGGTGATCCAGACTTATGTAGGAACACCAAAAAATATAGATATAAACATGAGCACAAAGATGCAGCAGAAATAAAACTTCGTTTCATTAATATCAAAGAGCTGAAATATTATTACATATAGAATGGAAATAAAATAGCTCGACCGAGGGTAGCTTATCTATGAGAAGAGATGTGGCAGCTACATGCCTTTGAATTGTGTCACAATGAGGCTCAAGGGACTTTCTATTATTGAACATCAAAAGAAAACCCTAAAAAACCAAAACCCAAACCCCAGGAGATGAAACACCAAGAGTTTATGGGCCCCGTTGGGGTTAGTTAGGCAGCCAACTTCCCGGGGTCGTAACTTGGTCATATGATCTCTGTTTGGTGCGTATGATACTTCTTTGGGAATATCTCTCTGAGTACTACAAGATTTCATGCCTGTAATTATAGACCTACTGCAGACCTCAAAAAAATGTCATTTAGGGAGACAAAACAACTCCAGAAGTTCAAGACCTGAAAAACCAGTAAAAATAGTAAATGTTGTAATAATAAAGGAAACAGACAAAACCGACTGGAGGTCTAGGTGGAATAGGTGGGCGACCACCAATATCCACCTAGATCAATTGGCTCAGTATTCAAACCATTTGAAACTTTAAAAGAAAAAATGAAACCAGTTAAAGACAAAATTGATCAACAACGATTAAGAGTCTATAAAATCAATTGCTCATGTGGAAAAATCTACATTGGGGAAACTGGGAGGTCATTCAAAACAAGAATAAAAGAAAATTGTGCCAACATTAAAAATCAATGCTCTCGCACCTATGCTCTTGCAGAGAATTCTCTCTACACTAAGCATCACATATGCATGTAATATACTACTATCTTTGCATAGGAAGATAACTATTTTAAGAAAAGATTCAGGGAGGCTCTTGAAATATAAAGACATCCAAACAACCTCAATAGGGATGGAAGTCTTGAAGTTAGTAGGAGTTGGCTCCCTATACTCTCTCAACTCTGAGATTTGTTCCCTCTCCTTCAATATTAATTTAATAATGTTATTATTAACATTATCACTCTCACCAAAGTCTTAATATTAATAATATTACTCTATTAATATTAATATTTCTCCTTATTTCTTCTTTTCTATCTAATTTAGTTGTATAATTCTTAGATCGGTATACATTTTACTTTAATATATATAATCAATTTTTATTAGCTTAGACTTTAATTCTAATAAATTAACCATAATGAATAAAGAAATAAAATTATCTAATTAATTTCATTTTACGTTTAATTTTTTTAACTTAGACTTTAGTCTAATATATTAATTATAATAATTAATAAATAAATT
The DNA here is from genome assembly GCA_031772625.1 of Pinus tabuliformis. NCBI lineage: Eukaryota > Viridiplantae > Streptophyta > Pinopsida > Pinales > Pinaceae > Pinus > Pinus tabuliformis. The sequence goes on along the minus strand of CM062806.1, from coordinate 726,821,802 downwards.
ATTTAATTAATTAATTGATTATAATAATACATATTATATGAAACATCATATTAATATAGTTACTCATATATATATAAAATATTAATAATTCGTTATTTTCACCATTTTACGATTATATTAAGTTAGCAATAAATTGTAATAAATTAATTAATTAGTTCTATAATAATTAATTAATTTGAAAAACTTGAGATAGACAGCGGTGTGAATGTGGGGGTCGGCGGGAACAAAGCAGGATGAAAAACTAAGGTATCAGACTGTTACAGAGGCTGCCCTCCATGGAAGGACGCAAAGGAGGGAGCTCCACTCCCTCCTACAAGCAGGATGTGGCCAGCAGGGGAAAAAAACCAATGGAAAATGACAGAGAGCCTTCAGAAGGAAGGGAAAGAAACAGTGAAGAAAAAAAGGAGGGAACTAAGTTAAGGAAGCAGCATAATGATGCAAAGGAAAATGAGCGAGAAGACAAGGAGCAAGGAACAAAAGACAAAGTACACATGGGACCATGCAAACCCAAAGCGGCGGTAATACCTAGGGTCATTTTAAATGATCGGTGCTGCAGGCGCACAGGGATCACATGCAAACATATGCAATCATTTGTAAATTCATGGGTTTATGGCCCACTGAAAAAGCATTACAAACGTGGATTAAATACCACTGGAAACCAAAAGGGAACATTGACCTACATCTTGGATCTAAGGGTTTTTTCACTGTTGTATTTGCAAATATTGAAGATAAGGACAGAGTGTTTGAAGGAGGGCCCTACTTTTATGTTGCAGCAGGCCTCTATATGCGACCTTGGATTATGAATTTTGTTCCAGAACGCGAAACTTTTACATCGGTCCCGGTTTGGGTAAGACTCTATTCCCTACCTCTTGATTAATGGCAAACGAAATCTCTATCCGCCATAGGAAATAAGTTAGGACGTTTTGTCAAAGTTTCTGAGGCCATTAGAAGGGGGAAGTATACTTCCTTTGCTAGAATATGTGTGGAGATGGATCTCTCTAGAGCTCTGCCGGATGAGGTTATTTTGGAAGTTTTTGATGAAGATTGGATACAAATAGTAGATTATGAACATATTCCATTTAGTTGTCGGAAATGTCATGAGCATGGCCACCTGGTCAAAGATTGCCCTCTCAGTAAAACAGAGAACAAAAACAAAACTGACACAATGAAGGATTTAGAAAGCTTCTTCAAGGTGGAACATAAAGGAAAAGGAGGAAAAATAGGACCAAAAACATGTAAATCTACAGGGAAACAAGCTATCCAGAACATGTTTCAAGTCCTCGAAGTAGACGAAGGTTCAATAGAAGCAGATAAAGCAAAGGAAGGAAGTCCAGTGGAAGAGGAGAAAGCAGAAGATAGTGAACGAATACAAGAAAATAACAAACAGAAATAATTTATGATGAGTGATGCTAAATAGGAGATGGACCAAGAAATGACCCAAAGTGAGATGGAAATGGAGGACCATGAACTCCAGGGAATTCTTGAGAAAGAGAACCTGGATTTGGAAGGTTTCTTGAATCAAGGAACCAAAGAAGGATTAGAATCGTTACCTACAGAGGAGTTCAATAGAGTTCAACAACTGTTTTTATGGCAAACCTAGACTAAAGGGGTGGATAGACAAAGATACAAAGACAGGTAGGGCAACGAAGGAGTGAAAATGATGAAAAACATAGCAGGACTAGCACCTAGAAACCCAGGAAAGAAAAGGGGCAGAAAAAAGAAAAACAAGATGTTGATGGAATGTGGAAGGCTAATGATAGATTCAGGTAAGATGAAAGACCTATCCAGTTACTCTTTTACTAATCTTTAATAATGAAGTTCACTTGGAATATCAGGGGTCTAGGTAGTAAAAGAAAACAAATATTACTAAGTAATAGAATGAAACAAGTAGCTCCAGATGTGATTTTCATCCAGGAAACTAAGTGTTCCATGCAGAAGATAAGAGATATCCATAGTAAATGGCTCAATAGATTTGAGTTTTTGGAATTCAAAGCAGAGAATATAGCAGGTGGTATTCTCACTCTTTGGAACCCACAAAAAATTGGCTTAATATATGTGGAGGCATCTAAAGATTATTTATCTGTAGTAATTCAACCTGTAGGAGACAAGGAAACCTACCTGGTGACGAATGTTTATGGCCCTCAAAGAATGTATGAAAAACTCAGGCTTCTAAACTCTCTGGAGAATCTTAGAGACAGACATGCAGGAATACCCTAGATCTTGGGGGTTGATTTCAACATGATTAGATCACTTACGGAAAAAAAGGGGGAACTAGAGTTATAGGCAAAGACTCTTTGGATTTTCAAACCTTTATCGATAAGATGAAGCTGGTGGACATTGTAACGAGTAATGAAATCTTTACTTGGAACAATAAAAGAGGATGAGAGTCTCAGGTGGCCTCAAAATTAGACAGATTCATAATCTCAGAGGAACTTGTGCTCAATGACAAGGAAATGATAGCAAGAGTGCTCCCCTTTGGAGGCTCAGATCACTGGCTAGTACAGCTAGAGGATCAGGGAATTGGCACTCCCAGGAATAGACCTTTTCGATTTGAGAACATCTGGCTTTCCCACCCAGATTTCATTAGCAACATAGCCAAATGGTGGTAAGAGGATTCAAACATTCAGGGTACCAGAATGTTCCTTCTTCAAAAAAGACGAAAACACATCAAGCTACGGCTTAAAGACTGGAACAAGAATGAATTTGGCAATATCTTTGAAGAGAAAAAAACTATTGAAGGTAAAATGTAGGAGCTCAACCAAGCCCTTATCACGGAGGGCCATGATAAAGTCAGAAGTGATCAAGCCACCAAATATCATCAAAACTGGAAGAATTTATGAAAACAAGAGGAAATATTTTGGAGACAAAAAATCTAGAGTTCAGTGGCTAAAAGAAGGTAACGTAACACTAGATTTTTTCACAAATCCACCATTGCAAACAGAGCTCATAACAGAATTTCTTTGATCAAGGATGAAAGAGGAGATCTTCTCAATTCTCATGAAGAAATAGAAGTAGTTCTAGTTCAGCACTTTCGAAACATAGCACAGGAAACCTGTTTTGATAGAGAACACTACATTCAGGACTTCACTAAGCATATACCCAGGATGGTATCTAGAGAGGATAATGTCAACCTTTACAGGCCAGTGACTGAAGAGGAGGTTAGTGGGGTACTCAAAGAAATGCAGAATGGTAAGGCACCAGGCCCGGATGGTTTCAATGTTGACTTCTTCAAAGCCTGCTGGAATATTGTCAAACAGGACATTCTACAAGTTGTGGAAGATTCCAGAATGAACAGAACCATTTTGAATGCTCTGAATACCTCGTTCTTAGCCCTGATCCCTAAACAGGAGTTGGCTCAAACCCCTGATAGGTTCAGACCTATAGCTTTCTGCAATTTGGTTTACAAGATAATATCAAAGTTTTAGCAAACAGGCTCAAACCCCTCCTTCCTTCACTAGTTTCGGGGGAACAATCTAGATATGTGGAAGGAAGGCAAATTCTTAATAACATCATTCAAGCACATGAAGTGGTGCACTCTCTTACTAGCAAGAGAAAGGCTGGAATGATCATGCAATTGGACATAGCCAAAGCTTATGATAAGTTGAATTGGATCTATATCAGAAAAGTTCTTATTGCTTTTGGGTTTGACCATAATTGGGTAAGATGGATCTTGGCTTTGGTGACTTCTTCTAGCTTTTCAATTCTGGTTAATGGTTCTCCTTCAGAGACTTTCATTCCTTTCAGAGGCCTTAGGCAGGGTGACCCACTCTCTCCATTTCTCTTCATCCTCATGATGGAAGGACTGGGTAGGTCTATCAAGCATGCAAAAGAAGCTGGGAAAATCAAGGGTATCCAACTCTCTAACAATGGACAAGCCCTGACTCATCAACAATTTGTGGATGACACCATGCTGCAAGGAATCCCCACAGTCAAAGAAGCTCTTGTGTATAAACAAATCCTCAGTGACTTTGCCATGGCTTCAAGTATGGAAGTTAATCTTTCCAAATCTAAGATTTTTTTCTTCAATACTAACATTGCTATTCAAAAGAATATATCTAGAATTCTGGGCTTTCAAAGATATTCTCTCCCCTCAAAATATCTGGGAGTTCCTCTAACTGCTAAACTATTACACAAGAGCATCTGGGAGCCAATGATTAATAAATTACAAGACAAAACCAAGAAATGGACTATGAGATCATTAAACTTGGCTGGCAGGTTAGTCCTCACAAAGGCTGTTCTACAATCAATCCCAGTCTTTATGCTTTCAGCTATCCCTGCTCCTAAAGGAGTCCTGCATCAAGTGAGAAACATACAAAGAGACTTTCTTTGGGGCAAGGGGGAAGAAAAGAAAAAATGGGCCTTAGTTGCCTGGGAAAAATTCTACAAACCCAAAAACGACGGGGGTCTTGGATTGGATGAGCCTGAGATTCTAAGCAAGGTTTTAGGGGCAAAATTATGGTGGTGATGGATAAAAGAACCAGAGGCACATTGGGATATCATTTGGAAAGAAAATATGCAAGCTTTTGGCTGGATAATGATCGCATAAGGATGGATGGTAATATAAGAGGATCACATATTTGGAATAAAGCTTGGGAAAACAGAGGCTTAATTCAAGATAACAGCTTTTGGGTAATTAGAGAGGGAGACTTAGCCTTATTCTGGGAGGATAGATGGCAACAAGAACCTATTTTATTAAAGGAGGATTTGGAGGACCTCAAAGCAGAGACAGATACTAAGGACCTCACCAAAGTTAAGGATTTTTGGGATCAAAACAATAGTTTAGGGAAATGGAGAAACTGGAGGGAATTTGATCTCAGAAATGACAGTCCCCTAAAAGCTAAAGCTGAAAGACTGATGAAAATGTTAGAACAAAGGAAAATTCTAGTTTCAAAGGTGCAGGACCAGCTGAGATGGGGAAACAATAATGAAAGGACCTATAATCTCAAGGAAGCTAAGCTCATTCTCCTTGAACTAGATTCCCATGCTCCAGACAGGATTTGGAAAAACCTATGGAAGCATCAAGGCTGGATGAAAATTAAACTTTTTATGTGGCTGCTACTGCATAGGAAAATTCTGACCTGGGATAACATTAGGAAGAGGGGTGTCCTGGGGGCTTCCAGATGCCAGCTCTGTGAAGCTCAAGAGGAGACAATGGAGCACCTTCTCAACAACTGCATTTTCACTTCCAGATTATGGGATTCTTTCGCCTCTATCTTCCAACAATCTGACAGAGACATTGGAAGTCTTTTCAATACCCTCACCAATTGGAGAAGGAACTTTTTGGATAATGAAGTTCTGAGTTCAGCTTGGGCACTTACACCAAGCTTCATCATTTGGAATATCTGGAAAGAAAGGAACAATAGAATCTTCAAGAATGTTAAGAAATCATCCCATTGTCTCTACGATCTGATCCTAAAACAGATTAAGGAAACGGTTGACACTATAGTTCAAAATCTCCCTTCAAATCCCCCTTCTGCAACAGATTGGAGAATTCTTTGTAAGCTAGAGTTGCAGGGACTTGTTCCTCAGAGATTAGTTAGGAAAGTCTCAATTTTGGATCCTAAGCTAGATTTTTGGCATCCCCCCCAAGGGTTTTCTGAAATTCAACATTGATGGTGCTTCAAAAGGTAATCCGGGCAAGGCCGGCCATGGAGGGGTGCTAAGGAATGATAATGGAAGTATTCTATTTATCTTCCATGGTCACTTAGGAAAAGCCACCAACAACATGGCGGAGTTAATGGCCACGGAACAATGTCTTGAGTTCCTGTTTCAGGAAAACCGACAAAATACGATCATTGAAGCTAATTCTGAGTTAATCATTAACTCGGTCAAGAGAATAAGCTGGGGAACGAAACCAGATAAAGCCTCAAGAAACTAGAGGCTGATCCAAGTCTTTCAATGGATTCATAGTCACCTTCAAAGCCTGATAACAGTAAGTTTTGCACATGTGCGAAGAAAGGCCAATAAACTAGCAGATTTGCTTGCCAATCAAGGAGTGATCTGCATAGATAATAGGGTAGCAATGAACTGGCAAGAGCTCCCTCAAAATAGATTAAAAACGGATTGTCAAAACCAAGAAAATGAAGATAAAACAGTGTTCCTTAAAAGAGCCATGGAGACGGGCATAGCTAAATAACAGTTGTTTGTTTAGAGGGCTGCTCACAATTGGGTCCTTTGAGAGTGGCTTGCAGTGGTCAACCGGTGAATCTTAGGTTAATATGTTCACTGTAGTTTCTAGTTGCAACAACGAGGACGATTTGGTTTTGTGGATAACAGGAAGGATGGCGGCTGCTTCAATTCACATCGGGTCAAGGAGGATGGATGCAGCGTATGGTTGGGAGCCGAGGACACACGGACGCCTTGAAACCAGAGGCTTTTCCATTTGGCTCACTTTACCGCGAACTGATTGGTTTTCTAGTTTTCGCAGCCCTCACAAGTGGGAAGTGGTATTTCCTTTCGGGAGCGATTCCACTCAGGGTGCTCCACGTGGCGGTGGGGTCGGGAGGAATACCACCCTCATCGCATGCTAATGTCCACGTATATAGGTGGGTGCGATATTGGTCTCAGTTGTTGGATCTCACAGAGTAGATCAACGGATGAGATTGACCGTGCATGTCTGCGGGTCCTTGTGGTAAACGGCGTGTTGCTTATCATAGTGATTTCGTCCATAGCCGTTGGATCGAACGGTGAGGTTCAACGGTTGAGATTAAAGGGGCAAGTTCGGATTTGGCGGGAAGTGTATGTCCTTGATGCCAAGAGACTTTTCACTTAGGGCACTGATTCTCGGGTTAGGAATTCGGGTGGGTGAAAAACCTTTATATGTTTGCAACTGTTGTTTCTTTTCGAGTCCGTTTCCAGACTCTTGTAATTTTCTTTCGGAAGTTGTAAGGTTTTGCTGTAGGGAGGGGGGCTTGTGTTTTGAGCCTAGTTTCAAGTTTTGTTAAGAGCTCTCCATGGTCAACAACCATGCGAGAATTGATGTATTTTATGTACTTTATAGGCTGTTTAATGAAATTGAAGGTCAGACTCTTGCATTAGCAAAAAAAAAATTAATTAATTAATATATTAGTTATTTATTTATATATTTTATAATTAGTTAATACCAAAATATTAATTAACTAGACTTCTTTTCTTTGTTCTATTTTACTAATTAATCAAATAACTCTGTATATTAATTAAGTCATTCTCTTATAGATTTTAGGTTTTATGTTTTACCAATTTTTGGCTTATTTTTTTTTCTTTTTATCTATTTATACCTTATCACCTTTCCTTTCCTCCTTGTATCATCAATTTTCTCTTGATGATGGGTCTTGATTTGGACTCGAAACATCGCTTAAAAGTGACCATTGTGGATAAATATATAGAAGCAAATTCTCCAAATTTTGACAACCACATAAACTTGCAAACAAGGATTATTATGAACTTAATGGCTATGGAAGCAAGGATTGGAATCATTTGATTATGTAGTTAATTTTTAATTTATTAAATTAATAAATGAGTTGCTTGGGAATATTTGGGAAAGACCATTTGAGTATCAACAATTTATTTCCATTTATAAAAAGGTGTTAGTGGTTAATTCCACATGGTGGACCTTCCCAAAATTTCTCCTAAAATCCCAAGGAGAAAGTTTTTAAATAAATTAGCATAAAGGGAGAAAGATTATGCTAAACACTTTGCTGGAGAGAAATGCTAAGTTGGGTGAAAAGAAGAATAAAGCACAGTGGGAGAGAAATGCATACTTTAAAGAAAAAGAAAGATTGTTTCTTAATTTAGAATACAAAGCTTAGGTAACTATGGGATGTAGACCCTGAAAGCAGGACGTTTCTAAGGAAACATTTGTTGGGAAGATCTATAAGAAAGTCACTCAAGAACACAAGGTTGTTGATACCTGGAGGCAAGAATGTCTAAGCTCGGGAGGGAATTGTTGGTCACAATTCATTGGTTGGGTGGAACGTGCTCTGTTAATCTTGAGTATTCCCAAATGGCAGGTTGTGCTTAGACTATTGTTATTTTATTTCTTATATGTTGAATTATATGTTAGTTTAAGATTACTACTATAATGAGCATTGTCTAGGATGTTAAAAGAAATAAGATATTATGTGTATGAGTTGAATCGTGCATGCATAGGTAGAATGGTTACCTATGAATTAGACTATCTATATACATATTATAATTTTTTATTACATATGTGCATGACGAGTATGGAAGTCAAATCCTTTCAATTCATAGTTTATTAGTACATGCTTGAGATTGTACCACTAAACTATAGAGTTAAATTTTGTTATATAGGGAATGATATAAACTTTAAATTTTTTTAGAAAGGAATAGTATAATGGTTTGATTATTTGAGAACTAAAGTTCATACTTACATAGTACCTTGGAAAACCTATATTTAGTTGATACTATTTGTTTAGTTGCATGTGTGAAGTATAAGAATGTATTTAACAAGAAGCCATACTTTGGGTCTATTTCTAATCAACTATGCGAAGGAAATAAATAATGTGATTCCTTGAATAGTTACAGTGAAGAAGAGTAAGCGTAAGGTGCACCTACTTCAACATATGGATTAAATTAAAACAACATAAGGAATATATTCTTCCTAAGATTGAATTTAAACATATTTAATTGAGAAGTTGTTGAGAGTAATCTATAACGAAAAATAGTTGATCAATTCATGAAAGGAAATATGGGAAATATATATACATATCGTATTCTGGTAAATAAGAAAACCTTTGGTTTGTGAGTCTAAATGGAGAAAGGATTAGACTATTAATTTAAAATAAGAGCGAAGCTTATATATATATATATATATATATATATATATATATATATATATATATATATATATATATATATATATATATATATATATATATATATATATATATATATATATATATATATATATAGCTACCATTCCTTGAAATTAAAAAGTTCAAGCTTTCACTTCTTAATTGATAGGGCTTTATCGAAGGTGAGGTGTGTTCGACCGTAAGGGAGAGGCTAGCCCACTTCGTGGTAATGAAAGGTGATATATATATGTGTGTGTGTGTGTGTGTATGTGTGAGATATATATCTCTATATATATATATATATATATATATATATATATATATATATATATATATATATCACACACACGCACACATATATATCCTTTGCAAAAAGTTTTAAACTGAATATTATGTAGTATTAAAAAGAAAAGAATCGTAGAGAAGAAATATGGATCCATGCCCCAAATTATTACTTAGTATTGGAGATGAAAATTAACAAGTTGCAATAAATTTGGGCCTAGCAGAGTGAGTTCATTGACTATTTACTAATGTATAGAAATATGCTTGTGTTAATTTAGATAAATTTTGATATAATGCTAAAACGGTTTTAGATATATTAACATTTTGAACAAAATACAATATCCTCTAAAATATATGGACTATCATAGACAACTTATAGAATGTAGTCCAACACTTCAGAGAGACACCATAAAAACTAGACTTCTGGTTAATAGATATATAGAGGTACTGTAAGAGGTAATGTGAATTGTTAATTGATATCTATGTTAAGTTATTAAGAACATAGAAAAATATATTACACCTTGTGACTAAGAAATTCTTAGTCCATGTAACATACCCAACGTAGCAATAAAATTATTGTCAAGATTTATGTGTTCAATTATTCATAAGTGTATAAGATAGAAATTATATTGTAAAAAGGAGAGGTTTATTTTATTTTTTTAATTCTGAAAGAAAAACTTGCCATCTTTTGCCATCACTAGAATTTACTTATAGACTTGAACACAAATTAAACTTAAGGCATATCATCACTATTCTTTTTTTTTGTTCCTATAGGTTGCTCCAAAGTTCTCCCTCATGAGTTCATTTATATTTAGAGCTCAATGATACATTTTTCAAGACTAGCTCAAATTTCCTTTATTACTCTCACATTGGCACACACTTACATATATAGGTATATCTTTCTTCACTTGTAAAATACATTCATACTTTAAACAATCAACATAGAAGTTCCCAACAATTAAATTATTAAATTGGTTTTGGACTTATAATCACACATGGACTATTATAGTCATTATATGTGCTAACCTTTCATTCCGCACTTTATAATGTATATGAATATACATAATTTTGTTATGAGTCTCTATGACTATTGGTATTGCTTAAATAGAGTGCATTTTCTTTTATACCAAGGTTATGTTTTCTTGTCTAATGATATCTACATCGATATGGTTATGATGGCTTGTACTTGATTTCCACATATATGCTCAAATTGTTTGTCTAACATCTAAAATTTGATCGCATGGAATTTAACACATGGAGGGGTTGTCCCACTCCTATGTGGCACCGTTACACATTGACAAACCAACAATCAAGATTGTATATTAGCAAGGGAAAACTTATATTGTCTAAGCGAGAGGTTAGGGTAACGACCTACCCAATCCTACCGACATCGTCTTATTTTGCATTTTCCTCAATAGAGGTTGAGATCTTTGCTCTCTAGTCCCAAACCCTAATTCATCTTCCTTTGGCATCCAGTTATCTATGTCTCCTTCCTTGAATTTCATAAGGTTTCTACAATGGGTTTCATTAAAATTCATGGCTTTCCTATTTTGTTTCTAATGTGACCGCAAGAGGTATATGTGGCTCTATTATCATTTTCCCACTACAATTTTTTTGGGTTTTCCTTCCATTTTCTCATGGTGATATTTTGGGCTTTTGTTGGCTACTGCGTTGGATATCTAGGTTATATTCCTCAACAAGGTGAATTTTTTGGGGCATCTTGCTACTCTTATTCGAGCATGGAGGTCTTTGCTCAAACCTTACTAAGTTATGTTATCTATTGTCGAGGGAGTTGTTAGCAATTATTTCAAGTAAGGATTTTTAAAGGGAAATCCATAGCTTTAATTTATTTTGGCATCAATTTTACTGTTATCAATTTTTTCTAAATTTTTACTTTCCTCCCTACAAAATACGACAGAAAGGGAAATGCAAACTCTCTTCTCCTCCAAAAGTAAGATTGGTATTTAACCTTATTGCTTGCTTTCTTCTTTTAATTGCATGTATTGGTATAATAAGGTTTGTGACTCATTTCATCTACTTGTTTCTTCTCGTAAGTATACATCTTTGTTACAATGGAAAAATGGGTTGCTAGGGGGTTTTACCTTTCTTTTTGAATGGTTGATGTTGGTTCTAGGTTCTAACTTTATCACTCCTTTCTACTAGGTTATTATAATGGTTCAATGGAATTTGAAGAGCATAGCTAGACTACTACACTCTGAGCATTTTTTTATTCCCTTATTGGGTTTGTTCATAGTGCTAGGGTTTTAAGGAATTGCTGCGATACTGTAGTGGCTATAGTTCCTCTCCGCTTTGCTTGAATTGTTTGTCGGTTTTTATGTAATAAGTTATTAAGGCCTTGCATGGCCTCCCTGCATGAGGGTTATTTGATGTTTATTTGATACATATGCCCCACTCTATCATTTTTTTTTTATAATTTGAGGCCTTCCAACACTTAGGAATTGAAAAGATATGTGATATTATTACAGTTAGACTTGGCTATGTAATGTATTTTATCTCTGGAATATATACAGTTCTTTAATTTCTTTTTCATAGTATTTAAGGCACTCTTCCTCGAATTCTCTCCATGAGGATTGAGCTTTTAACCCTTATGGGTCTTTGTTTTATGATACTTTTATGTAATACTACTATTACATTTATAAACAGATTCTTGATATCAAGACATATAGTTTTCTCTTACTTGTAAATACATCAAAAGGTACAAATATATTGTTTATTTGTTTGTGGATTTTGTTGACAGTGCTAGACCTGCCAACATTTAGGGGGTCTCCCCGATATGAAGTCCCAACTAGACCTCACACCGTTTGGTGTAGGAGCCCTATCTGAAATACAACCCAGTTGTTGATGCAGTGGGTATTAATGATGTGCCTTGGATGTAATAATGCATAGAGTGATGTATGGTAACTTTGGTGAGAACAAGTGTGTGACTCTATGGAAGGTCAAGTGTAATGTATGAAGGGTTCTAACACAGCGCAAGGAAAATAAAGTGAGCGCCTAAGAATCTTGTAATAGTATGCAATTTAAAGGAACACACAAGCGTAAAGACATCATAAGATATCCTACAAAATAGTTTGCAAGTTAAACGTGATGGAAATAATACGACAACATGCATTAAACAAGATTCATGTTAAAGCAAACGAAATAGTTCATAAGTGTTAGCGTAAGTTAAATAACATACATTGAAAACATAACAAGAATAGTCGTACTACATCTACAACATATGCATGAAAATGTGTCAACTCTGAGCTTTTATTAAAGTGATATTTCCAATCATGCATATACCACTGATGATTCACTAGCCCCAATAGTGGAACATGAAGTCAACACCTTCTCCTCCAAAGAAATATACTCCCTCTATACTACGGAGAAGCCAAGGCTCTCAAAAACTTCCAAGCTCTTGATTATAAGCCTAAGCATAGCCAAAAGCTTGGCTCCCAAAATTCCCTTTACATGAGCTATGAGGGTATATTATAACAAGAGGAGGGTGAATCTTCACTTCCCCTTTGTGAATCTTGAACTTCCCTTATGACTCTTCAACTTATTTACAAAATTTTTCTTCAATTACATCATGACTCTTCACATTCCACAATTTACACTTGGAATTTCACTTACAAATTAATTACAAAATAATATTACAATGCATTTGTACCCATATAAGACAAAACTGGGTAGAGCCCACTAGACAGCCTAATAAGACAAAACAGTTAAGCTTGAGTTTAGGGAAACTCGAATTGAGAAAATTCCACTTGATGCCTCTCTGTCACATACCGGTGCCAAGCATGGTACTGTGCGATGACATCCCAAAATTGTGTGATGTTGTATGGATGGAAGTGGAGTCTAGCTTCCATGGCATCTGGGTACATTGTTTTGAAACTAGCCTGTGTTTCATTCCGGAGCATGAGTAACATTGTATTGACTTGGATAGGACCACAAATGTACTTCTGCATGTTCTAACTGTTCACCTCCAGATCCCCCTTGGTGGCGATCTGTCTAAGCTTCTCCAATAATTCTTCTACATTGTGCCTAACCTGGTTCCTACATTTGGCTTCAGTGAGTGAGCCAATTGATGGGATCATGTGCGATCTCACCAAAAATCCATTTCGTTGTATAGTCATGCGTAAGAGGCCTAAATACCACCAATAAATGAAGCGAGTTGTTTGTTTTTCTGGATCAACATTTGAACTCTTGCTTTCTCTAGTTCTCCTTGTTGCTTCTTTTTCTTTCCCAAGTAAAGTGGTGCCCCTTTATATCGTATTGATCATTCAGGCATGATAGTGATATCAGCTTGTACATTCCTACGATTTTTTACAAAATCTTTACACTTTTTTTGAAATCCATGCAAGTGGACAACTGCCTTATTCACAATGACAAGCTCCTCATAAAGGTTCTGCATGGTCTCTCCCAAAATTGATAATTTTCCAAGTATCACTTCCTTAAGCTCTTGCAGATAGACCTATGCGGGAAATGTGTTCTTGATCTTTGTGCAAATCAGTTCAAATGCTTGCCTAGGCACATGCAAGTTCTTTTCCATTTGATTGTTCTCGGACATCAACTACTCAGTGTTTAAATTTTTTGCTCTAGCGAAGGCCAAGTTGGCTACAAAAATGGCATTGGGATTCCTCCTAGTGTTTGCCACAATCACCCTTTCTCTAAGAAATGCAGGAAATGAGTGGTCATCTGGGAAATGTTTTCTCCTTGATTGTACAATCTTCTTTTGAAGTTCATCGTATGAAATATTGTATGTTTCCATCACTGGATGTTGACAAGAGGAACAATTTCGTCTCCCCTGCTCGGAGCTAGCTCTATTGCTAGAGGATGTGGAGACTGAATGGTGACCTCGTGTGTGCTCAACATTACATCGACGTTTTCATTATATGGATCCAGACCTGCCTCGATATCTTCAATCTTGATCAATTATTCATTCTAATGAGAAATATGCTTGTCCTGCATTTGCTTTCTCTCCTCCTCAACTTGTCTTTGCGTTGTTTTTTTTTTTAATTGCCTTCGCTCTTCGCCTTTCCTCTTCTTCTTTCTTTTTGGTTCTCTTCTTCTTCTTTCCTCTTATGATATTTTTCTTCCCTCTGCCTTTTTTATGCTTCATACATCTTCTATTTCCTCTTCCTCTCTGTTGTTAAATCCAATTTCATAATAGATGGATCTTCTTTCATCTTGTGGCTTCGCTCTCCCCCTGGGTTATATGAAACCTTCCTCTTGCTTTTCTCATGCACTAGGTTGTTTGCTTCTGCTAGTGTTGCCTTTGGAGTAGCTTCCTTTTGTGAATTAATCTGCAATGTACCTACAAATTTGATTGGTTTGCGAGACTTTGAGGCGTTATAACAATTCCTCCAAGCATCCTCCTCAGGCGAGCGAAAAGTTTCATTTAGCAACTGAAAATGGATTCTCACACAATGGTCTTTGCAAATATTCCTCAGATCATACAGATTGTAATCCCAAGTACTGAATGTAAATTTCTCTATTTCCTTCCCTTCAATATCCACAAATTTTAATTTCTTAATCTTGTACAATCTGATCTACAAAGGAAGGACATGCCAATGATTTCTTAGTCCTATGCAGAGTTGTTGATAACCCTGTGGGGAGATGATACACAGCTTCTTTCATGATGAGCTTATCAGTGGCATACCTTGGCAAAATATGTGGTGACTTCTATCCACCGAACACTCTAAGGAAAGTGGCATCCGATGAGGCAAACCAATCTGCGATCTTTGATACTGCTTCCATTTCCCCAAGCGACATACAAAGTGGTTCTTCCTCAAAGATCATCTTGTATAGAGGAATGAGGAAGTGACCAGTCAGCTTCTCCTTTACTCCTCTATGGATGCACTCTGAAAGAAACCTATAGTAGATGTGCACAGCATGCTCTCGTGGTGTCCAAGTCTAATTCATTTTAGGGAATAAATTGTGCACACAGATTGTACTCAGCAAATATGCAGACATGTAAAATCTAGCTTGACCGCCCTTGGGAGGATTCAGGGCGTTGGCTACATGGATCTTAAAATATCAAGCCAACAAGGCTGACTAGTTGAATTGTCTTCCTTCGCTTACAACCTAATTTAGCTATAATTCCCACCCTTCGGTGAAGGTCTCAGTGCTCTGTTGACCATAGATTCCATAGCATAGAATTATCAACAGTTGATAGGCCTTCCTGAGAGACTTTGTCTTGTATGTGTTGGTGGGTGTGTGGAAAAACTTTGTTGGCTCTTTCACCCACTCTTTAACAATATCCTTTGTGCTCATATAGTTGTTTGTGGCATAGAAATATGAATCCATGAGCACTTTTGGCTCGAGAAGACAATACATAACATGATAATCAGGTGCCAGAAAAGAAGCAAGCCTTCGTCTGTTGGTACTGCTTAGTTTCATAGTCTTTGGATCTATGTGAGATAGTATCTAGCTAATCAAATTTGCAAATGGAAATGTTGTGTACCTACATACAACCCTGTGTAGAGATGACCGTTGGACATTGACATATACTTGCTAGTCTTCCAAATATTATTTGAATTTCTTTACCGATAATATTTCATTCACCTTCTCCCATGTGATATATGATTCCTTTCCCACCAACAATTGAGTGTCAAAATAAAATGGCAAGTAAACTAGCGTACTCTCAACTTCCTACCTAGTGCTACTTTTAGTGGTGTCCTTTGAAGCAGGTATCTTGGGTGCCATGGTAATAGTGACTGAGGAAGTGAAGTGCTCAACACTTGTGCTACCTGTAGGAGGAACATGCACTCATGGAAGATATGAATTAGCTCGAGCAAATAAACTTAAAAATAAAGATCAAGAAACAACCACATGGACTGATGAGCAAGATTACATAATTATGGATGTAAAGGAGAGAGACAAACTGAGGGAATTGTGTATTGCACAGTCTCAGTAGCCAGTGGTGTAGCTTGAGGCTAGAGATTGTGCAATGTGTAGTTTTGCCTAGGCAGTGTGAGAGAGATATTGCATGTTGTGCAATCTCAATGGCCAAGGTGAGGGCTTGAGCCCTGGAACTACACAATGCACAGTTGAACTAGCCTAGCATTGTGCATTTTGTAGTTTCAGAGGCCAAGCTGATAGCTTAAGCCTTGGACTTGCATAATGCCTAGCTAGACAAGGAAAACTTTGACCAAGCGATGAGTAGACCTGTCAGGTGAGGGTGTGGGAAACTAGAAGATCTGAGTGATGGTGCAATTTTGAGTGTAGATCTAACTAAGTATGGATATATCATTGCAAATCAAATGTATAAAACCAACATGCAAAAGGAAAAATAAGCATGCATGGAGGGTTATCGTAACGACGACTTTTGATGGGAAAAAACAAGAAAAATGATGTGAAACTTGTAAAAGGAAAACGACAGAAAGAACAAAAATTAGAAAAACCCAATATATAATAAAACACCAGTAACCATGAAGGGAAACAAACAAAACAACCCTCACAAAATTGAAATGAGAAAAAGCGACAGAAAAACGGAAAAAGGTGACAAAAGCAAAGCTCACCCAAAAAAGTGATGCAAACTCCACCGAAGGCTACTTGATCTCCCTGGGAATGCTATAAATCCAAGATTGAATGTGAAAATGAGCCATAAAGGCACCCATTATATAGATCTATACCAATTAAGTTTTATGAAGCACATGCCTAAAATCAAGGAAAAAGTGACACGCGGTGGAAAGTTCCAAAAATAGTAAGTGTGATGCCTTCAAGAAACTAATTATGATTCCCTATTTTTAGGCATGTTTTTTTGTTTTTTTGTTTTTCCTTTTTGAGAAAATCAAGCATGCACACTGCCAAAGAGGATTCTGAGGGTTGGGCAGATTCTCGGCTTAGTGCATTGCCCAGTCTTTAAACTTTGTGAAGGGATTGCATAATTTTTTAGCTTAGTGTTTGGCTACCATCCAGAATTGCATAGTTCTTAAGCTCAAAGTTGAGCATCCATTCTGGGTTGCACAATTTCCATCACCAAAGCTGGCTTGCCTTCTATGATTCGCACTTTCTAGAGGCAAGCTCAATAATGCAACAAGGTTAAGTCAGAAGGTTTCTTGCGACTTGGAATGTTTAGATCATGATCAAAACAAGCAAGCACAAGCACAACATAAAAATATGAGTCTTGATCATGACATGAATACTTGACAACGGTGAAATATTAGCTCCTGTGGATAGAAGGGAGGCTCCAAAATCAAAGCATGGGAAAATTTTTGGAGGGTAGTTGTAGTAGCTACAAAAGGTTCCCAGTGTAAAACTATTGCACTTTATAAATGTTGGTTTACTTCCTTTCTTTTAGCTATGCATTGCCTTTATTGTTTATGAGATGTATAGTATTCTATGTAGTGTCTTTGTACTAGTTATCTTATAGTCTTCTTTTATAATATACATATAAGTATACAACTCTCTCTCTCTCTCTCTCTCTCTCTATATATATATATATATATATATATATATATAGATATATTATTTCTTAAATACCTTATTTAGTCCATAGACAATTCCCATGGTTACTTTTAGTGGGAAATCACTACCAATTCTTTGCATCCTAATCTCCCAATGTTTGAGACCGACTCTGAGACCCTAAGGTTATTAATTTACTCTTTGGGATTTAGGAGTCTGACTTGGGCATAACACAATATTTTAACCTCCTTATAATGGTAAATAATAATGGATAATAAATTACACATGAACCATTTATTTTTCACAATAACAAACTTTGTTATTCTAACTAGTTCTTTTATTATTCCAGTTGGGAATTATTATCTATTGTTTATTCATATCACAATTTAATGCAAAGATATCTCAAATGCACATACAATCCCAAATTTTTTTCTTCACCTATAAACATAGTTTTTTCTTTCATTTGAGCCATGTTTTCTCTCTCCTAGATGTGTGCAATCACAAAGTTATTCCACCAAATAAAATCCTCTAATTTTCCAATAACTTTCAGAACCTATGATTAATATCTCAACCAATTCATTTTCACAATTTTTACAGTTCACTCAAGTATAGTAAATGTTAAACACTTATCTTTTTTTCTTTCAAAATATGTCAAAGGTTTCCACATTTGTCCTAGCCTTGAACTGACTTGTGCAAACATTTCCCCCCAAGCTCTTCCTTTAATTGTCTA
Organism: Pinus tabuliformis; assembly: GCA_031772625.1. NCBI lineage: Eukaryota > Viridiplantae > Streptophyta > Pinopsida > Pinales > Pinaceae > Pinus > Pinus tabuliformis. The sequence continues at coordinate 726,803,592 of CM062806.1, read as the reverse complement.
GTTCATCCAAGAAGATTTTCTTGGATCTTTGTTACCTCCTCAACCCTATGCAACGTCCTGCAAACCCTTTTCTAGGTTTACTAGTCTTTATCTCCCACTAGTAAGGGTTATCCAAAAACTATATTTATCTCCCACAGAATCTGGTTTAGATTCCACCACAAGGTGTTTCTCTCAAACCTTGTAACTATCTAGGTGGTCTGAAATTTATGTCTAATTATTTCTTGCCTATTTGTTCTCTCTCTTCAGAATTCAAAGTTCAGCCAAAAGACATAAGGAGTATGCTTCTCTCTCCCTTTTATTTTTTGTTTTTCCTACCTATTTAGGCATGACTAATTCAACTATTTTCCCTTGATAGTTAGAGGTAAATATCTCATGTTAACCTATTAACATGTTTCTAAGAGAATTAATATTATAATATAATTACTTATTCATCAATATTTTTCTTATGTTAGAAAATAAAAATAAAATAACATTCCAACACATGTCTTTCTAATTTCTCAAAAATAAAAATCACAAAATGAGTCTTTTGAAGGGTATTATGGTATATTTTGTTAAGTCACACATGTTAAACTAATTTAGCTATATTAGAAACCAGTTAACGAATTGAGTCACATGCACTGAGTAGAGATATCAGTGTGTGTTATCATTGTTATAGTGGGTTGCTACTGTCACTTTTACAAGTTTTCATCTTGTAGTTTTGTATAGTTGTAAATCAATAAATGCGCTAAACAGCCTAGAACGTGATAGAATATAACAAGTCCATAGGTAGTCATGTAGCCATAAAATGATTCGCATACATCTCACACATATGTGTGAAGAACCATCAACCTGGGAAAAGATCAAAGAAGCCTTTCAATCTAACGCATAGAGGAGGATTGTTGAAGACATATAAACCTAACATGAGCGTAACATTGACAATTCATACCTAAGATAAGAAAAAACTCGAGATGAAATTAGAACAATCCAAAGTCCCAAAGTATAAACTGGACATCTAATGAATGAAATTATATTTTAAAGATCAAAGAGTGATTGTTTACCCGAGGTTGCAAAACACAATCTCCTCTAGCAATGTCACCTTGTAAAATCCATAGAAACCAAAATTATTAGAGGGAAAAAAAGAGACAATTAAATAAAATATAAAAGAAATGTAGGAGAAAGATATGGCACTTTTCCATAAACAACTATAGAGAAGACGGTAGTAAAAATTCAAGGTTGATATCAAGCCCTAGATACTGTCATGAAAGTTGAGAATACTCTTGTGATAGTCACTAAAGGTGTGTCCAAGAGTAAGAGGGTAAATATAAAAATGTAATGAGGTTACAGGCTATGAATAAGAGGAAGAGTTTCGAGCATCCTAAACATTGCATAAGGAATTCAATCCAATTTTTGAAAGATGGAATTAAATCTAAAATATAATGACAAAATGTCAATGGAGCCATCACTTGCCAATACGCCATAAAAACCTCGATTCATGTAAGGACCGAAGCACACTTTGGTCACACCAAAGTCTATCCACGTAAATAAGAAACATTGTCAAAACCCAGAAGAAGGTATGTAATATATAACTTTAAATAATATAAACATGCAATAGATATGATTGAAACGAAGTAAGAAAGGTGAGCACCTTTGCGGCTATTACTACTAAAAACGGTTCAAAAATTTGTTGTTCCAGAAGCTTAGAGTACATGTAACAACTTTAGCAAATATTATAGAGTTAAATAAAGAAAACCTTGGAGAGAAAAAATAATTGACAATCTAAGACTATGGAAACAAGTTTACCCTGAAGTTACCAATTGGATAGGCATCGACAAATGAATGATTTCCTCTGTGCAAAGATATCCATTCAACACCTGTGGAATGAGATAATGGCATTGAGAAAAGACCCGGTAGGTATAGAAAAGATGAGAAACGTATGGCCGCCAAAACGAAGGCCATATGCGTAAATGAGACAGAGGTTAGGGTTTTCCACTCGACTTTTGAAAATCCTTATTTAATATTGTCATTCTGATCATCATCGAAAAACACAATTGTTCATAGCACACAGAGTGGAATAGTCAAGTGTATTCACATGGGTAAGGCCAATGTGGCCTATGATAAGTGGGGAATGTACACATTAATAGAATATGACTCCATTCATAGAGCGCATGTAGGAAGAAATATGTATGGTTAGGTTATGTAACATAGGAACTCAATTTAAATGAATAAGAAATTATGACCCATGATTTGGTTATCAAATAAGGGGTGCCTTAAAATAATTATGCATAAAAAACAAATTGTGAAGTGAACTATTATACTATATGGTTCGAAAGAGAGTCATATATCGTGTTGATAAGGGTCAAATAAAGGATCATATGAGGAAAGGACCAGATGAAGATTATTCATTAAACCTTATAGGTATATTGCATAATAATAAATAAATCAAGTTAAGAAACGATAAGGACTATAACCCTAAAGACATATGTAAATTATAGTCTTAGAGGCAATGTTAATTCACTCTAATTATTGGAAATTGTACACAGAATGCTAAAGTAATGGTAGGAACATATCTTATTTACTAATTATGTCATAAAGAAAAAAATGGTATGTATTAGGAGGTATGTTGTGTTTGGTATCAAAGTTATAGGTTCAAAATTTAGGCCTAAGGGTTAAACCACAACGAAAAAAATAATCAGAACATGTTATGTTTAAGAAAACTAATTTTGATTTATTGTAATGGTGTACAATATTAATCATAAAGATATTACATTATGGTAGAACCTTCTACCAAATCTACGGGTGGAGGAGAACGTGTTTGGGTTCCGTTGGGAGAGGAAAATGCACCTCTAACAACCTATTTTTTGGATATTGTAAGAGATTTGAGACAATATTTGGCCAGCATCAAGGCTATCCATGAACGGTTGTTGAAACCAGGTGAATAGCAGGAGAAGATCATAAAATAATTGATTGAAAAGTTAATGCATAAACCTCTAGATACATAGTTAGAAGGGGAAAAGAAGACCCTTTAAACTGAAAAACTGCTAAGAATGAACTTGATAAGTCTGAACATGAATATGACAAATATAAAAGTAAAGAAGGTTCTGATAAAAAATCTCCAAAACCCACTAAATAAAGAAAGAAAAACAAAACATAACTCTTGGTAGTGTTCAAAAAGGTAAGACCACCAACAATTGATGGAGAAAAAAAAATTCAGAAGCCTAGTTGTTCAACATCACTTAATATTTTCATGTATATGAATATTCCAGTAATATCGAGGCCAGAATGGCAGTATGTCAATTACAAGTAAAGGCTTCATTCTAGTGGGAAGAATAAAAAAAAATGCACAATATAAATGAAAAGGCAATCACCTGGGAAGAATTTCATAAATAGTTCAAGGAAAAATATCTAAAAAGGATATTACGATGATTGAGCTAAAGAATTTCATGAGTTGAGGCTAAGGTAGCTGAGCATGAACAATTTTGTAGGAAAATTTACCAACCTGTTAAGATATGTTCTATACATTAAAGAGGAAAAAGTGAAGGTGCAACTATTTCTAAATTTCCTTCCATTCTCATACAAAGAAAGGATTGAACTTGAAAATCCAAAGACCATGGACAAAGTTGTAAGAAAAACAAGGATTTGTTATCAGCAGTTTAAACGGAAGAATGAAGGCTCAAAATCCCAGTCTAACAAACATAAAAATAAATTTGGATCTAGAATTAAGAAGCCAAAACCTTCTATTATGAAGAATTTTGGAAGAGACCATCAATGAAAAAGGTTCAAACAGAATAACCAACCACAAATTGCACAGTCTCAAACTAGTTACAAACAAATTTATCTGAACACAAAAGGGATGAATATTGGCATAGAAAGAGAACCTCTAAAATGTTGGGGTTGTGGAGAAACCCCTCAAAATAAAGAATATTACATTGAGACTAGGAACATGTGTTAAGTTAGCACAAAGGTTATGTGGACCATTCAAGATACTAGCTAGTGTTGGGACGATGGCCTACCTGCTAGCACTGCCATGTCATATTGTAATGGCCCCAGGTTAAAATTTCATGTAAAAACTTTAATAAATGAAAAATAAGACCAAGGACATGGGACACATATTCCAAGTTGAATGTTGGAAAAAACATCCTAGCGGGTGTTCATTTTGGTTTATTTATAGCTAAGGAAATTGGCAAAGGCAAAGAAGCATTAATTGGAATTTATTTATGAAAATAGGAGAAAAGGGATATGAAAGGTCATAGGTTTGCAGGAGAGGAAAATTGAAGGGAAAATACAAGAAAATGAAGAAAGTAGAGGCCCTAATAATAAAAAGGATTATGATGATCAATTAACAGCTTTTTGTCAATTTTAGCTTGAACCAAGTGAGAAAGAGGAAGAAGAGTACCAAGAGGATAAAGCAAGCAAGCAAGCAAAGGAAGGAAAATGAAGGACAAGGAAAGAAAAGGACAAGAAAGGAAGGTTGGATCAAGTAGCTTCAATATGAAGACTTGGAAGTAACAGGTTGCATGTGTGATTTCCTAGTTGGTTTGTGAATGCATGGTACATGCATTTGTGTATTTAATTCTCTTGTTGTCATTGGCATGGGTTTTGTCGAGTGTGATAGTGGTTTCAGCCTTGCCTTGCCATTTTTGGATTGCTAGAAGATTTTGGAACTAGGTGAGGTGGTCTCAGGAAAATTCCCAAGGGTTAGGGGTGGAGGTGGTTTAATCTCCAGGAAGCCCTTGACAAGTGGGTGGAGACAAGAAAATTCCTTAAGGTATTGGTGAAGAAATTGTGAGGCATCCAATCTTGTTTTTGGCTTAGTGATCTCTTAATAGATTTTGGCAGGATTACGGTAGCCTGATCGTGTAGGTGTTTTAATCTCAGGGAAGCCCTAGTTGTTTATGTTTCAGTTTTCTTATGTGATCTCTTGACCGGTTTTGGAGAGATCATGAGAGTGTGAGAGTGGAGGTGATTTAATCTCAGGGAAGCCCTGGTTGTTTATGTCTTGAGTCTTGTTGGACAATTGGTATTTTGTGCATTGCCAGTGTCCTATAGAAGGCATCTACAAGTGTGTTGGCATTGATTTCAACAGTCATGTTGAGGAGTTGTTTGGGCATTTGGCAGGAGTGTTGACATTCATGCCGACCAGACAAGCTTGGTTGCTCATTGCAGTAGATGCTATTAGTGATGGCTCAAGAGGAATCTCTTGGTAGTTGCAGGCTTCATGTAGAGAATCATCACAGTAGCAGGCTTATTGGAGAAGCTATCAAATGATGATTACAGTAATGGCCCAGGAGGAAGTCCATAGTTGTTGCAAACCTTAGGTAAAGGATTACCAATGTGGGTGTGATTCCTAGTTATTCAAAGTGACAAGGACCAGATGATTAGCAGTGATTTTGGAGCCATCTTTTGAGGTAGAAGATGGGATCAAAGGATAATCATACCCTTTCCATTGGAAATTTCTCTGGAAAAGATTTCCAATGATATGAGGAAGTCCCTTAATGGACCTCTAGATCAAATGCTAGAGCCAGTTGAATTTTTGCCTCTCCAAACCAAAAAACAAAGGAAAACTTGTGAATTTCTAAGTTTGAGGTGGTGTCCTTCTAGAACGCGTCCAATTGGCAATAGGAAATCACAGGTCTTGGCATATCGCATATCAGTGATCAGAGATTCCAAGGTGCAGTGCAACAATGAAATCATTTCACCGATTAGAGATTAGTGATCCCGCATATCGGAAGTCCTAGCACATCGGCAATCCCAATATCAACGATCCCGCATATCGGAGGGCAGGTCCATATCGGCGATTGTTGTTTGGAATTTTCAAAAGTGACAAGCATTGGGATGTTATGATATACGAATGCCAATTGAGTTAAGTAACTAGGATTGAGGTTTCTTTGTTAAAATCGCCGGGGAGGCAAAAAAGGGATTTACAAAGGAATTTGTAGAAAACCCAGGGAAGGTGAAGCCTTTTTCTCTCTCCTCCAGGAAGGACATGTGGAGGCATGTAGTTGGTTCTAATAAAGATAGATGGCAGTCACAGATGAGATATGATGTCGACACATGGCAGGATCTGATTGTTTTCGATAATGCCAAGTGGTGGCTGATGTCAGCATGAGGTGGCGGTACAAAGGGACACGTGGCAGGAAGTTTTGGTGTTTTGAGGTGGCCTAATGGGCCATATCTACATGACGTGTCACCACTTAGAAGACACCACGTGCCAGTGGTGACATCACATTGGTGATCGACGATCAAAGGTTTACAATGGTTGGCACATTGGCCACCTTGGGGAATCGTCGATTAGAGGGCTATGATATGAGGGCTAGCAGGTGTTACAGATCCATTTGGGCACATCAAACCCAAATTATAGATCGATAATATTAGGGCCTATCAACCCCTAGTGTAGTTGTTACATGCCCTAAAGAAGTTAGTCATCAGAATGCCTCACCTCCCAGAAGTTCCATCACTGAAAACATCCAAAAACTACCTCTAAGAAGATCAACACAGGTAGGCCTTCATTAGGGTGTGCTGCAATGCACACCATACACTAACAGGATGCTATGCAACACACTTGGTCCCTCTTTGGCTTGCGTTGAGCGACTTTGAGCAAATTTCCGTGAGGGTTTGAAGATTCCTTGTCCATTAGAAGCCACTAGAAGTTTCTCAATGCCACCTACTCCTTTGAGTTTGCATTTGGATGAGAAAGGGAATTAGGAAACATCAATCCCCTATCCCTTCTTCCATGGAACTGATTTCTAAATTTAGAAAGGCATTCATCACCACCATTGATGGCATAACCTCCTTCACTCACCTATAAATAGATCACTCATCTAAGAGGTCAGGGGCTAAAAGATATTGAGTGGTAAGGAGATGTTGGTGATATGTGATTAGAATTGAGTGCAAGTATTGTAATAGTGTTGAAGTGTCTTGCTTGTCATGAGGTGAAGAGGGATTGAATTGGAAGAGTGTCACTGGATTGAGCACATATGGGTTGTAATCCTTCCTCTTATCAATAAAGTTTTCAAAACTTTTTTCTTATGCTTGTGTTATATGTTAATGCTTTCATATGTATATCATGTTCTCAATTCCATGTTATTTATAAGCAATAGATCATTATCATTTTCCTTGATGGGTTTTTGTTTCTGTGCTTGTGTAGGTACTTTCCGAGCCGCTTAAGTATGGAAAAGAGAAGCAAAATCGATTAAGGGAGACAAGGAGCTAGCAAAAACTACAAGTAGGTTTCTCTTCTCTATTTTTTTATCTGTTGATTATAGAACAGGTAGAGATTACTTTGTCTATTGTTTCTAGACTTGCTACTAGATCTAGAGGGTTAGGCGTTTGTCCAAGAACACTAAATATTCCCGAAACAATTTGGCGACTCCGCTGGGGAGCGATCATCCATCTTAGTAGCTTATCCACCTCCTTAGACACCTTGACATACTTGTTGTAATTCAACCTTTTGCATTGAATTTTGGTTAAAATTTGAGGTTAGATGACTCTTGAGTGGCCTCAAAGGAATTAGCGCAGGCTAGCCTTAGAGGCAATGCACTACAGCGCAGTTAGGCCTTCTTTGACATGTGTTGATTAACCTTGGAATATTTTAATCAGCACAGTTTGGCCCTCTTTGGCCTGTGCTGATCAGTGCAGATAGGCCCTCTTTGACTTGCACTGATCAATCTTGAAATCATTGAAATTAGCACAGGCTTTAGTGAGAGGCAGTGCTTTGCAATGTAGTTAGCCCCTCTTTGACCTGTGTTGATCAACCTTAGGTTAAATTCCCACCTTTGGATTGAGTGTTTTCCAAAATTCTTCTGATTGATTGCTTGCTGAATATCAATGATGTCTTATATCTGAAAAAAATCTTTTCATCTCCTTAGCTAGCCCTACTTTGATTAGATTGATTAATGTTTCTTTAATGTTTTCTTTGTCATTATCAGTCTCTAGTCAAAGTTAGTTTTTGGTCAATTAATATTTGTTCGAAAGAAAGTGTCGTAAAGTCCTCTTTTCCTTCGAAAATTGAATTGTCGTAAATTCTTCATTCATAAAAGATTGATTGACTCATGTGTGCATATGATTAATCTTTGTTCAAAAGAAAGTGTCATAAAGTCGTCTTTTCCTTCGAAAATTGAATTGTCGTAAAGTCTTCATTCATAAAAGATCGATTGATTTTTATGTGCATATGGTTTTTCTTTTCGTTGAAAGTGTTGTAATTCCTCATTTCTTTGAAATCAAAAGTGTCGTAAATTCTTCCTTTCCTTGAAAAGAAATTGTCGCAGTCTTTTTTATGAAAAGAGATTTTTTATCGATTGTGCATATTTCCTTTTTGTTCATCATAACATTAATGGATTTGAAAAGAAAAAATTGCATCATTCATATTGTAGTTTGTGAATGCTTGAAAGGAATAGTTAGGGAAATTGCATTAGTTGTGCTCTTTGCTCTTTGTCAAAGACCTGATTGCTCTATCCCTACTAGCTAAGGATTTTCATTGTTAAATTGAATGGAAAGAATGATTATCATAATAGTTGCATTTTAGGAATTGAAAACATACAGCATGTGGTGAACCTTGAAAGGAAAATTCTAAAGAAGATCAACTTAAAATTTATCTGAATTTACCTAATGGAGCATTGTCACCTAACGAAAAACATTTAGAGGTCTTGGCTAGAGACGTGTTCCAACGTCATAAAACAAAGTAGTTGTCGCTAACTTGTTTGCAACACATCCCGAGTGTGATACCTCATTCCATGTACATGAGTATATTGTAGCTCGTCCACATACCTTCAGGTATACAGGGTGGTGTTACAGGACGTAAAGTACATGGTAATGCTCTCACTGTGTGGTTTTGCATTAGACAGCGCTTATGCGGACTGGGCCTCCACGTACCTTCGGGTATATATGGGAGGACAACTCTAGGTTGTTATCCATCCTTAGGTAACCAATTTATCCACCTTGTACACTATGATACACCGAACACAGCATTCGGGGAGATTGCCTGCCCGTACTTCTTGGTCCACCAAGAGGTATTCTGCAGTTCACAATTTCTTGGTAAAATTTTTTCATAGATTATCCCTCTTTTGTTTTGTTATGTTACTTTGACTAAAATAAAATTAATTGACCATAGATAACATCCTTCACGCTCACTCCTTAGTTGATCTTCGGTTGCAAAATATGGCAAAAAATCTGGAGTCCACCGATCAAGGAATTCCTTTTGATGGGAATCCTAGTCCTTTTCCTCCTTTCGGAAATATTGGTGCTCCATATATGGCTACATTGTCCCTTCCAGGATTTACAGTTGGCTTGCCAGTATGGTTGTTTTCAACCTCCTTGGTTCAAAATGTCGTGATTTCTCTGCAATCAAGTACACCTCCAACTGGACAAAATCAACCTCCAGTTGATCCTAAAGTTGACCCTTTGCCTTCTTCCTCGGTTGTTTCTTCCTCCCCTTCTTCCTCTTCGCCTGGTGAAAGTATTGTTACTAGTAACCAGGTGGCTAAGAAGAAGAAGAAGAAGCAAATTCAGCAAAAGGACAACCAAGCAACCATTGCTTTCAATGCAACATCTAATGAGAAACCATCCATCAAGCCTCACAAAGTTCGATATCCATGCAAACTTTGTACGGGAGACCATCTTCTTCGAAATTGTCTTGATATTCCTCATATCTTAGAAGAATGGTCTTCCCGTTCACATCATCCTATGTCATCAACTTCTGGAGATCATGTTGGTGACACACCATCAACTAGTGGTAGTAAAGTTCATGGAAAGAAGGGCAAAGTTAAGTTTCCATGTAGGTTATGTGAAGGGAATCACCCCATTCACCTTTGTCCCTATCTAGATGAAGCAAAAAAAGTGTTGGATAACTGTCCTACTTCACCGCAACGACTTCCATCTAGTTACAGGAAACTTTCCCTAAATCCTTCACTAGTTGATGAATTGATTAACCAAAATCAACTGTCGGTCAAACCCACTCTCTCTGAAAGTGAATCCAATGAGTCTATACCCGACCCAAATCAACAGGTCGAGGTAACAATTGACCCGATTTCACCTTCAGTAAATCGTACCTTTCTCGAAGAGAGTGAATATGATACCACTCAGGTTCTTTTTGTTTCTTCAGATTCAAATGAGCTTGGGGGCAATCCTCCTGTTCCATCAAGATAGGAGGAAAATCCTCCCGCTCTCATAACTCAAGGGGTTAATTCTCTCGTTTCTATGGTACCCCCTCCAAGTAGTTTGGTCACTTCCTTTGATTGGAATCAACTGGCAAGATTCTGTCTTCCTTCTTATGTGCCTTTCCAGATCATAGTACAAGTTTGTAATATGATTGTATCTGGCACTATTATAGATGAAGGTGCATCAGTGAGTATCCTTTCCTCAACTGCTTGGCAAGCACTCAGTTCACCGTCGCTTGTGCCAGTTACCTAGAATCTGTTGGCTTTTAACAGAGGAACCAGTCAACCATTAGGGATCCTCCCTCGGTTACCTATTACTTTGGAAGGAAAAATCGTTTATCTAAACGTGATGGTAGTCCCAAGACCTTTAGATTACAATTTAATTCTTGGGCACGACTATGTTCATGACATGGGAGCTATTGTTTCCATACCCTTTCGAGTGATGTGTTTCCCGCATGAAGGTAGAATTGTCACCGTTGACCAGCTTTCATTACCCGGTCCAAATATGGCTTCCAGTCAACCATCTTCCCTAAATGGTCCTTTTGTACCAATGGTATCACCCCCGCCATGGGTTAATTATGTGGCAACATGTTCCATACCTACATCAACTGACAATCAATTCAACGATGTTGTACATCATGTACTGGGGGCATTGGAACCAGATCTCTCCTTCATGACATCTTATGAGTTGTGATCCAGGCTTGAGGAGAGTTCCTTGTCTTGTGTCAACCTCATTAAAAAATTAAACCAAAGGTATGATGAGGATAGTTCCTTGTCTTGTGTCAACCTCGTCAAAAAATGAAGCAAAGGGTATAAGGATAGTTCTTTCACTGTGTCAACCTCATTAAAAAATGAAATAGGTCAATGAGGATAGTTCCTTGTCTTGTGTCAACCTCGTTAAAAAATGAAACCAAGGATATGAGCATAGTTCCTTGTCTTGTGTCAAGCTCATTAAAAAAATGAAACAAGGAATCTTAGCAAAGTTCCTTGTCTTGTGTCAAGCTCATTAAAAAATTAAACAAGGTCCCAAGTTCCAAGTTGAGTCTTTGATTAAATCTCGTAAAATCCCAGTCGAGTCCGTTCACTTGATCTCATAAATGAACCTTCATTCCATCCACCTAATAGCCACGAGTAGTCTACTTAGGTGAATGTAATGAATCTTGGGGGGAATGCACGTAATGGTAAAGTTAAGTTTCCCTATAGGTTATGTGAAGGGAATCACCCCATTCACCTTTGTCCCTATCTGGATGAAGCCAAAAAAGTGATGGATAACTGTCCTGCTTCACCGCAGTGACTTCCATCTGGTTATAGGAGACTCTCCCTTTCATCATGCTAGGGGCATGTAAACCAATCTCAAGCATAGTTTTTCATTTTAAGCTTGTGTAAAAATGAAACTGAATCCAAGCATAGTTTTTCGTTTCAAGCTTGTGTAAACATGAAACTCAATCCAAGCATAGTTCCCTATGGTTCAAGATTATGTAAAAATGAACCCATTTCCATTTTTAACCCTTGTGATTGCCATTCTATTGGCCTTTTCTATCAGATGAGCCTTGTCTATTTCATTCCATCACCACCATCTCTTTGGCCGATCATACGCTTTCACTTGGTTGTTTTACCTTTTTTGAGGAACAGTTGCAATGAGTGGTCTTATTAGCCAGCCTCTTCACATAAATCAACATGTTTTGAGAAGTTCCAACATCACTGGAACAAGTTGCTATCCTAGACACCACTCATTCCTCAAAATGAAGTCCTCTTTAAACTCTTTTCAGACTCTAAATATGAAAATATTTTCAAGCGCTTGTCTATTCCAGCTCGATAAAGGATTTAAAACGACATCTCTCTTGTATTATTTTATGCTTTTTCGGACTTGAGAGATTATTTTACGAAAAGTAACTTATGGAGTTTCCTTTTTGTCCCTTTTCAAACTCTCTAAACATGAAAAGGACTGAGTTGTCTTTGTCGTTAAACTTTTTAAAAACATCAAATAGCGACAAACTTGTCCATCTAGACAAGACCAAGTTTCACCTTTGCCAGACTCGTTAAAGCATCAAATAGTGATGGATTTTCCTGAAGGGTGAATTATACAACAAGCATATGTTATCCTCCTCAAGCTGGATAAAAATAAAGAGGTATTGGTTAGCAATGACTGAGGAAAATGGAAAAAGTCGAGAAAACTTTATGGTAGCAAGTCACTCTTGAACATGACACTTTCACCTCATCACCGTGACTATGTGGGTTGGGTCATTCAGCTTGATGGTTATCACACCATTGGTCTATCATACCATCCATTACTTTGTTTAGGTCAATGCTACCAATTCATCTTAGTGTCGCTGATATGTTCAAGAGAAGTCATTTAGTTCAAACTTCATCCTTTGCAATACTGTAAACCTTCATTTTCATGGCCACCATTCCTGAACCTTGTGTCATCAGTCGATTCTCATCTCCAAAATCATTTACCTTGTTTTGTGTCATAGATGTGGGATACATCAAGGCCCTCCTACGACGAGTTGCTTCTTGTCGACATCAGCACATCATCCAAGAAGTTAACTTAGAAACACCCCTTCAGTACCTTGAAGCTTGCATACATCAATGGCAGGTTTCTCACTTCCGGCGATAGGTTGACATCAATGGCCTTCAACCGAAAGACTTTGTATGGTTTTTGACATAAAATCATTTATTCACACCATGCGAAATGTACTGTAGTACCTTGAGGGTCATTATCATTATCGATGATTCCTCTTGTGTCTGTTAACGGCTTACATCATTGGCTAGTAATCAGACGATGTCTTTCCATGTTCATCTTCAGAACATCTATTCACATCTTTAGACTTGTACTTGAGCAAAAGAGTGAATGAGATTGAAGACCCCGGATCGAGTTTCATCCATCTGGGCTGCGATATTTTCAAGAGTACTAAATCAAATGTACAGTGGCCTTACATTCATGGTCAACCATTCATGGTCTATATCTATAGACGACTATATTTGTACAGGTAATGAAAGTTTATAAGTTGAGCATGGGTATGCCTTCCCTCAGCTAGATCATGAGAAAAATCAAATTATCATGATATATGTAATGTAATTGATGTAGGTCACCTTTCGTTTCGAAACCTCCTCTCCTTGTGATAAAGCATTTCACCCGACATATATATATTTACGACTTCATGCTTTAGGGGGCAACTATTACAGATCCATTTGGACACATCAACCCCAAATTACAAATTGATACTATTAGGGCCTATCAACCCCTAGTGCAGTTGTTACATGCCCTAAAGAAGTTAGCCATCAAAATGCCTCACCTCCCAGAAGTTCCATCACTAAAAACATCCAAAAACTACCTATAAAAAGATCAACGCAGGTAGGCCTTCATTAGGGTGCACTGCAATGCAAACCATACACTGACAGGGTGCTATGCAGCACACTTGGTCCCTCTTTGGCCTACGATGAGCGAATTTAAGCAAATTTCTATGAGGGTTTGAAGATTCCTTATCCATTGGAAGGCTCTAGAAGTTTCTCAATTCCACCTGCTCCTTTGAGTTCACATTTGGATGAGAAAGGGAATTAGGAAACACCAATCCCCTATCCCTTATTCCATGGAACTGATTTCTAAATTTAGAAAGGCATTCACCACCACCATTGATGGCATAACCTCCTTCACTCACCTATAAATAGATCACTCATCTAAGAGGTCAAGGGCTGAAAAATATTGAGTGGTAAGGAGATGCTGGTGATATGAGCTTAGAATTGAGTGCAAGTATTGTAATAGTGTTGAAGTGTCTTACTTGTCATGAGGTGAGGAGGGATTGAATTGGAAGAGTGTCACTGGATCAAGCACATATGGGTTGTAATCCTTCCTCTTATCAATAAATTTTTAAAAACTTTTTCCTTATGCTTGTGTTATATGTTAATGCTTTCGTATGTATATCATGTTCTTGATTCCATGTTATTGATAAGAATTAGATCATTGTCATTTGCCTTGATGGGTTTTTGTTTTTGTGTTTGTGCAGGTACTTTCTGAGCGGCTTAAGTACGGAAAGGAACAACAAGATCGGTCAAGGGAGACAAGGAGCTAGTGAAAACTACAAGTAGATTTCTCTTCTCTCTTGTTTTATCTGTTGATTATAGAAAAGGTAGAGATTACTTTGTCTGTTGTTTCTAGACCTGCTACTAGATCTAGAGGGTTAGGCGGCTGTCCAAGAACACTAAATATTCCCTAAATAGTAGGTGGTCGCGAAGTCTCAAGGAACCGAAGGCTAAGGCTGAATAAAGGGGCCTATCGACAATTAGTGATCAGATATTTGTGGTTGCTGGCATATGGGCAACAAGTAGAAATCCCCAATAAAAGGGCTCCGATGTGGTTAACGCTTGGTCGAAGAACTTATAGAACCAATGGCTCTAAGCTCTTAACAAAGGAAAAAGGCCCCTGGCACAACGCTGAAAAAACTTAGCACCTCAGGTCATGGCACCTGATCACCGCCCTCGATCCTATGAAGAGAAGAGTGAAACGGAGCTAGAACAAAAAGGGCCAAGGACAATCGGAATTCATTTTTTTCATATGCTTGTTTGTGAATAAAGTTCTACTAGAGGAAAACCTCTGATAAAGTGCAATATGAAGGAGGAAAGGCTCTCGGCAAATTTTTAAAGGGCTTAGCACCCCAGGGCTATGTGGCAGGTCATGGAACTCAATTGTATGGTGGAGATTCAATAAGGGTTAGGCAAAATGGTTTTGAAATATCGAAGTTCGAAAATCGATGATTTGTAACATTGCACCACTGTAAAAGCTGCTATATAGCATTGTGATGTAAAAACTTTGATAGCATAGTACAGAACTTTGAAGACTGGATGGGTCAGTAGTTGAAGAGTAAATGTAGAGGTAGTGTAGTTAGTCATCGGAGATATCCATGCACGCATTATAGAAATAAATGCAAAATAGAAAATCCTTGTCGAAGTACTGTAAGCCATGAAGAGGCATGGAGAGTCTCAGTGGAGTATGCAGGTGGAATAAGATTAAATTCTCAGCATCGAGAGCCTCAGTGATGTGAGAATGGTAGACAGGGAGGATTTTGCCTCATTTGAGTATGCAATGGACTGAGAATTAATTCTTAGTATGGAAGAAGTTGTCATTGTTCCCATTCTCATAGTGAATGCAATGACAGAGACCAATATCGATGCAACAAGAGCATGGAGAGGCCATGCCAAGATAAAGCGTGTGGTATTGAAAGAGGACATTGTGGTAGCATTGATTGTGGGGACAATAGAGGAAAAAAACCCAGGAGCTCAAATGAGCAAAGTGGGGGAATGCAGCATAGTTGTGAAAGAGCATGTTTTGCATAGTGAGGTTGTGAGTTTTTAAGCATAAAAGAAGTGACCATGAAAGCATAACTCTGTGATACAAGGTTCTGAGTTTCATGTGTGTTGTGTGAAAGTTCGAAGGTGTTTGAGAGCTGATGTGAGCAGAAAGAAGGCAACTAAGCATGTGCTATGAGAAGTAAAGTCGATAGCAAACATTGTGTTATCGAGAGGCAGAGAGCTAAGTGCATGAAGTTGAAGGGGAAGAGATCAGAGGGTTGTTGAAGAATGTTGCAGAGAGCTGCAAAGTGTAGCAGAGTGAGTTGAGATCAAAAGTTGTTATCAAGTAGAGTTGATGCCATATTATAGAGAACTACCAGTTCTTATTTGAGTGTGGGTTGGTTCCCATAATCAGGAAGTTGGTGCCTGCAATTAGGAAGTTGGTGCTTCCATCTCTAGTGGAGCTTGAGAAGGCTTGAGGGTTGCTGCCTCCTGCAAGTTGGTGCTTGCAACAAATCCATGAGGTCGGTGCCTCACATGGTGCTTCTAGTAAGCTGGACAGGTGTCTACGAATAGAGGGAGTTGGTGCTTCCTTCTAGTTGGTGCTAGCAAAGAATCAAAGGGAGTTAGTGCTTCCTGTGAGTGGGTTATCACAAAATAGATTGATGTAATAGAGTAGGTTCTCCTATTTACATCAATAATAACAACAAGCTTTGTGGTTTTTTCTTGAAAGGGTTTCCACGTGAAAAAACCTTGTGTCTAATGTGTATGATGCTTATGGTTTGTATGTGTGTGCGTTGATTTAATGTTGCTGCTACATTACATATTGATGGTTTTCATATGGATGGGTGCCAAGTTAAATAAGAAAAGAAAATTGGCATAAAGAAGAAAAAATTAGCCATAATATTGATTCACCCCCCCCTCTTAGTATTAACATTGTCTCCAACAAGTCCCACATTCATGCTTGGAATATGGTACAATGGTGATTGACTGAAAGAAAGACTTGGTTCGACTCAATCTATGGTCGGTTGGTACGTGGAAGTCCTTGAATAGGTTAGATTTTGCATATGTTAATAAGAGATATTTTCCTATTGTATTATATGATTAATTGTACTTGTTGTTATGTGGCTTTGATGGTTGTTCTATCATAATCATTATTCTAGTTATATGTTGGTTATAAGCATTGTTCCATAACAGGTTCTAGCTATGGCTCTTGATATGTTTTGATTAGTTGATGAATGGTTAATTAATGCATGAGATAACAAATGTTATTGAAACTATTATGAGAGGGAATTAGACCTTGGTGATTCTTAGATAATTTTTAACCATATGTTTAGATATGCATTCATGACTTGAAGACTACATGTTCACCATATGTTTTACAAAATGACTATTATGGTTAGACCTGGTTAGGTCAAGTCCTTAATCAATTTTTGTATGAATGGATTTTTCCTAATGTTATTTATCATTCTATAAAGTATCATTGAGTTATGGCCAATGGTCTAGAGGCTATCCTGAAATGATGGCTCAGAATCTAGGACCGCACCCTTTGAACTGGAAGTTTTGGGCTATAACCAGAAATTTATAGGCTTATGCATATGATTGGAGGCATATAACCATATGGAGGCATTTTCATGCATGCAGTTATGGGCCCAAGTCACTAAAAAGGAAATCTAACTTAGGGTTTCGGAAATTGGAGTGGTTGTTTAGCTCTTGGGTGTCTTGTAGCTCCTAAGGAAGGTTAATAAAGTTCTAGTTTGTTGACTCCACTTCCTTAACTATACTTAGGAGGTTGGGTCATGTCATAGTAGCCCTCAGCTCATGTTTACACCTGTAGGCCAGCTAAAGTGGTTAAATGTGGGAGGGGTGGTTACAGATTGGAATCAGAATAGGTTTCCTTCTGTTTGGGTGTTATATGATACCAGATTGGTACTAAATTTCTCAGGTTCAAATACATGGACTAGATGGGAAAAATGTGTTTTTTCATGCATGCATGTTAATTTCTATGTGGTTGTTATGCATGAATTGCCATGGTTATGGTTGACGTGCATGGGTTCATTGTATACAATTGGTGTTATCATGCATGATGTCAATATATTAATATTATTATGTATACCCATGTATCATGCTAATCTAGATTAATTTTGTAGACGAGATAGCCTCCACTAAAATTCACTAAGTTATGTCGATTATGTTTATATTTGGTTTATCTGACATGGTATGTTTGCAGGAAGAAGAGGATCAAAGATTACTAGAAAAATGGTGGACTAAAGTTCACAACACTCCCCTTATAGATAAGATGAGCAACCAAGAGATGAGTACTCCTTAGACATAATAGAAACTTTGAGAAGTTTAAAGGCAGAAATCAAAAGTTCCAAAGAAGATAATGAAAGAATCATCCAATCATAGGAAATTCTTGTCAAGGCACAGGAAAAACGAGCAAAGGTCAATGTAGTGATCCTTCAGATTTTGTCAGATTTGTAGACAGTGACAACCACAAATCAGTTATGGACATGAGGACAAGACTAGTGGGGCATATGGTGGTAGGTCTCATGGTGGGCACAGGTCATACAGGGTGAAATATTCATAGATGGTAGGTTCTTGGCTACACATAACAAGAGAGGCAGTGGTTACAAGTCTTATTCTAGTTATGGCTCAAACATGTATCATGGTCATCATCCTTGTCATCCTTATAGGAGGATTGAGAGGGGATATTTGTCAAATGAGTTCAATAAATCCAACCTGCCTAAATTTGATGGAGAGTATAAGAAATTGGAGGATTCATAGGCATGGTTACTTTGGATGAAGAAGTTCTTTGAGATGCATGACTATATCGAGTACAAGAAGGCAAGGATAGTTATTTTCAATCTCAAAGGGAAGGCAAACATCTGGTGGGAATATATGAAACGTGTAAGAGACATTAGGATAGAGGAGTTGAGTTGGTGTGAATTCAAAAGATTCTTTAGGAAGAAGTACTTGTCATAGATGTACTATGATGGAAAATCCAAGGAGTTCTATGAGCTAAAGATGGGATCTATGGCAAACGAGGAGTACACGACTATGTTCCTGAAGATGTTGAGGTATGTGTTGTATCTTAAGGATGAAAAGACAAAAGTTCAGAGATTTATCGGTGGACTACCATTAGCATTTAAGGATCAAATTGAGTATGATGAGCATCAGTTGCTGGAGGAAGTCATTAGAAAATTGAAGCATTGTTCTGAGAAATCGAAGCATAAGACTGAGTCTAAGCAAGGTTGGAAAGGGAATGATAAGACTAAAGGGAAGTGGCCACCAAAGCGGGGAATACCTCAGAATGCAAGTGAGAAGGAAAATGGTTCTCCTTACAAGAAGTATAATGTAGTTGAGAAGGGACATGGACCTCAGCCTAGAGAGCAATAGAAAAAAGGTAGTGGGTCATTGCAGTGTTGGATATGTTGCAACGATTATCGCAAGAAGGATTGTTTGTTGTATTATGGTGGTAGGCCTTAGATCTACAATGATCAGGAGGCGCAAAAATTTGGGGATGTTAGATAGAGAATTCCTCGGATCTATGCAACATTTGATAATAAGCAGGCAGATCACTAGGAATCCGTCATTGAGATTGAAGGTAAGTTATGTGATCGAGTTGTTTATATTTTGATTAACCCTGTATATAATTATATTTATGTTAACCATGATTTGGTGGATAAGTGTAGTTTGAGAAAAGAAGTGCATGCAGAGGCTTGGTTGGTGTAGTTGGATACAGGTGCTAAGAAAAGAGTTCAACATTGGGTAAGAGCTTCTTCATTTGAGCTTAACGGTATGCCTACATCAGTGCATCTAAATTTTCTTCCTTTGGAATCATACAATATGCTTTTGGGTATGGATTAGTTATACCTTCAGAGGACTAAGGTATATTTTTATTAGAAGGCTATTGAGTGTTTGGATGATGATGGAGAGAAGAGAATATTGCAGAGTAAGAAGAAGCCTACATCAGTGAGAATGGTTATAGCTATGCAGGCTAAGAGCAGTTGTATGAAAGGGTGTGTATTGTTCGTAGTGCATGTTTCTATTGATAAAGGTAAGGATGTTGAGGATGTGGAAGTATTGAATAAGTACTCAGTTTTGCAACAGTTTCAAGATGTATTTCTAGAAGAAATTGTAGAATTTCCTCCTCACAGGGAAGTGGACTTTTCTATTGAGTTGGTACCAGGAGCAACACCAACATCAAAGGCACCTTACAAGATGAGCACTATAGAATCAGTGTCATTGAAGTTGCAGTTGAAAGAGATGCTTGACAAGGGATACATTAGGCCAATTGTTTCGCCTTGGAGTGCACCAGTTTTGTTATTGAAGAAGAAGGATGGAACTCTCAAGTTGTGCATTGAATATAGGCAGGTGAACAAGGCAATCATCAAGAATGGGTATCCATTGCTGAGGATTGATGATTTTTTTATTAGTTGAAGGGATCAGTAATTTTATCGAAGATTTATTTGAGATTAGGATATCATCAGGTATGCATCAAAGAAGAGGACATCTACAAGATTTATTTTCGGATCAGGTATGGGAATTATGAGTTTGTTGTGGTTCCTTTTGGTTTGACTATTTCTCCAACTACTTTCCTATGTTTAATGAATAGTGTGTTGCATCCTTATCTAGACAAATTTGTGATTGTATTCATTCATGATATATTAATATATTCCAAGAATGAGGAATAGCATGCAGAACACCTAGAAGCAATGTTAAGACACTTGAGAAAGCATCATTTGTATGCCAAGACTAGTAAGAGAAATTTATTTCAGACATAGGTACATTACTTGGGACATGTTGTCTCCAAGGAAGGCATAGTAGTAGATCCAGAAATGATTAGATCTATCATGGAATGGGAAGCTCCTAAGAGTGTGGATGAGATCAGATCATTCATGGGGTTAGCGGGTTTCTATAGGAGTTTCATTGGGAACTTCTCACAAATTTCTTATCCTATTACATCATTGCAGAGGAAAGGAAATAAATTTGAATGGATAAAGGAATGTGCATCTAGTTTTGAGCTGTTGAAGAAGTTTCTTACAAACACTCTAGTTCTAAAAATTTCAGATCCAGATAGAGTTTGTGGTGTGTAAAGATGCTTGCAAGTGAGGATTTGGTGGGGTTCTGATGCAGGAAGGACAATTGGTATGTTACGAGTCTATGAAACTGAATGAGCATGAGTAGAACTATGTGACACATGATCTTAAGTTAGTAGCGATCATTGATGCATTGAAGATGTTGAGGCACTATCTTCTTGGCATGAGGTTTGTATTGATGAGTGATCACAGTGGGCTAAGATACTTGTTTGACCAACCTAATATGAATTCTAGGCAAGCTAGATGGTTTTCTATGCTAAATTATTTTGAATTCGAGATCAGGTACATCAAGGGTAAGGAGAACAGGGTTACAGATGCTCTTAGCAGAAGAGTGCAGGTGAATCACAAAGAATCTATGAGTTCATATGGGACGGATATACAGGATTAAATCTTACATGAAAGCTAACAGGATGAAAAGTACTCATAGCTTAAGCGCATGTTACAACAGTCGGGTACATGTGATCAAGATGTGGATTATCATCATATGATAGATTGTTTGGTGAGATTTAGGGATAGGATCTATGTGTCAGAAAAAAAATGAACTCAAGAAGCTTGTCTTGAGGGAATTTCATGTTAAGCCATATTCAGGTCATCCAATATATCAGAAGACTCTAACAGTTGTGAAGAAGTTCTACTATTGGTTTAATTGGAAGAAAGAGGTAGCTGATTTTGTCATAAGGTGTTTAGATTGCCAACAAATAAAAACATAGTGCAAGCATCTAGGTGGTTTACTATAGCCAATTCTGATTTAAAAATGGAAATGGTAGGTCATTTCCATGGATTTCATCACAAGATTGTCGAGGACATATAGACAGCATGATTCCATCATGGTTGTGGTTGACACGTTGACCAAGGTAGCTCACTCAATTCTAGTGAAGTCTACTAATTCATCTAATGATGTAGCACGGTTCTTCATTAGAGAGATAGTGAGATTGTGTGGTATTCCTAAGAAGATTGTATTCGACAGAGATGCCAAGTTCACTTCCAAGTTTTGGAAGGAGTCATTTGCAGGTTTGGGTACAAATTTGGACTTCAGTACAACTTATCATCCACATACATATGGAGAGACAGATAGGGTCAACAAGATTATGGAGGACATTTTGAGAATGCATGGCATGCACTAGTAGGGGAAGTGGAAGGAGTATCTTCCACTGGTTGAGTTTGTGTATAAAAATGGCCATTAGGAGTCACTGAGGATGAGTTTGTTTGAGGAACTTTACGGGTGGAGTTGTAAAACTCCCATCAGCTAGAGTGATCTAGTGAATAGGGTATCGATTAGACTAGACATGTTGGCAGGCATGGAACATGAAATACATGTTATCAAGAAGAATCTAAAGGTATCACAGGACATAAATAAGAGTTATACATATCAACACAGGGTGTTTAAGGAGTTCCAGGTTGGGGAGAATGTGTACCTGTGCATCAAGCCTAAGAAGAGCTCCATGAGGATTGGATCATGTGCTAAGTTTGCACCTTGGCATTGTGGGCCATTTGAGATCCTTGAGAGGATTGGACTAGTGCATTACATACTTGCAATGGTGCCAAAAGTGAAAGTCCGCGATTTTTTCCACGTTTCATTACTTAAAACATATGTGAAGGATGTTGATCATGTGATTGACTGGTCTGTATTGAAAGTGGAACCAAAAGGATAATTCTATCTGGAACCTTCGTGTATTTTGCAGCAGAAACATCTCATGATCTGAAACCAAGCAATCAAGAAATTTAAAATGCAGTGGAAGCACTTTGGGCCCGATGAAGCTACATGGGAGATGGTTGATCAGATGTAGGTTGTGTATCCCTCATTGTTTGTCGGTTGAGGCAAAGGAGATTTTATATATGTACATATCTACATATGGTTGTTATTGTAAATACAACAATTAGTTATGTTATAAATATCCAATAAGAGATATGCTTGTCATGTTTTCATGGTTTTCATGTTGGTGTTTCTTGTCAGCATGTTGTTCATTGTAAATATTACATCGAGCTAAGTTATAAATCTCCATGGATAGTATGTTTTGGTTTTCATTGTTCTTGTTGGTCATAGATGTCATAGAACACCGAGGATGGTGTTCCCCAAAGGGGGAGGGGTTTGTAACATCCTTGGGGTAAAATTTCATGTAATAAAGTTAATAAAGGAAAAATAAGACCCAGGTCATGGGACATGCATTTCAAGTTGAATGTTGGGAAAAACATCCTAATGGGTGTTCATTTCAGTTTAGTTATGGCTAGGGAAATTGGAAAAGGCATTGGTAAAGGAAAAGAGGTATTAATTGGCATTTATTTATGTAAATAAAGGAAAATAGGAGAAAATGGAGATGAAAGGTCACAAGTTTGCATTTGATGGAATTGAAGGAAAAATAAAGGAGAATGAAGAAAATAGAGGCCCCAATAATAAAAAGGCTTATGAGGATCAGTTTACAACTTTTTGTCAGTTTTAGCTTTGACCAAGTGAGAAGGAAGAATAAGAATAACAAGAGGAGAAAGAAAGAAAGCAAGCAAAGGAATGAAAAGGAAGGAAAATGAAATGAAAGAACAAGAAAGGAAGGTTGGATCGAGGAACATTAACAGGATGACTTGCAGGTAACAGGTTGCATTTGTGATTTCCTAACTAGTTTGTGAATGCATGGTACATGCATTTTTGTATTTGGTTCTCTTGTTATGATTGGCATGGGTTTTTCCAATGTGTGACAGTGGTTTCAGCCTTGCCTTTCCATTTTTAGATAGCCATGGTGTGATGGGGTTCTTTTATTTGGTTGAGCATTAGATTTCTGGAAGATTTTGGAACTAGGTGAGGTGGTCTCAAAAAAATCCCCAAGGGTTGGGGGTGGAGGTGGTTTAATATCTAGGAAGCCCTCAACAAATGGGTGGAGATAGGGAAATTCCTCAAGCTATTGGTGAAAACATTCAGAGGCATCCAAGCTTGTTTTGGGCTTAGTGATCTCTTGACCAGTTTTGGCAGGATCGTAGTAGCCTAAGGGTGGATGTGGTTTAATCTCCGCGAAGCCCTGGTTGTTGATGTTTAGGTTTGCTTATGTGATCTCTTGACCATTTTTTTCTAGATCACGAGAGCATGAGGGTGGAGGTTGTTTAATATCTAGGAATCCCTGGTTTTTTATGTCTTGAGTCCCACTTTCATGCTTAGAATATGTCACGGGGGTGATTGGTTGAAAGAAAGATTTGGTTCAGCTCAATCTATGGTTAGGTGGTACGTGGAAGTCCTGACTTGGTTGGATTTTTCATATGTTAACAAGAGCTATTTTCCTATTGTATTCTATGAGTAATTTTACCTCTTACATGGCTTTTATGTTTCTTCTAGCATGGTTCTTATTTTCGCTATATGTTGGTTATAAGAAAGGTCCCATAACACTTTCTAGATATGGGTATTGATATGTTTTGTTTAGTTGATGAATGGTTAATGAATGTATGAGCTAAAAAATGTTATTGCAAATATTATGAGAGGGAATTAGACCTTCTTGGTGATTCTCAGATAAGTTTCAAACACTTATGTTCAGATATGCATTCATGACCTATAGATTACATGTTCACCATATGTTTGACAAAATGACTATCATGGTTAGGCTTGGTTAGGCCAATTTCTTGATTAAGTTTTGTATGAATGGATTTATCCTAATTTTATTTATCATTCCTGAAATTCTCATTGATTTTTTGGCATTGGTATGGAGGCTAGCCTGAAATGGTGGCTTAGAATTCAAGACTGCACCCCCTGAACTGGAATTTTAGGGCTATAATCGCACCCTTACATGATTATACATTTGGTTGGATGCCTATAACCACATGGAGGCCTTGTTATGCATGTGTTTGTGGGCATAGGTCACTAAAAAATAAATCCAACTTAGGGTTTGGGCACTTGGAGTGGTTGTTTAGCTCCTGGGTAGCCCTTAAGGAAGGTCAATGAAATTCCAATTTGTCAATTTCACTTCCTTAACTATACTTAGGAGGTTGGGTCATGTCATAGTATCCTTCAACTCATGTTTACCCCAGCAGGCCATTTAAAGTGGGTAAATGTGGGAGGGGTGGTTACACATATAAAAGTGCATAATGTTTTTCATGTCTCTTTATTGAAAAAGTATGTTCATGAAAGTTCTCACATAACAGATTGGAATGTGGTACAGGTGGAACTGGAATAAGATTTCTAGGTTGAACCTATAAAACTATTATATTGTAGAGAAACCATGCTCTAGAATCGAGCCATCACCTAGGTTAAAGTGCAATGGAAGCACTTCGCCCCAGGGGAGGCTCCCTAGGAGATGGAGGATAAAATACTTGAGGAAAATCTAACTTTGTTCCAAGGGAAAGGGAAATGAAGGAAAACGTTGACGACGATGTTTATTTTGAGAGAGGGAACATGACACCATATGTTTTTCTTTTTAAGACAAATATTTTTAGACTTTTGAATTATTGTGAACTCAATGGCTATGGAAGCTAGTATTAGAATTATTTGATTATGTAATTAAGTTTTAATTTATTAAAGTAAAAAATGAGTTTCTTGGGAATATTCGAGAAAGACCACTTGAGTATCAAATATTTCTTTCCATTTATAGAAAAATGTTAGTGGTTAAGTCCACATGGTGGACCTTCCCAAAAGTTCTCATAAAAATCCCAAGGAGAAAGTTGCTAAATAAATTAGCATAATGGGAGAGAAAAATTATGCTAACCACTTATTTGGAGAGAAATGCTAAGTTGGGTGGAAAGTATAATAAATCACAGTGAAAGAGAAAGGAATGATTTAAAGAAAAACAAATACCTTTTCTTAATTTAAAATAAAAAGCTTAGGTAACAATGGTATGTAGACCCTTAAAGCGGGATGTTGCTAAGGAACAAATTGTTGGGAAGATCTATAAGAAAACCACTCATGAACACAAGAATGTTGTTGATTCTTGGAGGCAAGAAGGTTTGGGCTTGGGGGGAATTGTTAATGGAAATTCATTGGTTAGGCGGAATGTGATCTGTTCCTAAGTATTCACAAATTACTAGTTATGATTAGATGATTGTTATTTTATTTCTTACATGTTGAATTATATGCTATTTTAAGATTACTACTATGATGAGCATTATCTAGGACGTTAAAAGAAATAAGAGATTATGTGTATGAGTTGAATCGTGCATGCATAGATAGAATGGTTACCTGTGAATTAGACTATCTATATTCGTATTATAATTTTTTATTACATTTGTGCATGAAGAGTATGGAAATCATATCGTTTTGTTTCATAGTTTATTAGTACATGCCTGAGATTGTACTAGTTAACTATAGAGTTAATTTTTGTTATACGGGGGATGATATTAACTTAAAAAAATTCTTATTCTAATGGTTTGAGTACTTGATAATTGAAGTTAATACTTACAGAGTACCTCGAAAAACCTATATTTAGTTGATTTTATTTGATTAGTTGCATATGTGAAGTATATAAGAATATATTTAATAAGAATACATACTTTGGGATTATATCTAATCAACTATAAGAGGGAAATAATTAATGAAATTTATTGAATAGTTACAATGAAGAAGAGTAAGCATAAGGTGAGCCTACTTCAACATTATGGATTAAATTGAAATAACATAAGGAAGATCTTCTTCCTAAGATTGAATTTAAAAATATTTAATTGAGAAGTTGTCGAGAGTACTCTATAATGAAAAATATTCAATCAATTCAAGAAAGGAAATATGGGAAATATATATACATATTGTATTCTGGTAAATAAGAAAACCTTTTGTTTGTGACTCTAAATGGAGAAAGGATTAGACTGTTAATTTAAAATAATGAGTGGAGCTTATATATATATATATATATATATATATATATATATATATATATATATATATATATATATATATATATATATATATATATATATATATATAACTTTGTGGAGAGTTTTAAAATGAATATTATGTATTATGAAAGAAAAAAAAGAACCTGAGAGAAGAAATATGGATCCATTCCCTGGATTATAACTCAGTATTAGAGATGGATTTTAACAAGTTGCAATAAATTTATTTAGAAATTCGGAGTATAAATCTATGATCTATTGGTGAATCCAGTACTTAACTAGTGAAGGTTAGACTTCAAAATTATTCTGAGAGATGAATATAGTAATATTGGAAGTTAAACATGGTATAGATAGCCCACCATAACCATAGGTTGAGAAAATAAAAGTATCTAAAAAAACCTATGAACAAAGTGGAACCTAAATAAATTAGGTAGTGAGGAAATTCTTATCAGAAAATAGTAAACACTTCTAAGTAAGGAAAAATAGAATACTTTTAGTATTCTTGATATCTAAAAGATTTGATCATTTTGTTTGGGTCTGGCTAAGTGAGTTCATTGGCTATAATAAATATATATTTACTTATATATAGTAATGTGCTTGTATTAATTTACATAAATTTTGAAATAATGTTAGAATGGTTTTAGATATATTGACATTCTAAACATAATATTATATCTTGGAAAATATATGGACTATCATAGACAACTTATGGAATGTAAGTCCAATAATTTGAAGAGACACCATAAAAAATAGAATTCTGGTGAATAGCTATATAGAGGTACTGTAAGAGGCACTGTGGATTATTAATTCATCTCTATGTTAGGTTGTTAAGAAAAGAGAAAAATATATTACACCTTATGACTAAGAAATTCTTAGTCTATTTTATTAAGTCACAACATGTTAAGATAATTCAACTATATTAGAAACCAATTAACGAATTCAGTCACATCCACTGAGTAGTACTAGAGAAGGGGAACATTCATAATAATATTAACTACAGAGAATAATCGTACAATACACTATCAAGAAATAAATTGTATGTGTGTTACTGTAAGTACAATGCAACAGTACAAACATAATAATAAATTCGAAATGAATACTTAAACCATGTGTTGTATATATATATATACTCTCTCACTTTTACAAATATTTGAGAATGTCGAAAATTCCTTGAAACAACAGGATTTTAGCATGTAGTTTTGTATAGGTGCAAATCAATAAATGACCTGAATAACCTAGAAATTAATAGAATATAACAAGTCCCTAACAATCATGTAGCCATAAAAAGCTTCACATACATCCCAGACATATGTGTGAAGAACCGTCGACCTGGGAAAAGAGAAAAGAAGCCTTTTAATCTAGCGCATAGAGGAGAAATGTTGAAGACATATAAACTAGGCACAAGCATACTCTTGACGTTTCATACATGTTATAAGAAAAACCCTTAGATGAAATTAGAACAAACCAAAGTCCCAAAGTATAAACTTGACATCTAGTGAATGAAATTATATTTCAAAGCGCAAAGAGTGATTGTTTACATAGGATTACAGAGCACAATCTTCTCTAGTGATGTCACCTTGTAAAATCCATAGAAACCCAAATTATTAGAGGAAACAAAGAGACAATTAAATAAAATATAAATAAATGTAGGAGAATGATTTGTCACTTTACCCTAAACAAATATAGAGTAATGGTAGGAAAAATATCCTATTTACTAACTTTGTCATAAAGTGTGTGTGTCTATATATATATGGGGTATGTATGAGGAGGTATGTTATAGCCTTGGTGCTAAGGGTTAGCAAATTTGTGGATCACACAAAGTTGTGTGTTTATTGATGAAGTTTGCTTTGTAAAGTTGGGAAAATGCTAAGGGCATTGTTTAAATTTAAGCATCGATGCACAGTCTTTATATAATACAAAAATCCAGGATTCCTCCACAACTAGATCGAAGTTGATCCAAGGGAATAAAAGGGAAATTCTGATTTGGGCCACCATGCATGAAGAAAGCAGCATGTCTTAACATCAATATTATTTAGGTAATAATAATAACAATAATAATAATTTTATTGTTGTTGTTATTATTGGCAATATTTTTATGTTGTTAATATTAATATTATTACTTAAATGTTATTAATATTAATAATAACATTAATAATCTTAATAACATAAGACATTGTGTGGCTTAATGTTATCTCTTGCAAACGTTCACCCACTTGGTTTGAACAAATGAACTTTGCATAACTAGAGTTTTAACAAAACATCCAATCACCAAATAATCCTTGCCCATAAACCATAAAATAATAATATTATTACATTAAGATATGATAAATTATGGAATGTAATATTATTATAGCTAATTATTACATGTTAATATTATTAAAATTTCTTTATGTGATCTTTACTTAAAGATCTAGTAACATTCATAATATGGATCACAAAAGCCTGTATTAAAAAATTATTAAAATTATTAATAATATATTAATCTTATTAATTCAATAGTTATTAATAATATTGATGTTGTTATTACTAGTGCAACCACATTACCAATATTAATGTGGTTGATATAGCCGAAGGCTTCATAAATATAATAAAAAAAAATTATTGCAACATGAAGAACATCTTACTAATGCACACATTTACCTCATTAACCATGTATAAAAAAAATTATGAGTCAACTTTGACTTAAGAATAAAAAAATACTACTCTTTCCACATTATTATAATAATAATATATCATGTATGTTGATCCCTACAAAAGATTATCATAATGATAGTGCTCGACGAAGATCAATGAAAAGCCATATATATATATCTATATATATATATATATAATCTTTTAATAGTTTTACATTCGTCTCTCAACCGCACATTACTCTCTAAACTGCAAGCCTGTGACTACCTCAAGGATCTTAACTTTCAGAAGTTATATCGTAGTGATGTCGAACCAGATTTGGGAAATGCCTCTGAGTTTCATAAACTCATTCGCGTTGATGTTCTTGGTGAACTTTCGTCCGGACATATGTTTTGTAGTTAGCATGGTGAGCTCATATTTGGTTGAGCCTCACTGGATTGGTGACAAGAATCTTCTAAGATATCTTCGGGGCACAATCTCTCATGGATTGAGATACACTCCCGGAAATATGTAACAGCATGATTATTCGAATGCTGACTGGGCAGGTAGTGTGGAGGATCACTAGAGCACTTCTCAGTGCTGGTTCTCTTTGGATTCTGCTTCGATATCATGGATGAGCAGGAATCAGAAGTCGGTTGCTATAAGCACCGCCGAGACTGAACACATAGCTACAAGTATGATCTCGTGTGAAGCTGCATGGTTGCAGAAGCTCTTAAGTGAGCTATTTGTACACATGATGAATACCATTATGATTCTCTATGACGACCAGAGGGGGGATTCAATTATTGAGGAATCCTGTATTCGATGATTGCTCCAGCAGATATACATCAGGTATTGCCTTATCTAGGATATGGTAAGTCGATGAGTGAGGAGGCTCCATCACATTAAGACTGATGTACAGGTTGTAGACATTTTGTCAAAGCCTCGGGGAAAGGTCAAATCTGTGACTTTCCCGAATGACTTGGAGTCATTAAGAGACCTTCTTATAAGTTATAAGCGTCCTGCATGTTGCATGCATTGAGCTCTAGGGGGCTTCGGGTACTTACTGGAGCAACATATGACCACAGGGCAACTCACCCTCCCCTGGTGGTGCGTTATCAACAAGATGATTAGTTCTTCTGTGGGCCGGGATGATTAGTTCTCTCGTGGCAACTGTGGAATAGGATGATCAGTTCTCTTGTGGGCAGGGATGATTAGTTCTCCTGTGGGCCAGGATGATTAGTTCTCCCGTGGCAACTGTAGAACAAGATGATTAGTTCTCCTGTGGGCCAGGATGATTTGTTCTCCATGACAACTATGGAACAGGATGATTAGTTCTCCTATGGGCCAAGATGATTAGTTCTCCATGTTATCCACTGACAGGATGATTCGTTATCATGTGGACAGGATGATTAGTTCTCCTGTCAAGGAATCCTACCCATGTAGTCTGGGATTCATGGGAAGTACCTCTCATCTGATCAATGAGCAGAGAAATGAGGATAGGGACCATAGTAGTATTATCGATGGATGCATCGTTGTATCTACTGTACTCCCTATGCTAGGACGATCTCCATTGATCTGGGATCAATATGAGTGGTTGAGACACTCTCTTGTGACATTGATCTGGGATCAGTATGAGTGGTTTGAGACACTCTCTTGTGATATTGATCTGGGATCAATAAAACTGACTTTGGGTCAGTAAGAGTGATGTGACACACCCTCTTCAGATGAAACTGCCTTCGGGTCAGTAGAGAATGGTATGAGACATTCTCGATCAATTCTTCTTCTTCATGGTTCAATAGAGCATAGCAAAGCAGAGCTCAATAGATCAAGGCAGAGTAGAGCTCAGCATAGAAGAGCTCTGCAGATCAAAATAGAGCAGAGTAGTGCAGGGCACTTATGGCAGAGATAGTACAGTCGAACATATGGATCAACGAATGGAGTTCTCCCTAGTTGAGAGGGAGTGTTAAAATTGGCAACTAGGGCCAAACTCCATGTGGGTCATCTTATTTATGGCAACTGATATTTTTCTGTGATCCCTCTCATCGAGAGGTGTGGGATTGATCTAAATATCATCTGATTCCAATAAGTATTCATGGAGTTGTGAATTTATTTGCGTTATAAGACAATTCGTCAAGGTCAGCCAGCAATCAAATAAACCCACATGTGCTCAACATTTTAGTATAAATAGAGGTGGCCTTCAATTCATTTCAACACACTTATGATCTCTTCCTCTCTCTACTTGTCTTTGGGTTTTAGTAGGAGGAGAGATCCTAAGGAATAATGTTGCCCTGATCCAGAGGGAAGAAAGTCAGAACTGCTGGAAAAGCCGGAACTACTGAAAAAGCCAGAAAAGCCAGAAAAGCCGGAAAAGATGAAACTGCCGAAAAAAACAGAACTGTCGAAAAAGCCGGAAAAGCCGGAACTGTCAGAAAAGCTAGAACTGCCGGAAAAGCCGGAAATGCCAGAAAAGACGGAACTGTCGGAAAATCTGGAACTGCCGAAAAAGACGGAACTATCGGAAAGATGGAACTGCAGGAAAAGCCGGAACTATTTGAAAAGATGGAACTGCCGGAAAAGCCGAAACCGCCGAAAAAGTAGGAAAAGCCAGAAATGCCAGAAAATCTGGAACTGCCGGAAAAGCCGAAACTACCGAAAAATCCGGAACTGCCAGAAAAGCCAGAATTGCGGGAAAAGATAGAACTGCCAGAAAATCCAGAAAAGCCGGAACTACCTGAAAAGCCAGAAATGTCAGAAAAGCTGGAACTGCCATAAAATCTAGAAAAGCTGGAAAAGTCGAAACTGTCGGAACTACCGGGAACAGCTAGAACTGCCAGGAATTGCCGAAACAGCTGGAGCATCTGTCTCCGAAGGAGAGCAACATGCAAGGGACAACTAAATAACATTGGGATAGTTGTATGGTGCTTAGCAGCAAATACACCAAGCATGCAATGTTACATCTAGCATGCAAGGTACAACTAGCATTCAATAGCAAGCATGTTAAGGACAATATGCATGCTAGGGACAACAAGCAAGCAAGGAGCATCCAGAGCATAGGTCAGTATGGCAACATGGTGTAGAAGTGGCACATAATGCAGTACAATGATGGGTACAATCATGATTAATGAAGCGTGATGAGATGCAGCATAGTGATGATGGGTGCAGCATGGTGCAGAGTGGTGAGGTGCAGCATGATGACGAAATACAACACAACAATAGGTGAAGGAGTCACCTTGGAGAATCAGTTGAAGCAGCATGTCTTCAACTGATCTCATGTATCATTTTCTTAGAGATGAACTATGCTCTTATCTAGTTAAGTCAAAGTGTTGACTTCTATTGTAAACGTACTATCTCTCTCTCTCTCTGTGTTGAACTATTGAAGAACATATAAGAAGAATTGATCAAGGGTTTCCCCACATTGGGGTTTGTCCTTGGCTAGCGCCATATCTTGTGTCCTCTTGTCTTGGCTTGTCTTCTGCTATTTATGTTTATGTTCTATCTACAGTTTACTTTAATGTTGATGTGATTGCTAATCTAGAAAATATATGGGGCTAACTGTGAAAATTGAAAAAAATTGCTCTAAGCATAGAACATACCTAAAATTTAACATGGTATCAGAGCTAAGGTGAAGACAATGCCAAAGCAAGAGTGAAAGAGCAATCACCGAAGACAGTTGGGAAATGACAAAAGGATCAGTGGATTCCTCATCCCTCTTCAAATTCACCAAGGGTGAAGTCGAAGTAGAGAATATTATCAGAATGATGCGGCGGAATATGGCCTACCTAAAGATCACTTCATTAGAAGACTGGATCTCAGGGTGAAAGGAAAGGCAGATAACTAGTTCGGCCATTATGTGAAGGAGTGTCTGAATGGCAAGGACTCATCACTTGATGATGATAACAATCATCCTAGGGACATCTTCAATGATCAAAAGAATGACAGGTAATGCAGGTCATCAAGGAAATGGTCGACTCTTCATAAAAAGCAAGGAACCCCAGGTATGAAGAATGAAATGTTGTTTTTGATAAGATAAAGAAGCCTTATCTTGTATTGGCCCTCTCCTTCGGATTCTTTGGGAATATGGCTTATAGATTGTAGTGCTTGAAGGCACTTCATTGGATAGATGGATGCACTCTCTAATTTGGTAGAGATGGAAACAATCGTGGGATTATACTTGGAGCCGATGTCACCTATCCCGAAAAGGGTGTAGGGAATGTTAACTCTCAATTGAATAAGGATAACTTGATTCATTTACAAAATCTCTTTTATGTACCTGATCACAAGAAGAACCTGGTGTCCATCTCGGAAATGGAAGTCAAAGGTTTCAGGGTGGCATTCATCGATGGAAAGGTATGTGTTAAAAAATAGAATTTTCAAAGATGCTTTTTCTCATGGGTTCAAGGTTGACAATTTGTATCAAGTTGCATGATGGTCCATTGGGGATCATGTCAATTGACATATCACATCTATAACACCGGAGGTCTACCTATGGGGCCCTACCCGATGTGAGTTAGATGGTGATAGGGATGCTTGAATTCAAGAAGAGCATGAAGGTACATGTCTGAGATGTACCGAAGGAAAATCTTATAAGGGGACCATTCCCCTCATGTAGCAGGTCCACAGAACAACCCAAGGAGTTTGAGATTCATGATCGGGAATCTCATGTATACAGGTGGAAGAAAGCCCTCTATGGCTTGAAGCAAAACACCTTGGGCATAGTATGAGAGGATTGATAGTTGTCTGATGAAGCTGAGATTCGCTAGGAGTGAAACTGATCCAGACCATTACTCGAAGGTTGTGGATGATAGACCTCTCATATCAGCACCTTATGAGGACAACCTATTTCTGACAGGTGCAGACCCTTGTTAGAAAAATATTATATATGATAGAGAAATGCAAGACATATAATATGTGGAAAAACACAAACACATAAAACCAGAGAGACACATATATACGTGGTTCACCCAGTTTGGGCTACATCCACCTCGAACAGCTAGTCCTTCCTTTCTATTATCCAATAAAATGAAGAGACACAACCTAAAACAGATCTACTGTAATATCCTCTATTTTCTCTCACAGTCTCACCTCTCTGTTTCTCACTTGGAGAATACACATCTATTACACAACCTCAATACAATACCCTCATACAAAGAGAGGGGTTGCCTTCTAGGGCAAAAAACCCTAAACTAAACATAAGTTTTACCATCAGATCATCCACCTAATGAACAACCTAGATTGACTAGAAATTACTATACTTATACAAGGCAACTTTACATCTATTTTTAGCTTCGTGGGCGCTGCCCCCGAAACCCGCACCGGCGGACCGCTGGCCCCCGGACCCCCCAGCCGGGGGGGATCGGCCCCCCTGAACCCCCGCGGGGTGGACAAATTCCCCCCGCACCCCCTGCGTGGAGGGGTGTACAATCTTACTGGGGTATACATCCGGCTGAAACAAAGACCTCTAAATAATCATGCTCCACACCCAACAATCTCTCACTTGGAGAATGATTGTAGCAACTCCACCGCTGCTTTATTTGTTGGAAAATGACTCCTTTTTGGACTTGGTTGTTTCTCATCTTCATTGTCATCCTTGAAGACTAACTGAAACTAAGCATATTCTCAATTTCTCCCTGGTTACAACTTTTGTTAACATATCTGCAGGATTTTGGCTAGTGTGTATCTTTCCCAGCTTCAACTCTCCATCTTCCAACACTGATTGTATGAAATGGTAATTGAGCTATATGTGTTTAGTCCTGGAATGAAATGCTAAGTTCTTTGCAAGATGAATGGCACTTTGGCCAACACTGTATAACGTGCCCATATCATGCTTCTTACCCAATTCACCCATAAACCTTTGTAACCAAATCATTTCTTTACTAGCCTCTGTAGCAGCAACATACTCTACTTCTGTTGTTGAAAGTGCAACAACACTTTGGATTTTTGAAACCCAACTAACAGCTATTCCACCTACAGTAAATACATATCCTGTAGTGCTCCTCCTATTATCTTTTTCACCTACCATATCTGCATCAACATATCCCTGTAGAGAAATGTTTGAACCACCAAAGCATAATGCTTGATTTGTGGTACCTCTCAAATATTTGAGAATCCATTTCACTGCCATCCAATGTTCTTTTCCTGGATTGTTCATGTACCTGCTTACAACTTCCAGTGCATGTGCAATATCAGGCCTTGTGCAGACCATTGCATACATTAAGCTTCCAACTACTGATGCATATGGAACTTTAGACATGTAATCCATGTCTTCATGGGTCTTTGGGCACATCTCCTTACTAAGTTTGAAATGGCTAGCAAAAGGTGTACTAACTGGTTTTGCATTGTGCATATTAAATATTTTCAACACCTTTTGTATGTACTCATTCTGAGACAATGTTAATTTGTGATTTTTCCTGTCTCTAGTTATTCTCATACCAAGGATTTGTTTTGCAGCTCCCAAATCCTTCATTGCAAATGAATTTTCCGATGTTCTTTTGAGCACATTTATTTCCTGCATGTTAGACCCTGCAACAAGCATGTCATCTACATACAATAACAATATAATATAGCTGCCATCATTTTGCTTTTTCAGATAAACATAATGATCAGAGTGACATCTAGTATAACCTTGTTCAGACATAAACTTGTCAAATTTTAGATACCACTGCCTTGGAGCCTGTTTTAAGCCATACAAGCTCTTCTTCAACCTACACACTAGTTTCTCCTTCCCTTTTACCAAATTTCCTTGTGGCTGCTGCATATATATCTCTTCCTCCAAATCCCCATGGAGAAAGGTTGTCTTTACATCTAACTGCTCAAGATGCAAATCTTCAACTGCTACTAGACTTAAAATAGTTATGATTGAAGTCATTTTAACAATAGGAGAAAATATTTCATCAAAATCAATACCTTTCTTCTGTGCAAACCCCTTCACCACAAGTCTAGCTATGTACCTCTATTTTCCTCCATCTTCTTCCTTCAGCCTGTAAACCCATTTATTATGCAATGTAGTTTTACCTGTAGGCAACTTGACTAAGTCCCAAGTCTGGTTATGCATTAAGGAGCCCATCTCTTATTCCATGGCTAGCTCCCACTTCTTCTTGCTTTCAACCTGCATTGATTCTTCATAACATTCAGGTTCACCAGAATCAGTCAACAATAAATAATATAATGAAGGAGAGTATCGTTCAAGGGGTATACTTATCCTGGTAGATCTTCTAACACCACTTTCAGGTGTTTGGGGTGCCTATTGCTGTTGTGGTGGTTGTTGTTGTTGTGGTTACTGTTGTTGTGATTGTTGATTATTGTTATTTTCAGGCACCTTTTCTTTTTCAGTGATCCCATCAAGAACTGTGTATTTCTTATTTTCTTTTTCGTGTTTCTTTTCCTGCAACTGATTCTTATACAATACCTTTTCATTGAATATTACATCTCTGCTCCTAATGATTTTGTGATTTTCATAATCATATAAGCGATAACCAAAATCATTAACACCATATCCAATAAAGGTACATTTCTTTGATTTTGCTTCAAGCTTTGTTCTATTTTCTTTATTAATATGGACAAAGGCCTCACAACCAAAAGGCTTTAAAAAAGAGTAGTTTACCTTTTTACCTATGCATGCTTCCTCTGGAACACCACCATCCAAGGAACTTGAAAGCCCTCTGTTTATTAGATAAAAAGCAGTATCTACAACATCTGCCCAAAATTGTAAAGGCAATCCTGCATGCAATCTCATGCACCTTGCATGCTCCATGATTGTTCTGTTCATCCTTTCTGACACATCATTTTCTTGTGGTGTTCTTGGAATTATCTTCTCTCTGCGAATTCCTTGCTCTGAACAGTACCTATCAAACTCTTTTCTGCAATATTCACCTCCATTGTCTTATTTGAGACACTTCAATTTCTTTCATGTCTCAATCTCAACCAAAGCTTTCCATTTCTTGAAAGTATCAAATACATCAGATTTATTCTGAATACAATAAATCCAAGTTTTTCTAGTTGCATCATCAATAAAAGTAACATAATAACAAGAGCCACCGAAAGATGATAGCTGAGCAGGTCCCCATACATCTGTATGCACAAGCTCTAATTTTTTGCTCTTCTTTTCTTTCCCAACTCTGAGAAATCTGACTCTCTTCTGTTTTTCATAAATGCAATTCTCACAGAAGTCCAAATCAACATTCTTCAAACCCGGCAACAAATTCCTTGAGTGAAGAATCTTCATCCCCTTCTCACTCATGTGTCCAAGCCTATGATTCCATAATGCTACATCTGCTCCTTTGGAAGTTAAAGCATTAACAGAGATTGAAATACCATTGCATAAATACATTGTACCAACCTTTTTGCCTTTTGCTATTACCAGGGCTCCTTTGGAGACCTTCCAAGCTTTATCTGTGAAAGTTGTCACACAACCTTCACCACCTAACTGCCCTATTGAAATCAAATTTTTCTTTAGATCTAGAACATGCCTTACCTTCTTTAGTAGCCATTGGTTTCCATCCTGCTGTTTTACAAGAACCTTACCCATTCAAACAATTTTACAGGGTTTATCATCACCCAAATGGACTTGTCCAAAATCTCCTTGAACATAGTCATGAAAATATTTCTTATCAGGTGTGGCATGAAATGAGGCCCTTGAATCTATCACCCAGGAATCAGTAATATTTTTGAAAGAAAGAATCAAAGCATCTTGTAACACCTCACCTGTCACATTTTCTTCATGATTGTTTTCTTGCTATGCATCTCCTTCTTTTCCCTTCCAAGATCTATAGTCTTTTTTTAGGTATCCTTTCTTTCCGCATTTCCAGCACACTATCCCCGATCTGGACTTGGATCTGCCTTTCCTTGATTTACTGTGATATCCTGAGCTCTTTCCTCTTTCCATTTTTCTTCCCCTAGGCTCTACACTCAAAGCATTACCCGATGTCTCACCGGAACTTTTCCATCGCATTTCCTCGCTAAGCATAGCACCGACAACATCATCAAACTTTAAAGTTCTTGATCCAGAAACATAGTTACGAATGGCCATTACTAAACCATTCCAACTTTTTGGCAATGAGCACAAGAATAACAGAGGTCTAAATTCATCATCAAATTTTACCCCTATAGAACTTAACTGACTTGTAACAGTATTAAAATCATTTAAATGGTCTGCAACATATCCACCTTCTGACATCTTCATATTAAATAACCGTTTCATAAAAAATACCTTGTTTGAGGCTGAGGATTTTTCATATAGTTTCACCAACACCTTAATCAAACCCTATGTTGTTGTTTCCTTCGAAATGTTGAAGGCGACCAACGCTGCGAGGCACAACCGTACTATTCCGAGTGCCTTTCTATCGAGAATGTTCCATTCTTCATCTATCATACCCATCGGCATCTTTGTTTTTCTACCCAATGGTAGGTATAGATATTTCTGATATAGATAATCTTCCATCTGCATCTTCCACAATGAGAAGTTTTGGCCGTTAAATTTTTCGACACTAAACTTGCCATCTTCCGCCATTGCTCCCACTCGAACCAGGAACCCTTCTCTCCTGTGAGTTTGTCAGCCAAATAGATCTTCGACTCTGATACCAGTTGTTAGAAAAATATTATATATGACAGAGAAATGCAAGACATATAATATGCGGAAAAATACAAACACATAAAACTAGAGAGACACAGATATATGTGGTTCACCCAGTTTGGGCTACATCCACCCGAACAGCCAGTCCTTCCTTTCTATTATCCAACAAACTGAAAAGACACAACCTACAGCAGATCCGATGTAGTATCCTCTGTTTTCTCTCACAGTCTCACCTCTCTATTTCTCGCTCGGAGAATACACATCTATTACACAGCCTCAATACAATACCCTCATACAAAGAGAGGGGTTGCCTTCTAGGGAAAAAAACCCTAAACTAAACATAAGTTCTACTGTCAGATCATCCGCCTAATGAACGGCCCAGATTGGCTAGAAATTACTATACTTTTACAAGGCAACTTTACATCTATTTTTAGCTTCGGGGGCGCTGCCCCCGAAACCCTCACCGGGGAACCGCTAGCCCCCGAACCCCCCAGCCAGGGGGGATCGACCCCCCTGAACCCCCGCGATGGGGGACAAGTCCCCCCCGCACCTCCCCGCATGGAGGGGTGTACAATCTTCCTGGGATATACATCTGATTGAAACAAAGACCTCTAAATAATCATGCTCCACACCCAACAACCCTCTCGTTTGCAGAATTAAGAGGGAGTTGGATTCCAGATGTGGAATGATAAACTGCAAGCCTGTGACTACCTGAAGGATCTTAACTTTCAGAAGTTATATGGTAGTGATGTCGAACCAAATTTGGGAAATGCCTCTGAGTTTCATAAACTCATTCGCGTTGATGTTCTTGGTGAACTTCTGTCTGGACATATGTTTTGTAGTTAGCATGGTGAGCTCATATTTGGTTGAGCTTCACTAGATTGGTGCCAAGAATCTTCTAAGAAATCTTCGGGGCACAATCTCTCATGGATTGAGATACACTGCCGAAAATATGAAACTGCATGATTATTCAAATGTTGACTGGGCAAGCAGTGTGGAGGATCACTAGAGCACTTCTTAGTGTTGGTTCTCTTTGGATTCTACTTCGATATCATGGATGAGCAAGAAGCAAAAGTTGGTTGCTATAAGCACCGCCAAGACTGAATACATAGCTACAAGTATGATCTCGTGTGAAGCTACATGGTTGCATAAGCTCTTAAATGAGCTATTTTTACACATGATGAATACCACTATGATTCTTTGTGACAACCAAAGGGGGAATTCTATTATTGAGTAATCCTGTATTCGATGATTGCTCCAGAAGATATACATCAAATACTGCCTTATCTAGGATATGGTAAGTCGATAGCGAGGAGGCTCCATCACATTGAGACTGATGTACAAGTCGTAGACATTTTGTCAAAGCCCCGGGGAAAGGTCAAATCTGTGACTTTCCCGAATGACTTGGAGTCGTTAAGAGACCTTCTTATAAGGGTCCTGCATGTTGCATGCATTGAGCTCTGGGGGGGCTTGGGGTACTTACTGGAGCAACATATGACCACAGGGAAACTCACCCTCCCCTAGTGGTGCACTATGAATAGGATGATTAGTTCTTCTGTGGGTCGGGATGATTAGTTCTCCCATGGCAACTGTGGAACAGGATGATTAGTTCTCCTGTGGGCCGAGATGATTAGCTCTCCCGTGGCAAATGTAGAACAAGATTATTAGTTCTCCTGTCAGCCAGGATGATTTGTTCTCTGTGGCAACTATGGAATAGGATGATTAGTTCTCCGTGGCATCCACTGATAGGATGATTCGTTCTCTTGTGGACAGGATGATTAATTTTCCTATCAAGGCATCCTACCCATGCAGTCTGGGACTCATGGGAAGTACCTCTCATCTGATCAATGAGCAGGGAAATGAGGATAGGGACCGTAGTAGTACCATCGATGGACGCATCGCTGTATCTACCGTACTCCCTATGCTAGGATGACCTCCATTGATCTGGGATCAATGAAACTGATTTGGGATCAATATGAGTGGTTTGAGACACTCTTATGACATTGATCTAGGATCAATGAAACTGATCTGGGATCAGTATGAGTGGTTTGAGACACTCTATTGTGATATTGATCTGGGATCAATAAAACTGACTTCGTGTCAACAAGAGTGATGAGACACACTCTCTTCAGATGAAACTGACTTCGGGTCAGTAGAGAATGTTATGAGACATTTTTTATCAATTCTTCTTCTCCATGGTTCAGCAGAGTAGCGCAAAGCAGAGCTCAACAGATCAAAGCATAGCAGAGCTCAACAGATCAGAATAGAGCAAAGCAGTGCAAGGCACTAATGGTAGAGATAGTACAATCAGACATATGGATCAACAAATGGAGTTCTCCCTAGTTGAGAGGGAGTGTTAAAATT
Organism: Pinus tabuliformis; assembly: GCA_031772625.1. Lineage (NCBI taxonomy): Eukaryota > Viridiplantae > Streptophyta > Pinopsida > Pinales > Pinaceae > Pinus > Pinus tabuliformis. The sequence continues at coordinate 726,762,736 of CM062806.1, read as the reverse complement.
GTTAACTAGGGCCAAACTCCATGTGGGTCATCTTCTTTATGGTAGCTGATATTTTTCTTGGATCCCTCTCATTGAGAGGTATAGGATTGATCTAAAGATCACTCGATTCCAATAAGTATTCATGGAGTTATGAATTTATTTACGTTATAAGACAATTCATCAAGGTCGGCCAGCAATCAAATAAACCCCACATGTGCTCAACGTTTTAGTATAAATAGAGGTGGCCTTCAAGTCATTTCAACACACTTGGGATCTCTTCCTCTCTCTACTTGTCTTTAGGTTTCAGTAGGAGGACAGATCTTAAGGAATAACGTTCCCCTGATCCAGACGGCAGAAAGCCGGAACTGTCGAAAACACCGGAACTACCAAAAAAGCCAAAACTGCTGAAAAAGTCAGAAAAGTTGGAAAAGTCGGAATTGTCGAAAAAACTGGAACTATTGGAAAAGCCGGAAAAGCCGGAACTGTTGGAAAAGCTGGAACTACTGGAAAAGACAGAAATTCCGAAAAAGACGGAACTGCTGGAAAAGCCAAAAAAGCTAGGTCTGTCGGAAAAGATGGAAAACCCAGAAATACCGGAAAAGCCGAAACTGCCAAAAAATCTGAAACTGCCAGAAAAGCCGGAACTGCTGGAAAATCCGAAATTATAGGAAAAGACGGAACTACTGGAAAACTCAGAAATGCCGAAAAATCCAAAATTGCCGAAAAAGTTGGAAAACCTGAAACTGCCAGAAAATCTAGAAAAGCTGGAAAAGCCAAAAATGTCGGAACTACGAAACTGCCGGGAATAGCCGGAATTGCTAGAACTGCCAAGAACTACTGAAACAGTTGGAGCATCTGTCTCTAAAGGAGAGCAGCATGCAATGGACAACTAAATAACATTGGGATAGTTGTATGGTGCTTAGCAGCAAATACACCAAGCATGCAATGTTACAACTAGCATGCAACATCAAGCATGTTAAGGACAACAAGCATGCTAGGGACAACAAGCAAGCAAGGTGCAGCCAGAGCATAGGTTAGTATGGCAACATGGTGTAGCAATGGCACATAATGCAGTACAGTGATGGTACAGTCATGATTAATGAAGCATGATGAGATGCAGCATAGTGATGATGGGTGTAGCATGGTGCAGCGCGGTGAGGTGCAGTATGATGACAAAATACAACACAACGATAAGTGAAGGAGTCACCTTGGAGAATCAGTTGAAGCAGCATGTCTTCAACTGATCTCATGTATCATCTTCTTAGAGATGATCTATGCTCTTATCTAGTTAAGTCAAAGTGTTGACTTCTGTTGTAAATGTACTATCTCTCTCTCTCTCTGTTGAACTATTGATGAACATATAAGAAGAATTGATCAAGGGTTTCCCCACATTGGGGTTTGTCCCTGGCTAGCACCACATCTTGTGTCCTCTTGTCTTGGCTTGTCTTATGCGATTTATTTTTATGTTATATCTGTAGTTTACGTTAATGTTGATGTGATTGCTAATTTGGAAAAGATATGGAGCTAATTGTGAAAATTGAAATAAATTGCTCTAAGCATAGAACATACCTAAAATTTAACAGTAAATGATAAAGCCAAGACAGGGCAACCTAGGACAACCCATCGAAGCTGCAAATAAAGAACAACATCACGAAGATAAAGAAGGACATGGGAAAGTGGTGTGAGTTCTATAAGAGTTCCACTCACAACACAAGTGAGTGTTGGGCCAAGTAATCACTTGTGGCCAAGTTGAAGGCTTCCAAATCAAACGCATTTTCTAACTCTGAGTCAGAACCCAACAAGGGGAATGACAAAGGTAAGAAGATCATTGACGCAGAGACCAGTGCCACCGTGGCCACCACCAAGATCCAAAAGAATGAGCCTGGAGATCCAGAGGAGGGGGAATGCTTCTTACACTCAGATGTGGTTAAAGGGTTCACTGCTGCAATTCATTGTCGATAGCGAGAGCCAAAAGATCCTCATTTTAGCATAGGCATTTGGGCCTATCGACTACATCATATTTGCATTCATACACCATCAGGTGGCTTCACCAAGGATGAGATCTTCGCATCATCCAATAGTGTTGCCTTCCCTACAGCACCAAGCCCTTCACGAATGAGGTAATGTGTGATGTTGCTCCTCTTGAATTTTGTGATGTATTATTAGGACAATCATACTTGTGGAAGTGACATGTTGTATATGAGTCTAAACCTTGCTCTGTGATTATTAATTTGGGTAATAAGTTGTACATGATACCAGAGGTAGCCCCATCTTCCGCCATCTCTTTGATCACTACAAAGAAATGCAGTAAGATCATTTCACAGACCAAGAAATTTGTTTCCTTTCTAATTCACTCTAAAAGTAAGGGGAAGATCGTAGCCACATCCAATTCCCTCGGGAAGGGTTCCTCCACGCATCAGAAGCAGGTGGATACGGTCATGAAAGAATATAGGGACATCTTCTCCTCACCCACAGGGGTACCCTTTCACTGTTAGGTCAAGCATTCAATCAATCTGACTCCGAGAGCACCTCTCCCCTACAGGCTAATATATCGCCACTCCATTTTGGAAAATGAAGAGATCAAGTGGAAAATCTAGGAGTTGCTGCAAAAAGGCAACATCTGACCAAGTTCCTCGCCTTATGGGAGCCCAATTATACTTGTACAAAATAAGGATGGGAACTAGAGACTTTGCATTGATTATAGGGCACTAAACAAAATCATCATTAGGAACAGGTATCCAATCCCATAGATTGATGACCTTCTCGACCAACTCAAGGGGGGCAAGTATTTCACAAAGATCAATTTGAAGTCTGGTTATCACCAGGTTCCAATAGATTCCACAGATGTATGGAAGAATGCCTTCAAATCCAAGGAAGGTATTTTTGAATGGTTGGTTATGCCCTTTGGGTTGACAAATGCCCCTGCTACTTTTATGAGGCTAATGGATGACATATTGCGGCCCTTCGCTACCTCATTCATTGTTGTTTATTTGATTGACATCCTCATCCTTAGCAAGAGTTGGGAAGAACACTTGCAACACATTCAACAGGTCCTTTAAAACCTTCGGTAGAACAAATTGTGTGTCAACTTGGAGAAATGCACCTTTGGCATGAACCAGGTCCAATATTTTGATTACATCATAGATGAGTGTGGCATGCATGTGGATCCAACTAAGATCAATGTCATTAGGGATTAGCCAACTATGACCACTCTAATAGAGCTTCGCAGCTTTTTAGGCCTTCCAAATTTTTATCGGAGGTTCGTGTTGGGATTCTCCCATGTCACTTGGCCTTTGAGTCAGATTATGAAGGGCAGAGTGAAAGAAAGTTTTCTTGGTTCAAGTCCTAATAGAAGGCATTCATTGAGTTGAAGCACCGCATGTGCTCTGCACCGATACTCACATTGCCAGACCTACAACAGCCATTTAAAATTGAGACAGACGCCTCCAACTATGCTATTGGTGCAGTCCTCACCTAGCATGGGCATCGAGTGGCCTAGCATAGTGAGACACTTTACGATACAATTTGGAATTACCCCACCTATGATAAAGAGATGTATTCCATCATGCAGGCTTATCAGTAATGGAAGCATTACATTTTGGGGAAGGAGACGGTCATCCACATTGATCACCAACCTCTTTAGTTTATACAAACACGAGGGAAGTTGCAAAATGATCCCCATAAAAATTGGTCTACATATCTGCAACAATTCCACTTGAACATTAAATACAAAAAGGGAAGCACTAATCATGTTGCAAACTACCTCAGTTGGCCCCCACTTGCAACACTAACTATTGTTCTCAACTCTTGTGACCACGAGACCTTTAGATGGCCGCAACTATACAAAAATGATTGAGAGTTCGCCTCCACATACCAGATGCTAGTAGATGGCAAGCAGGTTCCTGATTTCCACCTCCAGGATCCATTATTATGCTACTTGAGCCACATTTGTGTTAACTGCTATCACATAAACATCTATTTGCAAGCACATTAAATGAACATATCTAACATGACTTAATAATATACACATCAACACCAACATATAAATTAAGTACATAAACATGAACAAAAAAATGTAATATATATATATCTGATACAACAGACATAGTAGTTCCAGTGATCTAGGTGGATATTGTGGCCACCCACCTATTCCACTTGGACCCCCACCACTATTTCTTTCATTTTTTCAATTTCCTTAATTGTAGCACAATTTACTATTTTTGGCATTTTTTTCGGGTCTTGAACTTTCGGAGCCATTTTGAGGCCCTAAATGACATTTTTTGGGGAAAACTAATGAAACATGAGTGACTCATGTTTGCATTCGCAAGTTGATTCCTTTTACAAACCTTTCTAATGAGGTATTGTGTGCATCAAATGGAGATCGTATGCCAAAGTTACGACCCAGGAAAAATATTACTTTTTCACTTCTCAAAGTTGCCCCCCCACGTTAAGGACCGATAAGAAACCTATTGTGAGAAGGACGAAAGTAAACCCTCACTATTTTTAGGTGCACCCACTTGGAATTCATTCTGGGATGTCACCAAGGAGCAGTACTACCCTGTTGGAAGCTATGAGGATAAATACATAAAGTGGATCATGCTACGATAAGGAAAGGATGAAGATGTGTCAGAGTTTACCAATGTTTTTCATACCCTTCGCACGAAGTTGGGTATCAAGGCTTATGAGCGACATTTGGTACTCAAGTACCATGGCTGTCTACACAGGTACATCCAGGACGAGATGGAGTTCTTGGACATATCCTCGCTCGGCACAGGATACTGATACACTGTCAAGATTGAGCAGAAGCTTAAACAGAAGAAGCATGACTTTGGATCTTTGAATCTGAAGCCAGGGAAAGGTGCCCCTAAATCGCAGAGAAAAGGATAAAGCCAAGGCGGGGCAACCCAGGACAACCCATCGGATCTGCAAACAAAGAACAACACCACGAAGAAAAAGAAGGACACGAGAAAGTAGTGTGAGTTCCATAAGAGCTCCACTCATAACACAAGTGAGTGTTGGGCCAAGAATTCACTGGTGGCCAAGTTGAAGGCATCCAAATAAGACGCATGTTCTAACTCTGAGTGTTCCAAATCACAAGGCTTCCAAATCACTTATCTAGTGTTGCATGCCTTGTATCCTTCATCGTTTCTAGTAGCCTAATAGCTCCAATGATTTGATGCATAAGAGTCACCATCTCGCACTAAGAGTCCCTGTAGATATCCACAAACCTAGGATCTATGTTGATGTCTCGAGCCCTCGCAGGGAGGACTCCCTCCTCAACCAAAACTCTAGACAATCTGTCACAATATTCCATCTAAAATCTCATACCATCCCTATGTGCACAAACACCCATTCCCTGCTGACGATGTGCCTCACCCTCTTGGGCCTTGCCCATCTCCTCATCTACTCCATCTAGTGGAGGAAGCATGTCCCCATGGAATGTGCCTCAACCTCTTGGGCCTCGCCAAGATCCTCATCTACTCCATCCAATGGAGGAGGCATGTCCCCATGGAATGTTTTGATCTCTATAAAATATATAGTACACAAAAATAATTAGACAATTTCATTAAACAATTTAATAAAACAAGTTAAAGAACTTGCTAGAATAAATTTTATTCTAATTAATGAAAACAATAAAATGAAACTAGACTAATTTAAAGAAAAAAATAATATTACCTTTATCATTTGCAGACTGAGCCATTGTGAAGAGGATGTTGGGACACCATCTCTAATCAATACCTGTGTACAAAAATGGCAACAAGATAAATGAATGGTCATATTCACTATCCAGTAGCACTAATGCCTGGGCAGAAATCTTGGTCAGATACTCTGACAGCCCCCTCTTGGGCATCATCTATGCCCACATGTGCATTTGGACCTCAGGCATTAGCCTAGGAGGGTGAAAAACAAATTTAGGTCTTGTCTCTGAAAACCTCTCAAAAAATAAACAAAAAAACTCTGAAGCAAAAGGGAAGCTCGTCCTTCCATGGATCATCGCAAGACATCTATCTAAATCCATAGAAAAATACCTCAAAAAAATGGCATACCATCTAATACATCATAGCACTTGAATCGAAGAATTGACGTTATACAAAAGAGGGCAACTAATGTCCTACCCATCACTGGTAAAGCGTGCAATTGGGGTGACTAATAATGAGAGGCACCTAACCTCCTATGTAGCAAAAGAAGAAATTAATAACTTTCCACCACACATTTGAAAATTTGTTGGAAAGATTGAATGAGGTCCAACATATCTCTAAGAGTAGGTAAGTTGTCTCTCTATTGCAACCCCATGGGGGACATCATGGAACTGGGGAAAATCGTCCCCTCTCTTGGATAGGCTAGTGATAAAATATATGTCCTCCTCAAAGGTCCTATACCACGCCTCATGACCGACATGGAAACCCTATTCCTTGAAACTCCACAGGAAGATCAGATGTGCCAATAAGATAGAATGTGCCTTTAGGGATGTAGCCCCCTCATAGTATTTAAGGAGGCCTACATTCCTCAAGAGAATTCGGGTCACTACGCTAATAGGGCGAGCTTATAAATCCCTCTCCCTCTCTTGGGCCTCCCATGGTCTGAACATATTGTATTGGTCTCCCATTTGCTCCTGATCTTGTTGTTGCTCCCTCTATAGACATCTCTACTACATGATTGACATATAAATTTCATCAATCTTGTTATCACTCAGGTTGTCCTTAAGCTCTGGAAAAGGATACAGCCGAGGTAACCACAGACCAACTTTTGACTGCAGGTTCTAGCCAACCTGCAATCAGAGAGGGCTCTCTCTTTATGATTTAGCTTTGTTTGAAAAGGATTTTAGGCTAGGTCTCAAGTTTAGAGGGTTTTTGTTTGTTTTTGGTGGGAAAATTGATTTTTCAAGTAGAGAGGCAGAGCATAGTCTAAGAGTTTCGAACCATTGGGCGTGGAGTCGAGGAGGATAACTACTGGTGTATTTCTTCGGCCACAAGAGAGGGAAAGTGGAGCAAGATAGCTGAGCATGAAACAATATTTCAAGTTTAAATGATGGAAAAATGCTAAGTAATGAGAGGCAGTTAAGAATCTCTCAATCATCTTAACAGGGGAAGTAACAGAGCGCTACCCAGGGGCAGTAAAGAATCCCTAGATAATTGGCAAACACAGGTGAATTGGGGTAAACATGAGCCGGGAGGAATTCATATTCATAACCAATTCATTCAGAGGAAAACATAAAGAAATAGCAGAAATTGAGCATAGAGAGTATTTAAACTAATTCTAGGCTATTCTTTCTTTCTGCTATTTAGATAGTGGAAAACATTAAAACAGAGGTAAGATGCAATTATTTATTCAGGCTGCAGCACAAGAATTCCATCTTCATATCTCCAAAAACATTCATTTACAACAGACAGTTTGCTCTCTAAGCTTTCAGCAATCTTTGATGATAGAAAAACAGGTATACAATGCGAGTCTCTGGTGAAATTCTCAATTGACCAACCCTTAAAACTATACAGAGGGTGGTATATATAGGGCAAAAACTCTCTGCAGAGTTATTTTATTACAACTTGACCTAATCAGGTCATAAAGAATAATTAATTGACCTAACTCTATCCTAAAATAAATGCATGAAATAACTTAGGCTGCGCTGAAGGTGGCCGTATCAAAATTAAGTAAATGATGTTGTCCTTGGTGGCTTGCTGCAGTGTTTTCTGAAATAAATGTGTATGGGTTTCTACATCTCTGCTGTCTGTTCTGCACTTAAAGCTTTAATTGTGATTTGAGGGCAAGGATGGGCTCACACTTCTTGATTTGACTTTCTAGGGGGGCTCATCAATGTTCAGGTGCTTCGAGCCCCTAAAAAATCTTCGGCTGATACTCTTTGGCTTCTCTTATTCCTCTGATACTCTTTGGCAATAAACTGATGTTGTTCTGATGTGCTGTGTGTTAAATCATCATTTAATGGCCATTGTTCGACCTCTGTCTTCTTCAAAACTGCTCTCTGGTCCTTCCAGCAAGCTTCGCGAGGAAAAATGGGTCATTCGGCGCCTTTCGGGCCTGCTGGGGGCCGCAGAATGAAAATGTTCCCTAAAGATTCCCCATTCAGGCCCAAAAATCTAGCGCTCATCAAAAACTGCCTCAGAAACTGATTTCGGGGCTCCGAAGTGCGATTTTTTGCCCTTCGCACCAAAAAGTGCTGATGATGTTAGCATGACGTCAGCAGATGTGACTTCGTACGGTGGGTGACGTCAGCGATGACGTCAGCATGATGACATGGCAGGATGACGTCAGCATGATGACGTCATCCTATATGGACGGTGATGTGGTAGGTGACTCGGCAGGGGGCCACACAGGCGGACGACGTGTCGAGGTGATTTGGCAGGGGGGTGACGCAGCAGGTGACGTGGGGCTTACGTCACAGGGGAAACGGCGGTAAGCGGTAATGGGCGCACCGCCTTAGCGCCTGGGCGGTTTTGGGGGAAGGGGCTCTGCCACACCCCAACGCTTGACGCGTGGCGGGAGTACGGTAGGTAATACCGCCCATCTCCCGGACGCTAAAGCTCGGGCGGTTTGGAGATGGGACGGCCCGCCAACCGTCGATCTGGGCGCAGGGCGATCGGACGGCTGGCGGCGAATGTGAAGCGGCGGGGAATTAGGGCTGGGAATATTCAAGGAATATTTCGAATTTCATATGCGCGCGGTGGGGTTTAGACTTAGGGAATGGGGGTTTTTGGGTTAGAACTGCGCGGGGTTAATGTATTTATGCAAAACTTTGGGTTAGGAGCGGAAAAAAGGGGGTTTTGAAGGTTTCAGGGCTAGGGAAGAGGCTGTTAGCATGACCAAATGTCATCTAACCCCTGTGATGACTCGGATGGGCTAAAAACAGCCTCGGATGGACCGTTTTTTCCCGGACTTATAAAAATATGGCTATATTTCCAGGGAGGGGATATTCACATAGGGGAATTTTATATACAAAGTTTTAGTAGGGGAAAGGGGAAAACTGATAGGGAGTTATATAATACTGTTAGTGGTTAATATGAAGGTGATCAGCAAGCGCTAAGGTCGAGGACCTTAGGCCAATTGGGGAAAAAAGACCTTAAAAAGAAATAAAATTCCTTGAGTGAAGCAGATCTTCACCAAGGCAACTGATGTGGATGATGATGAAACTTAAGAGGAATCAAGCAGATCTTGACCTCTTTGGGAAGTTAGTAAGGGACTTGGGGAATTAGAAGAAGGGGGAGTTAGTGATGTCCACCTTTGAGCTCCTTTGCATGAAAACTGCCTGCACTGTGATCTGTAAAAATAAAGCACTTTGTAACACAAAATTGATCATAAATTATCATTCTGCAACCACACAGCTACCTACCCGGCCTACTCACCTAACATTTTTTCTTCTTTTTGTTTTGGGTGTACTTAGACTTGCAAACCCAGATTTACAATTTTTTCTTTTGAATTTTTCCTATCTATATCTACACTTATTTCTGTGAGGGCCCAGATTAAACAGTTGGGTCCCTTTGATTCTCTACCTATCTACAAATCTGCCAAGATTAAACTGTTTGGACAGATATCATTCTCTATATTCTAAAACAGGAAATTGAAACCTAGGGAGGCCAAGATTAAACTGTTTGGACCTCCCTTACACAAAAACTCTTCAAAACTGGAACAACTCATCAAAAATGGAATCAGCAGTGGCATTTGGACCAAGCATATTTCATGGCTTTCTTCTTTGGTCTCTTCTGGAAATATGGAACATTGCAGCTTGCACAGTATGACATATTTGGCATGTAAAAATGTCAATCATGAAAAATGATACCCTGTTGCAACAGGAGGCTAACAGTGGCTCCACTTGGGGATGGCTTTTCCTTGTGAAAAGCCAAGAACAGCAGGTCAGATTGCCTTGATCTTCTGTGGTTGTTGTAGACTGGAAACACTTCTTTGCTCTGGCTTTTAAAAATATAAACTTTGAACTATGAACAACCTCCTCCTCAACTGAATTACTGTGAACTGTACAGCATTGCCTGCTTTCTTCTGCGTGCTTGATAATTATGTACAACATTGTTTGAGCATTATGTCTCTGAAAATCATGGGCCAAAACTGATGTGTCTTTTCTAACTCTGGTCCTGAACAGTTACTGACCAATTTCTTCTTCCTTGTCAACACTCTTTTGGCTGAAGATTACACTCTGCAACAACTTGCCTTTACCATGATATATTGTGATGTTTCTATGCTATTCTTCGTTGTTGTGCTGAAATTAGTGCAGAGACAGGGCCTTTAAAACTGGAATACTAGCATCGGCTGGATCTTCACAGATTTACTGTTGCTTCTTAAACTATCAGCTTGTTTATAAAAATAAAAACAAAGTGCTGATATATACAAATAAGACTGTACAAAGATATATACAAAACTGCATTGTGTCCCTTTAAAAGGGGTCATGGTAATGCTTCAGCATACGGCCATTGACAGGGCCTTCTTCAACAGAACAATCTTCTACAGATCTGAGAAAATAAGTGTTAGTTCCCTGAACAGCAGAAATAACCAATGGACCTCTCCATAGAAAATAAAACTTGGCATGTTTGCCCTTGTCTTCCCTTCTTGAGTCCCATCTTAGAACTTTGTCACCAACATTGAAATCTTTAGCCTTAGCTCTCTTATCAAACATCTTTTTGAGCTTTTCTTGCACAATCTGAGCTCTGTCATAAACTTGTTCTCTGGTTTGCTGCAGATGGATGGTCTGGTTGATTCTTCTTTGAATGTCATTCGGTTCAGCCTGAATCTCTTGTAACAGCTTGATAGTAGGAATGCCCAAGGATGAAGGAAATCTGGCCTCCATGCCATATACTAGCTCATAAGGGCTCATCCCAATTGATCTTTTGCTTGACAGTCTGTCTGCCCATAGGGCATTTACCAGCTTTTTGTGCCAGTTCTTCTTGTTTTCTTCCAGCACTTTCTTTATGATGTTGATGAGGCTTTTGTTAGATGATTCGGCCAAGCCATTACCTTGAGGGCAATAGGCTGTGGAGTGGCCCAAGGTAATGTGAAATCTGTGACAAAAGTTGATCATCTTTTTGGACTTAAAGGCAGCGGCATTGTCAGTGATAATTTTCTCAGGGCAGCAAAATCTGGAAAGGATATTGCACTCAAGGAATTGGATAATGATGGTGTCATTGGCTTGCCTATATGGAATGGCTTCAACCCACTTAGTGAAATAGTCGATGGCTGTTAGGATCCATTTGTGCTGGCCTGAGGAAGAGGGATGGATTTCTCCAATGAAGTCAAGACCCCATTGTTGAAAAGGTTTTTCTGTGGAGATGGGTTTGAGGGGCAGGGGAAACAACTTTCTCTTGCCCTCAAAAATTTGGCATTTGTGACATGACATGGCAAACTTCTTTACATCTGTAAAAAGAGAGGGCCAATAAAAACCAGCCCTTAGAATTTTATCAGCAGTGGACTTCCAATATAAATGTCCTCCACAGTCACCTGCATGGAATTCTTTCATGACATTGTTAGTTTCATTCATGGTCAAACAATTAAGCAATATACCTTCATGATTTCTCCAAAATAATGCACCATCTATAACACAAAACTTTAAAGCCTTCATTTTCAAAAATCTTTCCTTAGTTCTGGACAATCCTGGGGGAGCACACAGGTTTAACAATAAAAAGCATATATCAACGTACCATGGGGATTGTAAAAAGATTTCACTGATCTGTGGAGTCGCCAGCTCCGGTTCATTGTCCAGCTGGTTAATGTCTAGGGCTTGAAAATTTGTTTCGGACATCAGTTTAGCTAAACCTTGTCCCTTTATCAGCTTGGTTGGTTTTATTTCTATGTCATATTCAAGGATGTTTGCAATCCACTTGACTCTTTTGCCTTCTAATCCTTCTTGGGTCAATATGTCCTTTACAGCAGCATGTGGGACATAGGCAATCACGTGTGAATATAAAATGTACACTTTGAAATCCTTGATGGCCTTAACAAGTGCGTAGGCCTGCTTTTCCATTATTGGGTACTTCAAAGGGGCGTCTCTTAAGGCTCTGCTAAAAAAAGCAATTGGCTTTTCAGCGCCCTGTTCATCCTTTTGCAAAAGGACAGCAGCTATAGTGTGATCAGATGCAAACGAAAATATGATAAAATCTTTATCAAACTGAGGGCTAGTTAGGACAGGGGTTTGTGTTAAGGCTGATTTGATACTCTCAAATGCTTGCTTGGTTTCAAGAGACCATTTTACCTTGGCATCCTTCTTTAACATGTTGCTTAACAATCTTATCAGCTCAGCTAGATTTGGAATAAATCTTCTCAAGAAGTTGATTTTCCCAAGGAATGCTTGTAGTTCTTTAATGTTTCTTGGAAATGGGATTTGGAGGATGGCTTGTATTCTTTCAGGATCAATTCTGATCCTATCCTTTGATATGATGTGGCCAATTAATTTTCCTTCTTCGAGGCCAAACAAAGACTTCTTAGGGTTCAAGGAAATGCCGTATTTCCTACATGTCATGAAAATTTGCCTAAGATGCTTGAGGTGTTCTTCATCAGATTTGGAAAATGGGGTTAAGTCATCAAGATAGACAACTAGGAAGTCTATGTATTTCTTTGGCGAAAGCAATATCCATTGCACGTTGAAAGGTAGCACCAGCGTTTTTAAGACCAAATGGCATCTTTACATACTTGAATGTTCCCCAGGGTGTAGTAAAAGCAGTTTTGTCTTGGTCGTCCGAGTGAACAAGTATCTGGTTGAAACCTGAAAAACCATCTAGCAAAGAGATTCTAGATGATCCCACTACTCTTTGCAAGATGTGGTCCATTTTAGGCAAAGGGTAATGGTCTTTTAGGGAGACTTGATTTAAATTTCTGAGATCTACGCAGAGTCTGATTTCGCCTGTCTTTTTTCTTGTAGGAACAAGATTGGACACCCATTCAGAAAATATGATGGGTGCTATGATGCCTGCTTCAAACATCCTCTTCACTTCCTTCTCAATCGAGGGAAGAAGCATAGGGTTAATTCTTCTAAGTTTCTGCTTGAAGGGTTTCTGGTTTGGTTTTAAAGGAATGGTGTGTTGGATCACCGAGGTGTCGTAGGATTTCAGATCCTCATAGCTCCAAGCAAATACATCTTGGAACTCTTTGAATAAGTCAATGTACTTGGGCTTTTGATCAGGTGGTAAATTTTTGGACAGTTTGATCATTTTTGGCTTTTCTGCTGTCCCGATGTTATGTTCCTCTATCTCAGTGTTGATGGGCTGTAATTTTGGCTTTCTGGGCACGTCATTAGCATCACAGATATCTTCTAATGGGGTTAGGCCAGCAGGCAGAAAGTTATCCTTTAAGTCAATGATGTCTACCTCTGTTTTGGCTATATCTTCCAAGTGTATTTGTTTCAGTTGTTCTATGTTTTCTTTGTCAAAAATAGTTGGTTTCAGGATTTGCTTGACTGTTGCAGCTGTTATATCTTGCTGAGTTTCATTTGTTTGGTGTTCTAGATCTGTCATAGCATCCATGTCAATGTTAATGTTCGAAAACTCATGCTCAAGGGTGAGGAAATTGTTAATCTGGGCATCATTTTCGAATACTTACCAGTCTTTAATGTTATTTGGGAGTGCGGGCCTATGTTTTATTTCAGCTGTGAAGTGATGGTTTGGGTCAAAAGGAAGCTTGCATGTACTAGCAAAAGTAGCTAGGCTATGTGCATGAATGTTGTGATTTCTTGAAATCTTGTCAAGCTTGAATTCAGTGAATGCCTGGAGTATATTAGTGGCAGCGGTCCTATAGGCTCTCATTCTATTGTCATTGGTAATAAAATTACCTTTCATCTGTTGTATAACTAGATCAGAGTCACCCAAGATAGACACTTTTGCAGCTCCTAGAGCTTTGAGGAGTTTAAGACCTAAAAGAAGAGCCTCATACTCTGCCATGTTATTTGTGCATTTAAAATTCAGTCTGTAGGCATGACCTTCTGCATGGTTGTTAAATGTATTGTGAACCCAGACACCTGCCCCTGCTCCTAACTTGTTGACAGAGCCATCAAACTCTAAATACCATGTGATTTCTTGCTTATGGTCAGTATCAAGAGATTGAGCTGTTTTAGGATTGGGTAGATTTAAAATTTCTGTTTGGGGAACTTCTTTTGGTAGGCTGGCTGCATCAATTGCTGTGACAGTTTCGTGGGTATTTGCAACCGACTCTTCGTTGATGTGTGCTTTTTGCTCTAGGGTGAAGGGCCCGTTATCAATTGAAACATTTGTATTATCATTAAACAAAATAAAAGAATCCATATCCGAGTGGATTGAGTAAATGGGAAAATTTTCAGGCTTGCTCTCACTACTTACCACATATTTCATGAGCATTTCTCTATACAGTCTCTTTGGTTGCCCAAAGACTGAAATGGTGGCATAGGAAAGGTCTAATTGAAGGGATCCTTGGAGCTTTGCTCCCCATGATCTTGACAGGAGCATACCGTACTTTGGTGGAATGTCAGCAACCACTACATCCATGAGGATGGTCTTGTTTGGGTATTGAACTAAGGAGACACACAAGTATTTGATGAGGCCTAGAAATTTCACTTGACTTGAGTCAAATGAGTACAGATCTTTGTAAGGTCTTGTAACATCAAGATTCAGTTTTTCCATTACTGCTTTGGGCATAAGATTGTGCGATGCCCCTGAGTCAAACATAGCATTGTGCAAAACTTTGTCATGTATATGCAAACTGACATAAAAGGGTGGGACAGGTCCATGTGTTGATTTTCCGTTAACTTCTGGGCCAAATAGCAGCTCTGGGGTGTCGTCTAAAACATTTACATCATCCTTGACCTCTGGCATTTGAAGTGATCTTTGAATTTGCTGCCTATATACATCGTGTTTGGCCAATTCTGAGAGGGGAATGGATATTTTTAACTTGGCTATTTCTGTCTCTAAGTTAAATGGCTTTTCCAGTGGAGTTTTGGTGTTGATAATGGCAATTTTTTCTGTTTCATTTGGATTATCTGCGTTTTGCTCTTATTTACCACTGCTGTGAGAAATTTTTGCTTGCGGTTTTTCAACTTCAGGAAAGTTTTTGGGAACCCTGTTTGAGTTTTCTTTCGAGGAAGAAGATGGCAAAGGCTGATCTTTGGAAGGTTGTATTTCTGTTATGTCTTCTACAGTGACTTGGTGCGGGTTTGGAATAGGTATATTAGCTGGTTCTGCTATGACAGCCTTTCCTTTAGTCTTGCTGGGTTGTTTGCCTTCCTTTGTTTTACTAGGTTCGGAAATGTCAATGGTCCTAGTTCTCAGCTTATATTGTTTGTGTACTTCATACACATCTGTATCATAACCTTGTTTGAAATCAAAAGACTCGCCAGACCTAGTCTGAAATTGATTGTATTCGGGTTCATTTTGGTCTTCTTGGGATAGGACAGTTTGGTGCTCACCCTTTAGATCCATTAAGTTTATGTGAGTGTCCTCTATGGGTTCACTAGAAGTAGATCCTTCAACATAATTATCTTGGAAAGGGGGTCTTATATCATGGTCTTGGTTAGGCCTACCAGCATTTGTGTTTTGCGCTTTCCTAAAATTTGGGTTCCTTATGGTATTGGACTGTTGTCCTTCCCATGATGCGTTTCTCTAAACATTTTCTACTCTTTCTCCCAGCCTTTGCAGGCCACTGATGATAACATCAAGCTTTTGATCAAAGGCTAAGGGTTCTTCCTTAAAGGTGGTTCTTCTTTCCATTCTAGCTCTGTTTCTTTTGGCAATTAAATTGGCTTCTACACTGACAGCAACATTTTGCATGTCCGCAAGGGTTTGAGGAGCTCTTTCTTTTAACTGGTATGCCATATCCGAGTCGAATCCATCAGGAAATTTGTACAAGGCCAGATCAGGTGGAGGCCTTAAGTTCTGTGGTATTGTGTTATATACATTACTGAATCTCGCACAGTACTCCAAAACAGTCTCTTGAGGACCTTGCTTGATCATATCATATTCAGCTAGTATGTGCAAGGGGTCTTTCTTTTTCTCCCATCTGTTGGTAAAGGCTTGGTAAAGCTCATCTAGGGTGGTTATGGAATTTGCAGCAAGTGATCTGAACCAAGTTCTTACATCACCTGTCAAACTCTGAACAAAAATTCTCATTCTTACACTATCATCATCGATCTCATAGTTTTCAAAATAGTCTTGCATCTTTTTGGTGTGCTGAAGGGTTGTGAAAGGACCGGTGGAATCAAAATATGTGATTTTCGATTGGTACTCTTGAGGTAAAGCCCCAGCATTAGCAGGTAATTGCAGGGGTGCATATCTATTAGCCATATTGGCAGGTATAAGTGGAACAACGGGGATAAGTGGAACAACTGGAGCAACAGGGATCACAGGAGTAACTAGAACGCTGGAAACAACAGTAGTGCTAGTATGTGCAGTGAATGAAGGTGTGGAAGGAGTACTACGAGATGTAGATGATGAACTGATGGAAATAGGGGTTGAACGGAACAAAACCTTGACAGGAGTCGGACAACAGCTAGGGTAGGTTGTTTCAAGGCTCAAATCAGCAAAATTTTCCTGTCCTTCTTGCTTCCTAAGGATTTTCGGGATTATGTTAGGGTTTTCAAAAACAGCTGGAGGGTTGGGGTCTGGATTAGACCTTGTATATCGTGGATTTTTCTTGGGAGCCAGCTTCTGAATTGTTTTTTGGGTAATTTTCCGGGGAATGTTTTTGTAATCAACAAGGGACTAACTAAAATATGAGACAACTTGTTTGTAACTTAAAACTAGCATGAAGATTGACTGAAGCAACATTTATTTACTCCTGTTAATGCAAAGCAAAAACAGTCTCAAAGGCTTCCTGGCTGACATTCAGGCTTCATCTGTAGTTTTAAGAGATAAACCGCAATTGGAAAGTTTGATTTATGGTCTCAGCAGAGCTTTCTTACCTTCTTCGTGAAACTATCTGAGGAAGTTCCCCAGTTGAGTCGCCATTATGTTATCACTCAGGTTGTCCTTAAGCTCTGGAAAAGCATACGGCCAAGGTAACCACAAACCAACTTTGGACTGCAGGTTCTAGCCAACCTGCAATCAGAGAGGGCTCTCTCTTTATGATTTAGCTTTGTTTGAAAAGGATTTTAGGCTAGGTCTCGAGTTCAGAGGGTTTTTGTTTGTTTTTGGTGGGAAAATTGATTTTTCAGGTAGAGAGGCAGAGCATAGTCTAAGAGTTTCGAACCATTGGGCGTGGAGTCGAGGAGGATAACTGCTGGTGTATTTCTTCGGCCACAAGAGGGGGAAAGTGGAGCAAGATAGCTGAGCATGAAACAATATTTCAGGTTTAAATGATGGAAAAATGCTAAGTAATGAGAGGCAGTTAAGAATCTCTCAATCAGCTTAACAAGGGAAGTAACAGAGCGCTACCCAGGGGCAGTAAAGAATCCCTAGATAATTGGAAAACACAGGTGAATTGGGGTAAACATGAGCCGGGAGGAATTCATATTCATAACCAATTCATTCAGAGGAAAACATAAAGAAATAGTAGAAATTGAACATAGAGAGTATTTAAACTAATTCTAGGCTATTCTTTCTTTCTGCTATTTAGATAGTGGGAAACAATAAAACAGAGGTAAGATGCACTTATTGCTTCAGGCTGCAGCACAAGAATTCCATCTTCATATCTCCAAAAACATTCATTTACAACAAACAATTTGCTCTCCAAGCTTTCAGCAATCTTTGATTATAGAAAAAAAGGTATACAATGCGAGTCTCTGGTGAAAATTCTCAATCAACCAACCCTTAAAACTATACAGAGGGTGGTATATATAGGGCAAAAACTCTCTGCAGAGTTCTTTATTACAACTTGACCTAATCAGGTCATAAAGAATAATTAATTGACCTAACTCTATCCGGAAATAAATGCATGAAATAACTTAGGCTACGCTAAAGGCGGCCATATCAAAATTAAGTAAATGATGTTGTCCTTGGTGGCTTGCTACAGTGTTTTCTGAAATAAATGTGTATGGGTTTCTGCATCTCTGCTGTCTGTTCTGCATTTAAAGCTTTAACTGTGATTTGAGGGCAAGGATGGGCTCACACTTCTTGATTTGACTTTCTAGGGGGGCTCATCAATGTTCAGGTGCTTCGAGCCCCTAAAAAATCTTTGGCTGATACTCTTTGGCTTCTCTTATTCCTCTGATACTCTTTGGCAATAAACTGATGTTGTTCTGACGTGCTGTGTGTTAAATCATCATTTAATGGCCGTTGTTCGGCCTCTGTCTTCTTCAAAAACTGCCTCAGAAACTGATTCCGGGGCTCCGAAGTGCGATTTTTTGCCCTTCATGCCAAAAAGTGCTGATGACGTCAGCATGACGTCAGCGGATGTGACTTCGTACGGTGGGTGACGTCAGCGATGATGTCAGCATGATGACGTGGCGGGATGACGTCAGCATGATGACGTCATCCTGTACGGACGGTGACGTGGCAGGTGCAGTGGCAGGGTACGGTGGCAGGAGGCCATGTGGCAGGTGACTCGGCAGGGGGCCACGCAGGCGGACGACGTGTCGCGGTGATTGGGCAGGGGGGTGACGCGGCAGGTGACGTGGGGCTTACGTCACAGGGGAAACGGCGGTAAGCGGTAATGGGCACACCGCCTTAGCGCCTGGGTGGTTTTGGGGGAAGGGGCTCCGCTACACCCCAACGCTTAACGCGTGGTGGGAGTACGGCAGGTAATACCGCCCATCTCCCGGACGCTAAAGCTCGGGCGGTTTGGAGATGGGACGGCCCGCCAACCGTCGATCTGGGAGTAGGGCGATTGGACGGCTGGCGGCGAATGTGAAGCGGCGGGGAGTTAGGGCGGGGAATATTCAAGGAATATTTCGAATTTCATATGCACGCGGTGGGGTTTAGACTTAAGGAATGGGGGTTTTTGGGTTAAAACTGCGTGGGGTTAATGTATTTATGCAAAACTTTGGGTTAGGGGCGGAAAAAAGGGGGTTTTGAGGGTTTTAGGGCTAGGGAAGAGGCTGTTAGCATGACCAGATGTCATCTAACCCCTGTGATGACTCGGATGGGCTAAAAACAGCCCCGGATGGACCGTTCCCGGACTTATAAAAATATGGCTATATTGCCAGGGAGGGGATATTCACATAGGGGAATTTTATATACAAAGTTTTAGTAGGGGAAAGGGGAAAACTGATAGGGAGTTATATAATATTGTTAGTGGTTAATATGAAGGTGATCAGCAAGCACTAAGGTCGAGGACCTTAGGCCAATTGGGGAAAAAAGACCTTAAAAAGAAATAAAATTCCTTGAGTGAAGCAGATCTTCACCAAGGCAACTGATGTGGATGATGATGAAACTTAAGAGGAATCAAGTAGATCTTGACCTCTTTGGGAAGTTAGTAAGGGACTTGGGGAATTAGAAGAAGGGGGAGTTAGTGATGTCCACCTTTGAGCTCCTTTGCATGAAAACTGCCTGCACTGTGATTTGTAAAAATAAAGCACTTTGTAACACAAAATTGATCATAAATTATCATTCTGCAACCACACAGCTACCTACCCGGCCTACTCACCTAACATTTTTCCTTCTTTTTGTTTTGGGTGCGCTTAGACTTGCAAACCCAGATTTACAATTTTTTCTTTTGAATTTTTCCTACCTATATCTACACTTATTTCTACGAGGGCCCAGATTAAACAGTTGGGTCCCTTTGATTCTCTACCTATCTACAAATCTGCCAAGATTAAACTGTTTGGACAGATATCATTCTCTATATTCTAAAACAGGAAATTGGAACCTAGGGAGGCCAAGATTAAACTGTTTGGACCTCCCTTACACAAAAACTCTTCAAAACTGGAACAGCTCATCAAAAATGGAATCAGCAGTGGCATTTGGACCAAGCATATTTCATGGCTTTCTTCTTTGGTCTCTTCTGGAAATATGGAACACTGCAGCTTGCACAGTATGACATATTTGGCATGTAAAAATGTCAATCATGAAAAATGATACCCTGTTGCAACAGGAGGCTAACAAATCTCATACATAAAACACATTTTTTTTTTATCAAATGAAAAATGTATTTATAAATATGGAAACATAACTTTCAATTACGAAGAAAAAAATCCCTAGAGCACCTAAAAGACATTAATGCACAGGCTCAGGTGCGCTATCAAATATAATTGCACCAAATACAGTGCATACATATGTATGATGCACCATTGTTGGTTCAAATATTTAAATTTTCATCGCGGTGCATCTCAAACTTTGCACTAGTGTGCAAGTATAACCATTTCAAATTGGTCCAGAATGTTCAGGTTATCAAATGCACCGAACTATACTTTTTTAATATTATTTTTGTGGTGTGTTTGGTAAATATAAATGCATTGGGCGTAACCTAAAAATGTATGCACTAACGTACAATTTATAGATTTTCTCGGTGTGTTTTCATTTAAGAAACACATTGCTAAAATAGCTGTGAGGTTGACACACTGAATGGCAATGCACCCTGTAAATTTATAGAGTGCATCGCTATGAGTGCGAGTCGAAGTTGTTGAGCACACCGCACAGAAAAAAATAATAAATAAATAATAATAATAATAATAATAAAATAAAAAGTGGATTTTTTGAGCTAATTTGCAATTCTAATCCTCTAAAAAATTAAATTAAAGAGAAACATAGTCATTAATTGGACATTTTCTCATCGAGGAGGAATTGTTGACACGTAATTGAGAAAAAAAAATCACCATTGTTTGAGAAAATTGAAAATCCACGGCTAAGCACAGTACGGAAAGATAGTGAGCAATAGAAGCACTGACGTCAGGGTTCTTGCATGAGGAAAGATTGGCACCAATGCTTTAGAGCTCTCGAGCATTGTCGATGTTAAAAATGAAATTTATGGTCATGAGGTTTTTTTTATTTAACCCTCCTCTGGTGCGTTATTATAAATACACTGGTGCGTCACATATCTAAGAGCACCGTTTTTTTTTTAAATTAAAAAACCCATCGTTGTGTTTTTAATAAGAAGACCCGGAGAATTCTAATACATGTACTGCATTGGTGCTTTGTTGGACAACAACACCACATTTTTTTTAAATTAAAATCCATCTAGAGGTTCTCTTTAGAAGATACACTAGGGTGTTTCAATACATTAACAGCACCAATGCTTCATTGGAATATAGCACTGCATCCTTTTGAAAATAAAAACTATAGAGATGCTCCTTCTAGGTATACATAAGGGAATTTTACTACAAGAAGGGCACTGGTGTTGTAGGTGGATATAGCACTAACAATTTTTAAAAGTTAACCTTCTTTTGGTGCTATCGATTATTCAAGTAGCAGTGCTTTTGTAATTTAGAGCACTTATTTTTATTTTTTTTATAAAAGTAAATCTTCCACAGTGCACCATGTTTTATTTGGCACCAGTTCTTATATGGATATTAAAGAAAAGTGTGTTTGTATATTTTAGACGCACCATAAAAAAAACATCTCCTAAAACATCTGCTCGCCTACCTACACTATTCACCTCTGCTACAAACGAATTATTGGGATATTTTTATAGGGACTTCCACAAAAACCTCTGCTAGAAGGCCTTTTCCTTGTAGTGCCTCCATGTATTGACCCTAGAAATTCTAATGGTTTGGCCATGGTCGATGTTGCAGCTTAAGAGATTAACTAAGGCAAAGCTTCTTTGTGTGGAGGAAGCTTCCTCCGCACAATGAAATCTCATCTGCTCCACCAATCCTTTTCAACATGTGTAAATGTTTATAGCTGGTGAGAGAATGGGTAGCAAATCAACGGTGAGCTCCAAACCCAAGATCGATGGCCAACACCAAATATCCTGCCAATTCTGTCAATTCTTGTTACTCGTGTTCTAACATGAAATATGCATATGGGGAAAGGTTGGTCATATTATTTTCATATGGCTTTGCACTTGCTCGATGAATTTACCAATCCCCGACACCCTTTTCCTAGCCACCAAAAGGTCAAGGACCCAATGCCATCGCCCTCTGAATATATATTCCTTGCATCTCCTTCTATTCTAACCAAAATATGGAATTTTGGGGCATAACCCAGTAAGAGACATAAAACCATTTGCATCCAGTAAATTGTGCATGGTAGATCATAATAGAATTTTGGGTCTAAATTTGAAAGCCATCATTCCTGCTTAGCATAGCAATACGAAATGAACTAACTGTTTTTTTTTTTCGAATAGTTCAATTAATTATTGCGTTGTGTAATGGATTTGCAGTTTTGTGGTCTTGTGTTATGGGAAGGCAAGTTTGCTCATGTTGTGCATAGGCAAGTTTATTTCTCCTCGATCATCGATATTCAAGATTTCCTCTGCGAACATTGTGCAAAGCTTCCTTTGTGTGGAGTTTACTTGTGCAAAGATTTCCTCCATGCAGTGAAAGCTTTGCACAATAAACAATATTATTTGGAAAATATTAATAGCATTATGAAAATTCCAGTTATTCCAAAATTTAGTTCTCTCCTTTTTAATATTATAATATACAAATACAATATAAAAGTAAACTAATAAAAAAAAAGTGTCGTAGCTGATATCTGGGTCCCTCCCTTGAAAACCAATGCCAAGCTACTTTTAAAACACCATTCCACAAACAAAGGTGGAGACTAGTACGCATAATAATCATCTAAATAGAAGATGGGATATAAGGAAATATGGTAATGAATGAGTTCATTCCGCTAACAAAAGTGGAGACTTCAAAAGAGTCATAAGGGAACACCAAACATCATGTGCTTTCTCTCACATGGCCACCATGTACTAGGTGACATTATGTTCATTAATACAACTTTCAAAAAAAACAGAGCACTCGAGAAGCATCAATTTTATCTTTAATTTATCTGCAATGTTATTGGTCACAAAAAAGAGTTGTTCCTAAGCCTAATCGATTCCACCTATATATGTATGCCTATAGGTAGTGATCACATGCGTTGGTTGGTGATCATAGGCACTCGCCAAAGAAACTACAGTTAAATCATCCATTGCTTTGTCTAGTTTTTCAACAAAGTGCTAGAAATTGTAGAGAAACGATATGAATATTTTTCATAATGGAATAAAAAAAGAGTGGTATCGTGGTATCATGGGTTGGAAAAAGGTTATGCTAGGGATGGTATCGGTGCTCTCATTCATCCTCATGGCCCTAATTTCGATTCGCCGGATTAAGCCCTTGTAGTGGCTAAAGGGTGACAAGGGTCACATTGACCGGTCCTTGTATTTCAATAAACTATTCTAGAACTAGAATTTCTAGGACAATGTGAGCACTTTGGATGGAGAGGTGAAGGATCCCGAACGAACTTTGCCCTAAGCATTATTCTTTGTTAGGGCATTGTTCTCTAGAAAAACACATGGTTCCCAATGTTCACAATCCTGAATGTCAATGTCTAGCTGAAAGGCGCTATTGAATGCATATGTAGTTGTGAGGAGGAGGTATGTGCAGAGAAAGTTATGTGGAGGAAGTTGTGCAGAGAGCTTACATTGTGCAGAAATATTTTTGCAAGGAGAATCAATTAATTAGCGGTAGAGGCAGGAACTATGCTGTATCACAACTTTTAATCTTGTTTATTTTTCTTTTGCCTTAATTTTTGTTCTTTTATAATATTTTTATGATAAAGGGCTATAATATTTGCCATAGTCTAACTAGCCGGAGGAATTGCTCAGAAAGTTATGGAAATTCCAGTTATATTTAGAGAAAATCCGGCAAGGATTTTTGTAAATCCAATTTATAATTGTTAAACTTCAAAATTTTAGGTGTCTTACACATTTTTGATGGCGTTGAATCCATTTTCACCATCAAAAACACAATTCAAACACTGACTCTACAAGATTTTTTGAAATTTTTTTGCCCAGATTCTGGCCACTTTTGGCCGTCTGGGCAATTCCTCTTCCTCCGCCTCCTTAGACGACTCGATAATATTTTACTCATTTTAGATTTCTTTAAATTTTTTAGGAATTATATGTTTATTTCTTCCTTTATTTTGGTTATAAAAGGTTATATGAATAGTTAGTTATTAATAACAGTTAATAATATCTAATTATTATTTCACCCTTATTTAAAATTTTTATTATATTAATTTTTCCTTTTTCAAAATAATATTTTATTTATATTTATTAATGACCTTTTATTTACTTGTACAAATTTTATTTACCTTTTACAATAATATATGCCTATAATGTTATATTTTTATTTTTAGTTTTACTTTCAATATTAGATAATTAATCTTGGTCAACTTCCATTAGCACAACCAATTGAGGATGAGCCTCTTTAGCAAGGCGATACGGGATCAAATCTCACGGTGGGTGGTTGTACCTTGTGTTAGGGGGAGAGACATGCTAAACAGATCGAGCAATATTAGGGTTGGTGTGGCCCAAGCTAGGTGTGATCCCCTAGTGACTTTGACGGATTAGATGCCCCTGGGTCATGGCTTCTCAAGCCACAGTCAAGTCTAAAGGATCACAGACAATTTAACAACAACAACAAAAATAGATAATTAATCCTGGTATTTTTTACCATTTATTTTATTAAATTTCATTTATATTTATTTTGTTTTTCAAATATGATATATTTTTCCTAATTCTTTTTTACCCTTCGTTAAGTTTAGTTTATTTTTATATATTTTTATATTTACTACCATATACATAGTTTAGTTTATTTTTATATATTTTTATATTTACTATCATATACATAATTGAATATTTATATGATTATAATAATTATATAAATATGTATATACTTATAATATTTATTATTATTTAACTTCTTGTATTATTACTTCAACCTTATTTCTTGAACTATAATTTATTATATATTTTTATATTTACTATTTATATAAATATTTATATTTATATATTTATAATTTTTGTTTTTTATTATTTAGTTATTATTTGGCTCTTATTTTTTGTATTTATTTATATTTTTTATTTTTGTCTAACGGCTAATTTCTTTGACTTTTAACTTATTATACTCTTTCTTCCCTTTTCATACCCTTGTTGGATTAGATTCTTTCCATCTTTTCGTCTTGATGATGAACCACATTGGTTGGTTCAAAACACTTAGACAATCAATAATTTTATGTGATATTTCTGGAAGACATGTTTTTAAGCAATTCTACTTACAAAAGCTTCCATTAAGATAATTCTAAATATGATTTTTCACTGAAATATTTTCAAAATACACAATATGGATCACAAAAGCCTAAATTCATAAATTAAACAATTCTAAACCAGATGTGTCATATGCTTCCAAAGAAAATAAAATAAATCAACTAATGTTTCTATAAAACATGTTGCATGTTATATAAGAAAACACATCCCCCATGTCTTCAATGTGAAAATAAGGCATAAACATCCATATATATCCATGTTGAAGTAGTCATCATCAAAAAATAAGCACCTTGTGTCTCCCAAAATACTCCTTGTTTCTCCATCATTGAGCGTGATGATAATCAACAAATATGCATGCATGCATATTCTCAAAATATGTCTGTGTGTGTGTGTTTGTGTACTAGTTTGTGTGAATATTGTTGAAAAATGCAACAAGAAATTCTCAATTTGATTTTTCCTTTTAAATTAAGAAAATTTGAATTTCCACATTAGCAAACAACTTGGATGCAGTTAACTTGTGTGACATGGCTTGTGTCACCTAGTTTACAAAGTAAATTTGAGTTGGAGGAGTTAGAGTTCAGTTAAGCATGTGTGATTTCTAATTTATAGCAATCAAAGTAAGTTATCTCAAATTGTTTTCACTTAAACTAGTTCCAACTATTGGGGGAACTAGTGGAAGGTCAATTGTGTAGTGAGACTTCAATCAAACTCAATGATCATCAACTTAATTGATCAATCATCCCAAAATATCTAGTGCATGCAGACAATTCGAGTTACCCAGTTGAGGTGGAGATTCCAAGGCAGTGTAACATTAGTTGTAGACTATTTCGAAGTGTACAGGTGTTGCATGCAACCTGATGATCAACCTGAGGAATTGCGCAATCCATTTTGGAGAAATTCCTAAATAATAAGGGCCTAATTTCTCAAGGAATTGTGCAAGGAAATAGGGGCTCAAGTAGAGGTATAATTTACTAAGTATAGGTCAGTGCTTCTCAGTGAGTAGATAGATAGGTTATTCACTTGCAGGGTGTGATCAGTTGAAAAAATCAATTGTAATACATCTATATTCATCAAATTAATGCAAGTATACATTGGGTGTTTTAGCATATTGTTTTCCCAAAGAAAAAGAATATTTTCATGTGTGTGATTTCTTATTGCATATATGAAATTTTTGTTCTATAATGTGAATTACCTTCCACACAGTAGTAGAGTAGGTTTGCGTCTTGTGATTTTGATTAAAACTTCATGAGCATCTGCAAATCTACGCCATAATTTTTACATGGTATCAGAGCAGGATTCACATTAGAATAGGAATATCGAAGTTGTTTCTTAGGAGGCTTGAATTTGGAGTACAATGTAGGAGGATCTCTTCAGAGCTAATAATATGGCCTTCAATGGACTAAGGCTAGAGTACGCCTTGGAAGGCACCTATAATTTTGTTGCATGGAAGGATCGCATGGAGGCGGTATTGGTTGACAATGGATTACTAGAATACATCAAGATAGATGTTGCAAAACCATAAGAATTAGATGCCCAAAGCCTTTCTAACCTTCCTCATCCAACCTTCCTAAACTGTGCACTTCGCAACTGCAACCCCTAGGCTTTTTCCTTGCTTATTGGAATTGCACAATGCACATAAAGCCCAACATCCCTTGGCATCCAAAATTGTGTAGAGGCTACCTCAAGTGACCTTCCCTCAGTTGGAGCTCACTGCCCTCAAGAACTGCGTAGATTTGTCACCCAAGCCTCTCTACTGTCGAGTCCCCCTTGCCTTTGAAAATTGCACAATTTTTTCCTCCAAAGCCTCATCCTGCAGCAGCCACTGCCTAATTGAACTGTGCAATTTTTTCCCTCAGTAGGCACTACACAAATTTTTCCCTCAGTGAGCACTGTGCGGTGTTATCCCTCAGTCTAGCCCAGTCACTAAGCCTTCCCACACCCCCCCCCCCAACCTTATACCATTTCCAGCTCAATCAGTGGATTATCATGTAAAATCTTAGACAAGGATTTTATCAGACTAATGTCATCTTGTAATGAGTGGATTACATATACATGAATTCTACCAAGCTATGGAAATATGATTAAGAAGGAGATGAAGAAGGAGGACAATCTAGATTGTACTTAAGGAGCTGAGGAGAAAAGATAATTATCAGATAAGAAGACCAAGGAACCCAGGGTATAATAGAAGATTGGGACCTCATAAAGACTCCATCTGATTCACAACCCTTTGGAGGGTAGGTATGAAAAACAAAGCACATCTTTCATGAAACTCAAATACACCTCTTAGTGTAGGGTGAATGAAAACTTATCATTGTCATATAATTATGTCTTCTGTTATCACTTAAGAAAAAATATTTTAAATTTTGAACATCAATTTTTTAAATTTGTCAAAGGGTTGGTGTCAGATTTGGGTCTAGTCTTTTCATCTTGTTTTAGAGTCTAAAGAGTTTGAATAGGAGTCTTGTTAAGAGTCTTGTTAGTATGTCAAAAGGGGTTCTCTATTTTAGTCTATCATTGGTCTGATATCTCACATGAATATCATATGTCAAAACTCGTTTCAAAGTTCGTATGCGCTACGAAACTGTCTAGGTGATTTCGTAGCGCAGAAACCCTGTCTAGGTGATTTCGTAGCGCAAAACACAGATTTTGCACTGGCTGCGCTACGAAATCGGGGATTCGTGCGAATTCATACCAAATCTTTCTCAGCTGTCATATCTATCAAAATCTGTTATGTTTATATCATCATTTGTCAGCTTATACACTTCACCTATCATGTCCAGCTGCTTATCTTCATCATTAGAGTCGTTAGGTACATTAGTACGCTCAGATTTCAAGTTTCAAGAAGAGCCAAGCATTGACATTCATAATCATGATTTGTGTTTGGGTTCATGCATGACAAATGAATTGTTAAGCCTTCAATTTGAATTCCCTGAACATCAAGCGAGGCAGTGATCGAAGATTAAGGCAGTGCAAGTATTTCAAATTTTTATCCCACTAGAATCCCATGGAGAAGGCTACAGAAGGAAAGGAGCACAGGTCAGGCAGGTGCTTGAGGAGAGAACCTGAAGGTTTAGACATTATATTAAGGAATAGAGAAGTTGAACGTGCATTCAAGCAGGTTGGCTGTTGGAATTTCTGCAAAAAGCTTCAAGGAGGCCATATGCAAATCACCAATGAGTTCGCTTTGAATTTCACAGGATTGAATTCAAAAGTTGGGATGCTTGAATTATCCATCTCTCCAGAGATCATATCTGCAGTTACTAAAATCCCAAGGGGAGAGGAAAGATGGTTTAAAAATTTCAAATTTGATATGACCCCATGCAAAGAATTTCTGAAGCCGGAGTTCATTGATTCAGATTTAAATAAGTCTCTGCCCAGGAATTTTGTCAAGGACACATATGCCAATTTAATAACCTGCATACAGAGGTACTTTACCTATGAGGGGAGGTATCATAAGGTGTATTCATATCACTTTAAGCTTCTGTTGCATTTCACAAGAAAGATATCTCTTGATTTACCTTTCTACCTGTTTCGTAGCCTAGGCAAAATGTGTGACAAGGTGCAGTTAAAAAGGGAAGCCTGTGAGACCTCATTGTTTCATCACAGCTTAGTTAAATTAATCGTTTTGCATGAGCTCCAGAAAGTAGGTAAAGACTGGCCCACGTTCATGTTTATGTCTGGTTTCAAGAACGAGACTGGTCTCAGTCCTCAAGCTGCAAAAGATTCTCCAACAGCAACTGGCCATCGTGCAGAGACAAGATCCAGGAGATTTGTAAAATTGAAGGCCAGGAAACAGGTAAAGGAACCCACCAAACCACTGATAATCCAAGACACACCCCAACAGTCCCAGAAAGAGAAAACTCAGATCAGAGAGGGTGTACATGAATCATCTACAGGTGAAGTAGTCCAGAGAAGAATGACAAGGAGCCAGTTAGCTAAGGAAAAGGGCAAGACAGTGGTTACTGAGGAAAGCCCAGTTTCAAAGGGAAGTCTTAATGACTTGCTGCAAGCTATTGATATTGAAGAATCTCCCTTGGTTCAAGCAGATTTGATAGAATCAGGAAAGGACAAGACCAAAAAGATCAAAGCCTCAAAAAAGCTCAAGTTTGATGATCCGGTTGCTAAATTTGTCTTTAAGCCAAGAAGACCAGTGATGAGGCATTCAAGATAGGTACAAGAGACACTGCTAGAAGCAAGTGAAACAGAGGAGATAGCACAGTCTCATGAAGGAAAAGATAAAGGTAAGGCAGTTATCCCTCAGGAAGAATATAGTGTTGAAGAGTTAAAAAGGAAGTTGAAATTAGCAAACCTGGAAATTGCTAAACTGAAGAAAGCCTCAAGGAAACATGCAATCAAGGAAGCTCATTTTAACAAAATGGAGGCTCTGTGGGAAGACAAAACAATTCAAATACCCGAGGTGGTCGACTGTCACGCTCAATACTACACTTGGTCAATTCTCGCAATAAAGGAAGAAAAATTCATCAGAAGAGTTAATATGAAACTGAGAGCTAGGATCAGGGTTATGAAGAGACAAATTGAGGATTTGAAGATGCAGCTAAGCCAGCGGGAAAGTTTTCCCTAAGGAAATCACACAGCAAGTAAGGTTATATCCCAAATTTTGATGATTTACCTTGTTGCAGTTTTTCTTGAAGAATGATGCATCTCCATTCAGTTTTGAATAGCTTCAGGGCAGTTGAAAGGGACATTTCAATATAAAAGAGGCTCAAGACAGTCATATTTTGGTATTAAAACTATGTTTTGTGATTACACAGCAGTTTCGTAGCGCGCTACGAAACTGCTGAAGGTGACGCATAATGCACAGCAGTTTCATAGCGCGCTACGAAACTACTGTAGCTGCATAATTAAACTCAGTCAACCAAATTTTGAGTAATCAAGGGGAAACTTTTTTGAAAGGGGATTTCAGAAAAGGATCATTTGCAATGTGCAAGCAACCAACAAGGGTAAAACAAGCGGAGGAAAAGATATATGAACTCTAAGTTTTTTGTCATACAAATGATCACCGCTAGTATTGTCCACGACATTTCAAACAGCTTTGAAGAGGTTTTGTCTTCATACGAGTCTATGGGAAGGCTCTACAACACATCAAGAACGTGGCACTCCAATACACTTTTGTGTAATCAAAGAAGAACAACATGGTTAATTGGTTTCAAATATCCTTGAGGAAACCAAAAGCAGAAAAACAGGGGTAGTTTCCTACTTTTCAGGAGCAGTAAAGGAGATGAGACATTAAGGGCCAACAAAGAGTTTTAAACATCCACCAAAGTTAAACTGAATGGAACCACTTGTCAGAGAACGAGTTTTGATTGTAATAAATGCTATTATCAGCATGATGTGGAGTTAGACTCCTAATTGTCTTAGGTTTCTAAAACTTCCAGTTAGCAGTTGTTGTATTTAATAGTTAGTTAAAGTTTGAATAGGTGTCATAGCAAGCAGAATTCGAGTTCCCCTCATGCTGGAGGAGGAATCTCAGCTATGTAAATAATTCTATATATAGGAGAGAGAGCAATGTACTTAGGGTTGGAAATTTATTGAGAAAAGCTCTAATATTTGGCTTTATGTAAAGACTCTGTTTTTTTTAGTAATACAGTATTGGCTTTGCTTCTCAGGAATTAGAAGGAATTCGATGTGATGAATGTCTTGTGTTGTCTTTTGCTATTATCTACAGTGTTATGAATATGTGATTACTTAGAAATCACTAACAGTGCTCTAATTTCCTTCATATATTTGTAAATTGTGCTGGCCTTCTATGTGTTTGGTGTGTTCTACATATGTTGGATTCTGAATGCCCTGACTTCTATGCAAAGCTAACCTTACTGTCATTACTAAATCATATCTGACTCCATAAGCCCAATGGACACTTTCTAATTGTGTTTCAACCATCTTATACTTGTTCATTTTGTTTCATAGAGTTAGCCATCTTATTCATTATCCAAATCTTTAATCTTGTGAGAAAGCCCTCTCAGATTGAGGAGGCTAAGCCTCAGCCTAAAGTAGGTTTGAAAGAGTTACTTAAAGTCTACCTGATCAGCGGCCTTTCAGGATCTGGTTTTGAGATAACATATTCAATGACATGTATGGTTGTGTTGGCTTGAGGGGGCTTGGACCCAAGTTCAAATTTAGTTGCACTAACCAACAAAACTCTTCACTACTAGACCGTTTGGAAACAACCTTCTTAGTGTAAACTGTAGTCTCACCCGAGGTAGCGTTGGGGGATGCTAGAACCAAGTTTTTGCATCTAGAACGCTATGTGATGTGGGAGTAGGGTGTTTCTTTAGTTTCAGGCCTAATCTGACCTTCGTGAACCCTTATCCTTGAAATCCCCAAAATTAAAGCGGTTTTCAGTTAAACAGAGTTATGAATTTCGCCTAAGCATCTATTCATGCATAAAATAACATATAACAATAGATCCAGATCTTCGCAGAGCAATTAAGACAATAATATAGATAAATGGCATTCAACTGAGCATAAATACAAAAAACACACAAGTATACAGTTCAGACACAGATTTGCTTCAAATACTCTTTATTATTTCAGATCTTTAATACATATATGCTTCAAACCCTACGCACACAACTGCAGGGGCCCATGCACTCAGTTGTGGAATTACCAAGGTCTTCACGCACACAGTAACAGAAGCCTTCCCCTTCACCCAAATACAGAAAGATCTTATGCTTACATACTCAAAACATATAAAATCTGATCAAATGTGACTCCCTTAAACTTGCTAAGACATCCCTTTATATATGTTTTCCTATTACAATACCATGGTCCGCAAACCATGGGTAGAGCTCAAAACAATACAAAAACTAAGGGGCATTGACCTTCCTAAAACCCCTTGACTCTTAGTGACCTGCACTACTCGCACTCCACTCCTCAAAATGTGGAGACTTTACAATATCTTATCAAAATTGGACTCAGATGACCCCGTCCAATAGGCCCCCAACACAAAGATGTGACTCAACCCTGAATCACTCTACTGGTATATCCTCGATGTGTGCTTTGAGGCCGTTGAATTCGGACTTCAAGTCTTGAAGTTCTATTGTACTCTATGTGGCAGCAGGTCGAACCTCTTCAACCAAATTCTCTATAGTTGGCTCTGTGGCTGCTAATATGATCATCCTTTGCTTCTGCTGAAGGGATTTCAATTTTCTTTGGACATTTTGCGACAATTGGCTTGCCTCATCAGCCCATGGTTGCGTCATTTCTGAAATGATAAAGGCATTTTGACGCAACTCATCAATTTGAGTCTGTATGAATTTCCCTTCTTGGAGTATGTTTAACCTATGCACAGGTGCTAAGGTTAGCGTTGTCACCCTGATCTCATCAAACTGCAATTTCTTTTCACGGATTTCATCTTCAAGTTTTTGCAGATGTGGGTCCTCCTATAGCGAGGTCCACATTTCCATCGTACTCTCAAAAAATTGGTTGCATTCATTAATTGCAGTAGCAAGAACTTCCATATGAGCTTTGATAGCAGCCTCGCATTGCTCTTGGACTTCTTGAGGGGCTTCATCTGAAGCTCTAAGATCTGCAGCTGCAACTCAAACTGCACCTTCCCCACCTTATCCTTAGATTATTTCACTGTGGCTGCCAACTTCTGTAATTTCTTAGCCAAAGCTTGCTTTGTTGTAATCTGGAGCTATGGAAGCTCACTACAGACCTACATTATTGTTGTTGATTGTGCACAATGACTTCTTCTTGGTATTTTAGCGCCTGTGCCTTTTCCTTGTATTTGGGATTCAACCGATATGGGTGATGCTTAACTGACTTCACACCTGGTTTTAGATTGATCTTCATCATACCCAGATCTCCTACTATCCCCTTCAAGTCAAAGAACTTAGTTGGAAATAAATCTTGGTATTCGTGTAATAATTCAGCGACCTTATCCAATGTGTCTTCATACCAATAGTCGCCAATGTTCATGAATTTCAGTGCTGCTTCTGAGCCAATATTTACTTGTTTTGTGTGCATCGGTTGTGATATATCAGGGATCTCTGCATCAGGTCCAGAAACTTCGTGTTATCCCTCTAACTTAGGGATATTAATATTCTGTGGATCCTCATCACTTTCTTCTATAGTAACATTGTAAAATTCCAAAGCATGTTGTAGCTGCGTACTCCAGTCAAGCTATATCCAAGTGATAGGCTCTATGGGTGTTCGGAAGATTATTTCCTTAATCTCCTGAAGTGCTTCATCAATGCATTCGAACACATCTTCGAAGTTGAATGTCAATAAGAAACTCTCCTTCATTTCATCCCAATCAGCAGTCTCATTTTGCAGCTTCATCTTTAAATACCAGTTCTTTGGGATAACATCCAAGGTATGAATAAAGATATGCACCCACTCTGGTTGAGGTACCTCACCCCACGTCTTAGTCCATCAAGCTAGATGTTTGCATGGATCATCCCTTCTTGTGTACTCTTCAGTGAGTCGAGTGTTTTCATAGCCAAATCTTAATCGCATCATTCTACGATATTCCTTCCAGTCAAAAAAATTATCCTTATGCATACCCCACCATCTTGCAGGTGTAGCTCTCAACGCTAGATCTAAGGACTAGAATAGATGCTCCTCTAGTACGTCCCTTTCAAAATGGTCAAGAAACATATTGACATCATCCAAGCCATCATAATAAGGCAATGTACATTCCTCAGTAGATATACATTGTAGCGAATTTGTAAGTCGATTACATCACAACGTAGAGACCTCATGCAACCGATTCTGCCAGTTTTCTAACTCTTCATATAAATCTGACTAGAAGGAACCGGCCTTCTCCCAACTAATCCTTACATTCGCAGCGGGATTTATCCAAACTTCTTTTCGCTCAGTTAGCTTATATATGTGCTCCATTTCTTCATCTTCATAATAATCATGGTTCATTTTTGTGTATCATGCACCTTCTATAGTATCCAACAGAAAAATCACTCGAAGATAATTCTTTTCAAATATCATGATTCACTTCTTTAAATTAATGATTGCATTCATGTCAAAATCCAAATCAATCCTGAGCAACACTAAGTATGGATTATTGTCATCAACTATCTCAATAACTTCAAAATCTACCACTGCTCTTGCGCCTTCAATATCTACAGTTACCCCATGCAGGCGACCCATTGGAATTATCTTTTGTTGATTTTCCATGCGCAGCTGAATTGGCGACCACTGTAACTTAGGCTTCCCCATTTGTTCCCAAGTTTTCTTTAGCAATACGTTAGCATCAGAGCCCAAGTCTAGGATTACCTAGTCCATTTTGAAATGACCAATCTGCGTTGTCAACCACATCTCCCTATCGGTTCTCTTCTTACTTCGATTCACCTTATTGACTACGCGTTGTTCTGGTAACAGCTTATCCTTGTTGGTACAATTATCTATCAGTTCTTGCAGTCCCTCCACTGCCTTCTGATCTCGTAACAACTTCATGCAGGTCTGCAGAAACGATTTTAACACCATGGGATCTGAATCCTATGTCGCAATAACTTTTTCAGGTTTCTCCTTTTGTGGGACTAGCGATATTTGATTCTTAGATGTAGGAGCGCCCGGATCCATAAAAAAAAATCTTTCCTCCATGAAAATCTCTTTTTATCTATGTAAATCAAATCTAACATTCTTCTCACCTACTTTTTGAAACCACAGATCCGATACTATTTGTTGGCCTTCCTGATCTACTAGGGCCCTAGTACATTATGAATGCATGCTCTAGTTACAACTTCAACATCTCCATCACTACGAGGGATGCATTCACTTTTTTCTACAATTGAACACTCATGGGATGTTCTTCCCTCTTCCTGAGAGGTACCTTCATTTGTTATCACTACAAGTGTAGGTCTTTCTTCACTACTGCTAGATGCATATCTATCTTTTTCTTTAGGAATTTCATTAGAACATCTTGAAGGTAAATGGCCTATTCTTCTACATTTACAACAAAACAATAGCTTAATTGTAGATTGTGTATCCTTTTCATCTTTTTCTTCATCTTTGGAGTGATGATCAACAATTTTCACTTTAGAGGGATGATCTTCAATCTTCTCAATATCCTTCCTTTCAGATGCTTTCTTCTTGTTCTTCCTTATTTTCTTCTCTTTATCTCTAGTAGCAATATTTGTGAAAAGAGGATCTTCTTTGAGATCTATTTTAGTATAACATAAATAGGGATATTATATCTTCTTTGGTGCCTCTTGAATTTCTCTTCCATACACACATTGCATCTTGTCCATCATTTCCTTTGTGGACTTGCAATGTATCACCTTTTCTCAAACTGTCTTTAATAGCCCTTTCAGGATAATTTTCTTGGCTTCTATGTTAAATTCATTCTTCACTCCATACTCTAGAGACAACCAGACATCTAAATCAATAGCCATTAAGTATGTTTCTGTTCTAACCTTCTAGAGAACTCCATTAAAAAATGGTACTCCTTCTGGTGTTATCCAATCTTGATTAGCCATGTTTCCTTTTGATCTACCTTCTGGCGATTAAGCTGTTCTTGAAGGAACCCACTCTGATACCAATTGTTGGAAACAATATTAATATTGCTAGGGGGTAATCAGTGTCAAGGTTAATTTCACAAATATTGCCAATTTATAATTTTTCTTTTACTTGGAAACCATTCATGTAAACAACCAACATCATGTCATGTAAGCAACAGAATAAATCATTAAATGAACATCACAACAACAACATAAACAGAATAACATATGAACATAGATATTTAACATGGAAACCCATAAAGGGAGAAAACCAAAAATCTTCTTTTTTATGATGTAGATCAAAAGCCACCACTCTGATTACATCAAGTTTTTCATGAGCACCCACTCCCTATTTGTTTTGTTGGAACCAACCAATAGGAAGCACCAACTCCCATATGTGTTTTGTTAGCACCCACTCCCTCTTTCGTAGACATCTAATCAGGTTACAAAAAGCACCAACTCCTTGATTGTGTAAGCACCCACTTCCAAGAGGCACAAACCCCAAAGCAATTATTTAGACACCCACTTAGATGGAAGCATCGACTTCCTAATGTGCAGGCACCAACCTGCTAAACCTGTAGACAACTATTTCATAGAATTTTCATATTGTATCCAAAAGTGTCTTGTTCACATGTGTTTCTCTCAACTATGGCTCTCACTTAGCCTGATACACAACCTTATTCATCTCAACACCCTACAGGCTCTTACCACCATTGAAAACTCTTACAACGACTTAATACCTACATGGGAACCAATTTTCCTCTTACACAGCCTCCACCATACTCAACCCAATCACTCAAATAGCTTTCACTACTCGCATTCATCACTTCTTCTATAGGCACACAAATCCTTACTTAACATCCTCCTCTCACGCACTTGTGTTACTCATATATCCTATGTTACAACAACTCTCACCCTTATTTTCTTCATAGGCACACTCTCTCTCACACTTCTACATTCCTCACATCATTTTTCTTAATTGAGAAACAATTTCTTCAGTTGCGCTTCACACATGGCCCAAGGTGAGTTCAGTACTCTTTTCATGGCTCGAGGTGGAAGACCTTCATTTAATTACATATGGATCCAGGAGGGTCTTGATTAATTATCCCATGGATCGAGAAAATACTTTAGCATGACTTGTTGTCTTGTCCTCCAATGTTCAACTAGGATTATTTCAAATTGTTACATTTTCTCAACCAACTTGCTACTCTCTCTGAACCTCTATTTTTCAATGAGATAGCCTTAACTCATTAAAGTGATCACCACCCATTTCCATTACTTTTCTTTCCTTTCATAGTCTCTACAACTGACTTACTCTTCCATGACAAGAGGATGGGCTTCATTTACTATGTTGGATTTACCGACCCCAATCTTACCATTGATTTCTCAGAGCTTCTGATTGTTAATTGGAAAATCGTTTTATTTTCATCAACTGCATTGTACTTATATATTTGTTGCACACAAAGTGCCATAGAAAATCAACCTGTAGCATCTCCTCTTGGTAAATATTTCCTTTAACCACATCCACAAATTCAGTCATAGCAACAACCATTAGTAATTTCTTCACCTTATCATTTAGCTATATTTTGGCACTCAAACACTAAATTATTTTGTATACTATGTTGCTTAAGCTCTAGCACCTTAACACATGAAACCAAGATCTAGAACCGTGCACTCAATGGGAGGTGCTTAACTCCACCAGAGATCTAAAGCCCCACACCCTTATGTCTAAGTACCTAGGAATCATATGCTTGGGGGCCAAGACCATGGCCTTATTGAGCTAATATTCCATCATGCCATCGTGTCCAACATCATAGCTTGATCACACCAAAATGGCCCAGAGTGCAAATTTTCCATCGAATGATAGTGTTGTGAAAGTTCATATCTCCTAGCTACTATCAACCATGGGACTGCACCATCCTTAACACTTCCTCCAACATTTTCTCTTGGGGAGAAAACTTCACATCAAATAACTATGTTGTGAAATATTTTGTCTCCCGGCTCCATCAATTGTGGGATTGTGCCATTGTTCCATCACATGGATTGATCCTTTTGTGGGTTTTGTCTCAGGGGAGAAGATATGTCCCCATCAAATTTTTCCTTTCTTTATCCCTCTTGAGCTTTGATGTTTCAACTGTTTTCTCCACCAAATTGAGAATTCGTTAACATGGGAAACTATCCACAAACATAGCCCCTAGCACAGACTTCAAGGACATGCCACATCACCTACCAACTCACACACTAGTGTCATCATTTCCACATGTCGTATTTTCATTTGGCCATGTAGACTCCAGGTATCAATTGGCTACTACATCATCATCCAACTCATTATCATCAACCAATCATATTGCACCATGTGTTCTCAGCTCCAAGTCATCAAGTACAGAGGGGGACCCCGGGAACCCATATTTTGTGACTAATTTATTTTTTAAACCAAACTTGGGGTGAAATTTCAATGTTAAACACCATTATCCCATGCTGGGAAGATTATTCGTCTCCTAGATTTTGTTCACTGTGTGCCACCCCCAAATCTAACATCTCAATGATCCTCAACTTATCCATGGTAGAACATAAAAATTTGTGTCAGTTAACAGCAGCAAGGTTCATCTCACAAGTTTTGTAATATATGAGATCATGTGGACCTCCTATCAAACCTTTGCAGCACGCTATCAATTCCTCCAACAGCTAAATGGAAAATGGTTTGTCTCGCTCCTTTTGTTAGCTTCTGGAACCCTACCAAACTTTATCCTTGAATAACTTTTGATTCGTCGGGATACTTTTAAGTTGCCATATACCATTGGATAAGTTTATGCAAGCACTATCCAACCATGCAATCAATAAGAGCATCCAAGTTAATACTATACAACAAAAATGCCTTCAAATATTAGGCCATAAGATCACAAATCTAGTAATCATAGTAATCATACTTTTTAAGCTCCACCACTTATGTTGATACTATATGATAGTTATCAACTAATGACTACACATGCCAACACACTCCCCCTCATTGAAATCTCCCAATAATTTCCATCATAGCTATGTAAACAAGCTCTCTTGACATAATTATCTCATCCATGTACTAAGATTAACATCAATTCCAACAATCTCATAGCAAGAGACCTTCTTGATAGACTTGGAGGAATCTATTGACTGATCCTCCCCACTTGAACCTGAAGGTTGACTCTCTCTGAGTTGCTCAATCTTTGAAGTTACTTGCTCCTTGTTCTTTATCATTTCTCTAATTTTTACCATCATTTCAATAGGTTGACCTTTTATCCTTTGCATGTTTCTATCTCTAATTCCAATGGTATGGCCCTCGTAAGAGTTATATTCCATGGGTTTGATAGGTGCCTATCCATCTTGAAATGTTACACAAAACCCCTTCGTCTTTATCATAGATACTCAGAGAAAACTCCACCTAATTTTTGGCACCCACAACCCATCCTTCACCTACAACCTACCTCCTAACACGAGATGGAATATCACTATTCCAACCCCTTTCACTACATGTTTGGAATCAACACCAAACTATACAAATAGTTTTGTGTCCCACTTGGTCAATTTTTCAAATAGTTCAATGCCCCTGCCATATGTTGTCTAGCTCCACTATCTATTAGCCACACACCCACTATTAAGGTGCCCGAGGAAAGGTAGGAAACAAATTTCAATTCAATTTCAACTTTCTTGACACAACTACAATTGACTACATGATTTTTCCACCCTTCTTTCTCTTTGGACATTGTGAAGTATAGTGTCCCATCTTATGATAGGAAAAAGACTCTACCTTTGTTAATTTGGTATCTCAGTGAAAAATTCCAATCATGGGACTAGATTCCTCTTTCTAAGCAAACCAATTTTGACATTTGAAGCACTTGATTGGGACATGGGAAAGTGTATTTTTTAAGCAAATCCCATAGTTTCACAATTTCTCAAGGTTGGCCTAAGGTCAAAATAGCCCTCCTCCAACTCATATAAATACAAGTGACCTCAAGCTCATGTAGAAATTCCCACTGTAGAGCAACAAATTATGCAATATACTAAAACACAATACAAGATCTACTTCTACAACACTTTGCAGAAGCTTAATCAAATTGAGCAAGATCAAGAGAACACATGTAACTGAGAATGAGAAATCAATCACACATAACATAGAAGAAATAACCCGAGGAAAGCCTCAGCCTAAAACCTCAATCTCTGTATTATCATACAAGTGGAAATATTTTTCAAGTTACAAAAGGAATCAAATCTCAAGCTATCCCTCTCTCTCTGCAATCAAACAATACAACTCACAGATTGAATAGACATAGTATATGTCCTCCTCAAGCCCTCCAAGCCTCCTATTTCCTTGCGCAATTTTTCTTAGGGTCCAATGAAGCCATATGTGTGAATTGGCCTCATAACACTCACTAAACCTGAAGAAGTAACTGTGCAATCCTCAAGGAAATAATTCCTTATAGATGCAAGGAATATTCACAATGGAATATTCTAGAAACTAATAGTACATTGCCCCTCCATCTGATCTCAAATGGGTTTCTGTCTGAACTGACATGCATGAGTTATTTAGCAGAGAATACTCAGTTATCTGAAGTGCAATAGTTACATGCATGCAAGCATTAACTAACTGAACTTACATTAATTCAACAAACTGTTTGAATTAATCTAACTGGACTTGACTCAGTTAATTGAGCCAACTAATTACAATTCAATATTACAACTCATCCTTATCTCTTTAACTGATGGATAAATTCCGAAATTAATGGAGAAACTGTTGCATGTCCCCACATAGACTTCATGTTTGATTTTCCTTAACTAATTAACTCAAGATGAATTAATTAATTATTTTACAAACAGCTGCTAAGATCAAATTCGAATTTTACTTCACTATTTTAGTTTAGGGATTGACCAAAATAGGAAGGTATCCTGAAATTCTATTTATAGAATGCTATTTTTAGCACTTCCGTTTTTCCATCCATTATTACTAAGATCAACACTGGCTAAACTACTATTTATAGCAGTGTTATTTTTAGCAATTCTATTTTTAGCATTTCTTGTTGCTATTTTCAACACTCCTTCTCAAGAAGAAAGGGATTATCAGTAACCCCAATCCTGTCTCTGTGGAACTTGAACTTGCATTTTGACAATGCCTTAGTCAAAATATCTGCATCCTGTTCCTCAGTCGAAACATACAGCAACAACATGATCCTCTTGACCACACAGTCTTGAAGATGGTGATACTAGATATCAATGTGCTTGGACCTGTCATGAAAAACTGGATTCTCTGAGAGTTTGATACAACTCTGATTATCGTAGTAGATCACTGTAGGATCCATCATCTAACCAAACAATCCCACTAGAAGCTTCTGTATCTAAATGGCCTCACATGCAGCCTGACTAGTAGCCATATATTCAGCCTCTGCTGAGCTAAGTGCAACTGATCTTTGTTTCCTCCTATACCAGGAAACTGCAGCTGAACCAAGGTTGAAGATTCCTCCAGAAGTGCTCTTCTGGTCTGATGGACTCCCTGCCCAATTTGCATCTATGAAGCCCTGAAGCTTCACTCCCTCTATCTGTCTGTACCACAATCCGAACTGAGATGTGCCTCTGAGGTATCTCAGCACATGCTTCGCTGCCTTCCAAAACAGCTTGGTAGGCTGAACCATAGCTTGACTCAGCTGGTTCACCGCAAAGCATAAGTTGGGTCGTGTGTTCACCAGATACATAAGTGAACCCACCAGCTGCCGATAAACAGTAGCAACTACTACCTCACCTGAAGTAGCATCCTCCTTCCTCCAGTTCCCAGCTAAAGGATTCTGCATGGGCTTGCACTTCTCCATGTGAAAGCGCATGAGTATCTCATTGGCATACTTTCCCTAAGACATAAATACTTCACCATCTTTCTGCCACACCTCCATGCCTAGAAAGTAGTGCATAAGGCCAATGTCCTTCATCTCGAACTCTCTTGCAAGGTCCTCCTTGAAAGACTGTATTAGTTGATCATCACCTATCAAAATCATATCATCAACATAAAGAACAATGATCAATGGTTTACCTTCTAGCATGATGTGGTAAAGGTTTGCATTTGCTTCACTCTTGGTGAAGCCCAAACCAGTGAAATAGTTGTCGATCCTAGTGTACCAAGCATAGGGTTCTTGCTTTAGCCCATACAAAGCCCTCTTGAGTCAGCACACATGCGACTCACGATCGAAGGTCTCGAAACCCTCTGGTTGCTCAATGTACACCTCCTCCTCAATCTTCCCATTGAGGAATGTTGTCTTCACATCCATATGGTGGATCTTCCACCCCATTTGAGCTGATAGTGCCAATATCGATCTAATCGATGAGTACCTTGCTACGGGAGCAAAGGTCTCATCGTAGTCGATCCCCTCGACCTGTGAGAAACCCCAGGCAACAAACCTTGCCTTATGTTTCTCAACACTGCCATCAGTTGCCTACTTTACCTTGTAAAGCCATCTAGAACTCACCACTAACTTGCCCTGAGGCCTTGGGACAACATCCCACACACTGTTCTGAATGATAGAGTCGTACTCCTCTACCATTGCATCAACCCAGACTGGTTGTTGTACTGCCTCCTCAAATGAAGAAGGTTTGGTATCTACACACTCCCTAACCAGGGCCATGTACCCAGTGTACCGCTCGGTCGACCTCCTCTGTCTGCGCTGAGAAGATGGTTGTCCCACATTCTCCCGCGCATCCAGCATCAACCTGTCAGCTTCCCTTGAGCATTTCCACCCATCTCTAGAAGTATCAGCATGAGTGGATGTCTCCACTCCCGGATCCTCTGCATGCGGTTGCTCCGCATCAATCTGAGGCTCCTCATCCTTAGGAACAGAAAGTTCCTCATCTGCATGCAACTCGAGCTCCCTCTCAAGTGATAAGCACATGACTTTCTACTCATCGAACTTCAGATCCTTGCATACCACAGTCCTCTGAGTGGAAGGCAAGTACACCCGATAGTTGTGGGTTGTATTCGTGCACCCCATGAGTATTCCCAACTCAGCTGTTGGGTCTAGCTTCTTCCTGGCATCTTTGGTCACATGACAATAAATTGATGATCCAAAGATTTGGAAGTGACTTACATTAGGTCGCTTCCCAGAATAGGCCTCCATAGGTGTCTTCATCCCCAGTATACGATGCGGGCTTCTGTTATGCAAGTATATTGTTGTATTGCATGCCTCAACCCACAAATGCAATGGTAGGCTTTAGTCATGCAACATCGCTCGAGCTTCTCCCACAATTGATCTATTCTTCCTTTCGGCCACCACATTCTGCTGTGGGTTATGGGGTGCCATCAATTCTCGTTTAATTCCTTCTGCAGAGCAAAAGTCTTTAAACTATTGGGAGACATACTCTCCACCATTGTCACTACGCAAGGCTTTTATTTTCTTTACAGATTCTTTCTCTTCCAAGGCTTTAAACTCACAAAACCTTAAGAATGTATAATCCTTCTTTTGCATAAAGTAGATCCAGCATCTACGAGAAAAATCATCAATAAAAATAACATAGTACCTTTGTTTAGAGGTGGAGGCTGTAGATAAAGGTCCACAAACATCTAAGTGAACTCGCTCCAGGATTGCTCCAGCTCTACTGTCTCAATCCAGAAAGGAAGATTTCGCATACTTACCCAAGGTACAACCTTTGCATGTACTCG
This sequence comes from Pinus tabuliformis, assembly GCA_031772625.1. Taxonomy (NCBI): domain Eukaryota; kingdom Viridiplantae; phylum Streptophyta; class Pinopsida; order Pinales; family Pinaceae; genus Pinus; species Pinus tabuliformis. Next base: position 726,719,566 of record CM062806.1, on the reverse strand, counting down.
TCTATTCAAGTTTTCCCTTGGGTAATCCTGTAGAAATCTGTTGCATGATCTTCAGGGCTCCATGGTGAAAGTGGCCTAGTGTTCTATGCCATAGTTCGCCAACATCTTGGCTCTACACCATCTCAGCTTTGGAACTCAAAGCAGCATAGTCGTCTACCTCCATCTTGTAGAGATTCTTAACTCGAATCCCTATTCGCTTTGTCTGTCCAATACCGATATGCATCAAAAATACTTTTCCTTTACTAAAGACCACATCATAGCCTTTATCTTCTAGCATAGCAACAGACACAAGATTCTTCTTCAGACCTGGTACATACTTTACACCAGTCAGGGTGAGGGTAGCTCCATGCTCCCTCTGAAACACAACTGTACCTTCACCTAAAACACGGTACTTTCCATCATCGCCCATCTCGATCCGCATCTGGAGATCCTTCTCCTCCAAGGTACTGAAAAGATTCTTGTCACCTGACATGTGGAATGAAGCTCCACTATCCAGGTACCACACACATCCCACCATGGATGAAACCATGCATGCGATAAGCAAGAAATCTAGCTCAAACTGTGAGGCCAGTGCCTCACCATCAGATCCCTTCGAGGAACCCTTCTTGAATTTCTTCTGTGGACAATTCGTAGCATAATGGCCCACTTCATGACAATGAAAGCATCGCACTTTCGATTTGTCAATCTTCTTCCCACCATGGGAAGAACCGGATTTGGAATGGGACGCCTTCCCTTTCCCTTTCCTCGCCTTACTCGCTAAGGCTAGATTTTCCTCATCATCTTGCTTCGATGAGGATCCATCTCTGGTGCTTCTTCTGATTTCCTCCTACATCAGATTCGAACAAAGTCGTTCCCAATCTGTAAATTTTTCTCTTCCATTAACTGAGTCTTGGTAGCTATGCCAGCTCTTAGGAAGACCGAGGAGTGCAAGACTCACCATGTCATCATCAGCGGTCGTGATCCCTACACTTCCAATCTCATCCCTGCAGGTGGTGAGCTTGTTCAGATATGTAGAGATCGTGTCACCCTTTTCACACTTAATCTTATGAAGTGTCTTTTAGTGCCAACTTCCTCTGATCACTGTTGTTCTGATATAAATCTTTCACTGTTTTCCACATCGAAAATGGAGTCTCCTTCCCATGGAGGCTCAAGACAATGTGGTCTCAAACTCCCTCCAGGAGGATTCTCCTTGCTCTAGCCACACATTTCTTCCATTCTACTAGTTGAGTAGAATCAGTCGGCTTGGGGACTTCTTGATCAATGAAGTCCTTTAGACCGTTATCCTTTAACATTCCCTCCATGCGATCCTTCTAGGCTATATAATTCGAGCTGCCATCAAGGGCATACTTGAGTCTTAAACCATTGAACACCATTGGTGAAATTGAGATGTGATAAGAACTCGATTTCTATCTTTAGGAACCAAACTTTGAACTTCTCCTTCTTGTATATTGTTCTTCGCCTTGATCACCTTTGCTCTTATACCATGTATAAAATCCCACTATAGATCAAAAAATTATGCAATATACTAAAACACAATACAAGATCTACTTATACAACACTTTGTGGAAGCTTAATCGAATTGAGCAAGATCAAGAGAACACATATAACTGAGAAGGATAAATCAATCACACATGACATAGAAGAAATAACCCGGGAAAGCCTCAGCCTAAAACCCCAATCTCTGTATTATCATACAAGTGGAAATCTTGTTCAAGTTACAAAAATAATCAGCTCTCAAGCTATCCTGCTCTCTCTGCAATCAAACAATACAGCTCACATACTGAATAGACATAGTATATGTCCTCCTCAAGCCCTCCAAGCCTCCTATTTCCTTGCGCAATTTTTCTTAGGGTCCAACGAAGCCATATGCGTGAATTGGCCTCGTCACACTCACTAAACCTGAAGAAGTAACGGCGCAATCCTCAAGGAAAGAATTCCTTCTACATGCAAGGAATATTCACAATGGAATATTCTAGCAACTGATAATACACTGCCCCTCCATCTGATCTCAATTGGGTCTCTATCTGAACTGACATGCATGAGTTATTTATTAGAGAATGCTCAGTTATCTGAAGTGCAGTAGTTACATGCATGCAAGCATTAACTAACTGAACTTACATTAATTCAACAAACTATTTGAATTAATCTAACTGGACTTGACTCAGTTAACTGAGCCAACTAATTACAACTCAATATTACAACTCATCCTTATCTCTTTAACTGATGGATAAATTCCTCAATTAATGGAGAAACTATTGCATGTCCCCACATAGACTTCATGTTTGATTTTTCTTAACTAATTAACTCAAGATGAATTAATTAATTATTTTATAAATAGTTGCTAAGATCAAATTCGAATTTTACATCACTATTTTAGTTTAGGGACTGATTAAAATAGGAAGGTATCCTGAAATTCCATTTATAGAATGCTATTTTTAGCACTTCCATTTTTCCATCCATTGTTGCTAAGATCAACACTAGTTGAACTGCTATTTATAGCAGTGCTATTTTTAGCAATTCTATTTTTAGCATTTCTTGTTGCTATTTTCAATAGCTCATTTCAACACATCACATCAACATCTCTTGTTTCAATTGGTTCATACAAGTTTGAAGCAACTCTCTTTCTCCACACATATGAGTTTCTCCTTGGGCATCTTTGACTTCTCTCTTTGGCATATTTGAATTTGGTGATTGGGCATTTGGTTAGGCTTGGTTTTCTTGGGTTTTAGATTTGATTAAGGAGGTTGATTTCATTAAGGAAGGAAGGATTAAATTCTGAAGCAGGTAGACCACCTTTGACCGACGTTAAGTTTTTCTACAATTGAAGTTTGACCAGCGTTGACCAAGGGTCAAAAGGATCCTTTTGACTTCAATTTTCTTGGAGAGGGTCTGTCCCATCAAGCCGCATTTTTTGGTATTAAGACCGAGGAATTTTGAGGATTTTGACTATTTTTTACCATAGGTTTGACCATATAATTGAGTTATACATTTTCTCTCTCTGTTAACCAAGTTTAACCAAAGTTTTTAGAGATGTTTTGATTGATATTTGACCGGAAAAAGAGGTTGCATTGACTTGACTTTGACAAAATTGAACTAGAGCATATTTGACCATTATTTGACTGGTTAGGGCAGTCAACTATTATTGACTTTTTTCATATTTGGGAAGTTGACCATATTTGACTCTCATCATTTTGACATTGATATACAGATTTGACATTAGATTGATTGGATATTGGAATTGGATGATAGTCAAAGTTTGACTTTGAATGGGTTGGAAAATTTATTGCTCATTTTATTCTATGTTGAACATTTAAAGGAAATCTAATAGAAGAAGAATTCTGAAAGGGTTTTCCCCCTTGTGGGGTTTTTCCCTGGTCTTTGACAAAATAGGTATCTCTTGTTGATGTTTTTATTGTCTCCTATTTTTTCATTGCTTTTACTGTTCTATTGTCATTTACTAGTGATCATTGGAAGAAGTAATTATTGTTGAAAATATTTCTTATTGAATAAATTAATTTGGCTAAAATTATTTAACATAGCATAGAGAAGTGTAAATTAACATGCTATCAGAGCTAAGATGAAAGAAAAATCCCAAAGGAGATAAGATTTGAAGCAATCATCTGTGTAAAGTTGAAGGAGCTCATCTAATCAAGTCAATATGTCTACATATTTCTACAAATAAAATGAGAAGCTGGAAGAATATTCTAGGTTTGTTGCATGGAAGATCAGGTTGGAAATCATAACTAAAGACAATGATGTATTGTAATACATTCAAGGAAAGGTTCCTAATCCCCTGGAAAATTATCCCACTGCTTCCAAGAACAAGTACAAGAAATGATCAACTCAAAAGATATGAAAATGAATAAAGAAGAGTCTATTCAATCCTACATTATAAGGATATCTCATCTTAGAGATCAATTGTAGAGAATTGGTGAAACTATGCCTGACAAGGATCTAGTGGTGGTAACCCTCATAGGCCTCCCTCCTATCTGGGAAACCTTAATTTCCACTATAATAAATAAAAATATCTTCCCAACATTTGATGAAATCATTGGAAAACTCACTCAAGAAGAATAAATGATTATATCAAGGGGTAGGATACAAAAACATGAAGAAGGAGATCCAACTGCGTTTTTCACTCATAACAAGAAAAATAAAGGAAAAGGAGGGTCATCAAATTCAAGGAAGCCTCCGTGAAATTCAAAGAGAAGGAATGAAAGAGAAACATCGAACATTTAATCCTAGAATTGTCACAAGAATGGACACTATGCTCGAGATTTCCCTCAGAAGAAAAATGGTCCATGATACAACACTCGAAGAAATAATAACAGGTTCAATAATCAAAGAATAGGAGATGATCGAAGAAATGACCGTAATGAAAGGGATATTAGAAGAAGAAGAGATGCTCCAAGTGATTGTGAAGAAGACCATCATACTCAAAAGAAGCCAAGAAATACCATGTATGAAAGTAATGCTTCAAATCAATCTAAATATATCCTTATTTTTGAACTTTCTAGTTTCGTTCCTCCATATACTTGGGATAGTTGGTTGGTTGATAGTGGGGCCTCTCATCACTTCTTTGGGTATAAGACAGAGTGGGTGCGAGGAAAACACGTAAGGGAGTTGGTGCTTCTTATTGGTTGGTTCCAACAAAACAAATAGGGAGTGGGTGCTCATAAAAAACTTGATGTAATCAGAGTGTTGGATTTTGATCTACATCATAACAAAGAAGATTTTTGGTTTTCTCCCTTTATGGGTTTCCATGTTAAATAACTATGTTCATATATGTATTCTATTTATTTTGTTGTTGTGATGTTCATGTGATGATTTATGCTACTATTACATGACATGATGTTGGTTGTTTACATGAATGGTTTCCAAGTAAAAGAAAAATTATAAATTGGTAATAATTGTGAAATTAGCCTTGATACTGATACCCCCCCACCCTCTCAATATTAATATTGTTTCCAACAATGGTATCATAGTAGGTTCCTTCAAGAACAACTTAATCGCCAGAAGGTAGATCAAAAGGAAACATGGCTAATCAGGATTGGATAACACCAGAAGGAGTACCATTTTTTAATGGAGTTCTCTAGAAGGTTAGAACGGAAGCATACTTAATGGAAATTGATTTAGATGTATGGTTGTATCTAGAGTATGGAGTGAATAATGAATATAATATAGAAGCCAATAAAATTATCCTAAAAGGGCTATTAAAGACAAATTGAGATCAGGTGATACAATGCGAGTCTGCAAAGCAAATGATGGACAAGATGCAATGTGTGTATGGAAGAGAAATTTAAGAGGCACCAAAGAATATAGAAGATGCCTATTTCTCTTATACTAAAATAGATCTCAAAGAAGATCCTCTTTTCACAAATGTTGCTACTAGAGATAAAGAGAAGACAATAAGGAAGAACAAGAAGAAAGCATCTGAAAGGAAGGATATTGAGAAGATTGAAGATCTTCCCTCTAAAGTGAAAAGTGTTGATCATCACTCCAAAGATGAAGAAGAAGATGCAAAGGAGACACAATCTACAATTAAGCTATTGTTTTGTTGTAAATGTAGAAGAATAGGCCATTTACCTTCTAGATGTTCTTATGAAATTTCTAAAGAAAAAGATAGATATGCATCTAGCAGTAGTGAAGAAATACCTACATTTGTAGTGATAACAAATGAAGGTACCTCCCAGGAAGAGGGAAGAAAATCCCATGAGTGTTCAATTGTAGAACAAAGTGAATGCATCCCTCGTAGTGAAGGAGATGTTGAAGTTGTAACTAGAGAAAGTCGTCGTCACTTCTAGACTCTCCCAATAAGGGATTGTATTCACTTTCAATGAATTTGTCTAGATCAACTCTAAATCGCTTTCCACTTCGTGTAGATCTATACTGACTTCTTTTAAACATTAAGGTAAAAGCATGGCCGCTTTCTCGTACAAAATCATTTTATTCCAGTTCTTTAGCGATTTCAGTACTTACCTCTTGAGCCTTTGAAGAATTAGCATTCAGCTTCGCTATAAGACACAGATGTATCTATTGCAAACTCAATGACGAAACCAACCAAGATACTATCAATATAGTAATCAACAACCCTTGCAACCTTATAATTAAATCCTTCAAGTTGTTTGACTAATTCTTGAGTCCACACAATAGGATCATTGTGCTTCCAAATAGGTTTGCTATCTGCTAATTTGGATAGCCACTCATGTAATTTGCAAGGGAATGTTGAAAATAAAACTATGTTCACTTCTGTGTAGAGATATCTTTGTAACCATTTTTCTTTTGACAAGCGTAGATTCTGACTCTCCTGAGTTGGAAACTAGTACGAATTCTGATCTATCCACTTATCAATTTCTTTCTTAGCTGGTATCCACTTATGCCACATCACACATCCCTCAGATAGATCCTAGTCCTGGAAACAAAACCGTTTGTTGGCTTGACGGTGCTTGGACCCAGGTTCAGAGTTAGTTGCGCTAACCAACAAATCAGCCCTTTCAGAAACAACCTACTTAGCGCAACCTACAGTCTCACCCGAGGCAGTATTGGGGGATGCTAAAACCAGGTTTCTACATACAAAAGGCTATGTGATGTGGGACTAAGGTGTTTCTTCAGTTTCAGGCCTTATCTGACCTTTGTTAACCCTTATCCTTGAAATCCCCAAACTTAAAGCGATTTTCAATTAAACAGAGTTATGAACTTCGCCTAAGCATCTAGTCATGCATAAAATAACATATAACAGTAGATCTAGATATTCGCAGAGCAATTAAGACAATAATATAGATAAATGGCATTCAACTGAGCATAAATACAAAAAACACACAAATATATAGATCAGACACATATTTTCTTCAAATACTCTTTATTATTTTAGATCTTCAATACATATACATTTCAGACCCTGTGCACACAGTTGCAGGGGCCCACGCACTCAGTTGTGGACATAAAAAGGTCTTCGCACACACAGCAGCATGAGCCTTCCTCTTTGCCCAAATACAGAAATATCTTACGCTTACAGACTCAAAAAATATCAAATATGATCAAATGTGACTCCCTTAGACTTGCTAAGACATCCCTTTATATAAGTTTTCCTATTACAATACCATGGTCTCTGAACCATGGGTGAAGCTCAAAACAATACAAAAACTAAGGGGCTTTGACCTTCCTAAAACCCCTTGAATCACAGTGACCTACGCTATTCGCACTTTGCTGCTAAAAATGTGGAGACTTTACAATATCTTATCAAAATTTGACCCAGGGGACCCCGTCCCAATGAGTTTCAAACACTCAAAGCCATTCCATCTATTTTCTCTAAGTGTTTTACTACCTTTCACTTGTTAGATCAACTATCGTCTTTTGGTATGTTTGATTGTTATGTCATGTTTGCGAGTCTTTTCTCAAGTGTCGTTGTTGTCGCTTTTAGTATATGAGACAGTCACACAGAGGTAAATGTTTTCTCATTGCTCTGGTGGTCTATTTTGTTGTGTCATCGAAGTATGCAAAGTGTGTGATCACAAGTTCAAGTTCATCACAAGTCTATCTTCCTCCCGCACTTAGCCATTTCTCTAAAAATCTCCCTGACTAGGCAACTTAGCTGCACTTGACCCTAACTGAACTACACATTGTGTAGTCTCAAGCGTCATTGTTGTGACCTTGTTGCCTGGAAATGCGTAGTGCATAGTCACTGTCCTCCAGGACAGTTTCACTGTGCAATTCCAGATCTCAACAACCTTCCTTGACCCCAAGAATTGCGTAGTAGTTCCTCCTAGCCTGACTTGTACTACACACTCTGCACTGTCAGTCCTTAAGCATTTCCCCTTGCCTAATGGAACCCTACAATGCTAAAATAACCCAACCTCCCTTGTCCTCTAGAACTGCGCAAAGGTGTCTCTAAGTGTCCTCCCTCAGCTGGAGCTCACTTCCCTCAAGAAATGCGTAGATTTTTCCTCCATGCCTCTCTGATGCCCAGTCTTCCTTGACTTTGAAAACTATGCAGAACTAATCCCTCATGGCCTCATCCCACATCAGCCACTAGTGGCTTGAACTGTGCAATTCTAACTCCAAATGGCCACTACGCAATTTTTCTCCCTAGTGGGGATTGTGCTAAAAAGTTCCTCAGTCAAGCGTGAGTTGTGGTCTGTGTAGTCTCAGTGATCAAGCCCTCTCCATGTCACCTAGAACTACACAATGCAAAATTATTGGGCCCTCTCTCCTGGCCTATCACTTATCCCAGGCTCAGTTCATGGATAGTAATGCATCATCTTAGACTAGGGAGTTTTTGGATTGATGTCATCCTGTCATGAGTGAATTACAGGAACAGGTACACTATCAAGCCATGGCGAGATGATGAAGAAGGAGAATGAGGGAGGCATGCCTAGAAACTCACTTGTAGTTGAACGAACAAGTGAACCTACCAACAGCAAGAGAAGGAACACAAGTGTGCAACCACTTTCCAAGACCGAAGATCATTGAAGACCCCGCATTATCAAGCTATGTGGAGGAGAAAAGAAAGCATATCCAAGAACACATCTATCACTCAATAGCAACAACAGCTTGACATTGCCACATCATCAAGCTAGTCCATGTCAGTAGTGTCAAGTCAAGTCGTGTCATGAGTTTTCATATGCCACATCACTACTATGGGCCATGTATATTGTGAATCAAATGTATTGTAAAGTGAAAGTCCAATGGACACACAAGAATATGAAGAGTCATGTAAGTTGAAAAGTCATAGGAAGTTGAATAGTCATAAGGGTAGTCAAAGAGTCACAAGGGGAAGAATTACCCTTGGTTATATATACCCCCTCATTGTATGAGCAAAATACTTTTCACCTTGGCTCCTCCCACAAGGCATTAGCGAGACTAGCTAGTTCTTTGAGGAGCAAGGAGTGGCTCCAATGTAAATATGTGTCTTGGAACTTTTGCTTAATAATAGAATCCTTTTAAGGCATGCACATTCTTCACACATGACTTATGAATGTTTGTAAGACTATTCTATGAACATTTTTATTTCATGTTTGTTTTCACATGTACTAAGATAGTTGAACTATTTCAGTTATTTTAGTGCTTATCTTGTTGGGAATGTGTTGTAATGGTTGTTATTGTTGTCTCATCCTTGTGAATTATTCTGTGGGATACTAGACAGACCTTTCTTTGCTTAACGGTATAATGGCCATCAAATCCGCTATGGACTACTCCGCTAGATGTTAGATGGATCTTCCCTTGTTCATTGGTTGTAACGAATACCACATCCACTGTGGACTATTTTGTTGGATCTTGGATAGGTATTTTTGGTTCATGTGTGTCTCTTCCTAGGTGGTATTATTACCTCTCACTTATAGGCTTACTTTTCTCCCCCTTTTGCAGTAAGAGAACCCAGACACAGTTATGATGAACACTCACCAGGAACACTCACCTTGATGTTCGAAGGTACCATTGCATCACTCTCTTGTGCTGACAGCTAGAGCCAAGGAAAATATTTAAGGATTTGGAAACCAGGCCTTTATACCATATGGGACTCCTACACCAAATGGTGTGAGGTCTGATTGGGACTTCATATTGGGGAGATCCCCTTGGTTGACGGATTTCCAGCACCGTCAAAAAAATGGCACTAGAAGGAGGGGCAGACGACAAGTTGTGCCCGTTGAGTCTGGTTTGAATCTCTTATTTAAAATGGCTCTTCCCCAAATCATAATCCTAGGATGTTTTTCTAAAGATCTTAATTTTACCATTCCTGCGGAAGTTATTCATAACCTGTCAGAGTTTAAGTTTGATGGTGAGGGTGAATCACCTTTTCGCGAACATCTGTTTCAAGTTGTCTGTCTTTGTATTTCTCACAAAATATGTTCCAAAGATTTCATGGCTATATTACCCACCCTCACATTCGAAGGTCATGTTAGTCAATGGTGTCATACATTACCCATTGCTTCTAATATCCATTCATTCGACTAGCTTTCTAGGAAGCTTCATAAAGCCTTCAATAATTATAACCACCGAGATTTTTGTGGAAGAATCAATCATTTAAGAATAAAGCCTGATGAATCAGTTGAGGATTTTTCTGATCGATTCCTTCACCTATATTGTGAAATTCTTGAAAAACATTTGAGTTGGTATTTCTTGAAGCAAGAGTTTGCATGCTTGGTTCATGTCTCTTCATACGGTGAGCCTAAACTTCCTAATTTTCCTTCTTCTCCAACTCTTTCAAATCATGAGGCATGTCAAATTTCAGAGGAGGAGTTTACAACCCTTTTTGTTCTTTTTCCTCCTCCTTTTCCAGTCCTGATGAGGTTGCCTCCTTGCGGTGATTGTAAAATTGGGAAATCTGTGAATCAAATCTCCATTCCATCTTGTCATTATTCTTCCACTTCAATGGATTAAATGCCAGAATGGCTCATGAACCCTACGATGAATAATCACTCCTCCATTATGTAAGATGATGTCATCATTCACAACTCTTGTCTCAAAGCTAATATGGATTTCTGTTGTCCTCTATCATCTACATATCTTGACTCTTTGTACCATGACCTGCTTGATCAAAATTCTTCACTAGATAGTTCTTCACATTCTCTCAATTCTCAAGCTACTGGCCCAAATTGTGATCAGGTACAAAGAAGTCACAATACCTAGGTAGAGGAGCAACAATGTGAAGATTCTTCCAATCTTTCCTCTCTGTTTCAAAATCTTCAATGTGAAAACAATGATTTTTCGTTCTTGAATGATTCTCAATTTGCTAATCTCGGTGGAAAACCCAATACAATTAATTCTTTCAATCAGCCCCCAGCCTTGGGCAGTGATCATTTCAATGATGATAACTTTATATGATCTTTTAGTTTCTCATGAAGAATTTAATTTAGATCTAGAATATGGTTCGGTAAAAGAAGATGTTCATATCGAAACTTCCTCTTCACCTCACTATCCCTTGTGTCCTGCCATTTGCAACACATCTGCTTGCGATAAAGATACTCCATGGTCTTCAGTTTATTCATCCAATGAGTTATCCCCTCAATTGACACAAGGCAATGAGGTTGTCCATGATGAAATTAAAAACAGTGAAATCATCGATTACCCTGCCCATCCCTCATCATCTCTTATCATGCATGAAGACAACTCTTCAAATCAGGTTTCTCATGAGATCTCACCGATTCATTTGTCTTTTAATATGTTATCAGATGAGCCTCTCCAATTGAGCAATCTTATTGTTGAAGTTGAAAAATATGGTAAAATTTGTGACAGAGATGGTTGTTGTCCAATGAGAAGTGGTCTTACTGAAACCAGCAATAGCACATATCCTCAAGTCAAGCATGATCTAGTTCAAGCTTCAAAATTCAATTCTACAATCCTGGGAAGTTCTAGGACCTGCCAAGGAGACAAGGCACTTCAACTTCCGTTAATGGTTATGTGAGGATCTCACGACTCTAGTAAGCCCGCCCCCCCTGAAGTAAATCAAATCTAGTTTCTCTCGCACAATCTATCTATCTATCTACAAGGTTTCACTCGATGTGAATTCCTGTGTAAAAAATGTTTAGTATTTTGGATGTGACCTTTCAAGTTTTCAATATTTTACTTATGACCGAATTTAAGATATGTTGCAGTTAATTTTCCTTCATGCAAATCTCTCACATCAAACTCGGGTTGGGAATGTGCATCTCTCCTAGAGTCATGGAATTTCGAAGTGGATTATCTCAAGGCCTATATTTTCTTGAAGGAATCATACTTATCGAATTTATCCCTTAATGGTTAGCTCCTTAGTATTTTTACAAATTTGATATTGCAAATTTTTCCTCTCATCACACCAGAAATCTTCTTGAGCAGTAATGAATGCACAAGTTGTCACACGACTCAAGTTCTTTTCCATTCACCATGTCCCAACTGGTCTCATAGATTCATGGTGCTAGCATCCTTTTTAAACTCTTTTGATGAATATGATGCTTGTAAAATTTGTCATCAGTTGCAGGAAGGTGGTCTATCATATTTGGCTCTCAAGGAACTTGGTTCAATTGTTCAGAGCATTCCCGAGACTGTTTGAATTGATTTTTCTTTGTTGATCACAAACTAGGAATCTATTGCTTCAATTGGCTCATTTGATAATTCTTCTATCCTTGATGACTGTCATTAAGCTTATCATTTTCCCATCAACACATCCAAGGACAATTTTTTTGCACCCCATGATCTTCATTATTCAACATCTCTCTATTCAGATTTTTGTCAAGTAGGCAAGGCACTTTAGCCTTCATTGATGACTATGGTAGGTCCTCACTCTCTTGACATGATTGTCGAGTATGATCAGATCTATTTTTCCTCACACAATTCTCATCGTGATCCCACTCTTCTAATTGAAAATTCACCTTTTCCAAGATTTTGAGGTTTTCAAGAGAGCCATCATGAATTTTAAGACCCAATCACTAAATGGATGGAACAATCTTACTTGGAAAGCTCTATTACAGACAAAAAATTTCAATCTTTCCTAGCGCTTGCTAAGGAGCTCAATGTAGATGAAGACACATCCGCAAAAGGCTTCCAAGGTTTGCTAAAAAATGGTATTCATCGAAAAGGTAAGCATGTGGATTGGATGAAAGTAGTGGTCGTGACATACCTTTTTGCCCACAGGCAAGACCTTCCTTTTCTTGTGAAAATTTTCCAATTTTTTATATCTTATGTTGCACATCACTTTTTATCTATTTTAATTGTTCATATCTTTGTGGATGCATGTCGGGAAAAATTATGTTGGCTTCACTAGAAATTTCATTACACGTAACCTTGACCTTCTAGCTATTAGGTTAGGAGTAGGATTAGCTGCATCGTTAAATTTCCCTTTCTTGCACTCATTATGCACTCGTTTCCTATAGTTTGTCCTCATTTTCTTATTATGGTTTTACATCATGTTCACTTTAGCCATTATGTTCTCGTCTTCTAGTTTTGTTTCTTGGTTTTGTGTTTTCTTTCTTTTTATCTTGCTTTCTTCCTTGTTTAGTTTTTCCTTTTGTTTTCATTATGTGAATAAGTGTTGTGCCTGGACTTGTTTGGCTTCTTAGTATGTGTGTGGTCAAACTATAAAGATTCTTGTGACACTTCAGCATTTGGCTAGCCATCTATCTATCTTCTTTGTGTTGGTTACATATTTTGGCCAATGAAGTTTCGATGGAAAATATGATTCATCCTTAAGGATATTTTTGGTCGAACCATGAGCCCACATCTATTCCAAAAACCTCATGCTTATACTCATTTTTTCTACTTTGGTTTTCTCAAGCTTATCGAACTAGTAGAAACAGAGAAGGGGGGAAGTCTAAACGAGAAAACCAAAATGAGAGGTCTCTATATGCTCCTCTAAAGGAACAACCTCTTCCACTTTCAATAAGTCGAGATCCCTCCTCCGCCCCAAAATAAATAAGTTTCAATGTACAGTTCTCTTTAAAAAAATAAAATTAAAAGCGAATGAAGAGAAAGGCTTCCTGTGCAGAGATGTGAAGCAAGCAACTCCATCGGGGAACTGTCTAGGCTCGTTAACAGCGGAGAAATGTTTGCATTCCTGCACAACTCTACCAAGGTATTTTCCAAGCCTGCTAGCAATGGAGCAACACCAGAGATGAAAACTTATATTATGAAAATATTAAGCTCGCAAGCTACACTACCCTTCCCAACTCAAAACATTGTGATTATGTTGAATATTATGTTGTGTTCAACTAAGAAGGTATAGTGGGGATCATGGATGTTCGTGGGGTAAGTGGGAAGACTAAGGTAATCTACATGATGAATCAACACTCCCTAAAGAAACAAGGCCCTGTGTGGAAGGAGTTAACCAAAGTAGAGAAGGTGGATTCTAACAGTGTGTTGCCAAGTGTTGTAGCGACTACAACACCCTCCAAAATTTTGGCCCTCCACTCAAATTTTGGATCTTACTGTGGATCCTATAATCGGTCGTTTCTCAGTCACTTATTGGTAAGTTTATTATTTCAAGCTCCCTTCTTTGATCATAAGATTCGTTCACGCTTTTATCTTTGTATAGCAAGTGTCATCTTTGGGTATGGGAGTTATCGCTTGTCATGCAAAGGGAAGTTTTGGTTTGCTTCAAGGGCTAATATTTGTGAAAATGAGTTGTCTCATCATATAGACATGTGTCGCACTCATTTCCAAAGTTTTATGCACTATCACACAAGTGTCGTCATTATCCTCACAAATTCTATCATCAGAGCTACACTTGTCGTAAGTTGCAACAAAGGTTGTTGCATTGAGCGAAGTATGTTTTCACATGTTCTGGATTATCTATGTTGTGTCACTACGTGTCCAAGTGTGTGGTATTAGACAATTTCTATCACTGTTCACATCAGTTCCACTGATCCCATGCTTAGCCAAATTCTGAAGGATTCCTAGAAACCTAGCTTCATCCAGCCTTCCTAAACTGCGCACTTCGCATCTACAACCCTCAAGTTTTTCACTTTCCTACTGGAACTGCGCAATGCGTAGAAAGCCCAACATCCCTTGGAATCCAAAAATAGGTAGAGTCTACCTCTAGTGACCTCCCCTCAACCATAACTCATTTCCTTAGAGAACTGCACAGATTTTTCCCCCAAGCCTCTCTGCTACCCAATCCCCCTTGCCTCTGAAAACTGCGCAAATTTGTCCTCCGGGGCCTCATCCCGCAGCAGCCACTACCTGCTTGAACTATGCAATTTTTTCCCTCAGTGGGCATTGTTCCTTCTTATCCCTCAGTCCAACCTAGTCATTGAGCCTTCTCTCCCCCTGACCTTATACCAGTTCCAACTCATTCAATGGATTATCATGCAACATATTATAATAGTAGTTTATCATACTGATGTCGTCTTGTCATGAGTGGATTATAGATACATGAATTATGGTAGGCTATGGCAAGATGATTAAGAAGGATATGAAGAAGGAGGACATGTTAGATGATAATTAAGGAGCTGAGGAGAAAACCTAATTATCATATAAGAAGACCAAGGAACCCAGAGTATAATAGAAGATTGGGACCGCATGACGACTCCATCTGATTCACATCCCTTTGGAGGGTAGGTAAGAAAAACAAAACACATTTTTCATGAAGTTGAAATACACCTTTTAGCATAGGATGAATGAAATCTTATCATTTTCATATCATTATGTCTTCAATGACATGTATGGTTGCAAACACTCAAAGTCATTCCATCTGTTTCCTCTAATTGTTTTGCTCCATTTTTCTTATTGGATCAACTGTTGTATTTCGGCACATTTGACTGTTATGTCATGTTTGTGAGTCTTTTCTGATGGTTTTGAAGGTCGAACTTTTTGTATATGATTTTTCCTAACCATGTAAACATTCATCGCACTCATGCACAAAGTTTTGAACATTGTTGCACAAATGTCATCACAGTCGTCCTAAAGTCTATCTCAAATGTAGCACTTGTCACTTCTGGTTATGAGACAGTCACATAGAGGGAAATGATTTATTTTTTCTCCAATGGTCTATGTTTTCATGTCATCAAAGTATGCTAAGTGTGTGATCACAAGTTCAAGTTCATCATGAGTCTATCTCCCTCCCACACTTAGCCATTTTTTTGAAAATCTCCCCGACCAGGAAACTCAGCTGCACTGGACCCTAACTTGACTGCACACTGCATAGTCTTAGCCCCTCAATGTTGTGACCTTGTTGCATGGAACTACACAGTGCACAATCACATTCCTCGAGGGTAGCTGCACTACACAATTTCAGAGCTCAGCAGCCTTCCTTGACCCCCAAAATTGCACAGCAGTTCCTCCTAGTCTGACCTGAACTGCGCACTTCGCATTGTCAGTTCTCAATCTTTTCCCCTTTCCTGCTGGAACCCTATAATGCGTAGAGAACCCAACCTCCCTTAGCCTCTGGAACTGTGTAGAGGTGTCCCCTAGTGTCTTCCCTCAACCACAGCTCACTTCCCTCAAGAATTGCGTAGATTTTTCCTCCAATCCTCTATGTTTCCCAATTCGCCTTGCCTTTAACAACTGCATAGAACTGACCCCACATGGGCTCATCCTGCATCAGCCATTTTTGGTTTGAACTGCGCAATTTTTCCCCCTGTGGGGATTGTGCTGAAAAGTTTCTCAGTCAAGCCTAAGCTGCGCCTTGCGCAATCTCAACGATCAATCCCTCTCTCTATCACCTGGAACTGTGCAATATGTAGTTACTAGGCCCTCTCTCCCATCTTGTCACTTTTCCTGGGCTCAGTTCATGGATAGTAATGCATCATATTATACTAGGGAGTTTTAGGATTGATGTCGTTCCTTCAAGAGTGAATTATAGGAACAGGTACACTATCAAAACATGGTGAGATGATGAAGAAGGAGAAGAAGGAGGGAGGCATTCCTAGAGACTCACTTGTAGCTGAATGGACAAGTGAACCTACCAAGAGAAAGAGAAGGAACACAAGTATGCAACCACTTGCCAAGACCAAAGATCATTGAAGACCCTACATTATCAAGTTATGTGAAGGAGAAAAGAAAGCATATCCAAGAACACATCAATCGCTTAGCAACAACATCATCTTGAGATTACCACATCATCAAGCCAGTCCATGTTAGCAATGTTATGTCAAGTCATTTCATGCATTGCCATGTGCCACATCACTAATGTGGGCCATGTATATTGTGAATCAATTGCATTCTAAAGTGAAAGTCAAATGGACACACGAGAGTATGAAGATTCATGTAAGTTGAAAAGTCATAGGAAGTTGAACAGTCATGAGGGTAGTCAAAGAGTCACAAGTGGAAGAATCACCCTTGGTTATATATACCCCCTCATTTTATGAGAAAAATAATTTTCACCTTGGCTCCTCCCGCAAGGCATTAGAGAGACCAACTAGTTCTTTAATGAGCAAGGAGTGGCTCCAATGTCCCACTATTGGGGTTGGTGATGTACAATGTAAATATGTGTCTTGTAACTTTTGCTTAATAATAGAAGCCTTTTAAGCCTAGCACGTTCTTCATGCATGACTTATGAATCTTTGTAATACTATTCTGTGAACATTTTTATTTCATGTTTTCTTTCACATGTACTAAGATAGTTGAACTGTTTCGGTTACTTTAGTGCTTATCTCGTTAGCAATGTGTTGTAATGGTTGTTACTACTATCTCATCCTTGTGGACTATTCCGTGGGATTCTAGATAAACCTTTCTTTGCTTATCAGTATAACGACCATCACATCCACTGTATACTACTTCGCTGGATGTTAAACAGATCTTTCCTTGTTCATTGGTTGTAATGATTGTCACATCCGTTGTGGACTATTCCACCGGATGTTGGATAAGTTTTTCTGGTTCATGTGTGTCTCTTCCTGGGTGGTACTATTACCTCTCATGTAGAGGCTTACTTTTCTCCCCCCTTTTGTAGTAAGAGAACCTAGACACAGTTCCATTGCACACTCACCTTGTTGTTCGAAGATACCATTGCATCACTCTCCTGTGCTTACAACTAGAGCCAAGGGAAATCTTTAAGGATTTGGAAACCATGCTTTTATACCGAATGGGTATCCTATAGAAAATGGTGTGAGATCTGATGGGGACTTCATATCGGGGAGATCCCCTTACTTGACGGATTTTTAGCACTGTCAACAGGAAGAAATATCAATTGAAACTAGAATCCAGTCAAGGGGGCAAGAAGAAATATTTGTCCAAAATTAAATGTTTCCATTGTCATGAATTTAGGCACTATGCCATGAAGTGTCCACACAAAAATGCAATTAATAAGACCTCAGGAGTAGTCACAAGTGAAGCTTTGGCTTCACAGTTCGAGCTTGACTTTACCCTTATCGCATGCATGTCTAGCACAGTGATGGGGAGCATGTTGTACTTGGACTCAGGTGCATTGTTGCACATGACAGGGTCTAGAGAATTTTTCAGTGACCTAGAAGAAAAATATTTGCAGATGCACATCTAGATGGGGGACAATGGAAGGTATAGCATGACTGGGATTGGTACAGTCACCTTTCAAAGGGAGTTGAGTTCGCCCCTCAGGCTTAAGGATGTCATGTAAGTTCTGAACCTAAAGAAAAATATTGTCTCTGTTGTAATTTTGGAAGACCATAGTTATGATGTGATCTTTAGAAAAGGAAAGGAATTCCTGAGACACATAGCCATGAGACAGGTGAAGTAGATTTGGGTTCATGTGAAGAATCTGTATAAGCTAGATGTGGAAGATTATGTTGCATTAAGCACAAAATTAGAGAAGGTGCAGAAAATTAGAGAAGGTGAACTTTGGCACAAAAGATTTGGCCATTTTCATCTTGGTGCCCTGAAGATTATGTAGCAGGTAACCATAGGCCTCCCCAGAGGAGCACTTGAGCAGTAGGATGTATGCAAAGGATGTACCTTGGGGAAGTACACAAAATCCAATTTCCATGATTGGGATAGAAAAGCACATACAACCCTTGAAAGGATCCACTTTGATGTCTGTGGACCTTTCTCAATAGCCTCCATTACTAGACACAAATATTTTATCATTTTTATTGATGAATTCTTATGGAAGTGTTGGATCTTCTTCATGCGGAAGAAAGATGAGATATTCTCCAAGTTCGTAGAATTCAAGGCAGTAAAATAAACTGGCAAGAAGGTGAAGGTTCTCAAGAGCGATGATGGAGGTGAGTAGGTGACAAATGAACTTAAAAATTTCTGTGCAAAAGAAGTCATTCGATGAGATATGATAACACCCCACAACCCACAGCATAATGGAGTGGTTGAGAGAAAGAACCGTAGCATTGTGGGAGCAATAAGGGTGGTGTTTCATGGTCAAGGCTTACCTCTAAATTTGTGGGTTGAGGCATGCAACATCGTAGTCTATTTGCATAACTAGAGTCCTCATTGGATTCGAAGAATGATTACATCAAAGGAGGGTTTCTCAGGTAGGAAGTCAAATGTGTCACACTTCAGGATTTTTAGAGCCTCTTTTTATTGCCATGTCTCTAAATAATCAAGGAAGAATCTAGAGCCGACAACATAATTGTGGGTATTTGTGAGTTACATGGAAACTCCCCACAACTATTGTGTACTTTCCATCCCTGAGAATGATAGTTGTGCGAAGGGGTGTAAATTTTGATGAGGAGAAAGCAATGTGGTGCTCTCTTGAGAAGGAGATTCAGATCCCACCAGAAGAGGAGATTTTAGCTCCAAAGGAGGAACCTCAAGAAGTTATAGGGCAACCACAAATTAAGGAGTAGAGAGTGGAGATAACCACTCAATCATAAACATCTAGAGAAGGTAGAAAAAGAACCAGGGAAGTTTAAATACTTATGCAAGATGTGATGGAGAATGTGGGTGCTCCTTCAAATCAGTGCAGGCAAAGAAGGTCACCTAATCGGTACACTGGCTACATGGATCTAATGACTGAGCTTGTAGAGACTAGTCCATCCTCTTTTGAGGAAGTAGTAGAGATCCCTACATGGTTTGATGCAGTGGTAGAGGAATATGAATCCATTGTAAATAACAGTGTTTGGGAAGTGGTCCCAAGACTAGGAGATAAATCAGTTGTGTGTTCAAGATGGATCTTCAAGGTGAAGCAAGTAGCAGACAAAAGCATAGAGAAATGTAAGGCCATATTTACGGCCAAGGGGTACTCACAAGTTGAAGGGATTTAATATGAGGAGACCTTTGCTCTTGTTGCAAGCTACTCATCCATTAGATCAATTCATGGTCTACTTGCGCACATGGGGTGGAAGATCCACCAGATGGATGTAAAAACAACATTCCTCAATGGCGTTATTGAGGAGGTGTACATCAAGAAACCAGGAGGTTTTGAGACATTTGATCAAGAGTGTCATGTGTGCAGACTTAAGCGAGCATTGTACAGTCTCAAACAATCACCCCGTGCTTGGTACACAATGATCGATAGTTATCCCACCGGTTTGGGCTTCACCAAAAGTGATGCAAATGAAAACCTCTAGCATATCTTCGTAGAAGGTAAATTGTTGATTATTTTCTTATATGTTAATGATTTGATTTTAACCGGTGATGAGTATTTGATCATATCTTGCAAGGAGGACCTTGCAAGGGAATTTGAAATGAAGGACATGATTCTCATGCACTACTTCCTCAGGTTGGAAGTATGGCAAGGAAATGGGGAATTGTTTGTCTCTAAAGGAAAGTATGCAAATGAGATACTACAAATATTCCACATAGAGAGTTGCAAACCCATGGAGACACCTATACCAACCAAGTAGAGGAAGGAGGATGCCACTTTAGGTGAGGAGGTGGATGCTACCATTTATTTGTAGCTTTTGGGTTCACTAATGTATCTTGTGAACACACGACTAGATGTGTGTTATGCAGTCAACCAACTAAGCCAAGTTATGGTTAGGAAAACCAAACTATTTTGGAATGCAGCTAAGCATGTTCTATGATACCTCAAAGGTAATACCCTATTTGGACTATGGTATAGATGAACAGAGGGGGTGAAGTGTGTGGCTTCACAATTTCAAATTAGGTAGGGAGTCCATCAGATCGAAAGAGTACATCAGGTGGAATTCTCAATGTTAGGTCCACAGTGGTTTCCTGGTACAATAAAAAGAAAAGATCTTTGGTGCTCAGCTCGACAGAAGTAGAATACAAGGTTACAAGTCAAGTAGCATGTGAGGAAATCTAGATTAGAAAGATACTTGTTGGATTGTTTGGTCAGATTATGCATCCAACTATGATCTACTGTGATAATCAGAGTTGCATCAATCTCTCTAAGAATCTTATATTTCATGATTGATCCAAGCATATAGATATCTAGTATCACCATTTACAGGACTGTGTGCAGAGGCAGATAATGTTGCTTCAATGAATTTCGACAGAGGAACAAGATGTTGACTTTTTGACAAAGGCCTTGTTAAGAGGGAAGTTCGAGTTCCATAGGTGTAGGATAGGGGTGGCTGATAATCCATTTCTTGCTAAGAGAGAGTGTTGAAAAATGCAGCAAGAAATTCTCAATTTTATTTTGCCTTGATAAAATTGAGAAAATTCGAATTTCCAATCAGCAAACAACTTGGATGTAGTTAACTTGTGTGACATGGCTTGTGTCATCTAGTTTACTCAATAAATTTGAGTTGGAGGAGTTAGAGTTCAGTTAAGCATGTGTGATTGATAATTTGTAGAAATCAAAGTCAGTTATCTCAAGTTATTTTCAGTTAAACTAGTTCCAACTGTTGGAGGAACTATTGGAAGGTTGCTTGTGTAGTGAGACTTCAGTCAAACTCAGTGATCACCCAGTTAACTAATCAATCAGACCAAAATAGCTGGTGCATGTAGAGAATTTGAGTTACCCAGTTGAGGTGGATATTTCAAGGAAGTGTAGCATCAGTTGTATACTATTCCGGAGGGTACAGGTGTTGCATGCAGCCTGCTAATCAACTTGAGGAATTGCACGATTCATTTTCGAGAAATTGCTAAATAATAGGGGCCTAATCCCTTAAATGAATTGTGCAAGGAAACAGGGGCTCAAGCAGAGGCTGAAATTGACTAATTTTGGATTAGAGATTCTCATTGAGAAGATAGATAGGTTATTCACTTGCAGGGTGTGCTCAATTGAGAAAATAAATTGTAATACATCTCTATTCATCATATTAATGCAAGCAGACATTGGGTTTTTTTTCAAATTTCTTTCCCCAGGAAAAATACTATTTGCATGTGTCTGATTTCTTATTGCATGTTTGAAATTTTTGTTCTAGATTGTAAATTACTTTCCACAAAGCAGTAGAGTAGGTTTGTGTCTTGTGATTTTGATTAAAAATTCAAGAGTAATTGAAAATATACACCATAGTTTCTACAAATATATGTTGAGAAAATAAATTGAAATAGTAGAAAAAATGAAGCATGATTGATCCATAAATAAAACTCAAATTGTAAACATTAACAAGTTGTCATCCAAGCATGTGAGAAGGTGCACTCTCAGCTTGCTTCTCTTGCTTACAAGGATGGGATGCGACACAATGAGAATAACCATGAGAGGAGTTTGGTCTAGTGACTTGAGCATTTTTTTCATGGTTTTCCGCAGGTAGAGGAGGGTTAATGGAATGCTTAGAAGTATGAGCAACATATTGTGGAGGTTTGCTAGTAGGTCTGGAAGATTGGGTTGTTGGTTGTGGACTGGGGACAAAACGAGAGGTAGTTGATTATAACTTATGTATTACATGGGGTTTGGGAGGGGGAGGAGGGAGAGGCAATGAAGTTGTTGGTAATCCCTAAACCGACCATAATCGTTGAGTCTAAATCATTTTTTTCCAGCCATCATTGGCAGGGACTCCTAGTGGCACTGAAATATGAGGTGGCACTGGGATACCAATACTAGGCTTGCTATGGACAAAAGGCTACATATGCTAAGCAAGAGGTCGACCAGTTAAATTTATAAATTGTTAGTTTTGAGAAGTTACCTCAATTCTGATGAATCCCCATCAAAATGTACAAAAACTATAGGCCTTTTATCCCTTATTATCCCCAACCCTCTGTCTTTATTATTTCTTGCTTTGCCTCTATTTCAATTACGAAAACTCATGTTGTAAAGGAAACATCAAGTTATTTGCAAATCATGATAATACAAAATTATTCCAACATCAAATAATCTAATATTACATGAGTGTCTAATAACAAACATTTGGATAAAAATTGTAAGGGAGGAGAAAAACTGCTTAGTATAGAATCAGAATCAAATTGTAATCAATGAGGGATTTGCCAAATACCTTAAAAGGAGAAATGGAGTGACGATATCTAAAACGATGGTAAGCACACTTTCGAAATTTACTAAGGCCTAGGAGGTTGTAATAATATATTATTTTTATAATATATATCAGTCTTAACAAACAGAGGCCTCTTTCTTTACTCAAAACCCTATGACCCAGGAAGTGTATATCATTATATAGACATGAAGTACTAAAACCTTTTAGCATCGACATAATCATGCTCACAAGGGTTATAAACCCTAAAATGTATATACATTGCGAAAATATTTCAATCAAAGTGTTGGGCTTGACCAACCATTAAACATGCATGAATGTTGGGCAAATAAAAGCACAAAAAATGATTAGGGTTTTTGACCTTCAGTGAAAAAATGGGGCATATCAAACAAAGGAACCATTTCAAAAACCATTTTGATTGACCTATTGATGATGAGGTGGTTTTGTGCTCAAAACCTTAAAGTCTCAAGGGCTCCCACATCAAATCATATATTTCAATTATGTTATGGAAAAACTTCTTTAGTCATGCGCCAAAGAAATACATCATAAGTATTTGATATGAGGGGAACTAAATCGTAAAGAGAAAAGGACTAATGCACCCAAAAGTAATGTTCAAAATAATTACTTGAAGAGAAACTAAACCATGGTTATAATGAATATGTCATTAAATGTAATGATAATCCCTTGTTACGACTTTGGTATAGAGAGGGATCAAGGTTTGATTGTTACAATAGTCACGGTGCATGGCTAGCATAACAACCATTTTCAAAATAGTTTTAGCAATAATATATAAGAATGTGTGCACCAAGAGAAGGTGATAGTTTGAAATTCTCTTTTTTCAAAAATATCATAAGTAATGAACTTGACAAAGCTAGATACAAGGACAAAGACCATGAATACAACCCTGATAAGACCCAACAAGCCCTTTTGTTGTAGGGTTCGAAAATACATTAGATAAATTTTGAGGTCTAAAATGGGTCTGCTAAGGAATATTATAAAATAATAGTGGAAATAATAAAATAATATTATCTTACCTCATCAAGTTTTGGAGGGAAAAAAGAAAAAACTACTTTTTCAACTCGCATTTTCAACTTATTTCCTTATGATTTTACTCAAAATTTGAGCGGGAGCACTCATTAAATTTTGCATCCAACGAGTACCCATGTTGCATACTTTGGATGGACCCTACTACACGAAAAATGTCAAATACATTAAAAACTTGATTGCAATCATGTTTTTCATGTTTTTCACATTTTTCATGTAGTAGGGTCCATCCAAAGTACGCAACATGGGTACTCCTTGGATTCAAAATTAAATTTTGCATCTAATGAGTGCTCCTACTCAAAATTTGAGTAAAATTGTAAGGGGATAAGTCGAAAATACAAGTTGAAAAATATTTTTATTTTTAATTTTCTCTATTTTTTTATGTTTTTACTTTTTACTCCAAAAATGGTGAATCATCCCCCATGGTTGGCATCATCATATTGAATATTATTGGTTCTTATAAATTTTATTTGTGTTGTACATTTTTATTTTGAGGCTCATATTTTACCTCTAATGGATACAATGAGACTTACCCAAAATATAGACATAGACTTAGTGACTTTCAAGATGTTGGCATGCTTTTGCGCCTAAAACCTAGGTCCCAAAGGCTCGTATGAAAAAATGCATAATATATTCACATATAATTTAACAAAGAATATTTAAAACCCTAGATATAACAATGTCAATAATGTGATCGATACGATGAGGTATCGATAACAGGAAGGATGGAGTGCCCGCATTGCCTGTCTAGTGAGGGTTTAGGTTAATCTGCTTGTTCTCTACAGCTTCACCATAACCCCGCAGTCTTCTGGCAAACCGATGACATCCATCTCCCTGTGTCATTGTCAACTATTCTCGATGGTCACGGTGTTAGTTCCCTGCCTCACAATGGAAGAAAGCATGGATTACGAAGAGGTGGACTATTCTATGGACCCGTTTCCCGGTCAGGTCATTTTCAGAAACCCTAACCCTAACTCATCGATTTCTGGTTTGCATCCACCATCCACTTTTGTTCCTTCCTGCTCCACCCTGGTGGTCACCCTCCCTGGCCAAACCGCATCATCTTTGCATTTCGGCTCGCTATCCATAGATTCTCCTGCCCTGGATTGCCCTCCGCTCTCACCTGGGACGTTGCACCTGCTTGCCGCTATCACACCACCCTCTCCTTCATTTGAGCCATGCCCTCCGGGCGACCAGCTGCACCCATCTAGCCCTCTTCTGCCTATGGACCAGACACCTGGGGGTCCTCAAAGTCACAACCTGACTATCCCTGTCATTCCACCTTCATGTTGTTTTGGAACCCCTGTGATTAGGGTTAAATCGGCAGCCCAGCTTCATCAAGAGGGAGGTAATTCCACTAATCCGTTACAGGATCATCCATCTGCTCTGCAGACCGGGAAAAGGAAAGTGAAGTGTGTGAAAGCTTCAACAAAGGATTTCACAATTTCCTTCGGTGAGGATATATCGATGGGCGAAGTTGCGAACAAGGCCAGCTCTGTTCTGGTTGGGCATGTCCAGGGAAGGGCTTACACAACGAAGAGACTGACCCTCTGGGTCAAGGAAATTTGGGGCAATACCCTCAAAGAATTGCCGGAGGTCCAGATTCTTCCTAGGGGGTGGTTTGCTTTGCATTTTACAAAGGAGGAATACACAGATCTGGTGCTCGCAAGATACTGGCATATAGAGATGACGTCGGTTCTCCTTAAGCAATGGAGTCCATTGTTTGACCCGGAAAGGGAGTAGATAGGGGCTGGACCTATT
Source organism: Pinus tabuliformis (assembly GCA_031772625.1). NCBI lineage: Eukaryota > Viridiplantae > Streptophyta > Pinopsida > Pinales > Pinaceae > Pinus > Pinus tabuliformis. The sequence goes on along the minus strand of CM062806.1, from coordinate 726,694,097 downwards.
TGGGTTTGATTACCTGGACTCCCACTTCAGTTTTGGTCTGAAGAAGTTTTTGTTAGGATTGGGAATACACTAGGCACCTACCTTGACTTCGATAAGTCCTATGTTCAGACCAAGAATCGAACCTTGGCTCGCATCTTGGTGCATTTGGATACGCGAGAGGGCTTGGAGGAAAAAATTACATTAAACTCAGGTTCAAATCTTGGACTACGAAGGCGTCCCATTTCATTACAGGAGATGTCACAAGGTGGGGCACATCTTCAAGGAATTCCCATTAATCAAGAAATCATCTGATTCTCCGAGTTCTCCTTTAAACTCAAAGGGTAAAGCAGTCTCCGCCCAGGCCTACACCCCTATTTCGGTCCCCCGAGCACCTGAATGGGTCGATACTTCCATGGCAGCAGAAGGAGCGCACAGAACTCCATCGCCTCTGATGACGCGATCCCATGCTACTGCTGCTGAGGCCACAAGAAAAGCGGGTACTCCTCTTTACTCTCTCCCTATCTCATCTGTATCTCTTTCTTGCAGTGCATCACTTGATTCTGCATCTATTAAGATCATTGCTCCCTCCATCCCCTGCACTCTTACCTCGCCCCCTCCCATCATTTCCACCACCGCTCCATTTGTCCCGTCTCCCCCTTCCTCCCCCCTCCCATCATTTCCACCACCACTCCATCTGTCCCGTCTCCCCCTTCCTCCCCCCTCCCATCCTCCTCGGATCGATTGGAACCACCTCACTCATACAACTTACGCTTTTGATTCCTCCCTGAGTGCCTTACTCCCTCCTATGCAGGGTTAGGTCCCACTCTTATTGATCCGGTTGTGCAAACATCTCGTGGCTGAAAGTCTAGTCTCTCGAAAGCCATAAAAAAGGTCAGGGTTGAAGTCGTCACTGGCAAAAAATTCTCCATAGGATTTGGGGAATCATGGGGATCCCATGCACAAGTAGATCCTCTATCTAGGTACTTTCTAAATTCTTTGGATCAGCACAACCTTACAGATGTCCCCATGATTAAGCCCCTGCCCACATGGAGAAATAGAAGGGTAGGGGATGCAGCTTTGGCTAGGCGGCTCGATCGATTCCTGATTAAGGTGACCCTGTTGCATCATCTAAATAGATATAGACAATGGGTGGGTTCTGGGGGCATATCTGACCACTCCCCAATATATTTGGAGATCCTTGGTCTCAAATCTAAACCTAAACCCCCCTACAAATTCAATCATCTCTAGCTATAGGATCCGAGATACATCAAGATAGTCACTAATTATTGGAAGGAAAATCCCATCTTGAGACATAGCTCCCTAGCTGAGCGATTTTGCCACAATATATCTCAACTCAAGCATCTATCCATCTCCTGGGCCAAAGAGAAAAAACAAAGGGATGATCATACCCTATCTCTGATTGAATCTAAATTGAGCGCTCTTATGGATGACAGCAATAAGGGATTTTCATCTGCAATGAAAAATCCCATCTTATTGAGCTTGAGAAATAGAAGGACAGGATATTGAAGGAAAGAGAGGAATCATAGAGACTTAAGAGCAGGGCAATCTGGCTACAAGCTGGAGATGACAACACAAAGTTCTTTCAAAACTTTGCAAAGGGGAGAAAGGTAGCTAACACTATCTGGAATATGCCTATACTGAATGGAGGTGTGGCAGACACCTTCAAAAAGCTATCTCTCCTGGGTACCTCACACTTCCAAAATCTTTACAAATCTCCCCAAGGGACCAATCTAGCGGATATTATACAAGTGGTTGGCTTTTTCCCTCGGTTTGTAGATGAAGAGGTGGCAGAGGAGCTCAATTCACCAGTGACACCTGTTGAACTTGAGGGGACCCTGAAGTGGTTTAAAAAAGATAAAAGCCCAGGACCGGATGGGTGGTCTATTGAGTTTTATCTGGCTTTTTATGATCTCTTGGGACAAGACCTGCTCAATGTTGTGGAGGAGTGCAGGACCACTGGAAAATTATATGATGCCATAAATTCCACCTTCATTGCCCTTATCCCCAAGATTGATTCTCTATCATCCTTCAATGACTTTCTCCCCATCTCTCTCTACAATTGTCTCTACAAAATCATTTCCAAGATCATTGCCAACAGGATCAAGCCCATCCTCTCACATCATATTTCACCTGAGCAGTTTGCATTTCTTGAGAACTGACAGATCCATGAAGCCATTGGTACTGCTCAAGAGGCCATACACTCTATTAGATCCAAAAAGCTAAGAGGCATCATTTTAAAGATTGATCTGGCAAAAGCATTCGACCATGTTAGCTAGCTTTACATCAAAATGCTTCTCATCCACCTGGGTTTCCCGCATATTTTCACCACCTGGATCATGTCTTGCATATCTACAGCTTCCTTTAGTGTCCTCATTAATGGCTCTGCTTCCCATTTCTTTCATGCCGAAAGGGGACTCAGACAGGGTTGTCCTCTATCCCCCCTCCTTTTCCTCATTGTCATGGAAGGACTCAGCCGGTTAATTGCACATGAAAAGCGAAATGGCAGACTATTCAGTCTAAAAATAAATGATCATTGCTACCTCACACATCTCCTATTTGTCGATGATGTCCTTATTTTTCTAGATGGTAGCATTCGAGACTCTATTTCTTTTGATAATCTTCTATCCCTTTTCTCCCGGGCTACTAGTATGATGGCAAACCATGGGAAATCCACCATTACTTTAGCTCACACATCCATCAATGAATCTCGATATGCACAACAACACTTCCCATATTGCATTCTCCCACTTGACCATGGATTCAAATACCTGGGGTTTTGGATCAAACCCCTGAGCCAAAAAATTGCCGATTGGATATGGCTGGTCATCAAATTGGAGAAAAGGCTAACAAATTGGTGTCATCGTTTCTTATCCAAAGCAGGAAGATTAGTGCTAATAAAATCAGTCTTGGAGGCCACCCCTGTTTTCTGGATGGCTTTAGCCTGGATACCCAGAAGCATCCTTGCTCGCCTTCAACAGATTTGTAGCAGATATCTTTGGAATGGCCAATAGGATAAGAGAAGCACCCTTGCTTGCCTTCAATAGATTTGCATCAGATATCTTTGGAATGGCCAACAGGATAAGAGAACTTTTGCCTGGGTTAGTTGGAACAAGATTGCCTTGCCTAAAAAATGGGGAGGATGGGGACTAAAAGATTTACCCCTTTTTGCTCAAGCACTTGCTACAAAAATGGGATGGACACTCCTCTCCAAACAAAATCTTTGGACCTTTGTTACTTACCACAAATACATATGGCCTCTCCAAATCTTGGACTGGGTTAAGCTGCCACGATGGACAAAGACTGGTATTTCGTCAGTTTGGAAAGCTCTACTCCATTCTCTCCCAAACATTTGCAATAATTTTGCATGGCAAATAAATGATTGCACAAAAGCGCGCATTGGTCTGGACCCCTAGACCAAGGGAGGCAGACGATAGCAGCTTCCGAGAGAGTTAATGCTCCATCTAAATCAGAGAGATATTAGTGTTATTACACATATTGTTGACCAGGATAATTCCACCATATATGCACAAGCCTGGAAATCTGCACATGAGCTAAATATCCCTCCTCATTGGCATCATATATGGAACAATTATATTGCTGCATTGATTGAGTCCCACATCAGAATTGAGGGACCAGATGAAATTATGTGGTGCCTTGCTGAAAATGGAGCATACAACCCAAAAGCTGGTTACCTCGGGCTGATAAATAACAAACAGCCAGAGAATACACAAGATTGGTAGCAGGATATCTGGAAGTTGAAAACCCCACCACGAACCAAGCTCTTCTTCTAGTGTGTACTTAGCAATAAAGTCCCCACCAGGGAATCCTTAACTCACAGAGCCATTCACGAACCACACTGGTGTGTTCTTTGTAAGCAAGCATCTAAATTGACTGATAATCTCTTTCTTAAATGTGATGCTACAATCAATCTTTGGAGGTCGATTGCAACTATGATTCAGTTCACTGGCAGATGGGAGGGGGAAAACATAAACTAAGCATGGAAAAACTGGCACAGCTCGCATCCTGGATTAAATCTGATTTGTCTTCCTCTAATCATTTGTTGGTCTATTTCGCTGGCTCGAAATAGAATAATTTCTGAAGATGGTGTTGTTAGATGGCTGTTTATCACTGCAAAGATCATTTCCGCTTATCATGAGCTCCCTGAATATACTTTGCCTTGCCCCCGAAGACCACTTGCACCTGATCCCATAGATCAATCCATCCCCTGGGCTTTTTTTTACGGTGCCGCTCAGGAACATGGGTGTGGGGGAGGATTTCTACTATACCTCTCTGACCAACATCATTTTAGGGTCAAGATGGGACTTGGAGAAGGGACAAACAATTATGCTGAACTTATCACCCTTCGCCATTTATTGCATTTTTCTCTAAGCCATGAATGCAGCAATCTACAGATTACGGGGACTCCAAAATCATTATTAATTGGTTCAATAATATCACTATCTGCCATGCACACACACTTAGAAATATTTTGGATGAAGTGAACATATTCAAAACACATTTTAATTCCATCATATGTCATCATATTTACAGGGAGCATAACAACAACACTGACAGGCTTTCCAAGGAGGCCACGCTACTACCCAGAGGTCAGTGGATGATTCAGGAGCAGAGGGGTACTGCACAGTACCAATATTACCATAGGCCATATATAGATCAGGCATATCATAGGGTACATGGACCCTAAATTTTGTTGATAGTGCTCAGTTATAATTTACACTGTATATATCATAGTTTTATGTGCAAAATATATCTTATGAGATCACCCTGCGTGGTGTATATATTGTAGATGTCATAGTTTTTGAAGATACTTTTTCAGGCTCTCTCATGCTATCACCCTGCATGGTGAATATGTTTCTATTTTCTAGCCATTTCAGGAATGAAATTTGATGAATTTTCTGACTTGTACACACTAATATGACTAAGAGTCAATGATGCATATGATGTCAAGCATCTACTCTATGTCATTTTTCAAAATTAATGAAAGATTACGATTTTTCCTCAAAAAAAAAATTATTTAACAAACCCTATGATGAAATCAACGATGTAAACAACCTTTGTATACTATAGGAGGTATTTGAATTAAAATATGAACAATGATGTTGGTTCTGAGTTTGGTGAGGTTCTTAAAACAAAACAATAAGTTCTCGGCTAGCATGGTGTGTCTGAATGGACAAAATATCAAACAATTGAATCTGTAAAAGGATTTGTGGAGCTTTTGAGACTACTAAGAAATGAATAAACAAAAATTGAGGGAGGAAAAGGAATAGGGATAATAAAACTTAATGTAAATTCAATTAATTAGAGAAAACAAAAATTATCTATCACTATGCATACCTGGTAATTTCGGACCAAAAAAACAATTGTCCTGTGCCCTAAAAAATTATTAATCCCTGGGCTCCCAACATTAGTTAGGGGTAGTTTGAATGGAAAATAATTGAAACGAGAGGAGCTCAAACATGTTCAATACCCATGAAAGTTCACAGGCATAGTAAAATGTGTGTGTTATGATCGAAGCCCAAGGAGGAGTGGTGAGTACATGTCAAAGTTAATGGCAGATGCAAGGATCGCCATCGTGGATGGTGAGGCTACAAAGCATGGATTCCAACTCGGACTTATAGCACCATCAACCACCGATAGTTTTGAGGGGAACCATATTATGTGGGGATGGTTTCCATATTTTATAAATGTAGGCTAAGAACAGAGGTAACATTTGTCACTTTGTGTCGACAAGGATAGATGCAAAAGACATTATATTAATGGTCAATCTTAGGCAAGGATCATGGAAATGACTTGCAATTAAAACCTCATTTGCAACAAAACTCTAGTGCCATCCAAACCAAGATACATGGAATGACACCTTAGTCTAAATTTGTGTATTTTGAACACAACCATCCCTAGTTAGGTCTTTGGATTGCATTACCAAGGACATGCCATGTAGAAGCCAAACAAAAATATGTTGTGAAACCTTGCCCTTTTCACTGAACCCATTTTCCATGTATTAACCAAATCCAAGAACTATATTATGCATCTTATAAACATGCCTTGAATATTTCATTGCTTAAACATGTGCTCCACTGCCACCTTGAGCCATACATTATAACATGCATTGTGTACGGTGTAAAATTTATACACTAATTCGATAGTATAAACAATAACTCTAACCTTATAACATGAGTATCATATAAAATATTTCCATTGTTTGTTATACATGGGAAATATAAGATTGTGATCACCAAAATATATAAAGTACTTTTCAACAATTCAAATCCCTCAATGTTAAAACAAATTATGTTTTGGCCATATAATACGAATGCAATAACTTTTGTTGGAAGGACTTATGGATATGGCATAAGAATTTAGACCTTCGACATTAGAGACCATGTAGGTTAGATTATAGTGATGAAATTAAAAGCCTTACTCTTTTATATGCTTTGAGGTACTATATAAATACATGTTCAGGCTTTACTTTTATTTTTCATATTCACGGCAAAAAACTTTGCCTCCATTCCAAACATAATCAAAACCCAAATGTGAAAGAAAATTTGATCTATTTGTGCTCTCATATCATCTCAAGTGGTAGAAACTTTTTATGTGATTGTCTTAAGGTAGGGTCCCACCTACTAGTTTTATTTTTTAATTTTTTTGGGATTGGTTCTTAATTTATTTGTTAGGGAGAAGGAAGATTATCACAATGATTTGTGAAATTTTCATTATTGATGTGTGTCAACATTGGCACTCCACATGGCAGTTTGCATGGTGCAAACCAAAACTAAAAAATATTTGGTAATAGAGTTAATAGCTTAGGCTGCGAATGAGTAGGATGTGAGTTTCCATGGGGTGACAAGAAGTAAGGGATGTGAGAGGTGGGATGAAGAAGGTAGTACCTAGGGTATCCATTCGCAGGTAAGAATAAGGTTAGATCTATCTTATTCACAATCCAGCTCTTGAACAAAAGGGAAGGTTACTTATCCCTATATTAGAGATTTTGTTGTTGACGGGTTAAATATATTAACACATAAATATTTTCAAAGGAATGAAGCTTAAAACAATTTGTATCAAAGAGAATGTTGTTGTCTTATTAAAAATACTTCCCAACTGTACTCAAAATACAATATATATCATCCTTACAAAAACTAAAAGGACTGGGAGAATCAAAACTATGAAAATAACAAAATATTAAAAAAATAATAAAAGATAACTTATCAAGAAACTGTATAATCAAAAGTAAGCAAGATTACTTCAGAGTGTCAAAAGTGAAACAAGGGAAAATATGGAAGAAATTATTTACAAGCAAAAAAAATGGTTTTGATGATTTATTCTTATGTTGCTTCTACGTATGGCTTGAGATGAGATCCATTCACAGTGTAAGGAATAATAAGATCGTTTTTATCTTTTAAAAGATAAGAACTAGGCCCGGAAATTGAAATTTTTTTAAAAGGGCCCATAATTTTTGGAACTTAAGATGTTTTCCCTTTTCTGTATGTGCAGAGTCCATAACGACACCTTTTGATCAATAGTAAAATTCACAGATTTAGATTTCTTGTCAAAATATTTCTTTATTGTCTACATCTTATGTTTAATATTGTTAAGAGAATGATTATGTTTCTCTTATAATGTTAACAAAGCTAAGACTCTTTGGGGAATATTGGTGGAATTAAACTCTTCAGATTGCATGGCAAGGCGTAAAGAAATCAACTTGATTTTAACAAGCATAACTACTTCTTTCCCATACACAAGATGAAAAGGAGAAGCATTAGTACTGGATTTCACAATTGTGCAATCATCCCACAAGGTGTATTTTAACAAATTATGCTAATTGCAAGGTTTTTCATTTATGATTTTCTTTTAGATTCAGATTAGATTTTTATTTGTTGACACTACTTGCCCATTATCTTAAGTGTAATAGGTGGAAGAGGCAGAATTTCTAATCCTGTATTTTTCGAAAAATTCAGTGAATCTTACATAAACAAATGTTGGACCATTATTAGTGATTACATCAAGATGGATACCAAAATGTGACAAAATATTATTTTCAAGAAATTCAATAACTTGCTCATCTCGGGCATTCTTTAACGAGATAGCCTTTGCCCACTTCGTGAAGTAGTCAGTTGCAGTGAGGATAAAGATGTGCCCTGCAGACAAGCGTGGACTGATTGGTCCAATAGAATCAATACCCCATTTTGAAAATGGGAAATCAGTAATGATAGGTTGCAAAGGCATCACGTGAAATTTTTCTTTACTAGCAACTTGTTGACATTCTTTGCAACTATGCACATATTTATAAGAATCTGAAAAGATCATTGGCCAATAAAAAAACATATCTCAATATTTTATGTGTGGTGGATTTGGCTCCAAAATGACCACCTACATGCATTCCTCCATGAGTGGATTCATGAGATAGTGTTAAGATTTCATTGGTAAATTCATCATTAACACAACATAACAATAATGAATTAAAATATCTTTGAAAAAACATGTTATTAAGGATTAGATATTTGGAAGATTTTATATGCAACCTTCTGTTGATGCCTCTAAAATCATTGTACCAACATTCGGGGATAACCACCCGGTCCGGACCTTAAAGCAGCTCCTTTTCTGTTTGGTATGGTGGCTCCAACTTGATAGTATGGGACCAGTTTCCCAATAAAGTGTGATTTGATGAATGGGTGTCTAAAATATATAACAAGGTGATAGATGGTTTGATTTGTAAACTTATGAAAATATACAAATATATCTATATAACCTGTGTGTTTTAATATCAATGCAGTTTATAATAATTTCTAATAGACAAATGATAATGAAAATTAATCACTTACCTACAGAAAGTTAAGTTTGAATGATGATCACTTTGAATAAGAAGTTAAACAAAGTAACGTAAAAACATATCGCATATCAAAATAATATTAATTGTTGACACATGTATTCAGAATATCAATCCTAACTTATTCAAAAGTGATATAATGCAGAATTGTGTGAGACATGTACATATAACAACAATATCAAATCAAAAGATTGTTAATTGCATAAAACGAGACAAAAAGACACTGATAAAAGCACCATATGTATTTGAGTCTTCTTATGAAAATAACAATATGGTTCACGCTTCTTATTTCGAAAACTTTAATAAGATACAAAAATGCAAGTCCTCCTAAAGTCCCTTTACAACAAGTTTGAACCTTGATCCACTGTTTCCACAAAACTAAATTAAGAAGTGCAGAAGTGTTATCTTCTTAAATCTAATTTGGTACAATTTGAGGGCCCTTTCTAAAATGACATGAAAGGGTCTTTATAGAAAAAATAAAACAAACTATTCGTAAAAATTGCTTCAAGTGGTTGGAACAATTTTTCCCCCAAAACATGGGATTTTACGTTAAAAATAAAAATGTGATATCCTTTGAAAAGATATATTGCATCTATGATTCCTCCTGTGGCCTTAATTGACAGATCTCGAGCAAAGTTTGGATTTCTGGCGCATGACTCATCCTTGCATGCAACTATCCTGTGCAAACCGCATCCGAGAGTTCTAGCATCATGTGATCGGCTACGTCGGAAAGACATTTGATGATCATTTTTTGGCTGTGTGGTTTGACTAAAAAGAACTAATATGTATCCCAATTGAGGCTTTTCAATTTTTTGAGTTTTTCTTCCCTGGTATTCAAATCCTACTTCCACTTTATTTCTAACAATTTTGCTTTTGGAAGGTTTTTTGGAGGACACACAAAAATCAAATTAGCACTGTGTAAATTATCATTGATCAACTCAATGATATTATTCATTACTGCTCTGGCCCTTGAAGTTGGTCTTTCTGCTTTGATCAGCTGCGTCTCCCATTCTGCAAATAATATCTCCTTATGAGATTCTTCAATTAGAGGCAATTGAGTAGCCCTTCCCTTTATTGTGCTTTTCCAAGAGATATAACTTGTAATTTTGTCATCCGCTTCCTCGAATTCCAACTTGGGATTGACCACTTGATCTATCAATGCATTGGTTTTGATACATAAGGGATGAATAAGAGATATATTTTGGCAGAGTTAGGTTAGCTATTGAGACAAGAAATTATTTATTTCTAAGGCTTCCTTTATGAACTCCTCAACCTTGGGATTGTCTTTGAATTGCTCCATTGAAAGTTGTAGCTGCTTTATTTTCTCATCCTTAGATTTCATCTCTTCATTATGTGCCAATTTTAGTTATTCAAATTCATGGGATAGTTGTTGTTGTCTTTCAATGGCCTGTTGATCAATCCTCTTCCTTTTCACCAGTAGTTGTTCCTCAAGATGTTTAATCCTTTGATCTTTTTCCTTGACTAACTAATTAGCTTCAGTTGCTTTATCTATTGTGGCAGTTGTATATGCTCCTGCAAACTGAGATAATTTGGTCAAGTCTTCAGAGGGATTGACCTCTGAGTCCTTCCAGATGATGTTCATGGATTCATTATGAGGGACTTTTTTTGATGTTTGATCTATCTTTCTCTTTTTCCTTTCCCTTTTGACCACACCTCTGTGTTTAGGACTGTAGAACACATCCACGGGTGGAATTTCCTCAATACTTAGTATGATTTCTGATGAAGGATGCTCAGGGATTATCTCAACCTCTTTCAAGACTGAATCCTTAATAGACGGTCTTTCAATCACGGGATCATGAATCATAGGCTGTTGTTTTAAGGGAGATCCTGGTGTGATAACAGTGTGTGTATCACTTTGACTTTTGATTTTTTGGTCAAATTGTTCCCACTCTCTGATCAATATTGGATCAATGTGAATATTTGTGCCCAAATTGTCACTAGCTTTGTCGCTTGTCTCGACTGCAATGGAAGCTTCCCCTATATCCCGCTCTGTGTTTTGCTCTATTTGCTGAATGACTGGTGTAGTACCCAACAAGTCCAGTGGTACTGTCTGAAGTTTTTGTGTCCTATAGTGAATGAATTGATCAATTTTTCTTGATACCAGCTTGATTTTTTCCAAGTAACTTACCTGTGTAAATGCCTCTGTTGATGTGAATAAATCATCGAATTCATCATCTTCATGGATGAATGGTTTGATTTTTACCTGAGTAGTAAAATTGAAAGCAACTTTATTTGGGTCATACTGTCTTTTAGGAATGACAACGAGGTTCAAACCCTTGGTCTTCTCAGCTTCCTTTTGGGCATGTTTATAGTCATGCAATGAATAGATGCTGTAGAGAACAGGAAAGGCAGGCCATAACTATTTTTTGGCTTCTTTGATATTTTTCGTAAGCCCTTTTTGAACTACCTGATAAGCTATTTCCCTAGCCAAAAGTTTGTCTGGGAAATAAATAGGAAGGACATGCATGTTAGTAATGTTGCCATAAACCCTAATGTATGTGAAGAGCTCTTCCTCAAACCAACTGCCGATTGATGTTAAATCAATACCAGCCTCCTCGGACAGCCGAGGAGCTGCTTTATTAAAAATTGCACGATGAATAGGTAAGATGAAGCCCTGGCAAATTTTATAGAAATGATTCTTATATTGGGTCTTCCATAGGCTTTTATGATAAATATGGATGGGGGTTGGGTCTTGGATAGTCCATTTCCATCTCATAATGGGAACATACGAATTAAAACAGATAGTATCAAATATATAGGTGCTCATATAAAATGGGGGAACTATTCGGGTCAAAAAAAATATGTTTTTCCTATAGTAAAGTATTTGGATGGCCATTTTATCAGATAGGATATTGGCCCAGTCCATCACAAAATAATTCAATGATGCGTCTATTAACGGGATCATTTCAATGGAAAACTTACCAGTGTTGGGGCTTCCAAAAAATCTACACATTAGTGCTGCAACATAACAATATGGAGACGCTAGAGAGTCCACGGAGTACATACCGGATGATTCATGCTTGTGCTTGTTAAGGAAGTGTCTCCATTGTCTGATGGGGTCCGACTCTATTTGATTTTCCTACGCGAAAGCCTCGAGGAATGATTTATTATAGCACTTCTGGGGTTTTGGTAGATGATACATTTTCTTCAAGTCTTCGGGCTTGAAGGATCCAAACATTCTTCCATCAGTTGTGAAGAGTGTCCAATCAGTTATATTAATGCTTTCAATTACCCATTTTACCATATCATTATATGGCAAAATCTTTTTGCGGGCCGCTATTCGGTAAAGAAAAGAGTCTGCTAAATCACCCAGTGTGTTTTCTGACTCTATTGGCCCATCGGAAGTTTCATGTCCCTCTGTTACCTTCGGATTTTCTTTTTCCAACATATCATATATGCCTTCCCATGAGATTTTCCCACAATCTTGATAGGTAGTATCCAAAATCAACACAATCTTTTCCGGTCCTTCCGCCACTGCAGGGGAAGCCTTCATCTTTCGAGCTTTCTTTGGAATTTTAGCTAGCTACATTCTTCCAGATTCAAACTGTAAAATGAGACAGAAGACAACAATATGATAAAACCTTTCAAACAGTTAACACTTGTAACAATAGTACAAAGATTAGTACAGACGGAAATCAGAGAAGGAGGATTTGATGCGAAAGGTTACGTATTTGATATTGGCACGAAGAATGAAATCTTGAAGGACTAAAGTCATAATTGTTCTTAATGTTTTACTGTAACCAATGATGCGAAACTTTAATGTGTAATGAATAGATCACATCGCAGGTTTTCAGAGGTCTTATTAAGATGTGTGCCATAAACTCTCCATTTTTCCGATGAGTGATTTCAATATTTTATTTAATATATAAAGCACAAATCGCAAATCACTAATCGGGAGTTACAAGCGCCATGTTCTAAGAATCTTTCGAACTTTCGCGATTGCGATAAGTGATGACCTGGCGTATTCCTCATTTAACTCACTCGAATCATGTTTTCGCTTTATTACTACCAAATCACTTAATTGTTATCAACATCGCATTGCATATCCCTGAGGTGAGCTTTACTTGTTTCTGACAGGATTGCGATATGCGATGGATGCATATCGCATCGCAAGTTTCCATAGGTATAGTTTCTTTGATTTTCAGGATATGCATCGCATCACAACATTTCCATGGACCATTAAAGCATTTCTTTTAGGATCGACAATATGTCATATGCGATAGTCTTATCGCATCGCATGTTTGGCAAAGGATTGACTTAAAAAGCTTTATGATTAAGACTTTTCGTTAACTTCGCATTACAACATGAGTATTTGGATTGCATTTTCCTTAGCCTCAAACGAATTCGATTTGCGATGTGTGATTTTTTGTAAAGTTTTTTTAAGCAATTTTTATTTAAAAGAAAGAAACGAATAAATTTATTTCTATGCAAAGGTTTTATTGCTTTTTACAAACTAAAGGGACCCCATTTCTAATTTAACATCTTAGAATAAGATTAAGAAAAATTTAAAATGGGGGGGTGTGTTGTTGTATAGCACAAAAATTGGTGATTCACTAAAAGAACCAGTTATCTCTAAATAAACTGATGAAATTCTAACACTTTCTCAAGTACAAATAATTGAGGAAAAGGAAACTATCTTGAAATTAGATAAATAAAATTATTCTGAATAAGAAAAATTGATTAATTTTGCAATTTCTTTTACAAACCCTTATCATAAATGAAAACATTTTTTGGTTTCTTCAAGCCTTGATTGGTTGTTAAAGATAAAGTAGGGGGCTCCTTCCAACTTAGCTTTTGAATTTACTCCTTTGTCATAGGTAGTGCCACTGCTACCAGAAAATGTTTATAGTCTCGACAGGGTTACCTTTTAACCATCAATTATTCATTATCCCATCCATCTAAGAGTATAATATTTTAAAGATAAATTCAGAGAAATATATTTACATAATTATTTTTCCTTTTATTTTTATATTTTTTTCATAAAAGCCATTGCCCTGGTTTGGGAGCCAAAAGATGACAATGCCATTCACTGGTTGTAATTGAACTGAACAAGCTGGCTTGTGATGAGACCCCTTGTCTTATGATTATAAGTCATTACCCTGTTATGGTATGCAGTGTTGGTAATGTCAATTTAATTAATTCCCTATGATCATGGTAAGCAGGCTCGTAATGAGACCTCTTATCTTTTAAGTCAAAGATATTTTAGAATTACACTCTAAAAAATCATAAAGCTAGTGGATGGGGTGAATCTTTGACTCCTTAAGAGTTATTGGATGACAATTATAGAGATGTAGATGCTTAGTTGTAGAAAGTTTTTACTTTTAAAAATAACCTTTCTCAACTGATAAAACTTAAAATGATTCACTATGTGTTCCAGGTTTGAAAGATTTCGTAATTTCAAAGAACATCTCAGAGTTTTATGATGTTTATCTAATTTCAAAAATTGTAATCATTTCCTTGAAAGTTTCTACTTTCTAAAAGAGGATATTCGCAATATATTTTCAAATAGATTTCAATAGCAACAAGCCAACGGTATACTATTTACAACATTATTTCTGAAAGAAATCAAATTTGCATAAAAATATGTATAGGTAAGAAGGGGTTACCTCCTTAAGGAAAGAATTTCTTTAGGATAAGCCCGTTCGCAAGAAGAGAATCTCTCTTTCCTATTAAGTCTTGCAGTAGAAATGTTGATGAGCCTATCTTTTCAACAAGATGTAATGGTCTAAGCCACATCTTCTGAAATTTGGTATGCTTACCTTTTTCTTCATGTGCATTGTCCCATTTTAAAATGAGATCACCAATCTGTAATGTTTTTGAGCCGGCTGAACTTGCATCAAAAGAGGATTTAATGACTCGCTGATGTTTAGCATGAGTAATTTTGGATTTTTCTCTTTCCTCATCTAATTTAATAATTTGATCAAACCTTAATTGAATAGAGGAAAAAGGAGTTTCTTCAATGAATTGTACTAGGGCTAATGATGGGAGGGCTAGATTTGGTGGAATAATAGCTTCTTTCCCATACACTAAGTTAAAAGGAGAAGTACCTACTGAGGCCTTCTGAGTTATACGATCTGCCCATAGTGCGAAGATGAAAGATTTATGCCAATTCTTTTGGCTTTGATCAACAGTTCTTTTGATAACCCTGATGAGGTTTTGTTAGTTGACTCTACTAAGCCATTTCCTTGGGGATAGTAATTTGCCAAGTATTTTAACTTAAAACCTCTCTTCAGAGAAAATTCGACTATACTATTTTGAGAAAAATAAGATGCATTATCAAAGATAAGCGCATTAGGTAAACCAAACCTGGTGATGATGAAATGATCAATAAATTCAATAATCGCATCAGAATTTGCTACCTTTAGTGGAATTACTTCTACCCACTTAGTGAAGTAATCCGTGGCGGTAAGGATGTATATGTGCTGCTTGGAAGAATGAGGAACAATCTCTCCTATAATATTAATCCCCCACTACTCAAATGGTTGCTCAATGTTAACTGTTTGTAAAGGAAAGGCTGGTTTCCTTTGTCTCCCACTAGCAGTTTGGCAAATCTTACATTTCCTCACATAGTCATGGGTATCTTTGAACAAAGTTGGCCAATAATACCCAGCATGCAGTATTTTAGGTGCTGTAGTGTCCACTAGCAGGTCCATCATGGAGTTCCTGTAAAACCATTTGTGCTTCAGATTTTTCAAGGCATCTTAATAAAACAAAATCATAGTTTTTTCTTAATAACACGGTATCAATGATTTCATAGTGTTTGGCTTTTAACCTTAAGGCACATTTTTTTTTTGTAGCTGAATTCAGGGGGGCATATCCATTTTTCAAGTAAAAAATCAAATCAACATATAGAGATTCAGAATCAATAATACTTATCTCATTTACTTGTGCAGTACTACCTAAATCTTCATGATCTGGTATATTGGAAGCTCCTACCAGTAACCTGAAAAAACCTTGTCCCCTAACAATTTTCGTTGGTTTAATATCAATGTCATATTCTTGTAAAGATGTTACCCAGTTAGCTCTTTTCTCTCCTACTTCTCTTTGAATTAGCAATTGTCTCGCTACAGAGAATGGGACTATCATTTTTGTATGTGTTTTCAGGAGGAAAGGCCTAAAATGTTTAACAGACTTAAATACAGCGAAGGCTTGTTTCTCGACTTCTGAATAATTAAGATCAACACCCTGCAAATTGGAACTAAAGAAAGATATGGGTGCTTCCACCTGTTGATCATCGATTTGTGTTAAAACAGCTGCATGAGATGTTTGAGTGGCCAAAGTATACAAAATAAAATGACTAGAAAAAATTGGAGTATTCAATGCAAGAGCATTAATGATTGCTTGTTTGGTTGAGTCAAAAGCTTCTCTTTCGTTATGTCCCCATTTGAAGACTGAATTTTTCTTAATCATGGATTGCAAGGGTAGAAGAATATGAGAAAAATCAGGAAAAAATATTTTTACAAAATTTATCTGTCTCGAGAATGATTGCATAGATTTCTTATTGTGTGGTAAAGGGATATCAGAAATCGCCTTTATCCTATCAGGATCAATGTATATGCCATTTTTGGATACAATAAACCCTAAGAGTTTACCTTCATTAAGAGAAAAGAATGATTTTTTAGGATTTAAGGAGATCCCATACTTTTTGCAACGTTCAAAGATTTGTTTTAAATCATACAAATGGTTACTCTTTTTCTTAGAATAGACAGTTATGTCATCCAAGAAAATAATGACCATTTTATTGATCAATCCTTTGAAATCTATGTCCATGGCTCGTTGGAAAGTAGCTGCAGTGTTTATCAAACCAAAAGGCATTTTCTGATAAGTGTATGTTCCCCATTTGGTTCTAAATGTAGTCTTTAATCTATCATTTGGATGTACCAGGACCTGATTATATCCTGAAAAACCATCAAGAAAAGACATTAATTCTAAGCCAGCTACTGATTGAAGTATTTGCTCCATTGTTGGTAATGGGAAATTATCTTTTTGACATGCCCTGTTGAGATTTCTACAATCTATACAAATCCTAATATCACCATTCTTTTTCCTAACAGATACCAAATTTGAGACCCATTTTGAATGTCTGACAGGAAAAATTATTTTGGCTTTAAGGAGTTTATTCAACTCTGATTTGATTTGACTCTCAAGATTGGGGTGAATTTTCCTTAATTTCTGTTGTACAGGTTTCTTATCAGAAATCATTGGAATCGTATGTTGAATAATAGATGGATCATAAGTTTTTAGATCTTCATAATTGCAAGCAAAAATGCCTTTGTATTTCTTAAATAATCTGATGAAGGCAAATCTTTCATCAGGTGAAAGTCCAAGTCCTAGATTGACATTTTGTGGTTTGGCATCGATACCAAGATTTACTAATTCAAACCTTAAAGTTGAACTTTGAAGTTTTGAATTAGTGACTTTTTTGAATCTATCCTTAATATCATACAGATCTTCCAATTTAACCACAGATTTAGGAATAGGGTTTTCATTGAGTTTCTTCTTTAATTGTATATCATGTCCACTTTCATCGATGATTTGGTCTTCATAAGTTTCTTCAGATGTTAAGAAACTCAAGATATCTTCATCACGATTGAACACACGCCAACTGGTGACATTATCTGGGATGGATGGTCTAAAAATTAATTCAATTGAAAATATATCTGGACTATAATCCTCAAATGGAAGGAGCTTAGAAGCTACATTAGCCAGGAGATCTATTGCTCCTTGTAGAGTATATGGGAATAATCTTACAACTGTGTCTTCTTCCACTATTCTATTCATATTAATGGACAACATGAAATTATTTATATGTTCTTCAGCTAACAGGCCACTATCATGGTTAAATTTATGTAGCCATTTTTCTGGATGTGCTGGCAATTGGGACAAAGGTCCAGCCATTCTAATAGCCCCTGGGTTGGTCCATGGCTTTGGCTGAGGTTTATTCTATGCCATTATTGGGGTATTAGTAGAAGAGAGTGAAGCAGTGGTTGAAGGTGATTGGATAGAGGATGGGGAATCTCTTGTACCTATGTGAATCACGATCTGGAGTTGAGAAGTGGGTGTGTGACCTTGCAATGATATGGATGGTGATGACGAAAGAACTTCATTGTTAGATTCTGATGGTGTCTTCTTAGCCCTTTTACGACTTGGTAGAAGGAATTCAACTAGTGGGATTCCAAGTTTTTCACTCTGTAATCAAGTTAGCGGTTGCAATGGGATATATTGAGAAGTGACACTACCTTGGGATAACTCAGACTCTTCTTGAGATATTAAAATCCCCTGCAATTTGTGGATCAAAGATTGTAGTTCAGAGGGTTCAGAAGAAGAACTGTCTGGCTTGTTTAGGATTTCAGCAGTTGGTTCTATATTTTTCTTTCCAACTTTTCGCTTGGAAATAGGAGATTTGGAATGCGAACGAGAAGTTGGAGGTGATGGTGAGGGAGTTTTACTCTTAGAATGGCCTGTAGATTTAGATTTACTTGCCATTCATAGTCTGGACCTCCTTCTAGCATCAAAAATGTTGATGCCTCTAAAATCGTTGCACCAACATTAGGGGATAACCACCCGGTCCGGACCTTAAAGCAACTCCTTTTCCGTTTTGTATGGTGGCTCCGACTTGATAGTATGGGACCAGTTTCCCAAAAAAGTATGATTTGATGAATGGGTGTCTAAAATATATAACAAGGTGATGGATGGTTTGATTTGTAAACTTATGAAAATATAAAAATATATCTATAAAACCTGGGTGTTTTAATATCAATGTGATTTACAATAATTTCTAATAGACAAATGATAATGAAAATTAATCACTTACCTATAGAAAGTTAAGTTTGAATGATGTTCACTTTGAATAAGAAGTTAAACAAAGTAATGCAAAAACATATCGCATATCAGAATGATATTAATTATTGACATATGTATTCAGAATATCAATTCTAACTTATTCAAAAGTGATATAATGCAAAATTGTGTGAGACATGTACATATAACAACAATATCAAATCAAAAGACTGTTAATTGCATAAAATGAGACAAAAAGGCACTGATAAAAGTACCATATGTATTTGAGTCTTCTAATGAAAATAACAATCTAGTTCATGCTTCTTATTCTGAAAACTTCAATAAGATACAAAAATGCAAGTCCTCCTGAAGTCCCTTTACAACAAGTTTGAATCTTGATCCACTGTTTCCATAAAAGTAAATTAAGAAGTGCATAAGTGCTATCTTCTTAAATCTAATTTGGTACAATTGGAGGAACCTTTCTAAAATGACATGAAAGGGTCTTTATAGAAAAAATAAAACGAACTATTCGTAAAAATTGCTTCAAGTGGTTGAAACAGTCTTTCACCCAAAACATGGGATTTTACGTTAAAAATAAAAATGTGATATCCTTTGAAAAGATGCATTGCATATATGATTCCTCATGTGGCCTTAATTGGAAGATCTTGAGCAAAGTTTGGATTTCTGATGGATGACTCATCCTTGCATGCAATTGTCCTGTGTAAAGCACATCTAAGAGTTCTGGCATCATGCAATCAGCTACATCAGCAACATATTTGATGATCATTTGTTGGCTGTGTGGTTTGAATAAAAAGAACCAATATGTATCCCAATTGAGGCTTTTCAATTTTTTGAGTTTTTCTTCCTTGGTATTCAAATCCTGCTTCCACTGTTTTTCTAACAATTTTGCTTTTGCAAGGTTTTTTGGAGGACACTCAAAAATCAAATTAAAGCTGTGTAAATTATCATTGATCAACTCAATGATATTATTCATTACTTCTGTGGCCCTTGAAGTTTCTCTTTCTGCTTTGATCAGCTACGTCTCTCATTCTGCAAATAATATTTCCTGATGATATTCTTCAATTATAGGCAATTGAGCAGCCCTTCCCTTTACTGTGCTTTTCCAAGAGATATAACTTGTAATTTTGTCATCCGCTTCCTCGAATTCCAACCTAGAATTGACTGCTTGATCTATCAATGCATTGGTTTTGATACATAAGGGATGAATAAGAGATATCCTTTGGCAGAGTTGGGTTAGTTGTTGAGACAAGAAATTATTTATTTCTAAGGCTTCCTTTATGAACTCCTCAACCTTGGGATTGTCTTTGAATTGCTCCATTGAAAGCTGTAGCTGCTTTATTTTCTCATCCTTAGATTTTGTCTCTTCATTATGTGCCAATTTTAGATTTTAAAATTCCCGAGATAGTTGTTGTTGTCTTTCAATGGCCTGTTGATCAATCCTCTGCATTTCCATAAGTAGTTGTTCCTCAAGTTGTTTAATCCTTTGATCTTTTTCCTTGATTAATTGATTAACTTTATTTGCTTTATCTAATGTGGCAATTGTATATGCTCCTGCAAACTGAGATAATTTGGTCAAGTCTTCAGAGGGATTGACCTCTGAGTCCTTCCAGATGATGTTCATGGATTCATTCTGAGGGACTGTTGTTGATGCTTGATCTATCTTTCTCTTTTTCCTTTCCCTTTTGACCACAGCTTTGTGTTTAGGACTGTAGAACAAATCCACAGGTGGAATTTCCTCAATACTTAGTATAATTTTTTATGAAGGATGCTCAGGGATTATCTCAACCTCTTTTAGGACTGAATCCTTACTGCATGGTCTTTCAATCACAGGATCATGAATCATAGGTTGTTGTTTTAAGGGAGATCCCAGTGTGATAACAGTGTGTGTATCGCTTTGACTTTTGATCTGTTGATCAAAATATTCCCACTCTCTGATCAATATTGGATCAATGTGAATATCTGTGCCCAACTGCTCACTAGCTTTATCGCTTTTCTCGGCTGCACTGGAAGTTTTGCCTATATCCTACTCTGTGTTTTGCACTATTTGTTGAATGACTAGTGTAGTATTCAACAAGCCCAGTGGTACTGTCTGAAGTCTTTGTGTCCTATAGTGAATGAATTGATCGATTTTTCCTTATCCCAGCTTGATTTTCACCAGGTGACTTACCTGTGTAAATGCCTCTATTGACGTGAATAGATCATCGAATTCATCATCTTCATGGATGAATGGTTTGATTTTTACCTGAGTAGTAAAATTGATAGCAACTTTATTTGGGTCATACTGTCTTTTAGGAATGACAATGAGGTTCGAACCCTTGGTCTTCTCAACTTCCTTTTGGTCATGTTTATATTCATGCAATGAATAGATTCTGCAGCGAACAGGAAAGGCAGGCCATAACTGTTTTTTGGCTTCTTTGAGATTTCTCGTAAGCCCTTTTTCAACTGCCTGATAAGCTATTTCCCTAGCCACTACTTTGTCTGGGAAATAAAGAGGAAGGACATGCATGTTAGTAATGCTGCCATGAACCCTAATGTATGTGAAGAGATCTTCCCCAAACCAACTATCGATTGATGTTAAATCAATACTAGCCTCCTCGGACAGCCGAGGAGCTGGTTTATTAAAAATTGCCCGATGAATAGGTAAGATGAAGCCATGGCAAGTTTTATAGAAATGCTTCTTATACTGGATCTTCCATAGGATTTTATGATAAAAATGGATGGGGGTGGGGTCCTGGATAGTCCATTTCCATCCCATAATGGGAAAATCGGAATTAAAACAGATAGTATCAACTATATAGGCGCTCATATAAAACAAGGGAACTATTCGGGTCGAAACAAATCTGTTTTTCCTATAGTCAAGTATTTGGATGGCAATTTTATCAGATAGGATATTGGCCCAATCCATCAAAAAAGAATTCAATGTTGCTCCTATTAACGGGACCATTTCAATGGAAAACTTAGTAGTGTTGGGGCTTCCAAAAAATCTACACATCAGTGCTGTAGCATAATAATATGGAGACGCTAGAGAGTCCACAGAGTACATACCGGATGATTCATGCTTGTGCTTGTTAGGGAAGTGTCTCCATTGTCTGATGGGGTCCGAACCTATTTGATTTTCCTGCGCGAAAGCCTCAAGGAATGATTTATTATAGCACTTCTGGGGTTCTAGTAGATGATACATTTTCTTCAAGTCTTCAGGCTTGAAGGATCCAAACATTCTTCCATCAGCTGTGAAGAGCATCCTGTTAGTTATATCAATGTTTTCAATTACCCATTTTACCATATCATTATATGGCAAAACCTTTGGGTGGGCCGCTATTCGCTAAAGAAAAGAGTCTGCTAAATCACCCAGTGTGTTTTCTGACTCTATTGGCCCATCGATTGTTGCATGTCCCTCTGTTACCTTTAGATTTTCTTTTTCCAGCATATCATATATGCCTTCCCATGAGATTTTCCCACAATCTTGACAGATAGTATCTGAAATCAACACAGTCTTTTCCGGTCATTCCGCTACTGCAGGGGAAGCCTTCGTCTTTCGAGCTTTCTTTAGCATTTTGGCTGGCAACATTCTTCTAGATTCAAACTGTAAAATGAGACAGAAGACAGAAATAGCATAAAAATTTCTAATCAGTTAAGGCTTGTAACAATAGTACAGATGGAAATCAGAGAAGGAGGAGTTGATGCGAAAGAATTCGTATTTGATATCAGAACGAAGAATGAAATCTTGAAGGACGAAAGTCATAACTGTTCTTAATGTTTTATTGTAACCAATGATGAGAAACTTTAATGTGCAATGAATAGATTGCATCGCATGTTTTCAGAGGTCTTATTAAGATGTGTGCCATAAACTCTCCATTTTTGTGATTAGCGATTTCAATATTTTATTTAATATTTAAAGCGCAAATCACAAATCATGAATCGGGAGTTACAAGCGCCATGTTCTAAGAATCTTTCGAACTTTCGTGATTGCGATAAGTGATGACCTGGCGTATTCCTCATTTAACTCGCTTGGATCATGTTTTCGGTTTATTACTAGCGAATCACTTAATTGTTATCAACATCACATCACATGTCCCTGAGGTGAGCTTTACTTGTTTCTGACGGGATTGCTATATGTGATGGACGCATATTTGTTTCTGGGAAAATTAGTGTCTTATTGAACGACTAACCCTCTAGGTTTGGCAGCTACCCTAGAAACAACAGTTTAAAGCAATTCAATGATTTTTCCTATGTGTAACAGATAAGAGAAAGATAATGGAACCAACCTGGAACTTCCGCTTAATCCCTTCCTTGATCTCTCTCTCCTTTGACAGATCCTGCAACTCCTCCCTGCACTTAACACGCTTGGAGAGTACCTGCACAAGTATAGCAACAAAGAACCGTCAAAGCATCGTGATCTATTACATCATAAACATTACAGAATCAGATATATAATGAACAAATGATAGCATTCACAATTGCACAATCATATGGGAGAAAACTTGAAGAGCTTTATTAATAGAAACGAGAATTACAACCCAGTTGTTTGATCCAGTGCCATTCTCCCAGCTTCAATCCTTCTTCACCTCATGAAATAGCAAGATCACACCAACAAGAATACAATGCTCTCTCCTCAATGACAAACTATCAGCACTTCCTTACAATTCACAATATTCCAGCCCCTTGTTCTCTTGGATTGGAGATCCATTTATAGATTTTTTCAAGGGTGTGAGTCATCCATGGGGTTTGATTAGTATCATTCCACTTGTTAAAATTGGTTCCACAAGAGAGGGGATTGGAGATGGTTTCCTAGTTCCCTTTTTCATCCTTGGGAGAATTCAGAGAGGCAAGTGGCAGAGGAGAAGTTTCTAGAAGATTCCATGAGCAACCAACTAACAAATTGTCCCTGAAATTTGTCCATCCTCGCCCATCGCACCCTATAGAAGGCATAAACAGTATGCATCACACCCTGGTAGTGTACCACTCAGTATGCATTGCACTTTGCCAGTGGAGCAATCAGTATGGTTCAATTTAGGCAATTTCTGGATGGTTTCTCAGATGGAACTTTTGGGGAATGATGTATTCAGATGACTATGTTCCTTTAGGGCATGAAACAACTCTTTTAGGGGTTGATGAGCGCTAATACTTTGACATATAATTTTGGGGTTGATGTGCCCAAATATGTCTATAACAATATTGCATCGCAAGTTTCCAGAGGTTTAATTTCTTTGGTTTTTGGGATATGCATCGCATCACAACATTTCCATGGACTGTTAAAGCATTTCTTTTAGGATCGGAAATATGTGATATGCGATAGTCTTATCGCATCGCATGTTTGGCAAAGGATTGATTTAAAAAGCTTTATGATTAAGACTTTCCGTTAACTTCACATTACAACATGAATATTTGGATTGCGTCTTCCTTAGCCTCAAACGAATGCGATTTGCGATGTGTGATTTTTTATAAAGTTTTTTGAAGCACTTTTTATATAAAAGCAAGAAACGAAGAAAATTATTTCTATTTAAAGGTTTTATTGCTTTTTACAAACTAAAGGGACCCTATTTCTTATTTAACATCTTAGAATAAGATTAAGAAAAAATTAAAATGGGGGGGTTGTTGTATAGCACAACAATTGGTGATTCACTGAAAGAACCAGTTATCTTTGAATAAAATTATGAAATTCTAACACTCTCTCAAGTACAAACAATTGAGGAAAAGGGAACTATCTTGAAATTAAATAAATAAAATTACTTTGAATAAGAAAAATTGATCAATTTTGCAATTTCTTTTACAAACCCTTATCATAAATGAAAACATTTTTTGGTTTCTTCAAGCCTTGACTGGTTGTTAAAGATAAATTTGGGGCTCCTTCCAACTTAGCTTTTGAATTTACTCCTTTGTCATAGGTAGTGCCACTGCTGCCAACAAACATTTATAGTCTCGACAGGGTTACCTTTTAACCATCAATTATTCATTATCCAATCCATCTAAGAGTATAATCTTTTAAAGATAAATTCAGAGAAATATATTTACATATTTATTTTTTCCTTTATTTTTATCTTTCTTTGCATAGAATACATTGCCCTAGTTTGGGAGCCAGAAGATGACAATGTCACTCATTGTTTGTAATTGAACTGAACAAGCTGGTTCGTGATGAGACCCCTTATCTTATGATTATAAGTCATTACCCTATCATGGTATGCAGTGTTGGTAATGTCAGTTTAATTAGTTCCCTATGATCATGGTAAGCAAGCTCGTAACGAGACCTCTTATCTTTTAAGTCAAATATATTTTAGAATTACACTCTAAAAAATCATAAACCTAGTGGATGGGGTGAATATTTGACTCCTTAAGAGTTATTGGATGACAACTACAGAGATGTAGATGCTTAGTTGTAGAAAGTCTTTAGTTTTAAAAATAACCTTTCTCAACTGATGAAACTTAAAATGATTCACTATGTGTTCCAAGTTTGAAATATTTCGCAATTTCAAAGAACATCTCAGAGTTTTATGATGTTTATCTAATTTCCAAAACTGTAATCATTTCCTTGAAAGTTTCTACTTTCTAAAAGCGAATATTCACAATATATTTTCAAAGATATTTCAATAGCAACAAGCCAATGGTATACTATGTACAACATTATTTCTAAAAGAAATCAAAATTGCATAAAAATATGTACAGGTAAGAAGGGGTTACCTCCTTGGTGAAAGAATTTCTTTAGGAGAAACCCATTCATAGGAAGAGAATTTCTCTTTCATGTTAAGTCTTGCAGTAGAAATGTTGATGAGCCTACCCTTTCAACAATTTGGAATGGTCCAAGCCACATCTTCTGAAATTTGGTATGCTTACCTTTTTCCTCCTGTGTTTTGTCTCATTTTAAAATGAGATCACCAATCTGTAATGTTTTTGAGCGGCTGAACTTGCATCAAAAGAGGATTTAATGAATTTCTGATGTTTAGCATGAGTAATTTTCGCTTTTTCTCTTTCCTCGTATAATTTAAGAATTTGATCAAACCTTAATTGAATAGAGGAAGAAGGAGTTTCTTCAATGAATTGTACTAGGGCTAGTGATGGGAGGGCTAGATTTGGTGGAATAACAGCTTCTTTCCCATACATTAAGTTAAAAGGAGAAGTACCTACTGAGGTCTTATGAGTTATACGATCTGCCCATAGTGTGAAGATTAAAGATTTATGCCAATTACTTTGGCTTTGATCAATAGTTCTTTTGATAATCCTGATGAGATTTTTTTTAGTTGACTCTGTTAACCTATTTCCTTGGGGATAGTAATTTGCAGAGTATTTTAGCTTAAAACCTCTCTTCAAAGAAAATTCGACTATACTATTTTGAGAAAAATAAGATGCATTGTCAAAGATAAATGCATTAGGTAAACCAAACCTGGTGATGATGAAATTATCAATAAATTCAATAATCGCATTAGAATTTTCTACCTTTAGTGGAATTGCTTCTACCCACTTAGTGAAGTAGTCTATGGTTGTAAGGATGTATCTGTGCTACTTGGAAGAATGAGGAACAACCTCTCCTATAATATCAAGCCCCCACTGCTCAAATGGTTTCTCAATGTTAACTAGTTGTAAAGGAAAGGTTGGTTTCCTTTGTCTCCCACTAGCACTTTGGAAAATCTTACATTTCCTCACATAGTCATGGGTATCTTTGAACAAAGTTGGCCAATAATACCTAGCATGCAATATTTTATGTGTTGTAGTGTCCGCTCTGAAGTGTCCACCAGCTGGTCCATCACGGAGTTCTTGTAAAACCATTTGTGCTTCAGATTTTTCAAGGCATCTTAACAAAATAGAATCATAGTTTCTTCTGAATAACACATTATCAATGATTTCATAGTGTTTAGCGTTTAACCTTAAGGCACATTTGTTTTTGTAGCTGAATTCAGGGGGGGAATATCCATTTTTCAAGTAAAAAATCAGATCAGCATATTTAGATTCAGAATCAATCATACTTATCTCATTTACTTGTGCAATACTACCTGAATCTTCATGACTTGGTATTTTGGAAGCTCCTATCAGTAACCTGCAAAAACCTTGTCCTCTAACAATTTTCGTTGGTTTAATATCAATGTCATATTCTTGTAAATTTGTTACCCAGTTAGCTCTTTTCTCTCCTACTTCTCTTTGAATTAGCAATTGCCTCAGTACAGAGAATGGGACTATCACTTTTGTATGTTTTTTCAGGAGGAAAGGCCTAAAATGTTTAAGAGACGTAAATACAGCGAAGGCTTGTTTCTTGACTTCTGAATAATTAAGCTCAGCAACCTGCAAATTAGAACTAAAGAAAGATATGGGTGCTTCCACCTGTTGATCATTGATTTGTGTTAAAACAGCTGCATGAGAGGTTTGAGTGGCCAAAGTATAAAAAATAAAATGACTACAAAAATTCGGAGTATTCAATGCAGGAGCATTAATGATTGCTTGTTTGATTGAGTCAAAAGCTTCTCTTTTGTTATGTCCCCATTTGAAGACTAAATTTTTCTTGATCATGGATTGCAAGGGTAGAACAATATGAGAAAAATCAGGAACAAATCTTTTTACAAAATTTATGTGTCCCAAGAATGATTGCATAGATTTCTTATTCTGTGGTAAAGGGATATCAGAAATCACCTTTATCCTATCAGGATCAATGTATATTCCATTTTTTGATACAATAAACCCTAAGAGTTTACCTCCATTAAGAGAAAAGAATGATTTTTTAGGATTTAAGGAGATCCCATACTTTTTGCAACATTCAAAGATTTGTTTTAAATCATATAAATGGTTACTCTTTTTCTTAGAATAGATAGTTATGTCATCCAAGTAAATAATGACCATTTTATTGATCAATCCCTTGAAATCTATGTCCATGGCTCGTTGGAAAGTAGCTGCAGCGTTTATCAAACCAAAAGGCATTTTCTGATAAGTGTATGTTCCCCATTTGGTTCTGAATGTAGCCTTTAATATATCATTTGGATGTACCAGGACCTGATTATATCCTGAAAAACCATCAAGAAAAGACATTAATTCTGAGCCAGCTATTGATTGAAGTATTTGTTCCATTGTTTGTAATGGGAAATTATCTTTTTGACATGCCCTGTTGAGATTTCTACAATCTATATAAATCCTAATATCACCATTGTTTTTCCTCACAGGTACCAAATTTGAGACCCATTTTGAATGTCTGACAAGAAAAATTATTTTGGCTTTAAGGAGTTTATTCAACTCTGATTTGATTTGACTCTCAAGATTGGGGTGAATTTTCCTTAATTTCTATTGTACAGGTTCCTTATCAGAAATCATTGGAATCATATGTTGAATAATAGAGGGATCATAAGTTTTTAGATCTTCATAATTCCAAGCAAAAATACCTTTGTATTTCTTAAATAATCTGATGAAGGCAAATCTTTCATCAGGTGAAAGTCCAAGTCCTAGATTGACATTTTGTGGTTTGGCATCGGTACCAAGATTTACTAATTCAAACCTTAAAGTTGAACTTTGAAGTTTTGAATTAGTGACTTTTTTGAATCTATCCTTAATATCATACAGATCTTCCAATTTAACCATAGATTTAGGAATAGGGTTTTCATTGAGTTTCTGCTTTAATTGTAGATCATGTTCACTTTCATCGATGATTTGGTCTTCATAAGTTTCTTCGGATGTTAAGAAATTCAAGATATCTTCATCACGATTGAACACACGCCAATTGGTGACATTATCTGGGATGGATGGTCTAAAAATTAATTCAATTGAAAATATATCTGGACTATAATCCTCAGATGGAAGGAGCTTAGAAGCTACATTAGCCAGGAGATCTATTGCTCCTTATAGAGTATATGGGAATAATCTTACAATTGTGTCTTCTTCCGCTATTCTATTCAAATTAATGGACAACATGAAATTATTTATATGTTCTTCAACTAACAGGCCACTATCAGGGTTAAATTTATGTAGCCATTTTTCTGGATGTGTTGACAATTGGGACAAAGGTCTAGCCATTCTAACAGCCCCTGGGTTGGTCCATGACTTTGGCTGAGGTTTATTCTGTGCCATTGTTGGGGTATTAGTAGAAGAGAGTGAAGTAGTGGTTGAAGGTGATTGGATAGAGGATGGGGAAGCTCCTGTACCTATGTTAATCACGATATGGAGTTGAGAAGCGGGTGTGTGACCTTGCAATGATATGGATGGTGATGACGAAAGAACTTCGTTGTTAGATTCTGATGGTGTCTTCTTAGCCCTTTTACGACTTGGTAGAAGATATTCAACTAGTGGGATTCCAATTTTTACACTCTGTAATCTAGTTAGCGGTTGCGATGGGATATATTGAGAAGTGACACTGCCTTGGGATAACTCAGACTCTTCTTGAGATATTGAAATCCCCTGCAATTTGTGGATCAAATATTGTAGTTCAATGGGTTCAGAAGAAGAACTGTCTAGCTTGTTTATGATTTCAGCAGTGGGTTCTATATTTTTCTTTCCAACTTTTCGCTTGGAAATAGGAGATTTGGAATGCGAATGAGAAGTTGGAGGTGATAGTGAGGGAGTTTTACTCTTAAAATGCCCTGTAGATTTAGATTTACTTTCCATTCATAGTCTGGTCATCCTTCTAGCACCAAAAATGTTGATGCCTCTAAAATAGTTGCACCAACATTAGGGGATAACCACCCAGTCCGGACCTTAAAGCAGCTCCTTTTCCATTTGGTATGGTGGCTCCAACTAGATAGTATGAGACCAGTTTCCCAATAAAGTGTGATTTGATGAATGGGTGTCTAAAATATATAACAAGGTGATAGATGGTTTGATTTGTAAACTTATGAAAATATAAAAATATATATATATATATATATATATATATATACAACCTGGGTGTTTTAATATCAATGCGATTTATAATCATTTCTAATAGACAAATGATAATGAAAATTAATCACTTACCTATAGAAAGTTAAGTTTGAATGATGATCACTTTGAATAAGAAGTTAAACAAAGTAATGTAAAAACATATCACATATCAGAATAATATTAATTGTTGACATATGTATTCAGAATATCAATTCTAACTTATTCAAAAGTGATATAATGCAAAATTGTGTGAGACATGTACATATAACAACAATATCAAATCAAAAGATTGTTAATTGCATAAAACGAGACAAAAAGACACCGATAAAAGTACCATATGTATTTGAGTCTTTTTATGAAAATAACAATCTAATTCACGCTTCTTATTCCGAAAACTTCAATAAGATACAAAAATGCAAGTCCTCCTGAAGTCCCTTTACAACAAGTTTGAACCTTGATCCACTGTTTCCACAAAAGTAAATTAAGAAGTGAAGAAGTGCTATCTTCTTAAATCTAATTTGGTACAATTTGAGAACCCTTTATAAAATGACATGAAAGAGTCTTTATAGAAAAAATAAAACAAAATGTTCATAAAAATTGCTTCAAGTGGTTGGAACAATCTTTCCCCCAAAACATGGCATTTTACGTTAAAAATAAAATTGCGATATCCTTTGAAAAGATGCATTGCTTCTATGATTCCCCCTGTGGCCTTAATTGACAGATCTCGAGCAAAGTTTGGATTTCTTGTGGATGACTCATCCTTGCATGCAATCGTCAATCGTCCTGTGTAAACCACATCCGAGAGTTCTGGCATCATGCGATCGGCTGCATCAGCAGCACATTTGATGACCATTTGTTGGTTGTGTGGTTTGAATAAAAAGAACCAATATGTATCCCAATTGAGGCTTTTCAATTTTTTGAGTTTTTCTTCCCTGTTATTCAAATCCTGCTTCCACTGTTTTTCTAACAATTTTTCTTTTGCAAGGTTTTCTGGAGGACACTCAAAAATCAAATTAGCGTTGTGTAAATTATCATTGATCAACTCAATGATATTATTCATTACTACTCTGGCCCTTGAAGTTGCTCTTTTTGCTTTGATCAGCTGCGTCTCCCATTCTACAAATAATATTTCCTTATGAGATTCTTCAATTATAGGCAATTGAGTAGCCCTTCCCTTTATTGTGCTTTGCCAAGAGATATAACTTGTAATTTTGTCATCTGCTTCCTCGAATTCCAACCTAGAATTGACCACTTGATCTATCAATGCATTGGTTTTGATACATAAGGGATGAATAAGAGATATCTTTTGGCAGAGTTGGGTTAGTTGTTGAGACAAGAAATCATTTATTTCTAAGGCTTCCTTTATGAACTCCTCAAGCTTGGGATTGTCTTTGAATTGCTCCATTGAAAGCTGTAGCTGCTTTATTTGCTCATCCTTAGATTTCTTCTCTTCATCATGTGCCAATTTTCGTTGTTCGAATTCCTAAGATAGTTGTTATTGTCTTTCAATGGCCTATTGATCAATCCTCTACCTTTCCACCAGTAGTTGTTCCTCAAGTTGTTTAATCCTTTAATCTTTTTCCTTGAATAACTGATTAACTTCAGTTGCTTTATCTATTGTGGCAGCTGTATATGCTCCTGCAAACTGAGATAATTTGGTCAAGTCTTCAGAGGGATTGACCTCTGAGTCCTTCCAGATGATGTTCATAGATTCATTCTGAGGGACTGTTGTTGATGCTTGGTCTATCTTTCTCTTTTTCCTTTCCCTTTTGACCACAGCTCTGTGTTTAGGACTGTAGAACACATCCAGAGGTGGAATTTCCTCAATACTTAGTATAATTTCTGATGAAGGATGCTCAGGGATTATCTCAACCTCTTTCAGGACTGAATCCTTACTGGGTGGTCTTTCAATCACATGATCATGAATCATAGGCTGTTGTTTTAAGCGAGATCCTGGTGTGATAACAGTTTATGTATCACTTTGACTTTTGATCTGTTGATCAAACTGTTCCTACTCTCTGATCAATATTGGATCAATATGAATATCTGTGCCCAACTTATCACTAGCTTTGTCGCTTGTCTCGACTACACTAGAAGATTTCCCTATATCCTACTCTATGTTTTGCTCTATTTGCTGAATGACTAGTGTAGTATTCAACAAGTCCAGTGGTACTGTCTGAAGTCTTTGTGTCCTGTAGTGAATGAATTGATCGATTTTTCCTTATCCCAGCTTGATTTTCACCAGGTGAATTACCTGTGTAAATGCCTCTGTTGATGTGAATAAATCATCGAAATCATCATCTTCATGGATGAATGGTTTGATTTTTACCTGAGTAGTAAAATTGAAAGCAACTTTATTTGGGTCATACTGTCTTTTAGGAATGACAGCGAGGTTCAAACCCTTGGTCTTCTCAGCTTCCTTTTGGGCATGTTTATAGTCATGCAATGAATATATGCCGCAACGAACAAGAAAGGCAGGCCATAACCGTTTTTTAGCTTCTTTGAGATTTTTCGTAAGCACTTTTTCAACTGCCTGATAAGCTATTTCCCTAGCCAATACTTTGTCTAGGACATAAAGAGGAAGGACATGTAGTTCGGTAACACTGCCATAAACCCTAATGTATGTGAAGAGCTCTTCCCCAAACCAACTGTCGATTGATGTTAAATCAATACCAGTCTCCTCGGAAAACCGAGGAGCTCGTTTATTAAAAATTGCCCGATGAATAGGTAAGATGAAGCCATGGCAAATTTTATAGAAATGCTTCTTATACTGGGTCTTCCATAGGCTTTTATGATAAATGTGGATGGGGATTTGGTCCTGGATGGTCCATTTCCATCCCATAATTGGAAAATCGGAATTAAAACAGATAGTATCAACTATATAGGTGCTCATATAAAACGGGGGAACTGTTAGGGTCGAAACAAATTTGTTTTTCCTATAGTCAAGTATTTGGATGACCATTTTATCAGCTAGGATATTTTTCCAATCCATCACAAAAGAATTCAATTTTGCTTCTATTAATGGGACCATTTCAATGGAAAACTTAGCAGTGTTGGGACTTCCAAACAATCTACACATTAGTGTTGCAGCATAACAATATGGAGACGCTAGAGAGTCCACATAGTACATATCGGATGATTCATGCTTGTGCTTGATAGGGAAGTGTCTCCATTGTCTAATGGGGTCCAAACCTATTTTATTTTCCTGCGCAAAAGCCTCGAGGAACAATTTATTATAGCACTTCTGGGGTTCTGGTAGATGATACATTTTCTTCAAGTCTTCGGGCTTGAAGGATCCGAACATTATTCCATCAGTTGTGAAGTGCGTCTTGTCAGTTATATTAATTCTTTCAATTACCCATTTTACCATATCATTATATGGCAAAATCTTTGGGTGGGCTGCTATTCGCTGAAGAAAAGAGTCTGGTAAATCACCCAGTGTGTTTTCTAACTTTGTTAGTCCATCGGTTGTTGCATGTCCCTCTGTTACCTTTGGATTTTCTTTTTCCAGCATATCATATATGCCTTCCCATGAGATTTTCCCAAAATCTTGATAGGTAGTATCTGAAATCAACACAGTCTTTTCCGGTCCTTCTGCCACTGCAGGGGAAGCCTTCGTCTTTCGAGCTTTCTTTAGCATTTTGGCTGGCTGCGTTCATCCATATTCAAACTGTAAAATGAGACAGAAGATAGAATTAACATAAAAACTTATGAGCAGTTAAGGCTTGTAACTATAGTAAAGATATTAGTACAGACGGAAATCAAAGAAGGAGGAGTTGATGTGAAAGATTTTGTATTTGATATCAACACGAAGAATGAAATCTTGAAGGATGAAAGTCATAACTGTTCTTAATGTTTTACTGTAACCAACGATGAGAAACTTTAATGTGCAATGAATAGATCACATCGCAGGTTTTCAGAGGTCTTATTAAGATGTGTGCCATAAACTCTCCATTTTTGCGATGAGCGATTTCAATATTTTATTTAATATTTAAAGCGCAAATCGGGAGTTACAAGCACCATGTTCTAAGAATCTTTCGAACTTTCATGATTGCGATTAGTGATGACCTGGCATATTCCTCATTTAACTCGCTCAAGTCATGTTTTCGCTTTATTACTACTGAATCACTTAATTGTTATCAACATCGCATCGCATGTCCCCGAGGTGAGCTTTACTTGTTTCTGACAGGATTGCGATATGCGATGGACGCATATCGCATCGCAAGTTTCCAGAGGTATAGTTTCTTTGGTTTTCGAGATATGCATCACATCGCAACATTTCCATGGACCGTTAAAGAATTTCTTTTAAGATTGGCAATATGCAATATTCAATAGTCTTATCGCATCGCATGTTTGGCAAAGGATTGATTTAAAAAGCTTTATGATTAATACTTTTCGTTAACTTCGCATTACAACATGAATATTTGGATTGCATTTTCCTTAGCCTCAAACGAATGTGATTTGCGATGTGTGATTTTTTATAAAAAAAATTGAAGCACTTTTTATATAAAAGCAAGAAACGAAGAAATTTATTTGTATGTAAAGGTTTATTGCTTTTTACAAACTAAAGGGACCCTATTTCTTATTTAACATCTTAGAATAAGATTAAGAAAAAATTAAAATGGGGGGGTTGTTGTATAGCACAACAATTGGCGATTCACTGAAAGAACTAGTTATCTCTTAATAAAATTATGAAATTCTAACACTTTCTCAAGTCCAAACAATTGAGGAAAAGGGAACTATCTTGAAATTAGATAAATAAAATTACTTTGAATAAGAAAAATTGATCAATTTTGCAATTTCTTTTACAAAACCTTATCATAAATGAAAACATTTTTTGGTTTCTTCAAGCCTTGATTGGTTGTTAAAGATAAAGTAGGGGGCTCCTTCCAACTTAGCTTTTGAATTTACTCCTTTGTAATAGGTAGTGCCACTGTTGCCAGCAAATGTTTACAGTCAGAGTATAATCTCTTAAAGATAAATTCAGAGAAATATATTTACATATTTATTTTTTCAATTATTTTTTTATTTTTTTGCATAAAAGCCATTGCCCTGGTTTGGCAGCCAAAAGATGACAATGCCATTCACTGGTTGTAATTGAACTGAACAAGCTGGCTTGTGATGAGACCCCTTGTCTTATGATTATAAGTCATTACCCTGTTATGGTATGCAGTGTTGGTAATGTCAATTTAATTAATTCCCTATGATCATGGTAAGCAGGCTCGTAATGAGACCTCTTATCTTTTAAGTCAAAGATATTTTAGAATTACACTCTAAAAAATCATAAAGCTAGTGGATGGGGTGAATCTTTGACTCCTTAAGAGTTATTGGATGACAATTATAGAGTTGTAGATGCTTAGTTGTAGACATTCTTTACTTTTAAAAATAAACTTTCTCAACTGATAATACTTAAAATGATTCACTATGTGTTCCAAGTTTGAAAGATTTCGCAATTTCAAAGGACATCTTAGAGTTTTATGATGTTTATCTAATTTCCAAAACTGTAATCATTTCCTTGAAAGTTTCCACTTTCTAAAAGTGGATATTCACAATATATTTTCAAAGAGTTCAATAGCAACAAGCCAATGGTATACTATTTACAACATTATTTCTGAAAGAAATCAAAATTGCATAAAATATGTACATGTAAGAAGGGGTTACCTCCTTAGGGAAAGAATTTCTTTAGGATAAGCCCATTCACAGGAAGAGAATCTCTCTTTTCTGTTAAGTCTTGCAGTAGAAATGTTGATGAGCGTATCTTTTCAACAATTTGGAATGGTCCAAGCCACATCTTCTAAAATTTGTTGTGCTTACCTTTTTCTTCGTGTGCTTTGTTCCATTTTAAAACGAGAACACCAATCTGTAATGTTTTTGAGCCGGCTGAACTTGCATCAAAAGAGGATTTAATGACTTTCTGATGTTTAGCATGAGTAATTTTGGCTTTTTCTCTTTCCTCATCTAATTTAAGAATTTGATCAAACCTTAATTGAATAGAAGAAGGAGTTTCTTCAATGAATTGTACTAGGGCTAGAGATGGGAGGGATATATTTGGTGGAATAATAGATTCTTTCCCATACACTAAGTTAAAAGGAGAAGTACCTATTGAGGCCTTCTGAGTTATACGATCTTCTTATAGTGCGAAGATTAAAGATTTATGTCAATTATTTTGGCTTTGATCAACAGTTCTTTTGATAATCCTGATGAGATTTTTGTTAGTTGACTATGTTAAGCCATTTCCTTGGGGATAGTAATTTGCCGAGTATTTTAACTTAAAACCTCTCTTTAGAGAAAATTTGACTATACTATTTCGAGAAAAATAAGATGCATTGTCAAAGATAAGCGCATTAGGTAAACCAAACCTGGTGATGATGAAATGATCAATAAATTAAATAATCGCATTAGAATTTGATACATTTAGTGGAATTGCTTCTACCCACTTAGTGAAGAACTTTGTGGCTGTAAGGATGTATCTCTGTTGCTTGGAAGAATGAGGAACAATCTCTCCTATAATATCAAGCCCCCACTGCTCAAATGGTTGCTCAATGTTAATTGGTTGTAAAGGAAAGGCTGGTTTCCTTTGTCTCCCACTAGCAGTTTGGCAAATCTTACATTTCCTCGCATAGTCATGGGTATCTTCGAACAAAGTTGGCCAATAATACCCAGCATGCAGTATTTTATGTGTTTTATGGTCTCCTCCAAAGTGTCCACCAGTCGGTCCATCATGGAGTTCCTATAAAACCGTTTGTGCTTCAGATTTTTCAAGGCATCTTAAAAAATCAAAATCATAGTTTCTTCTGAATAACACATTATCAATGATTTCATAGTGTTTGGATTTTAACCTTAAGGCATGTTTGTTTTTGCAGCTGAATTCAGCGGGGGGCATATCCATTTTTCAAGTAAAAAATCAGATCAGCATATTGAGATTCAGAATCAATCATACTTATCTCTTTTACTTGTGCAGTACTAACTGAATCTTCATGATCTGGTATATTGGAAGCTTCTGCCAGTAACCTGCAAAAGCCTTGTCCTCTAACAATTTTCGTTGGTTTAATATCAATGTCATATTCTTGTAAAGATGTTACCCAGCTAGCTCTTTTCTCTCCTACTTCTCTTTGAATTAGCAATTGTCTCACTACAGAGAATGGGACTATCACTTTTGTATGTGTTTTCAGGAGGAAAGGCCTAAAATGTTTAACAGACTTAAATACAGTGAAGGCTTGTTTCTCGACTTCTAAATAATTAAGCTCAGCACCCTACAAATTGGAACTAAAGAAAGATATTGGTGCTTCCACCTGCTGATCATTGATTTGTGTTAAAACATCTGCATGAAAAGTTTGAGTGGCCAAAGTATACAAAATAAAATGACTAGAAAAATTTGAAGTATTCAATGTAGGAGCATTAATTATTGCTTGTTTGATTGAGTCAAAATCTTCTCTTTCGTTATGTCCCCATTTGAAGACTGAATTTTTCTTAATCATGGATTGCAAGGGTAGAACAATATGAGAAAAATCAGGAACAAATCTTTTTACAAAATTTATCTGTCCCAAGAATGATTGCATAGACTTCTTATTGTGTGGTAAAGGAATATCATAAATCTCCTTTATCCTATCAGGATCAATGTATATGCCATTTTTGGATACAATAAACCCTAAGAGTTTACCTTCATTAAGAGAAAAGAATGATTTTTTAGGATTTAAGGAGATCCCATACTTTTTGTCAAAGATTTGTTTTAAATTATACAAATGGTTGCTCATTTTCTTAGAATAGACAGTTATGTCATCCAAGTAAACAACGACCATTTTATTGATCAAACCTTTGAGAGCTATGTCCATGGCTCATTGGAAAGTAGCTCTAGCATTCATCAAATCAAAAGGAATTTTTTGATAAGCGTATGTTCCCCATTTGGTTCTGAATGTAGTCTTTAATCTATCATTTGGATGTACCAAGGCCTGATTATATCTTGACAAACCATCAAGAAAATACATTAATTCTAAGCCAACTACTGATTGAAGTATCTGCTCCATTGTTGGTAATGGGAAATTATCTTTTTGACATGCCCTGTTTAGATTTCTAAAATCTATACAAATCCTAATATCACCATTCTTTTTCCTAACAAGTACAAAATTTGAGACCCATTTTGAATGTCTGACAGGAAAAATTATTTTGGCTTTAAGGAGTTTATTCAACTCTGATTTTATTTGACTCTCAAGATTGGGTTGAATTTTCCTTAATTTCTGTTGTACAGGTTTCTCATCAGAAATCATTGGAATCATATGTTGAAAAATAGAGGAATCATAAGTTTTTAGATCTTCATAATTCCAAGAAAAAATACCTTTGCATTTCTTAAATAATCTGATGAAGGCAAATCTTTCATCAGGTGAAAGTCCAAGTCCTAGATTGACATTTTTTGGTTTGGCATTGGTACTAAGATTTACTAATTCAAACCTTAAAGTTGAACTTTGAAGTTTTGAATTAGTGACTTTTTTGAATCTATCATTAATATCATACAGATCTTCCAATTTAACCACAGATTTAGGAATAGGGTTTTCATTGAGTTTCTACTTTAATTGTAGATCATGTTCACTTTTATCGATGATTTGGTCTTCATAAGTTTCTTCAGATGTTAAGACATTCAAGATATGTTCATCATGATTGAACACATGCCAATTGGTGAAATTATCTGGGATGGATGGTCTAAAAATTAATTCAATAGAAAATATATCTGGACTATAATCCTCAAATGGAAGGAGCTTAGAAGCTACATTAGCCAGGGGATCTGGTTCTCCTTGTAAAGTATATGGGAATAATCTTACAACTGCATCTTCTTCCGCTATTCCCTTCAAATTAATGGATAACATGAAATTATTTATATGTTCTTCAGCTAACAGGCCACTATCAGGGTTAAATTTAGGTAGACATTTTTCTGGATGTGCTGGCAATTGGGACAAAGGTCCAACCATTCTAACAGCCTCTGGGTTGGTCCATGGCCTTGGCTGAGGTTGATTCTATTCCATTGTTGGGGTATTAGTAGAAGAGAGTGAAGCAGTGGTTGAAGGTGATTGGATAGAGGATGGGGAAGCTCTTGTACCTATGTGAATCACTATCTAGAGTTGAGAAGCATGTGTGTGACCTTGCAATGATATGGATGTTGATGACAAAAGAACTTTACTGTTAGATTCTTATGGTGTCTTCTTAGCCCTTTTACGACTTCGTAGAGGGAACTCAACTGGTGGGATTCCAAGTTTTTCACTCTGTAATCTAGTTAGCAGTTGCGATGGGATATGTTGAGAAGTGACACTACCTTGGGATAACTCAGACTCTTCTTGAGATATTGAAATCCCCTAAAATTTGTGGATCAAAGATTGTAGTTTAGGGGGTTCAGAAGAAGAATTGTCTGGTTTGTTTAGGATTTCAGCAGTGGGTAAATAGGAGATTTGGAATGAGAACGAGAAGTTGGAGCTGATGGTGAGGGAGTTTTACTCTTAGAATGGCCTGTAGATTTAGATTTGCTTTCCATTCATAGTCTGGCCCTCCTTCTAGCACCAAAAATGTTGATGCCTCTGAAATCGTTGCACCAACATTGGGGGATAACCACCCGGTCTGGACCTTAAAGCATCTCCTTTTCCGTCTGGTATGGTGGCTCTGACTGGATAGTATGGGACTAGTTTCCCAATAAAGTGTGATTTGATGAATGGGTGTCTAAAATATATAAAAAGGTGATAGATGGTTTTATTTGTAAACTTATGAAAATATACAAATATATCTATATAACCCGGGTGTTTTAATATCAATGAGATTTATAATAATTTATAATAGACAAATGATAATGAAAATTAATCACTTACCTATAGAAAGTTAAGTTTGAATGATGATCACTTTGAATAAGAAGTTAAACAAAGTAATGTAAAAACATATCGCATATCAGAATAATATTAATTGTTGACATATGTATTCATAATATCAATTCTAACTTATTCAAAAGTGATATAATGCAGAATTGTGTGAGACATGTACATATAACAACAATATCAAATCAAAAGATTGTTAATTGCATAAAACGAGACAAAAAGACACTGATAAAAGTACCATATTTATTTGAGTCTTCTTATGAAAATAACAATATGGTCTGTGCTTCTTATTCCGAAAACTTCAATAAGATAAAAAAATGCAATTCCTTCTTAAGTCCCTTTACAACAAGTTTGAACCTTGATCCACTGTTTCCACAAAACTAAATTAAGAAGTGCAAAAGTGATATCTTCTTAAATCTAATTTGGTACAATTTGAGGACCCTTTCTAAAATGACATGAAAGGGTCTTTATAGCAAAAACAAAATGAATTGTTCATAAAAATTGCTTCAAGTGGTTGGAACAATCTTTCCCCCAAGACATTG
Organism: Pinus tabuliformis; assembly: GCA_031772625.1. Lineage (NCBI taxonomy): Eukaryota > Viridiplantae > Streptophyta > Pinopsida > Pinales > Pinaceae > Pinus > Pinus tabuliformis. The sequence goes on along the minus strand of CM062806.1, from coordinate 726,654,219 downwards.
GATTTTACGTTAAAAATAAAAATGTGATATCCTTTGAAAAGATGCATTGCATCTATGATTCCTCTTGTGGCCTTAATTGATAGATCTCGAGCAAAATTTGGATTTCTCATGGATGACTCATCCTTGCATGCAACTGTCCTGTGTAAACCACATCCAAGAGTTCTGGCATCATGCGATCGACTGCGTCGGCAAGACATTTGATGATCATTTTTTGGCTGTGTGGTTTGACTAAAAAGAACTAATATGTATCCCAATTGAGGCTTTTCAATTTTTTGAGTTTTTCTTCTCTGGTATTCAAATCCTGCTTCCATTGTTTTTCTAACAATTTTGCTTTTGGAAGGTTTTCTAGAGGACACACAAAAATCAAATTAGCGTTGTGTAAATTATCATTAATCAACTCAATGATATTATTCATTACTGCTCTAGCCCTTGAAGTTGCTCTTTCTGTTTTGATCAACTGCGTCTCCCATTCTACAAATAATATTTCCTTATGAGATTCTTCAATTATAGGCAATTGAGCAGCCCTTCCCTTTACTGTGCTTTTCCAAGAGATATAACTTGTAATTTTGTCATTGGCTTCCTCGAATTCCAACCTGGAATTGACCGCTTGATCTATCAATGCATTGGTTTTGATACATAAGGGATGAATAAGAGATATCTTTTGGCAGAGTTAGGTTAGCTGTTGAGACAAGAAAATATTTATTTTTAAGGCTTCCTTTATGAACTCCTCAACCTTGGGATTGTCTTTGAATTGCTACATTGAAAGTTGTAGCTGCTTTATTTCCTCATCCTTAGATTTCGTCTCTTCATTATGTGCCAATTTTAGTTGTTCGAATTCCTGGGATAGTTGTTGTTGTCTTTCAATGGCCTGTTGATCAATCCTTTGCCTTTTCACCAGTAGTTGTTCCTCAAGATGTTTAATCCTTTGATCTTTTTCCTTGACTAACTGATTAGCTTCAGTTGCTTTATCTATTGTGGCAATTGTATATGCTCCTGCAAACTGAGATAATTTGGTCAAGTCTTCAGAGGGATTGACCTCTGAGTCCTTCCAGATGATGTTCATGGATTTATTATGAGGGACTTTTTTTATGCTTGATCTATCTTTCTCTTTTTCCTTTCCCTTTTGACCACAGCGCTGTGTTTAGGACTGTAGAACACATCCACAGGTGGAATTTCCTCAATACTTAGTATAATTTCTGATGAAGGATGCTCAGGGATTATCTCAACCTCTTTCAGGACTGACTCCTTACTGGATGGTCTTTCAATCACATGATCATGAATCATATGTTGTTGTTTTAAGGGATATCCTGGTGTGATAACAGTGTGTGTATCACTTTGACTTTTGATCTGTTGATCAAACTGTTCCCGCTCTCTGATCAATATTGGATCAATGTGAATATATGTGCCCAACTGCTCACTAGCTTTGTCGCTTGTCTCGACTACACTGGATGTTTTCCCTATATCCTGCTCTGTGTTTTGCTCTGTTTGTTGAATGACTGGTGTAGTATTCAACAAGTCCAGTGGTACTGTTTGAAGTATTTGTGTCCTGTAGTGAATGAATTGATCCATTTTTCCTGATCCCAGCTTGATTTTCTCCAGTTGACTTACCTGTGTAAATGCCTCTGCTGATGTGAATAAATCGTCGAATTCATCATCTTCATGGATGAATGGTTTGATTTTTACCTGAGTAGTAAAATTGAAAGCAACTTTATTTGGGTCATATTGTCTATTAGGCATGACAGCGAGGTTCAAACCCTTGGTCTTCTCAGCTTCCTTTCGGGCATGTCTATAGTCATGCAATGAATAGATGTCGCAACGAACAGGAAAGGCAAGACATAACTGTTTTTTGGCTTCTTTGAGATTTTTCGTAAGCCCTTTTCAACTGCCTGATAAGTTATTTCCCTAGATAATAGTTTGTCTGGGACATAAAGAGGAAGGACACACGGGTTGGTCATTCTTTCATTAACCCTAATTTATGTGAAGAGCTCTTCCCTAAACCAACTGTCGATTGATGTTAAATCAATACCAGCCTCCTCGGACAGCCGAGGAGCTAGTTTATTTAAAATTGCCCGATGAATAGGTAAGATGAAGCCATGGAAAATTTTATAGAAATGCTTCTTATACTGGGTCTTCCATAGGCTTTTATGATAAATATGGATGGGGGTTGGGTCCTGGACAGTCCATTTCCATCCCATAATGGGAAAATTGGAATTAAAATAGATAGTATCCACTATGTAGGCGCTCATATAAAACTAGGGAACTATTCGGGTCGAAAAAAATCTGTTTTTCCTATAGTTAAGTATTTGGACGACCATTTTATCAGATAGGATATTGGCCCAATCCATCACAAAAGAATTCAATGCATCTTCTATTAATGGGACCATTTCAATGGAAAACTTAGCAGTGTTGGGGCTTCCAAAAAATCTACACATTAGTGTTGCAGCATAACAATATGGAGACGCTAGAGAGTCCACAAAGTACATATCGGATGATTCATGCTTGTGCTTGTTAGGGAAGTGTCTCCATTGTCTGATGGGGTCTGACTCTATTTGATTTTCCTGCATGAAAGCCTCGAGGAACGATTTATTATAGCACTTCTGTCAGGCTTAAAGGATCCGAACGTTCTTCCATCAGCTGTGAAGAGTGTCCTGTCAGTTATATTAATGCTTTCAATTACCCATTTTACCATATCATTATATGGAAAAATCTTTGGGCCGGCCGCTATTCGATGAAGAAAGGAGTCCGCTAAATCACCTAGTGTGCTTTCTGACTTTGTTGGCCCATCGGTTGTTGCATGTCCCTCTATTACCTTTGGATTTTCTTTTTCCAGCATATCATATATTCCTTCCCATGAGATTTTCCCACAATTTTGCCAGGTAGTATCTGAAATCAACACAGTCTTTTTCGATCCTTCCGCCACTGCAGGGGAAGCCTTCATCTTTCAAGCTTTCTTTGGCATTTTGGTTGGTTGCATTCTTCCAGATTCAAATTGTAAAATGAGACAGAAGACAACAATAGGATAAAACTTTCTGAGTAGTTAAGGCTCGTAACACTAGTATAGATATTAGTACAGACGGAAATCAAAGAAGGAGGAGTTGATGTGAAATATTTCGTATTTTATATCAACACGAAGAATGAAATCTTGAAGGATGAAAGTCATAATTGTTCTTAATGTTTTACTGTAACTAACGAAGTGAAACTTTAATGTGCAATGAATTGATCACATCGCAATTTTTCAGAGGTCTTATTAAGATGTGTGCCATAAACTCTCTGTTTTTGCGATGAGCGATTTCAATATTTTATTTAATATTTAAAGAATAAATCGTAAATCGCGAATCGAGAGTTACAAGCTCCATGTTCTAAGAATCTTTCGAACTTTCGTGATTGCGATAAGTGATGACCTAGCGTATTCCTCATTTAACTTTCTCGAATCATGTTTTCGCTTTATTACTACCGAATCATTTAATTGTTATCACCATCGCATCGCATGTCCCCAAGGTGAGCTTTACTTGTTTCTGATGGGATTTTGATATGTGATGGACGCATATCGCATCGCAAGTTTCCAAAAGTATAGTTTCTTTGGTTTTCGGGATGTGCATCGCATCGCAACATTTCCATGGACCGTTAAAGCATTTCTTTTAGGATCGGCAATATGTGATATGCGATAATCTTATCGCATCACATGTTTGGCAAAGGATTGATTTAAAAAGCTTTATGATTAAGAATTTTTGTTAACTTTGCATTACAACATGAATATTTGGATTGGATTTTCCTTAGCCTCAAACGAATGCGATTTGTGTGTGTGATTTTTTATAAAAAAAATTGAAGCACTTTTTATTTAAAAGCAAGAAATGAAGAAATTTATTTCTATGTAAAGGTTTTATTGCTTTTTACAAACTAAAGGGACGTTATTTCTTATTTAACATCTTAGAATAAGATTAAGAAAAAATTAAAATGGGGGGGTTGTTGTATAGCGCAACACCTTCTTAGTTGAGTTTTATTAAGATGATCAAGACATTTTTCATTTGCATGTAATGGATCAATCCTTGTACCAGGGGTGATTTGTGACATCAATTTGTTGTTTGTTAATCAAAAACAACGCAGATAAGGATTCATCATCGTTCTCTGGTTCACTTGGTTCAGGGTATTGAGCCAGGTTAAGCGCTAGATCGTGTCCCTTTATTTTTTTGGTAGTAATGATTGACAGATCATGCTCTTGAATTTTGGCAATCCAATGAGAAAGTTTCCATGAATTATAAGTTTGTGAAAGTAGAAATTGAATGGTAGGTAACGGGACTCTTACCTCTGTATGCTTGCCTAGGCTATAGTGTAGAAACTTTTTTATTGCTTTGACAAGGGAAAAAACATGTTTTTCAATAAAATAATATTTTAATTCATCACCCAAAAGGCTTTGACTCATGAAAGCAATTAGTTGTTCAATTCCTTAATCATTCTTTTGCATGAGGATACCAGAAATGCCTTCCTCTATGGCATTAGTGTAGATAGAGAATTTTTTAGTGAAGTTTGGCTTTGCTGGAACTAGTGTGGAGGAAATAGCTTCCTTTATGGTAAGAAAACATCTTTCTGCAATCTCATCCCATTTGAAAACATGATCTTTCTTCAATAAATTATGAATAGGCTTAGTATTTTTAGCAAAATCATTAATAAAAATGTGAAGGAATTTGCCTTTCCCATAAAAGATTGGATTTCCTTTTTTGAATTAGGGGGTGGGATATTCTTGATTGCTTTGACCCTATCTGGATCAATGTTAATTCTAACTTTAGGGAAAATATGTCCTAGAATCTTACTAGCAGTGACTCCAAACATTGAGTTCTTTACCTAAGAGTGATATGTCAAATCTTCTACATTTATTGAAAACTCATCTTAGATGCTCAAAACAATATTTATGACACTTTGGTTATACCAGCATATCATCAAGATAGACCTAAATGATCTTCCTGATGAGGTCATCAAAGCCTAACTGCATAGCCCTCTGGAAAGTGGCACCTTCGTTGATCAAGCCAAAAGAAGTTAGTTTGTAAGTGAAACTGCCCCAGTGATGGGGTAAAATTAGTTTTGTATTTGTCCACTTTCTTCATGTGAATCTAGTTATAACCGGAAAAGATATCTAAAATGGACGTCATATGAGATTTTTCCACTTGCTGTAAAATATGATCCATGTTAGGCAAAGGGAAATTATCTTTTACACTTGCCTTATTTAATTAGAAGTAGTCTACACACAAGTGTATGCCACCATTATTCTTCCTAACAAGGACCAAGTTGGCCACCCACTCTGAATATTTAACTAGAAAAATGATTTGAGCTTGTAGTAATTTATCTAATTCTTTCCTAATAGTGGCTTTGAGAGTAGGGTTGACCAGTCTTTGTCTCCCCCTAACTGGTTTGGCGTCTTGTTTAACGGGAATGGTGTATATGATGTCAAGATCAAAACCATGACGGTATTTGTAAGACCAAGGAAAGACATTGGAAAAGTATTTGAATAAAATCATAATCTTCTCTTTCTCTTCTTTGGTGCATTAGGCCCCAGCTTGTAATATCTTAGGATCATCAGGGGTTCCAATATTTATTGAAATTGTTTCTCCAATTTTATGCTAAGGTCCTTCTCCATGCTTTCCTTTTGAATTAGGAACGTCACTTGGTGAGAAATAAATTTCTATGGGGGAGAATTTGGCTAATAATATAGTTACTAGAAATTGCCCCAAAAGGTGCAAAGAGGGGCCAATAGGATTGTTAAATTAAAAAATTGTTTATTTCAGTTTTCATAATAAAGCAAGAAATAGTTTGCCTTATGTAAAGATAGGAAAGAACATAATGTTATTTGGTCAGGTCCATCACAAATGGAAACAATTTGTTCTTACTGAAATTGAGGCATAAACATTATGGTACTCTTCATATACCACGCACCACTATTAGTTTTCAGCCCTGTGCTTAGGCAACTCAATAAAAATAAAAACAAAGACAAAACTAGGGCAATATTAATATAGAAATCCCAACAACATAGTATCCTTCAATTGGAAATCCTCACCCATCAACCTTCAAATATGTTATGAGCACATTGTATGGTATGTTGTGGAACTCTCTCGGTTTATTCTTCAGAAAAAACCAAAACAAAAAATATACTAGTGCAGGGTGCTTTCTTGTGAAATCCAACGAATATGAGCTAACAGAGCTATGTATAAGAATTACAATTTATGATAAATTGTTGTTGTTAACCTTCTGAAGAGTTATTGTTTTTTCTAATAAGAACAATTGTGTCTCAAGGAAGCAAACCAATAATTTCAATTACAAGCAATTTCTTCTTTGCTTGACCAAGAAAATTTGACCAATCTCTAACTGCACATGAAGCTTCACGTTCTAGGCCTTGTCTCAGCAATTCACACAGTGCTAAGAAGGCTCTTTCTTCTTTCTGCATTTTTTGTTGTTCATGGTTGGCTTAGATTTTCTAGCAAACACATATGTGCAAGCTCCTCTAGAGATGTTTCAATCTATATCATAATTGGACAAGAAAATATGCATTAATCTCATTAAGTAAAATTTATTTACAAGAGTGGAGATGTAGGATGGGGTTGATTGTAGGAGAGGAGTGGCTATAGTAAAACAAATGTATAATAAAGAAAAACTTAAGAAACAATGGTAAAGTTTATCTAGACAATGGTGATGTTGTAAAATAAGAAAGATGGAATTGGTAGAGGGAATAAGTTGAGGCAATGAGATCCAAGTTGAGGGTTCCAGAACATTTAAAGTTAAGGTGTACATACTCCACCTCTTTCTATCACCTTTAAATTTGAGCTTGTAACCTTTTTAACCATTAAACTTATTCAAATTATACTTAATATCTTAATTAATGTATACTTAATATCTTAATTAAATTATTTATTGAATAAATAACATAGATTTTTTGCCCCATGAATTCTATCAAATATTTTATTATTATACCATTTTTTTATTTTCCATGAAATTACAAATTTTAATAATTGAACATTAAATACTATAAATAAATTTATTTATAAAAGCTGAAATTTCAGTATGCATACAATACTAGCATGCCCTTGGACCCCCGAAGTCGGGGAAGGGGACACAGAACAAAAGGGAGAGTATATGTTTTTTTTTAAATCATAGTGAAATGAATGGTTATTATCCATGTTCTTGCTATATCTTTTTTTAATTTTATACATTTTATCGGTGTAGTCTCCTTTTTATAATTACCTAAAACTTTTCTCAATATTTAAAAAAAAATCATAATGTAGGTGTGAAAAGAGGTGAAAGAGTTCTTCCCAAAAAAACACCTGATTGACATGGTTCAATGATGGAGTTTTATGATCTGTCGTGATTAATCATTTAAGGGTTATTACAACATACCTACATAATCTGAAACATGATGATCCATCTATTTGGCTAATTAATGGTTGTGTATTGAAACCATGTAGACATTGAAGAGTATTACATCCATTTGTAGGATAATGTAGCATAATCAAATGTAAACTTTGATAATCTCGTAATGATGTGTTGAATTTATATAAGAACATATTTGTATAGTTGAAATGATTCTTCAACTCGAGTAAATAGAGGGTCATCATAATGAATTGAGACAAATTCATGATTAGTTAGCACAACTCAATTAGAGGATAGAAACCATTGGTTGAAATGAGAGCAATAGTCCATCATGCACCACAGGATCACAGGATCATTACCTTAGAAATTTCCCATCAATGGTGGCGTGTTGTTGATCATTGTTCTTTCATAAAGTATATGTGTTCCATGACTTAGGCCTTAATTCCATTAAAAACAAATTGTATATTCCTTTCATGGGATTTTGTGATAGTTATTGATTAGATTAGTGTTTGCTCCATTCCCCTTTTCCTTCTCTCAATAGAGTGGATCAAAATCCTAGAAAGTTCAACACTCTTTGGTTAGGTTGGTGTTTGTTCCTTTCATGTTTTCCTTCTCTTAATGGGAGTAAATCAAAATCCTAGCAAATTCAATACTCGTCTAAAGTGACACATGTGAAGAGAAGATATATGAATACATTCCATATCTCTAAAATTATTAGTATATTAGTACCCTCTCCTCCCCTACAATCAAATTTGAGAAGGAAGACTTGAGGTTAAAATTGATAAACAATACTCTCTTATAAATACAAGTCATGTAAAGAGGTGCATTTTTGTTTTATAACATTCTATGATCAATATAGAGTATCACTTTAATTGCACAAGAAATGCAATTTCGACAATTAAGGTAAGAATAGTCATTCCCCATCACTCCCCATCGATATTTTGAGTTGCAACAATTAAATGAAACACACCAGAGCACTCATCCTAACTTTGACATTTTCACCTTAATTTGTGACTATAAAACTACTAAAATCAAAGAAAAAGAACAGTCATTTAACCACCACATAACTTGATTTAAGCAAGACACATTGAACACATATATGTAAATTTTTAGCTAGGTGAATATATAACATAAATAAACTATCCAATTGCAAATGAAAAACATCCAAAAAAACAAAAAACGAATGTGACACATAATAGGTAAAAGGTATGAAACAGTCCAAACTCTTCTACTTACAACATTAAATTATGTTTATGATAATTTTCTATAATTTTGACCCATTGACAAGCTTCAAGGGTTTTTTGTGGGTGACCAATGACCATAGAAAATATTTTCTATTGAATTTTAGTGATGCAAGAAATATAAAAGCACAGAGAATCCGTAAATAACAGGAAAAGTCTATAACATGCCAAACTGTTGAGCTCACTATATTAAATTATGTGTTTATTGTGGTTATCTACAATTTTCACCAAGCTGCGAGTTTCAATATTTTTCTAGGGGAGACCATAGAAAGGAATATAATATAGTTGCATGCTAAGAACTTCGAGAAGTATTTTCCATGGATGGAGCGACCGAAAAGCAAAAATTTAGAAATACTAATATATATGTTGTATAACTCTTTCCTGGTCTTCCGGCATGTAACACTTTGAGGTTTCTTTGTATCTTCCATGATCATGTTTATAAGTATTTTGACAACATTGCATTTGAATCTTCAAACTATATTAATTTGGTACAAGTCTCGTTTCTACGTATCCTTTTCCACGTGGTGCATTCAAGTATTTGCAATTATTGCAGGTTTGTAATTATTTACCCTTCCTTCAATAGATGGAATCTAAGTTACATGGAGATTCATTACCTAGACTACAAATAAAAAAATTAAACACATGATACCTACAAATATATTAAAAATGAAAGTCTAGACGCCCTATCAGGAATATTAAAAAAAAAAGGGTGAAACACCCATCGATAAAAATTATGGCAGAAATCACCATTTATATCATTTTGTTGACCTTGCTTGATTCATATCCTATTCAAAATAGACCGTTTTGTAGGATTATGAGTATCTTCTTTGTTGTAATGCATTTGAGCTTTGGCTACCCTCAGTCAATCAAAAAACCAAAATGAAATCCTAATAGTGTTTAAGAATGAAAAATGAAGATCAAACCCCATATGAATGTATGATATATAAAAACCTTGTATAAACCCTTTCCTAAGACAAAGGTAGTCATCCTTTCATTCACCCATATTTTACAAGAATATCTATAACGACCACGCTCAGAGTATCTTAATAAATGCATCCTCTATGGACTTTAAATACAAGCTATGTTTTTCATGAGTCCATGAAGTTTATGATATTTGACGATTCTCTCAGACCTGTAATTACATAACAAAAACAAATGAATAACACAAACTAAAGTGGAATTAATGGTGATTGCACAAATCAATATGCTCTATAATATATTACCATCGTGGCACATTGTTGGGGATGACCATGAATACTCTGTTGAAACGGAATCAATTTGAAAGCTAGCGAAATACCTCGAGAGAACACCTTGCGGAAATCTCTGCAAACTTCCTCGCCCTCTTAAGCATGTCTGCTCTGCGAAGTTCAAAGCTGGAGCTCCAATGATTCTCGAATTGAATCTTTAACGGGGTCTCTAGCATCTCCGACTAAATCTCCCACTGAATTTCCATCTCCAACAAGTGAATTTTGAATCGAACAATTTTCATTGAATTTTAAATGAATTCTCCCATTTCCCATTGGGTATCGAATTTGATATTCAGTCGAATTTTCCACTTGAAGTCCTTGATGAGAGCAAATGGCATGGATTCTGCACATAAGGCTCGATTTAGTTACCAATAAAAGGCATGCCACTCAAAGGAATCATATAAACTACTCCATCCCTAACAAATTTCCTCACCTATTGCTACTCCTAGTAATAATTTCTTACCATGTTAAAAAATGCATGAATTTATTTTTAAGCATAAATTACCAAAGAAATCAATGATTAGTAAATATGTTAATATTGATGTTGACAAAAACCCATTGATTTCAATGAAAAAAATGGTGAGTGATACACATTAGTATAAATGACAACTATCACAATATCTAAGATGTTGTGTTATGGGATGTAATAGCCTCACTCATATTAATTTATTATATATATAGACACACACAGAATTCCAAGGTCTCCAACAAAGCATTATATGACAATATTATATGTTTAATTTTAGATATAATAAAAGTAAGAAATATTGTGCATAGTTGTTACATTACACCCTTTTAGATGGTCCTTGGAAATAACATGCATGGGTACAAAAGTGCCACTACAAGGAGCCATGACAGTGACATAATGTGTTTTGGGTTCCCAACTAAAAGTCAAATTCAGCCTATGATGGCCATGAGAAATTATGTGCATTGTGACATTCAAAGGATTCGTCTCAAAAAGTGGGGAAATCATAGAAAACATCTGCCTATCCTAAACATTACCAGGGGACATGGACATATAATCTTCGAAACAATGATGGAGATAAGTAGAACCTGGACAAATTGAACTTGCAAAATAGAAAGAACCAAATGGAAAGAAACTTTTAACATAAAATTTAAGCAAATTTGAAATGTATATCGAAATAGAGACAAAGAGAAATCTAAGCAAAGAAATTTTAGCGCCAGTTTCACCAATCCGGGAAGGAATTATGCAACAAATTTGATATGTATAATAGCATCATATTCTCCCTATGGAGAACCATAATAAAACCAAACCCTACCATTTTATTAGGCTCTAAGGCAAGGGCAAGACATGCATTCCTATAATAAACATGTGACAACAAGGACAAAATTAACAGGGAGTCATTTCATAATCCAATGTGAATGACTACACATTTAATAATCCAATGCACGTTTCAATGAAATTTTCAATGAACATCTCATAATGCAGTCCACATTTTCAATGTAGGGTTGTAATTATTTAATTCGCTTCTCATTATTTTTCATTAAAATTAATCATGATAAGTGGTGAGAAACAAGTGGTAAAGTAAATTTTTAATTATTTTTGGTAAATATTTAATTTTAAACATGGATTTAGAGATGCTAATCAGTTATTATTGGAAACTTCAATTGTTTAGTTAGAAGAGATGATGAAAATATCTTAGTATCTTTGATTTTGAACCATATAATTGAGATTTGTAATTAAAAAAAAAAAATTGTAAACTTCAAACTAAGGGACACTTATAAATGTAATGAAATATCTTTTTTTTTGTTTTCTCATGATACTTGATCAGATTTTTATGAACCTTCGAAGAGTGAGACAATGTCATTTTTTTTAATGATAAAACATATAGAGAGAGAAGTATAAGTTTAAGTTAAAACAAGTATCAGTTTGAAAGTTGTCCCATAACCCTTAATGTGATGCTCACGCATCTTAACATGAAAAGCTAACCATAGAAAAGAAATCCTTTGTTGTAACAATAAGTCATTTTAATGTGCATTCATCTGACAGAATTGGTTCTCTCTCTCCATTCCATGTTAAACATATCTATAAACATGTAATAAACAAAGGAAAAAGTCCTATACTTAATGAATCTCACTTGAAGCAAAATATTATTTTGAACCATTAAAGCATCACAACACTCATATTGTACAGATGGAAGAGAATGATATCTCCCATACAAAACATGAAATCTCATTGGAAGAAAGTCCTCTTCCTCAGAGTTGGAAATAGAAATTATATTTTACATAAGAAGAAGAGATAACATGTAATATCAAAGCAAGCAACCTAATTGGGAGAAAATTGTATTCTTAGCATTGTGATCGTCTTTAATAAGAGCATAAATAAGAATAAGTTGGTCCAACCTTCAATCGTTGTCTAAAATTTGAAAAGCTTCACCTGAAATTAGTGAATGAAATATGTGTGGATCTGTAGAATGGATTGAATGTAGTGATGGATCAAAAATGTGACAAGGCACTCGAGAATACCACAAATAAACGAAACAGGAAGTTTGAGCGATTCAAACTAAAACAGCACAGGAGGAAAAATGACATTAGTATTACCGTAAAATAGTTTGTTCAATGTTAACTAGTCAATCAGAGGTGAGCGACCAAACTGCCAATGAATCATTGTGATTGTGTGATGTTTTAGAGGGAAGAGTCGGCAACCTGGTATGTGCATTACCCTCATTTCATGTATTGCATTGAAATTCTGGACCATTCTTCAGTAATACCTAGTTTCAAATAAGAACAATGAGGACATAGACTCTCCTACTACCCCTGCTACTTTTCTTATCATATGTGGTGTTCGTTGATGTAGAGTGTCTGATGGACCTACACTATGTTCGTAAATTGCAGTGGGAGAAGTCTTTCTGTAAATCAGCCAATATCGGCAGTAGTGACAACCCTTTGCTTCCATACATTGCTAAGCTTGTTCGGCATGGGAATAACTCAGCATTTGAGAGATGCATCCATGCTTGAGCTTCCCAACAATGCCTCTGTCGTCTATTGTCTCGCACTCTTTCAGCATCATATGGTCTCTCTGGGTCTATCCTCACACTTGGTGTCAATATGTTTGAAGAATAGTATGTTTGAGTTTGTATCAAGCCCAGTCCTCTGTGTTGGATTACCAAAGATGAAGAATCAACCCTTAAGAAACTTAGAAAGATTCCTGACATGAAAATTCGTAAGAGGTACTGCTACAGTCATTATGGACACTACCAAATACAATCCATACACTATTGAATACAGCCCATGAGGCTTGTTCTCTCGCCAAATATCACAACTGTAGCCTTGTTTTCTGGCCAAATATCACAACTATTACATTATCCCAACATCAGCCACACGAATGCTAAGGCGAATTTGTTTTCCCAACATCGTGTCTCACAATAAAGTGCAATTAAATTCGGCGAACCTAAATAACTTAACTAATCTTGCTAATAATATAGTTATTAGCATTTTATTGTGTGAAAGTTTTAACAAAATTTTGAAATTCCTTTGCAATTATTTGACATATGGGGAAAATAAATCTAATTAGGAATTCCTTTACAGCTTCTCAACATCAATGGTGAGAATAACTACAATTATTATAATATGTTATAAGAAGAACATGAATCATTGCAATTATTATAATATGGCATAGGAAAAGCATGAAGATCTTGCAGAAAACATTTATGTAAATAAATAATGTGGCAATCATTTTTATTCAAAAACATTGACGAGGTGAAAGAGTCAAGATTATTAAGTTAATAGTGGTTGTTTGGATTATCTACTATTGATGGTCCATGGCATTACATAATAAATATATTTTTAACTTGGGATTGTGCATTATGTGCTACAAGAAATAATGTTTGTTGTGATGAATCAACCCGTGATAAGAGTACATAACGTGAGTAGGTGTGAGGAATGATGGGACAACAATAACGAAATTGTAATGCCCCTTAATAATAATAATAAATAATATAATATAAGTAAATAAACAATAAACAATAAAGAAAAGATAATAATGGTAAATAAATAGTAAATAAATAAAGAAAGGATTATAATAGTCAATAAATAATAAATAATAAAGAAAAGTTAAAAATAGTAAATAGTAAATAAATAATGAAGATAATATAATAATAATAAATAAATAAAATAGTAAATAATGAATTGGAGTTCTAAATATATATATATATATATATAAGTAAACTATAAAAATAGCAAAAATAAGTAAAGTTGAAAAAAAAAATGAATAAAATAAGAAAGAATTAAATTAAGAGAAATATTAAATTAAGTAAAACTTAAAATAAAGAAATAAAAGTTGTATGTTGACACATGGAATGTGTGCATACAGACCCATTTCCACTTTTTGTTCTATTTAATGGACGGTGAGGAAGATGAAATTCATTATTCCTTTATCCATTCTCTTGGGACGAAAGTGTTGTGAGACAAAGGATGGCAGTAGTACATTGATTGAGGGCTCGGAGGTGGCTAGTTGTAGAAAGATTATATGCAGTTGAACCTACAGTTGGGTGGAGAGTCATCTCCAAAACTTTGTTGCGGTTAGTGGGATTCAAATAACGTTCAACTTCAAAATCACAAGTAAGGAATATCATCGCCACAGGTAAGTTGTGTCTACTCATATTGTTTTGAAAATCTATGCTAATTAGTTAATTAATTGTGTGTTGATTATAAATCACATAATTGATGTAATTATTTGCATATTTTAAATCAAGGTTGTTACATATGATATTAGAGCAGGTTACAACCCTGAAGCCTATAATTCTTAATATACAATTTTATTTAAGAATTATATACAAAACAAATTATTAACCTGGTTAAAGATCTCTATTATTTTTATTATTTTTATATAACATAGGAAGAGTTTTAAAAAAAATGATAGAATAAACAAAACAAACTATTTTTTTAGGCCAATAGGCCTTCCTTTGAAAGAGACTTTCGTCGTCCTTTTGTTTCTAACGTTGACACCTGGCAATTTCGGAGAACAAGCACCACCCTTATGCTTTCAACTGGCATCTGTGCGCATTTTCAAGATATTCGTCATGGTCTCCTTCAATTATTCGTTTTCGCTCATTCTGGAATCGTCTGCATTAACTTGGGCGACGTCGGTGCCATGGCCTATAGTCACTCGGGCCAGCCTCTACTCACACCCAGGCATGCTTTCTGTGCCCTGCTCGGCCTCGACGTGGTCTTGACCGACATCGCCCCCGTTCTGCCCGCCCTCAAACGCAACGTGAAGAAAAACACGGCGGAGACCTCCCTCGCCTCGGCTGGAAAACCGGGATCCGGCGTTGGAAGAGTGAAGATTTATCAGCTCTATTGGAACAACGAGAAGCAGATTCAAGTACTGAAGCCTCCATTTTATTTCATTGTGTCGTGGATGTTGTTTATTTGGAGAATACTGTGGAGCTTTTGATTTCCACCATGAATGCCCTTTCTGGAGCGAATACTGTAATCTATTAGGTTATCAAATACGATCTCCAGAAGCCCATCAACTTTTTTGGCAGATTTGTCCTAATTATTTCACTGTGGAGAAAATGCCCCATGAGGATTTGCATCCGGAGTATGAGTATGAAGAAACTGATGTGTACATTCTCAGGATCTGGCATTGGAAGAGTGAAGATTTCTCAGCTCTATTGGAACAACGAGAAGCAGATTCAGGTACTGAAGCCTCCATTTGATTTCATTGTTGTCATGGATGTTGTTTATTTGGAGAATACTGTGGAGCCTTTGATTTCCACCATGAATGCCCTTTCTGGAGCGAATATTGTAATTCTATTAGGTTATCAGATACGATCTCCAGAAGCCCATCAGCTTTTTTGGCAAATTTGTCCTAATTATTTCACTATGGAGAAAGTACCCCATGAGGATTTGCATCCAGAGTATGCGTATGAAGAAACTGATGTGTATATTCTCAAGAAAAAAATGACCTAAGTGTGGGTAAAACAAGGTTTTCCAGGGTTTAGGGGTGGGGCGCAAATTGTATATGGGTTATAAAGTAGAGGGCGCATAAAGTACCTGGCCCTGTTATGCAAAAACTCTGATCAGATTGCCACTGGGGGAAATCTTAGGCAGATCCTATTTCCGGAACTGGGTTGTCCAATTTTGTTCCGCCGCAGGACAACGTTGCAGCTTTTGAAGTCGACATTTTTCTTTATGTGTGCGAGCATGAAGAAGGCCAGAAAAAGGGTCACTATCATATTCCATTATATATAATGCTTTGAGAACCGGATCTTCCGTTGATGTTTACTTGTGTAAGAAACCCAAACCCTTAAGCCCTTTTAGATTGTACAAAATGGCTTGTGTTTGTTAATGCAGTAATAGTCCATTTGGTGGATTGTTTACAGTCTCCTTATACTTTTTCACTTAATGCTGAATTTGCTACCACACCCCAATCCAATTTTTAAAAATATTTACAAACTATATCAGCACTGAAAAATACCTTTCGTGAATGAAACTTTAATCCCAGCCATTGATATTTACCTGCTTTTGCATTCTAAATATACCCTTGGAGTCCAGTCAAACAGAATAGTATTTGGGGCTTTCGTTATTTGGAGCTTCGTGGATCCAGACTGAGTGAGTAATAAAGGATGTCATTCGCACTGCAATTCTGTACAGTTCGATAGCCAAATCTTTCATTCTCTGTTCCTACCATGCGGTAGGGCAGTCGCCTATACATCAGGCAGCAAATATTCGCTGTGGGATTTCGATCTTTAAATGAAAGGAGAACTTAACGCCATATGAGGTAATTTTTGTGTCGCTGGGCTTCGCGAGTTTTTTTATTCTTCAGTCTTTAATCCTGGATTTACCTTTTTGCATTTTAAGGAAATAGATTTTCTTTTTGGTAAATTTTGGAGTGCACGTTGTCTTGTGTTTTACCTTTAAGCTTTGATCGCCTGTAGTCTTTTGAACCTAAAACCAGCTAGCAGGATTGCGAATGCTTTAGTTTGCGGGTTAAGGGTTAAGAATCTGCGGTTTTGTTCTAAAAGAGTAAATGTTTGGACAGATTGTAGAGACAATTACAAGAACTGAAAAGTTTCAGTTGGATCCACTTGGATTTCCTAATTTGAAGCTTAAATACATTCCGGCTGCATATTCTTTAATTTTGAGCAAAAGCTTGTCATATTCTTCAGCTAGAAGGCAGAAGGCTCAAAGCAAGCAAACGTCGAGCTATTTTTTTATTATCATTGAACTGAAACACCTTGGTCCAGTTGTTTTCCATTGAAAAGGCATTAAGAAATTTGTCGGTAGCTGATACGATATTGACAATTAAAATGGATAGTTCCACTGAAAGCCTTTTGTGTGAAGAGAATCTGCAGATTGATAGTCCATGGTCAAAAGATTTGAATACTCATTGCATCGACCACAGTGATTCAACGTCGTACCACGATTTTCCCTACTACACCGGCCACGTCGGTTCTTGTTCGACATTGCCCTTTGCTGTACCTGAAGATTACGATGAAGCGATTAAAATCTGTCTAGAGAAGGAATCGGCCTTTATGCCAAGTGCAGGCTATTATTTGCAACATCTTAGGGCCAGTGAATTATGTGACACAAGGAGGAGGGCCATTTACCTTTTTTTCTTAATATTTTAACTTATCCGTGTTGATTATAGTCTGCAGATAGAACTCTGGATGCACCAGACCTTGTGGATGATTATTACTTGAACCTACTGGACTGGAGTTTGAACAATGTGTTGTCCATAGCCCTTGGCAATACTGTATACCTGTGGGATGCTTCAAATAGTTCTATATCGGAGCTTCTGATTGCAGACGATGAAGAAGGCCCTGTTACTAGTGTTAGTTGGGCACCTGATGGGAGGCACATTGCCATTGGGTTGAATAATTCTGTTATACAGCTATGGGACTCTTCATCTGATAAACAGGTAAATAAAATCTCCTTATCTCTTCAAGGTTTTTTCATTCCAATGTAATGGCAATCTCCAAATTTTGACATGGATAAAATTGTAGTTAAGAGCATTGAAAGGTCATCATGCACGTGTTGGTGCCCTTGCTTGGAATGGTCCTATTCTTACGACAGGAGGACAGGATGGGATCATAATCAATCATGATGTTCGTATGCGAGAGCACATTGTTCAAACATACAGAGGGCATGACCAGGAGGTTTGTGGATTGAAATGGTCTCTTTCTGGCCAACAACTTGCAAGTGGGGGGAATGACAATCTACTGTACATTTGGGATCAGAGCATGGCATCCCATAATTCTACCTCTCAATATCTCCACCGCTTAGATGAACACTGTGCAGCAGTCAAGGCCTTGGCATGGTGCCCCTTCCAAAGCAATCTTTTAGCATGTGGTGGAGGGAGTGCAGACAGGTCTATAAAGTTTTGGAATACTCACACAGGTGCCTACTTAAATACCATAGACACTCATTCCCAAGTTTGTTCATTACTCTGGAATAGGCATGAACGTGAGTTACTGAGTTCACATGGATTTAGTCAGAACCAGTTAACCTTATGGAAGTACCCATCTGAGGTGAAGATTACTGAACTTACAGGTCATACTTCTCGAGTTCTTCATCTGGCACAGGTATGGAAATTGATTTATTTTTATGAGTACTTATGCATTCATCTTTCGTTTTATGAATGGATTTGTCCTCATGATCCTTCTTATGCCTTACCTCTTCATAGCCCTGATGGGTACACAGTTGCATCAGCTGCAGCAGATGAAACACTCAGGTTTTGGCAAGTATTTGGAGTTACTGATACCTCAAAAAGGGCGAAGAGTAAAGATGAAAATGGGGCTTTCAGCAAGTGTCATACTTACATCCGCTAATAAGCATCTTTCTATATTTATGAAATGAGGATGTTTAACTCAAGGTAGTAATTAAATGTTCTGTTTTCTATTTCACATAGCTCTTCTGCAGGCTGTTGGATTGCCATGGAGCATGTTCCACTTTCTTCAATGTAATATGCTACAGTTTCTTCTTTCTTTCTTCTCATATACCATGAACTTTGAATTTATCTTTTGTGAAACCTGATGGAACAATGTTGCAACAACTTTCTGAGACAAGAACCACTCCTTCAGCTGCATCGTAAAAATTAAAATGGTTTTGGCAAGTCTTTGGAGCCCCATATTCTTCAATGAAGGTTCTGAAAATGATACATTATGAGTGTCAGCAAGTATGTCATTCACATCAACAAAGAAACCTCCACGCCTCCTCCACTCATGGAATGATTCACATTCTACAAAAAGCCTTCACGCCTCTACTCAATCTTATAGGTAATTCTTGAATGATTTATCTTCTTCATTTTGCTATGACGCACTTATTATGTAATTTCTTACCTGAGATAAATTCTATATCTATATTGCTATAGAATTTTAGTTCTGTATCTATATTGCTATCTCATTTGTATAATTTTTTTGTAATATTTTACATTGTACCGTAGTTCAGTTCCTTAGGCTTGCAAAATTCATCTCTCACATATATTCATTCAAGAGATCAGTAAAGCATTTTTTAATAGACATTAATCAGAAAAATAGTCACATACATAGGTGCTTGAAACTTGAAAGAACTCCATGAATTACCCTGACTTGTGGCTACAACTCTCAACCTTACAAAAATATTGACTGCGACAGAAGAACTGAAAAACTGACTAAAGACCTCCATGCATACCAGGTATTGATGATATAGCCATGAATGAGTAGACACTAAATTGAGAGCTTCTAATGTGCTGCTAGGACAAGCGATATTCATCATCATTTGCTGTGCCCTTGTTGCAAGATCCTGTCTCATGGAACTGTTGGTCTGATCAGTTATCTTTGTCCTCTGACACCTTGCATATTTTGAATGTTTGTTAAAGTTGTTCATGCTCATTGGTTCTATGATCTATCATATCATTCCTCCCATTTGCTGGTATCTGTTATTGGTCTGTTGGACTGATCAACCATATTTATCTTTTTTTATTAAAACAACCATATTTATCCTATATTCATCTGCTTCCCAAATTAGTTTAAGTTGTGGCTTTTTTGTTTTGTCTGATTTCCATCCGGTGCCTGTGCTTTGATTTGAAACTTCGTTGTTTGTGTTAATTGTTGTGACTGCTTTCTCTGGGACCCTTGTCAGATTTTGGCCTCTCATACTGTCTGCCCCACTAATTGATATTTTTGCTGGTACTAAAATTTAACATACCCACATGTGTTTTCCAATACCTTTCTTTATGCCAAATAGTGTGGGTTTCAGTGCCAATAAAGTAGATTAAGTTCCATCATGGTTTCATCTATTTATTGCCACTTTCCAGTACATTTTGGTAATGAATTCATTTATTGATGAGTAAGAAATAACCAGATGAAAACCTTGTTTTCCCTATTCGTAAAGTTCTAAGGTAATTGAAAGGAGATACTTGTCAGGTTTCTTAAATTTAATGTGGCAGCATTTAGTCACTTAGTTTTATTCAGAGTTTGCAGATGATCTGTAATTTATTATGCATGGTTGATTGGTACTTAGCAAGTTAGCACTGCATTTGCCATATGTCTAACAAATGATTTTTGAAATTTTCATCCTTTTAGTCAACAATAAAGGGGATAATGAGGTATCAACAATGAATTCTATTAAGGATCAATGGAAATCATTAAGATGAAATTCTAGTTTTGCCTCTTTTTAAAGGTACCTCCTTAGGCTATTTAAATGATATACTGTCAGGTATTTTAAGCTAATGTAGCAGAATTCAGTTAATCACAGAGGCTGAGTTTTCAGCTACTGTCTAATTTGTTATGCATGGTTATCTGATACTTAAGACTGCCATTTAATATGTGTCTAATGCTGATGAATTGCTTCTATTACTCAGTAATAATTGTTTTATTGCAGTGCATCCTTCTGAATCAAAATCCTAGGCAAGGCATAAGGAACATGGGATCGTGCCAACATTCTAAGATGCACATGGATGGATTCAAACTCTCAACAGAAGAATCATACAGAGAAGACTAGCATGGTCCCTCCATTGCATTTTGTATTATGGTGCGCTCGTTTGTTGGTTCTGTACTTACCTAATCGCACTACAATTCTTTTAGCACATTTGACTTTTCAAGTAGCCCTTGTTGACACATCTACGTGTCATCTTTATATTATTTTATCATTTATGGCATGAGTTGCCTTGCAACTTCAAGTTCTTGTATTGCATTCTTCCGTCACTGTTACCTGATTGTAGCTCTTCGTTTCTGGCATGAATGATCAATATTTATTGATGTCTGTCACATTATTTTTCTCGGCATTTATAAATGCCAATAGTAGAGTGGACATTTTTCCACCCTTCAACTTGACTGTTGGAAATCAACTTGACGCTCTTCTACAATTAGTGTTTTAGAAATGGGCAATTACCAAGTGATCCATAAACGGTAGGCCTGCCTGTCTGTCTCGCCAACATGGGTCCTTCTCTGTGGAATTAAAAATGTACGTCTTTGCAATCACTATAAAACTGAGTTCAAGCTTCTTCCAGATCATCCCGTGATGAATAGCTCTGTTCCAGATCTGGTTTCAAGGCTACTTTTATTTGTTTAACAGTGCCAAGTCTAATGCCCAACAACAGAGACATGTTGATTCCATTTCAAATGTCAGCTAAAATACCACATTGTTCATTTAAATGTATCACTTTTTTCATCAACACATCTGCCAAATCATTATAAAGTCAAGTAATAAACAAGATGCTAATGAATAACATGCAGGAATGACTCTGTTTGCATTCAGATTCAAAATTTGTTTTACATGTTTGCAGTAGAATACCAATCTCACTGCCAAGTGGAGATTAGTGCACTTCGTTTATATTTGCTACTTCTTTGCTTTTAAATGGGGATAATGCTCTGGCATTGCAGGGTTGGGTTTTGTTTTTTGTGGTTCTGTTATGGCTCATGAATGGATGTGTTTATGGATTGAAATTTAAGGAAAATATGGGTTTACTGTAGCATATGAATGGGATGCACCCAAGCATTAAAATTTCAGAAGTTGGGTTAATTGTGCATATGAAATGGCATGTGTTCATGCTTTTGAAATTTTAATCAGAGAAAAGAAAAGATGGATTTAGTATTGCATATGAATGAGATGTATTCTTCATATATGCTTGGTCATCTATAGAGGTTTCTTGATTTTGGGTAATTAACTTAACCTCTTGATTTTGGGTAATTAACTTACTCTAAAATGAAATAAGACATTCAATGTGTTCCTGAAAAGTAATTGCACAATGATCCAGTGCAAGAAAACAAGGTTTTCCACAAACCAATTAACTCTTCTAGAAAAGTTCAACAATTCCAATTTAATAATCCTATCGGCCTCTCTTTGTACCTTTTGGGACAATTGCTAGTTTATATAACATGTAACTACAATCGTTTGTGATTTTGAAAAATTATTCTAAAGTTTAATAGGGTATGGTCTTTTTATATATAGATTATATTTAGAATGGAGTTTTCCAACAACCAAAAAAATCCATGATAAAATTGAAATCATCCTTTACTTTAAAAAAAAAGCAAAACAAAAAATAAAAAACTAGATCTTTCGAGGTTGGTCATAAAATTGGTTTTTTCTGTGAAGCTCTTCATTCTCTCACCAAGAGTTGTCCGCATGTCTAGCTATTTTTATTTTAATTAATTTTGGTCTTTATCAACTAGATCTTTTACTGTGGTGAGCGCTAACAAATATTTACTGCAACTAATTTAACTTAGACGTCACCATTTAATTGAGGTTTAAGGTGAATAAAAGTTTAGGAAAAGTTTCATATGGGTTAGTGTAAAAATGTATCTTAATTATATGTTTTTTTCAATAAATTTATATTAAAAATTAATATGGTATAAATTTGAAATTAGGATAAGTATATTTCTCCCATGTTTTTATAATTAAATATTTTTTTGATAAATTCAAATTCATTTAAAAATAGAAAATGAAAAATATATCATTAAAAAAGAAAAACAAGAATAATCAGTCGTTATATTAAATAGTGATCTTTATATGAACTTTATCTAAATTAATGTTTATTAATGATGGATGGACGGTATATTTTTAATGTGAAATTTATAATTATATTAAGGTAATTAATTAAAATCTATTTTATTTATGTAGATTAAAAAAATTTATGTCAAAGATAAATTAAAATCTTAAATAATAAAAATATGATGGTTTGTTTAAATATATGATTTATGATGGATATAAAAGTAGGATGTTTGGTATATAATATGAAAATTATTTATAATACATTTAAGTCATTTTGGAAAGTTTGAAATGTATATATACCACATATGGGATATGGTGAAATTATTATATGTTGTTGTTGTATATATTCTTATTTAGAATTTTTGGTTTAATAAGGTGTAACAAGTAAATAATTCATGACTAATGACGAAATAATAAGATGAGTTAAAATGAGAAAAATAGAGAGACATGATGTGATTCCTAGTACAATTAAGAGAAAATAAAGCTAAGGAACTAAACTCAATGAATAAAAATTCCATGTGGATATTATGATGAATTCAAGATGATTCTAAGCTTAAGTCATAATTAATAATTATTTGGTTGAAATTGATCTAAGGATGTTAATTATTTGATTGACCTTGATCTAAGGATGTTGATTCTCAGGAAGAGAAGAAGGTAAAATAATAGGTTGGTTGACTAGAAACAAATAATGGTCTTACCCGAATCAAGTTGTGTGCCAAAGGATGGCGGTGCCTGCGGATAGTTATGATGAGTAGAAGAGAGGTACATCCCACCGCCCCCCATATGCTCAAAGTGATGGGTGCAGTGGCCCTTGGCATGAGTACATGCAAGGGTGGTGGGAAAGGTGGAAAAGATGGAAGGGGTGAGTTGAAAGGCATAGTAATTAAGGTAAGACAGGGGTGTAAGAATTGTAATATGGTTTTTGGAGTTTGGAGATGGAACAACGGAGATGGAACAATAGAGAAGGAAGGCGATGACAACAACCTTGGAGCAGAAACGGGTATGTATCTTGGATCTTCACCTCATTTGCAATGTCGACATGGTTTGATTGCTAGGGGGGGGGGAGATACCTGGGAAGGGAAATTGGGGGAACTACAGGGGCAATTGGCAGAGGACCTTACTGTGGGTGGTGTTGAGACCCCAGACCTTGCATTCTGTGGGCTGAGAGGGGCTGGTTGCTAGGGATGGGTAGGTAGTCGCTTGGCACTAGAGTCTGAGGGTAGTAAAGGGCAGCTACCATGTTGGGTTGGCGGATGGAGCAGTGGTTGCAACCACGGAAAGCTTTGGGGAAATGGGAGTAATAACCGCGCTAAGAAACCTACTAGGATTCCTGTGGGAGAGGACGGGCATGACAAGGGCAGAGGAATGGCCCTGGCTTACTGGGCAGAGGGGAATGGGATGGCATATCATGGAAGAAAATTGATCGGGTTGTAGCTAAACCGATTTGCATGGCCTCAGCAAGGGCCTGGAAACCTCACTGGGCATGTGAGGCAACGGAGAGGGAGGAGTTAAAATCCAAATGGTATCTGGAGACCAGCCATATCTCAACACTGGCCCAATGCCCACCCTGTCCCCTGTTCTGCTCGTAAATGGGGTAAGACTAAGAACGAAGAGAATACTGGCATTGAAAATCCAAATCGGGATAGTAATAAGCTAGAATGCTTGCGAATAACATCTTTTTCTTGTGAACAGGTATCGAACCATGCGGATATGGCTCGGCCAATAAGAGGACGAGGTCGAGGGAGACGAGGCCGGGAGCCTATCAAGGCTAAGGACCAGAGCACGTCGGAACCCCGCAGAGGAAGGAAATCCATTGAACACCTCACTAATGAAGTAGTTGCGACATACTGGGAAGGAACGGATGAAGGCATTCGGAATTTGCTAGAATAATGGGAAGAAGAAATCAAGCAAGGCAGTGAAACAGAGGAGGAGATAGAGAATTGGAGGAAATTAGTCTCGGGCCCTAGGAATACCAGAGGAAGGATAACCCAATTCAAGCAGACTTTGTATCTCTACTAGCTAATGAAAAGCCTGTTGGGGAAGGCCATGGAACAGATCTCGGTGGGGATGGCTCTCTCTCTCCAAGGCATGCCGAATTACAAACAGGATCTGCAGAGAATTCAGTTTCAACTCCACAAGCAGGACATTAGATTGGACAGAATTCAAAGGCACATACCATGCATCATAGAATTGACTGAGATGCCTGGAGAAACTGTCAAGGATCCGGCACAGGTGGAATCGGCATTGGAGGAGCAGAAGGGCTAGTCAGTTTACCTTGTTTCTTTTTGTTTTATATGCGGTTAGAATTTACTTTACGTCATGCATGTTTAAGGATAGCTAGACATATAGAGTCTGGTCATGAAACAGAGACATACTTAGCTTGGTTAGAAAGATTGAAACTTTATTGTTTTTGGATGGCTTACAATGAGGATAGGTGGCCAACAAACTTGGTTTCCCACTGGGCAAGTTGAGGCCACCTATCCAACATATGTGGTGTAAATTTTCCAATTATAAATAGAAAATGAAAGGTCCTGCCAAGCTTTAAAAAAAAATTAATGGTCTTGATCTTTGATTACTCTATATCCATTGATGTTTAGCTTCTACATTTGCTAAATAGTAACTAGCATAAGCAAGTTGTGTTTACATGGATAATTAATGCACTAAATAATGTAAATATTGGGCTATTGCATTGGTTTTATTTTTATGATCCACATTATTAACAATGATAAGGAAAACTCATGAGATGCAGTTAAAAGTATGAAATAATTGATAAGAAAGAAGCAAGATCAACTTATAATGGAACTTTTGTTATGCTCTCTATAACAAGTCAATTTTCATAAATAAAGTAGGAAAATATTAAAATTTCCTTAGCAGATGTGTCATTGATGAGTTATGTAATTGGATAAAATAAGTCAAAGTATTGGAAATGAAACAATGATTTACAAAATGATGGTAAGGCTAGTAATAACTTAATTAAAGGTTAAGGCTCTAGATGGTGAAACTTGTAAATAAATAGACTATATCATAATTGTAGCATAAAAATTGTGTGGTGAACTAGATAGGATTGCATATAACTTAGCTTAGATAGATACTTTTGTGGAGCATCTAAATCATGTCATATTGTTTAAATTTTATTGATACATCTAAATCATACACTGTGATTTCAATTATCAGTTATGTTGTTGGTTGAAGTTGGGGTGACCCAGGTTCGGATTTTACTGTGCACCAACAAAACCCTAAATCACTGGCCCTTTTGGCAACGACCTACAAGCAGATCCCAGTCTCACTCGAAGTGACTATGGGAGGATATAGAACCAGGTTTCTGTAGCCTTGAGGGATGATGTTATGTGGTATTTTTACTCTACTTTCACTTAACACTTTATTCTTTACTTCGTGGTGTTGGCTTATCTACTTAACCATGCCATTAACAACCATAAACAATACTGTGTGGAAGTAAAATATAACCAAAATACTGAACAAAAAGCAAAAGATACACAATAATCATACAAAAGTTATGTCCATCAAAAGTGTACCTCTTATATTAATTCTTTGAAACAACGTACAATTCCTCGACCTACGCACCCACCTATAGGTGTCTGCGTACTCAACTACAAACTTTAGGTCTCCACACACTCAGTTGCGCAGCCTTTCCTTCAAGTTCCAAACACATATTACAGAGATATTTCCTTTATGTTCGTATCATTACTATATTCATGAATTCGACTTATATCTTTTCTCCTATATATACTAATTACATCAACGGGTACATCAAAATATCATGGTCCTCCTAAAAACGATCAACTATTGCCCAAACGCGTTACAAAAAGAAGGGGTTTCGACCCACCCTGAAGCCCCTAAAACATCGCTCACTACATAGCTCTGTGGTACTGCACACTCCGCTCCCTAAAATGCGGAGTTTTGACCAAAACTTAGGCCAAGTTGGGTTGTGCCCAACATATGTCAACATAGAACTATTGAGTATAATGTTGGGATGAGGTTTCATGATATGATGGTATGGGAATAATGATGCACATGTGGTTCTTATTCCTTTAAATTGATATGAGAATGATGTTGTATGCTCATGATGGATACGATATGCATAGGTATTATGGTGTTATGATATGAGGTATATTGACATGTGGTTCATTTATGATGTCACGATATATATTTAATGCAAAAATGTTGATGTTATAACTTAAAGGATGGTATTTCATGAGATGAAGTATATGGTAATTGCATGCAGATTTTATAGACCTAGGTGATAGGGAGACAAACATGTGTGTTTTCAATAATCACATTTAAAAGAAAGATTGTTAAATAAACTTGACTTTGTTACTAAAAGAATCATTATTTTTAATTCATAATAAAAGTTTCAATCAATATTAATAACGTGTAATTTTAAGTCTTTGATATTACATAATTAAAATATTTAAAAAAAATTAATATTCTTTATTATAATATATTAAATGTGAGTGAAAAATTCATTTCGCTAAAATAAAAATATTAACCATAAATAAAATGATAATAAAAATTGTATTATTAATTAATTTCGACCTTTACATGTTCCATCCATAAATAAATTTATGGTGCTGACATTTACATATTCCATCCACAAATATTTACACCAAAGGTGTTACTTTTGAATCAGTTGGTTGCCTACCATCGTCTACCCTTTTGTTTTCCACGGTACATCTGTCACTACTACTTTAATTTTCCACCGTTAACTTGTCACTACTACTTTGGTTTTCCGCCGTTAACTTGTCAAACAGCGTGCGGGAAAACCTCCGAGATGGCTCTGCCAGAATTGTCGACACCCTCTCTCCATCATCGGGGCAGAGTCCTACGCAGAAAAGTTTGGAGCAGAGCCCTCAAAATCAGGTTAGGTTTTTAATATTAATTAATCTTTTGATAATTTGTCTCTCTTCGATCTTCCGAAATCCACCGATTGGGCAGAACGTTGTGCGATCATGGCATATAACGCTTGTTTTGCTCGGCCAAATTTCAATAACGGAGGTGGTGGGAGATTTTAACGGAGGTGATATAGTCGTTATTTGGAATTAATGACCGTAATCTTTGAATAATGAATGTCGAAGTGGGCGGGGCAGTTGGTGGCACTTATAACACCTACCACCATGCATGGAATTGAAGATACTACAATTTTTTCGCAAACTCGGGGATCTACCTACATCCCACTATATAAATCATCGCATCCCGTCTTTCTCTAGCTACCGTTCTTTCCACCCAAATCTTGTCACAGTTTTAACCAGTCAGGGCGATCTGGTAAAAATCTAATTTTGTCACTGTTCTACCCAGTCAGGGTGATCTGGTAAAAATCTAATTCTGTTAGTGCGATCTGGTAAAATTTTATGTGTGTTATTGATTGCTCTGGTTCTGTACCGCAAAATGGCCGAGGGAGGAGGCAGTGTGTGGCTTTTCACAATGGGCATGCTGCCCCTTTGCTTGATGATTTAGTCTGCACTTGTTGTTGAAGGCGCCACCTACGCGGTTGGGGATCGCATGGGTGGGGTTTTCAAACCGACCCGTCTCGCTGGGTTGGCGGGAAGAAATTCAAGGCCAGTGACACTCTCGGTAAGTTTAATGTGTTTTGAAGGCCATGCATCTGGTTGATGAACAAGGCTGTTTTATGTGGCTGATGGGGCCATCTTTATCATTGTCCATTTCTGGAATATTTTGAGTTTTGTTTCTGATGGTTAATGGAACCATCTTTATTATTGTAAATTTATAGAATATTTCCTTAGTAAAGCAATCTTTATTACTGTAAATTTCCAGAATATTTGGGAGAGAGGTAGTGAATTATCTTTATCATTGTCCATTTCTGGAATATTTTGAGTTTTGTTTCTGATGGTTAATGGAACCATCTTTATTATTGTAAATTTATAGAATATTTCCTTAGTAAAGCAATCTTTATTATTGTAAATTTCCAGAATATTTGGGAGAGAGGTAGTGAATTCAATTTATTCATCTCACTCTGGTTATCCTATTTTAAAATATTTTTGAAATTGATAATGCAATTAAGTTTAGCTAGAGAGAAGTGAAAGTGTTTAATTTCTTGACCTCACTCTTTTAAATCCCATTTTAAAATATTCTTGAAATCCATTGAATTAAATTCAAGTAATTATACGTGCAATATTCAACTATTACCGGAGATTTCACGACGTGGTGGTGGCAGACGTGAACGGTTATAAAACCTGTACTGCAGGGAATTCAAAGCGCTACGACACTGGCAATGACATGATTACTCTGAATAAGGGTCCTAACTACTTTATTTGCAGTTTTCCTCGGCACTTCTCTCTTGCTGGGATGAGACTCGCAGTCACCGCCGATTAGACATACGTGTGATAATTGTCACTCGCATCTGATCGAATATACATCGCTGCGCTCTTGCCGTTTCTCCAAGCATGTAATCCTCATTTTTTGGTCCCTATCTATGCTTATATAACCATATCTATATATCTATATATTTATTTATAGCTGCTACTTATGTTTTGTTCATTATGTTTGCGATGATCAGCACTACTTGTTTGTATTCCCTAATCATGGCCTATGTGGTGGAAGTAAATTACACAGTCCTAATTAATGGAGTCCCAACTCCTTTCTTCAAAGCGGCCAGGGGCTTACGTCAGGGTTGCTCCCTATCTCCACTCCTTTTCATTCTAGTTATGGAATCTCTGAGCCTACACATAAAGAAAGCAATCCAACAAGAGAGATACAAGCCTCTCCCCATTTGCAGGGATATCCTCATGTCGCATAATCTTTTTGTTGATGATATCCTTCTGTCAGCTATACTATGCAGATCAACATGGATATGTATCCATGAAATCTTGGAGAGATTTCAAAAAGCCACCAGCATGTATATCAACGATATAAAATCATCATTCCATGTCGCTAATGTAAATGGAGATATAATCACATTTCTAACAGATCTTTTCAATATTAAAGCATTTCCTATCCTGAAGGGCTTCAAATATTTGGGTTTCAATTTGAAACCTGTGGGTTACAGATTGGCCGATTGGTCGTGGATTCCGGATCGGTTCTATAAGAAAATATCTGCATGGGAATACAAGTGCTTATCCATTGGAGGTCGCGCCATTCTCACGCAATCTGTGCTGGTTCAAATCATGGTTTATTGGGCACACCTCTTCTATATCCCTTCATCTATTATTAACAGTTTAAATAGAATGATAGCTAATTTCATATGGGGAGGACAGAAGGAAAAGAAAAAATATCACCTGAGCAAGCTTTCGAAGTTGACACGGCCAAAAAATATGGGAGGTTGGGGTATATTGGATTTACACTCTTTTAGAAGAGCCCTTCTATGTAAATCTATGTGGAAAGCGATTATGGGTGAATCCAACTGGAGCAAGACCATTAGAGCTAAGTACATGGACGATCAAGACATGACATATTGGTATAGACAGTGCTCCACTGGATCCTCCATTGGCTCATATATATGGAGAGGTTTTCAAAGATTGGAGTCGTTCTTTAGAGAAAATTTGATTTGGAAATTCCAATCCAGATCCAATATTATCATTGGATTAGATGAATTCACAGGTGTGGGAGAAAAGATCCATATTTCCTCTCAGCTTTTGAGAAATTTACACAGCAGGGGATATTTCTTTTGGGCCAGTGTAATAAAAAAATGGGATGGTGCTATTCCAATCTGGAAATCTGCTACAGAAATGCAATTACACGGTGCTCTGGAATCCCAATGGAATGCTATCACTACTTCACTGCAAACGCGTGGATTGTTTCGCTCGTCAGACAGGGATTGCCTCATTTGGAAAGGTCTCGGTGGCTCATCGGCTGTATATGCAAAGCATATATATCTCCAAATTCTATTATCAGAATCTGATACATGTGATAATATTTTTCCGCCAGCTTTTTGGAAAACTGGATGCCCTTTAAAAATCATTATTTTTGCCTGGCTGGTTTTTCATGATAGGAATCTCACTTGGGAGAATCTCCAGAAGCGCAAATGGTGTGGGCCAGCCATATGCCCCCTTTGTAGAACAAATTCTGAGAATAATTTGCATATTTTTCTACAATGTCCTCAAACCCAGTTGATTTGGCAGAACTTAACTGCTCATTTTGGTTTCGCCAACGTCAGTGCTCCTTCTATCTATGAGGCTTTCAAAGGATGGAGCAACATGTACTGCAAGTGGAGGCCCATTCCATTGTTAACAATCTGGGCCATATGGAAATGGTGAAACCGGATGATTTTTGATTCCAAAAGGGAACCGATTTCTAAAGTTTTCGAATCTATCCTCTGTTTATATGAAGCGCTAGCTCGGCCACGACAATCCAAAGTCAGACAAGGAAGGAATCATCAGCCCAACGATGCCTATGGATATCCCTGTGTTTTTTTTGACGGTGTTGCCCAGCATGATACATGCGCCTGTGGAGTTTACATAATCCCAGAAGAAGGACAAGCTTTTGACATACATTGGAATGGAGGACCTGGAACTAACAACAAAGCAGAAATTATGGCCCTGGTTGGACTCCTTTCTATCTCTGACTTCCTTGGCCTCCAAAACCTTCATATTTTTGGAGACTCGAAAGTCATCATCGACCATGTACTGTCTAAACATATCATAAAAAATATACATCTCTCTGGTTGGTTGAACAGGCTTGAGGCTTTGTGGTGCAACAGAAAAGACTACACAATCTCCCACATTGTCAGGGATAAAAACCGGAGAGCAGATGCTTTATCAAAATAGGGGCTATCATTGCCACAAGGTATATGGAGGATGCAGATTATAGTGGACAACATCTCCCACCAGATCTAAGACTTTTCCATGCCGGGTACATAATTTTCTATTTTGTGAAGTCAAAACTAGTATGATTTTCTGTTTCCCCAACATTTGACTCATATTTTTGTCTTTTTTACCATATATAATCTTGGCTCATGGGACTGAATTTCTGAATTATCTATATATTTCCTTAAGACCTTTATGTAACAGATCTGATAAGGCTCCATATATCCTTTCTCTCTATGTGGTTTGAACCACATTACATTTTCCATATCAGATGGTTTCCATATCAACATTGTTGTACATATTTGTTGGATGAATATAATACAACCATATAGCTTTTTTTCGTGCTGAAAAATATTGTAAAGCTGAGCATCTCGCTTATCTATGTTTATAACCTAAGGAAATGATGATAGAACCGGATAGTCGCTGTAAATCATAGTTACCAAATTCGCTTGAATTGGGGTAAAAAGTTTGGAAATACGTTAATTCGATTGGAACAACAAATGGTTCGATTTGGTTCATTTATTTGAGCATTCGATTTAGTTCAGTTATTTGAGCCCGTCTTTAAAGAGAGCAATATTTTAACATAATAGTGTTTTTAAGGAGTTAGGATGCCATGCAAGTTAGGAGTGTTGGCTTTGACTTTTTGTTAGGAAATAAAATTGTGTGGCTCTATGATTTGTAGGCATATAATAAGATTTTAACACATATAAATAATTGTATTTAGAAAAAGAAAATTAAAGAAAAGAGAAATAATTGTGAAATTAGAAAAATTTTATTTTTCAATTTCATTATTGGTTTGAAGGGTTGGAAAGCCAGATAAAAAAAAAATGTAAGCATATAATGTTAAGGTTCCAACACATATATATAATTGTGTGTATTTAGAAAAAGAAAAGGAAGGAAAATAAAAACAATTGTGAAATTGGAAAATTTTCATTTTTCAAAATATTCTTTCTTTGGTGGGCGCGAAAGCCAATAAAACAAGAAAAAAAAATGTACATTGTGACTCATTTTCTAAATATATTTTTATTTTGAACTCTACATAAATCAGTTTAAAATGGTGATTTTCTAAATATGTATTTATTTATTGGATAAGAATTTTTGACAAATAAGTTAAAAGTTTAATGAGTGAAAGTACATTATTACTCGGAAAGTATCCATCTTTACGATGTGTATTGAAAGTCAAAGATCTGCAACTTGAACGCGGATCGAAGTTGACACTAGGGTTTTGTATTAGGGTTCCATGGCGGGATGCAAAGGGGGGAGCGCCTCTCCCTCCTATAGTCAAGTAGTCATAGAAGGAAGCAAGAGACAAGGAGACAGTTGGAAGAAACGAATCCTAGGATCAGAAAGGGAATCAACATGAAACAAGTAAAGAAAAGGGGAAGAGAGGCGGCAGCAGAAAAACAACTTCCACAAGAACTATGAGAGTTTACAAACCCAAATCGAGCATCATTCCCCAGGTCGTATTAAGTGATCCTACGATTCAAGCGCATAGGGACCATATGAAAGAACATGCGATCATCTGCAAGTTCATGGGGTTATGGCCAACAGAGAGGGCTTTATACATCTGGATTAGGAGCCATTGGAAGTCAAAGGGAGAAATACATTTACATTTGGGTTCTAAAGGCTTCTTCACGGTGGTGTTTGTGAGCCTAGAGGACAAAGATCGAGTGTTTGAAGGGGGACCTTACTTCTACGCTGCGGCAAGACTCTACATGCGGCCATGGACAATGAATTTTGTTCCGGAACGTGAAACATTCACATCCATACCGGTTTGGATCAGACTATACTCATTACCTCTGGACTACTGGCAACCAGAGTCCTTGAAAACCATAGGCAACAAGCTGGGGCATTTTCTGAAAATTTCAGAGGCAACTCTCAAAGGTAAATATACTTCCTTTGCCCGAATATGTGTGGAAATGGATCTATCTAGAGCCCTTCCGGAAGCCATAATCTTAGAGGTATATGATGAAGAATGGGTGCAAATGGTGGACTATGAGCACATACCATTTAGATGCCGCAAATGTCATGAACATGGCCATCTATTCAGAGACTGCCCTACAAACAACTTGGAAAGCAATGGGAAAACCTTTGTGGACAAAGATCATGAGGGTTTTACCAAGGTTGGGGGCAAAGGGAAAGGGGGTAAATGATCACACAAGAAAACAAGTGAAGACAAACAAACAAGACACAACAGTTTCAAGATCCTAGAGGAAGTGGAGGAGAGCATGGAGACAGTCCAGGTCAAGGAGAACGTCCTTAAGGAGCAGGATATGGAAGCTGAAATGGAGGATATCCCAGTGAACAACCAACAGATAGAGGAGCTACAAAGCTACATGGAGATCAGCAAGGACCATGAGATGACTCCAAGTGAGGCAGGTACAGAGGACCATGAACTGCAGGAGATTCTAGACAGGGAAAATCTAGATCTCGAGCAATTTCTGGAACAAGGAAAGAACAAAGGAGTGGACTCATTGCCAAAAGAAGATTATGATCAAGTCCAACAACTCTATCTATGGAGGGCACAATTGAAGGGAACTGGTGTCAAAATAAACCACGAAAGCCAAGAGCAGAGTGGAGTCAAAATGATGGAGAATCCACAGACACTATCTCCAAAAAACCCAGGGAGGAAAAGAGGAAGGAAAAGACAGAATGAACTGTTAAATGAATGTGGGAAACTATTAATTAAATCAGGTAAGATGAAAGATCTTACCAACTATTCTTTTACCAACCTTTCTTAATGAATCTTACAACCTGGAATATTAGAGGTTTAGGCAGTAGAAGGAAACAAAGAAATCTCAATAATAGAATAAAAGAAGAAAAACCAGACATGGTCTTTATTCAGGAGACAAAGTGTTCAATGGAAAAAATAAGAGAAATTCATAAAAAATGGTTAATCAAGTATGATTATTTAGAAGTTAAAGCTAATAACTCTGCAGGTGGGATTCTCATGCTGTTGAATCCACAGAATCTGGGAATTCTGGATGCTGAAGCGTCCAAGAACTATCTTTCTATGGTTTGTAGTCCCGTAGGTGACCAGGAGACTTACATGATAACTAATTTATATGGCCCTCAACAACAACAAGATAAAATCAAGATTCTTACCTCCTTAGAAGGCCTCAGAGCACATTATCCCAATATACCCTGGATACTTGCAGGTGATTTCAATATGATAATATCTCTCTCGGGAAAAAAAGGAGGCACTAGACAGCTTGGCAGAGACTCTGAAGCCTTCCAAGATTTCCTCTTGAACATGGGACTAGTGGACATCGAGACTATAAATGGAACCTTCACTTGGAACAACAAAAGAGGAGGAGTTTCCCAAGTGGCGTCAAAACTGGATAGGTTTATCGTTTCTGAGGATCTCCTCCTTACAGGATCAGCCATCACAATGTCCATTCTGCCCTTTGGTGGCTCAGATCATTGGCCAGTTTAGCTAGAAGCTTCCTTTATGGGCACTCCGAGAAATAGGCCTTTCAGATTCGAAAATGCTTGGCTCTCTCACCCCAAATTCACCAGTAACATTGCCAAATGGTGGAAGGAGGATTTGAATATTCAGGGTACTAAGATGTACATGCTCCAGCAGAGACTGAAACACATTAAATCCAAACTTAAGGATTGGAACAAAAAGGAATTTGGTGATATCATCAAGGCCAGAATGAGTACTGAGCAGAAACTCCAGGAAATCAATCAGATCAACATTATAGAGGGCTTTAATGAGGTAACTGACTCTTTGCAGGAAGAATGGGAGGAGCGTTGCTTACAAGAGGAAACATTTTGGAGATAGAAATCCAGAATTCAATGGATAAAAGAGGGAGAAAGGAACACTAAGTTCTTCCACAAATCCACTATGGCCCATAGGGCACATAACAGAATCACAAAGCTAAAGGATTCTCAAGGTATTGAGCTTGTCGCTCACAAGGACATGGAATCAATCCTAGTACAACACTTCTCTAACATTGCAAAGGAGCCATTGGAAGACAGATCTAGGTTCATTGATAAGTTCACCCAGCACATTCCCAAGTTAGTCACCAGCGAGGACAACCACAATCTAAATAGGCTAGTCTTGGAAGAGGAGGTCAGTGAGGTGATCAAGGAAATGCAAAGTGGAAAAGCACCAGGCCCAGATGGTTTCAATGTTGATTTCTTCAAAGCCTGCTGGGATACAGTCAAACAGGACATCCTCGAGGTTGTGGAAGACTCAAGACAACACAAAAAGGTTTTGAAAGCACTAAATGCGACCTTTATAGCTTTAATCCCAAAAAAGGAAAATGTTATGACCCCAGATGGGTTTAGGCCCATCACCTTATGTAATGTGGTGTATAAAATCATCTCCAAAGTGATAGCCAATAGACTCAAGCCACTGCTACCTTCTCTCATCTCAGAAGAGCAAACAGGCTATGTGGAAGGAAGATAGATTTTGAACAACATCATCCAAGCACATGAGGTGGTACACTCTCTCAAAAGCAACAAGCAAGTAGGTATGATCATTCAATTGGACCTTGCGAAAGCCTATGACAAACTCAACTGGTCTTACATTAGAGCCATTCTAAAATCTTATGGCTTTGACCAAAACTGGATAAGATGGGTTATGGCACTAGTCACCTCAACTAGTTTCTCCATTCTGCTTAATGGAGCTCCCTCTAATACTTTTACTCCTTCCAGAGGGCTCAGACAAGGCGACCCACTCTCCCCCTTCCTCTTTGTCCTCATGATGGAAGGGCTTGGTAGGGCAATCAAATTGGCAAATGTTGAAGGTAGAATTCAAGGGATCAAGCTCACCCCGAATGGAGAGGCTAACACTCATCAACAATTTGTGGATGATACTATGCTGCAGGGTATACCCATAGTTAGGGAAGCAAAGGCAATCAAAGATATCTTAAATGATTTCACTATGGCAGTAGGCACAGAGGTAAGCCAAAACAAGTCTAAAGTTTTCTTCTTTAACACTAATATTGCTATACAGAGAAATATCACCAGGATTCTTGGTTTTCAAAGGGACCAGTTGCCTTCCAAATATCTTGGCATTCCTCTTACAGACAAACCTCTGTGTAAGCAAATATGGGAACCTATTTTAAACAAACTTCAGGACAAAATCAGCAATTGGACTTGCAGAGCTTTAAACTTTGCAGGGCGACTTGTGCTCACTCAAGCGGTATTGCAGGCCATTCCCATTTTCATGTTTGTAGCTATCCCTGCTCCTCAAGGGATTAAGCAGCAAATAAGAAGCATTCAAAGAAACTTTATGTGGGGTAGAGGGGAAGAGAAAAATAAGTGGGCTCTAGTTGCCTGGGACAAGCTCTGCAAGCCCAAAAGCCATGGTGGTTTGGGGCTACATGATCCAGAAATGCTGAGTCAAGCTTCAGGAGCAAAGCTCTGGTGGCAATGGATCAAGGAGCCGAGAGCCCCCTGGGCCAAGCTTTGGACACAAAAGTATGCCAAGAACTGGCAGGAACAGGATCACATTAGAATGACAGGACAAATCAGGGGCTCACACATATGGAACCTTGCGTGGGAGAACAAAGGTATTGTTCAGCAACACTGTTTTTGGGAAATTCGAGCAGGGGACCGGGCTCGTTTCTAGGAGGACAGCTGGCAACAGGAACCCATCCTAAACAGGAATGAACTGGCAGCCCTCAAGAGAGACACAAACAGCAAAGGTCTTTTATTAGTAAAATATTTCTGGGATCTGGGGAGGGATAAGGAAAAATGGAGGAAATGGAAGGACCTAAGTTATAATGAAGAGAGCCCTCTGAAGGCCATGGCAGAAGTTCTTGCCATGGACTTAGAGCAAAGAAGGATTCTAGTTTCCTCCTCACCTGACCAATTAAGATGGGGAAAGAATAATGAAGGCAACTATAACCTCAAAGAGGCAAAACAGGCAATCACAGGATTTAACTTTGTAAATGCTGAGAAAGTCTGGCAGGAGTTGTGGCAAACTCCTCATTGGATGAAAATAAAATTATTTATTTGGCTAGTTCATCAAAGGAAAATCCTAACTTGGGAAAACCTTCTTAAGAAAGGTTTCATTGGCCCCTCTAGATGTCACCTTTGTGGCTCTCATGAGGAAATGATTGAACACCTTCTAAATCTTTGCTCCTTTTCTGCGAAAATTTGGGATTGGGTGGCCTCAAGCTTCAAACAGACCAACAGGGACAGGCTTAGCATATCCAACACTTTAACAAAATGGAGGAAGAACTTCTTAGAGAATGAGATCATCAACAAATCCTGGATGCTTGTACCAAGCTTTGTCATCTAGAATATTTGGAAAGAACGCAATATGCGGATCTTCAAAAATAAAGCCAGAGAGCCCCTACTTATAATCAATCAGATTTTAAAACAACTCAAGGAAACAGTTAGGAGCATTCTGAGAACAACTCCCTCGAATCCTCCTCTGCCTCATGAGGAACACATTATTATTAATTTGGGTCTTCAATCCATCAACCCTCAAGGAATAAAGAAGGAAGTGAGAGCAATAAACTCTGGGGATTGGGGTTGGCAGCCCCCTCCACAGGGCTTCTTCAAAGTAAATATTGATGGAGCTTCTAAGGGCAATCCTGGGGAAGCTGGCTTCGAGGGTGCCATCAAGGATCTTGAGGGGCACACAAAATACATTTTCCATGGCCACCTGGAAAAGGGTACCAATAACATGGCTGAACTTTTGGCTTTAGATCAATGTTTGGAGATCCTGGTGGAGGCAAATTTACAGAATGTTATCATTGAAGCAGATTCGGAATTGGTCATCAAAGCAACCAAGAAGATTCAAAATGGAACCTCGCCAGACAAAGTGTCAAAGCACTAGAAGCTGTTGCAGGTTTTTCACCGTATCCACTCACACTTACAAATCCTTAAAACAATAAGATTTGTTCATGTTAGAAGGAAAGAAATATGCTTGCAGATAGGTTGGCCAACGAAGGAGTGGCCAATAAGGACAGGGACTCTCGGCATCCATGGGAGTTGCTTCCTGCCGGAAAGTTGCGGGAGGATTGTTTCACGCTGGCAAATGCAGATTGGGATTCATGGATGGATAGTGTTGATCTAGAGGATAGGGGTGAGGATGACATCGCCTAATCCGTCTTCGTTTTCTGATCATGGTTACTCTTCATAACTTACATGGCTTTCGGATGATGGATGAAGGTTTCGAGTCGGGCAATGACACAGATTGGACTGTCGGTGTTCAGTTGGCTCAGCGGGTTTCTGTTGGCGACTCCAGGAGGATGGCTTGGAAAGGCCAGGCTTAGAAAGGTCGGCAGGATCGGACGGATGGTCTTCATTTGGCGATACCACAAATGCAAAACCACAAGTGGTTTATCGCGCAGGCTTCGAATGGTATCTAGTTTAGTGGAAGAAGCACGTGATTCCACTCAGGGGGTTACATGTGGCGTTGGGATGAGAGAGGAAACCGCTCTCATCGCGCGGTTAACCTCCGTGCATCTCGGACGCACGATACCTCCATGGGACGTTGGATCGGGCCACTTCTTTCTACGATTGGGATTAGTCATGTGGGTTGCTCAAGGTTCCGGACCCGATGGTCCACGATGGTCCACAAAACTAGATCCCACTTCCTTGAATGGTTTTCGCGCGGCACTATGATGGTTTCTGGTTTTTTGGTTAATGCAAGCGATTCCAATCAATGGGTGACGTGTGGCAATGAGGGTAGAGAGGAAACTGCTCTCATCGCGCGGCTAATCCCCAAGCATCTTGGCCATGCGATATCTGTGCTTGCCGTTGGATCGGAACCTTGTCTTCAACGGCGGGGATTGATCGAGCTAGTTGCTTGCTGAACATTGGTTCGGGTTGTCGATCTGTTGCACATGGGTCTCGTACCCGTTTGCTCAATGGACTCTCCTTTTTGTTGTTGTTGAGTCATTCTGGGGGTTTCTTTGGCATGGTTGTTTCGGTCCTGTAAGCTTCCTTGCCGCCCCTACTGTCTGGGGCACTCTGTATATTATGTAATTTACTTTGATTAATAGAAGGTTCGTCTCTTACTTATCAAAAAAATTAAAGTACATTATTACTCATGTTCTAAATATATTTTTATTTTAACGAAATCTACATAAATAAATAAGTTTATTGATTTTCTAAATATGTATTTATTTATTAGATAATAATTTTTGACTTGAAAATTTTCATGGGAAATTTTATGGATTCGAATTCAAACTTGGTAACTATGTTGTAAATTAAGATGAAAATAATAATGGTTTTTCAAGAAAAACTTTTAAAATTGTTTAATAAGTTGATTTATTTAGTTTTTTAGAACATAATTTACAGCCCCAGGGTTATGGATGGTGTGTTAAGACTAGTATACGCAAAATTTAGATTTGTCATATTATAAAAACATTATAAAATTATTTTAATTTTCACAATTTCATTGGATTCCTTAATAAATTTAAGATGGATGATAGATTCATGTATATAATTAATTAAATGTTAAATAATATTAATAACCATGTTAAATAATATTAATAACCAAAGCAATCAATACTGATTTATTAATTCTATTTATAAGATATATTAATTTTTAAATTTATTTATGCATAAGTATATAGCAGTGTAAATTGCAAATTGATATAAATTTAAAAGTTCGAATAAGCCTAGGATTGTCTTGTTTTCAATTTTTGTTGTTTCAAGATATGGTTGTTGATTGGAATTTTTCATTTCTTACCTTTGTAGGGATAAAGTAAAATGGTTTTTCTTATATTTTATTTTAATTTGGTGAGAGAGATCGCTCAATTGCTCAAATCGAAACAATTTTTGAGACCTTTAATGTCGTTATATGATGGAAATAAATGTTCAAAATCCTCATCATATTATTTAGCATCTTCGAAAAAGTGTGGTGAAATAGTGAACAAGTGTGGAACTCTTTGCAAGGTACACTGGATTTCTATGGATGATGGACGCACATGCGTT
The DNA here is from genome assembly GCA_031772625.1 of Pinus tabuliformis. NCBI lineage: Eukaryota > Viridiplantae > Streptophyta > Pinopsida > Pinales > Pinaceae > Pinus > Pinus tabuliformis. The sequence goes on along the minus strand of CM062806.1, from coordinate 726,613,755 downwards.
GCAGTGTCCCTCACGACTTGCTTGCAGTGTTACCACTTGACAAAGTCCTGAACAACCCATTTTGGCAACCTTTTCACCTTTTCCCACATTAGTTGTAGATTTTCCATTATCGCATTCCCCTTCCTGCACACACCCCTATTTAATTTATATTAGTATTAATTTTGAGTTTAAATATTATTTTTGTGTGTCTTATAAAGTATTGGATTTCATAGGTTTTGAACTCCAAAGCGTGTCAGCCACATCAATGAAGGTTGGTTTGTGGTCAAGTAAGAATATATACTGAATATATTTTTTAAATTTCTTTGGGTTTTCACTTGGTTTTTTTATATGACAGTTATAAATGGGTTTATTCTTTTCAATATCAACTAGTCTAGTCAACATTTCTTGTTATAAATGGGGTTAATTCTTTTCAATATCAACGAGTCTAGTCAACTTTTCTAGTTCAGGAAAAGAGGTTGGACATAATGCCCCTGTCATGCAAAGTCTATGAGAAACTTTTGTCATTTGGTTAAATTCTTAGTGTTATTATTGTCATGGATCTCTAATCAAATTTTCATGTTATGGATTCTTAATCTTTTTGGCAGGCATTTTGAGAGTGTTTGAATTGAATCAAAGTTTTTAAATGTTGGTGACACTGAATCTTGAAATTTGAAATTCTCAAAATTAATTTTAAAATTTATACAAACTTTATGAGTACACTTTTTTTATGACTATATAAATTTTCTAAATTTTTTATTTCTTCAATGTATCTTTACAACTTTAGATGCAGTTGCTAATGTATGGTGTTGAGATATTTACACACTCAATCCACAAATATCTTGTCACTAATAAACCAACGTGTTTTCAATGGTGTCGCAAATAAGTTGAGATATTTACACACTCAATCCACAAATATCTTGTCACTAATAAACCAACGTGTTTTCAATGGTGTCGCAAATAATTTGGAAACTTTTCATTCATTGAAGTTAAAAATAGATGGAGATTGTATAAGCTTTCTACGAATTTTTGAAAAGGGGATGGATTTGAAACCTCGCGAAATGGAGTACCTACGTCCCTAAAACTATTGTAAAATTGAAATTGTTATATTTAAAAGAACAATCTATTTTGACTGAAAAATTATTATAATATATTGCCTTAGACGAGCATAAAAATGGGTCATTACCTTTTATCCTTTCAGATTATACATAACCCTCTCTTTATGATGCACATGCATGCATATAGTATGTGCTACTGACTCATCATAAGCTTTTTCCATTGGTAGGGCATTTAGTTTTATTTATTTACTTAGTAGATAATCTATTAATTTTAATTTTAGTAATTAGTTTGAAAAAGACAAACATCACATTGGTTTGAACTTTTGTTAGGTAAAGAATATGAAAGTGTGGAAATAAAAGAGATATATTGTTTTAGCAGTTAATATTATATACAAAAATATTTATATAAATTACATAGTAGATACTAATTTCTCATTATATTGAAAAGACATAAGGGATTTATTCAAGCACGTGATTATTATTTTATGAGGAGGATAATGTACTATCAAATCAAATTGTCAATCACAAGATACGGGTCATATTATTATTATTATCTAATTTTAAGGTCACGGCCAAGCCAGACACCAAATCAGTATATGAGACCCCTTTGTTTGTGGGACAAGGGACCCACCTTCGTGCAGTGGTTTCACTGCTCAGTCTACGAAGGCATACATACTCTACCCCCTCTCGTTTTGAACCTTTAACCTCTTAGGAAGAAACACATGCTCTTAACCATTAATTCTCTCACACCTCTTCCCAACATAATTTATAAAATGATATAATTTAAGGCATAAATTAATTATCGTACAAATTAAATGGGCATTTAACATATATGTATATAGTACACTTCAAGTGTCACTCGAAATTACAATAGAATTTTTTGAATTTTGAATTTTTGTTTTTTTTTTTTGAAAAATGAATTTTAAAACGGATAAAATTAGTCATTTCAATGTCTTTGTCCAATCAGAAAATTGGAATACAATTTTAAAACAAATAGAAAATATTTTTATAATTATCAAATATTTGATTTAATATTTAAATATTTCAAAACTATTGTAAAACCATAGTACATTTGTCATATTTGAAACAACTAATTAAAAGTCAATCTATTTTGACTAAAAAATGATTACAATATAAATGCCTTAAACATGTATAAAAATTTCCAAGTTAGAATTTAAAAAAAAAAATACGTCCTCAAATAAGCAATATGTAAGAACTTATTTCCTTGAATATTTACAAAAGAGGAGTTTTTCGGATTTAAATTTTTGGAGATGGGTTTTTATTAATAAATAAATAATTTATTTTTGAAATTCCATTTACTGAGAAATAATAAGGAGTTGCCTTAGTGCGACTTTTTGGATTTTCTAGTGTCAGAATTTGGGGAAAAAATTGAGGTGAAATCTTAATTTTTGTTATTTAAATTGGTCTTTTGACTGTATATATGGATTCAACACCCTCAAAAACCCCTAGGGCTCTTAGATTGTGCGAGGGTTACCCATCAAGCTTGTGATTTCAATATATTCATGTCGGATTAGAGAAATTAGACAAGAAAAACCCATCGGAAAAGCTTCCAAAAAATCGCACTAAAGACAACTCGAAATAATAATATAATAATAATTTATTTATTTATAAGTAAATAATACTTTATTATGAAAAACTTCACTTTGTAATCATTATTTTTTTTACATTTAGAATTTGTTAGTGGTTTTTATTTATCTTTCTTTTACATATATTATCTAAAGGAGCGATGTTGGAAATTGTGACATAAAAAATCCTTGAATCTATTAAAAAGAAAAAATATTTATATTTATAAATTTTAAATTTAATTTTTCATTTATATTAAAAAAATTGGTGTAAGGTGAATTCTATTGATCAATCAGAACTAGAATACATCATATACAATCATGACCCTTTTCTCGGCATAGTGTGCCATTTATTAACAGGAACATCCCTGAGATGTATGAAACTGAGAATAGCAAAGGATACATAGAGGAACAAAAGAAACAATTACAAAAGAGAAACATCCAAATTTTGGCTCATCCTCAAAGTGACTTTTCGTTCCTTTCTTTTTTGAAACCATGACCCAGCCTTCCAAAGGTAGTTTTATCAAGGAAATTTTAAGATTATTAGTGCGCGTTGAAGGAGAATCTTTGTTAGAGTCTGAAGAATCTGACTCATAAGTTCGCTTCAATGCACTCAAAGAAGCATTATTATACACTATCTATGTGTTTGTTGAATGCGCATGGTTCACACCATGATCCTCAATTGATTTTTGAGGATCAGGGGTCTATACCTTGTCCAATGAATGCATTTCATCATCATATCTTTCATCGTCCTCTTTTGCAACAAAGAAAGTCTCGTCCTCCGTAGGAGGCAGTTCACAAAGCTTCCAAATTTTAGCTTTGGAATTTTGAATATTCCGCTTTTGGTGAGATCTGAACAGAAAGAAAGAATTCTATAAATGGCTTGTTTGCCAATAGAAGTGACAATGAAAAGTAGTATTCTGATATTCCAAATCCTAGGTCCAATGAAAATCACCTATTTTTAATTGATTTAGTCTGGTGGTCCTTTACTGATATTTACTTCAACACAAACTCTGTCATAAGTGCAGATGCCCAACTTGCCATGAGAATTATCAATTGCAAGTAAATGACTTGGGGTGTTCCTAATGCCCTGAAAGGTTGGGTAATGTCGCGAGTGAGCAATAAGATTAGGAAGACGAACCCATATTGGCAATTTGGTAATGGCTATTGTGGAAAGGTTAAAATATGGAAACCATGGTGTTATGAATAGTCCTGCATTACCCAAAATTAAGGCCCTTTCGATAAAAAAAATTGATAGCATTCTTGTTCAGAAAATGCCACAATGAAGAAGCCTTTGGAGCATAAACTAACCTCACATTTTCTTGTCGATTAAGAATGGATCCATTGCTAGAGATTCGTCGAATGGGTCCATAAACCATTAAAACAACAAATGAGGGTTGACTCTACATAGATCTAATGGACATTCTCAAGAGTGGGGTAAGCAATTTCTATAGAGGGATCTTCCTCAATTTTTCAACCAAAAATAGCTTAGGAGTTGCCTCGGATTGAGTTTCCTTTGGGGAGGATTGTGCATGCACAACATCTTTATAAAAAAATCTTGAGAGGGGGAGGGCTTAACCCCAACACCCGTTGTAAACAAAAGGCCATAAAGGTAGTGGCATCTTTTCCAATATTATAGATAAAAGAGGGGAAGAATCGTCCAATTCCTTACCTTTGAAATGTAGGCATTGCATGATAGAGGGAATACCCACCCGAAGCTCCAAGGAAAGCTTGAGGTCCTATACCAGATTTATGGAGAAAACCCTAAGGAGAAACGAGTACCCAGAGAGCACTTTAACAAAGATTTAACAAGAAATTTAAGGATTCGGGGGTTGAGGGCACAAGAAACCAAAATAGAAAGGTAGTAGACTTCCACCGTTAACATAGCCACCACCGCCAAAACCATTATCACTGTCACCCCTGTTGTTGTCTCAATTTCCATCGTCGCCTCCACTGTTACCCTGGACAAAGACTCAGTCAGTCCCCGTAACATCAAGGGCTTTGGATCTTTCATCTTCCTCATGCTCAACCATGTACTTGACAACCTCTCGCTTAACCTACAATCAGAGACTTTGGAACAGATAGAAGTTTGGTGGATCAACAGGTCCTCACTACCATCATTAGGTGTTGTGAAATCGTGACCCTTATTTGAGTCAAGCCCCATACCCTTCCCCTATCTCTTTCCCTGATATATGGCATCACTCTCGGTAGCTAGATATTCAAGAGAAACAGTGAGATACATTAGAGCACCAGCCCCATGTGCTTTGCATGTCATCCAACTTTAAGGAAATTAACAATTCTTCCTACCAGGAACTATAATCCTGCCTTTTGCGGCATACACACTGACTTCATAGAATTGGTCTTCCCACGACTACCAGGATTATCAACAAATTTGAGGGTTTTGTGTATCAATCTCTTTGCACACTTTCCCTTTGCAACTATCATCATGCTCTTGGATACATTCCAGCAACACTTATTTTTTTCAAGCCTCAAATTCCCATTGAAATTTCAGCACCATGCAATCTCCTCACTGGGTTTAGGCTTCCTGATTCTAAGATCTGGTAAAGGCGATGGTTGCAGCCATGAAAAGTATTCATTAAGCTCAACCTCCTTAATTCATTGTTCAATCATAGGGAAACACAAAGAATCATAAATATCCTTGAGCCTGAGCCATTCTTTGAATGCGGAAACCATGGGTGATCTGCAACAACTGAAGGTCGCCATTCGCAGAGCTCTAGTCTTCTCCTCATTTATATTAAAGTTGTAAAAAAAATGTTTGTTTGTCAAGTTGTCTGTGATCCTCTAGGCTTGACCTATCTGGCTTGAGTATTCGTGACCCAAGGGCATCTAATCCGTCAAAGTCACCTGGGGATCGCACCCGACCTAGGCCACGTCAGCCCTAAGTTGCCTGGATTTTTTTAGCAAGTCTCCTCCCCCTAGCACAAGGCATAACCATCCCCATGAGGTTTGATCCTGGGTCACCTTGCTCACAAGGCCCATCATCAACTAACTGTGCTAGTGGGACTTGACAAGTTATAAAAATATTATTATTTAAAAAAAAAAAAATCTTCAAACTATATGAAATTTTTGAAAAAAAAAAATTAATTAATGAAAAAAAATCACAAAGATGTAATATCATAATATTCTTTTGGCATTTCAATACTTCAAAAATATGTTATAATTATTAGACTCATGAAAATTAGAGCTAAGCATGAGATACAATTCTTACTTATATGATACACAAATTCATAGCACATGGTTTCATCTTCCAATTAATTTCTTAGACTTCTCATGACTATTCAAATTCACTTGTGGTTTTTAGCTTTCCTCTCAAGTTAATAATAAATTTTACATAATCTCTAAGGATTTTGTTTCCAACATTCCCCCTTTAATCCAAAGTAGTAAATGTGAGCCCAAAAAGAGATTTTAACTATGGAGGTGGATAACAACTAATGAGTATATGTATTTTTTGAATATGGGGGTCTAAGGAAGAACACAAATGAAATGGGTAGTAGAAACTGAAGTCTTCAACTAGTGGTGGTTTAAGGTTTTCCACTAACACAAGAACTTGACTTGAAATAATTTATGTAACAATTTCAAATATAGTTAGAAGTTGATGTCTTTTGCGAAATGGAAGAACTTTATAATGAGGATTTGACGATGATTAGAAAATATTGAAATTATGGTTTAAAGATGACCATAAAATATTGTAAAGCATAAGAAGTAAGTCTTTTACTAAGTGGTGGTTTAAGGAGGATCATAAACCAATCGTGCTCATGGAACATGAGTTTCTCTCTAGCTACAATGTTGACTTGGACTTAAACCACCACTAGTAGAAAACTTTGGTTTTTTCAACCCATTTGGTATGTGTTTTTCCTTGAACCACCATATTTTAAAAGCACGTCTAGCCATTGGCTGATATCCACCTCCATATTTCATCTCTCTTCTTGGACTCACATACACCCCTCTGGATCAAGGGGAAACATTGGAGAAATAATCCTTAGGGATTATGTAAACTACATTATTAATTTAAGAGTAAGATAAAAAAAGTCGCAAATGAATTCGAAAAGCCATGGGGATTCCAAAATACCACTCGTAAGATGAAACCAAAGGTCATGAATTTATGTATATCATATAAATAACAATTGCATTTCATGCTTGTCTAATCTCCACTTTTTATAAATCTAACAATAACAAATCACTTGAAACATAGTGAAACTTTGTTAAAAAACTAACTTTATAATATTAAAATAAATTTAAATAATAATGATTCATATTCATAAGAATTTTATTTCAAAACATATAATTAATAAATATAAAAAATAAATTATAAAAATTACAAAACATGACAAAGAAAAATGGCAAGAACATTTACATGTATATATATGTAAATGTACTTATATGTATTGTCTAAGATTTTAATAAAATTAAAAGAAGAATATGTGTGTGTGTGTGTGTCCCCAAGGATAAGATCAAGTGGCCTAGAGCCAAATGTGAAATTATTTGACATTATTGCTAGTTGTTGTTGATCACGAGTTCGAATTTCTTCAATTCCTTTAGGGTGAGGTCTCATAATCAAGGTCAATAACTTATCCAGTTTACCGTCCATGAAACCAGACCACTTACAATAGAGATAAAACTTCAATTTGTGGTGTTGACCCAAAATTGTTACTCTATCTACAGTCCAACTTATACAAGAAAACTAATGTATTATGCATTCATACTCCCCACCAATGGCAAGCATGATAGATGATACAAGTTGTTGGTTGGAAAACAAGACCCAACTACAAAACCAAGAAACTAAATAATATGAAAGTATAAAACATAAATAAAACCTTCAAGAAACTTGAGCCATGAAAATTCAGGAGGACGAAACTAGAGCCAAAACAGTGATGTTAGGATATAAAGTAGGCTATGTTGAGAAATAAATGCTTATAGGAATTAGGGTTTGATTCCTCTTTCTTGATAATTACTTGTGAATCATGTTGGCTTCTTTTACTTCTTTATTATTTTGTCTTTCAATGTCAAGAAATTACCAAATTATGCGTATATGAAGATCACAAGAACAAGAGATACAAGATGTAAGCACTCAGCGAGGGCAAACCCCCTACAAGGGGAAAACCCATTCAAACTCTTCCAATAGTAGATTCAAATTAAGAAGAGACACTCCAAGACTTCTTAGACCTAGACAAAGACTCCTCCAACCACCAAGTCAACCCTTCCCTTCAATAGATCATCCTTGTCAAAGTCTCCAAGTGACATCTCCCCAACAACAACTTGAGTCCAGAATTTTAGTCCCCCAGCAGCAGAACTTCGCCCCCCAGCGACATAATTTCAAACCTGCAGTAGACATAGATTTTCCACCCTAACAACTACCCAGAAACTTCACACTTGTGAGAGATAGATAGCCCAAAAACTCAAATTATGTCTTTCCAACAAAATTTTTCCTTCTCCAGCTACTTTTCTCTCTTTTTTACCTCTCTTCCTTGAAGATCAAACTTGTTGAATGAATGCACCAAATAGGTCGAACTAGCTCTCTATATATAGCCTTTATGTTGGGTCGAATTTCCGTAATGTAGGCAGACTTCATGGGGACAGGGACAACTTGGTGTGGAGGTGAGAAATAACCTTTTTGACTAAAAAATAATTATTTTTAAATGATACAAAAGCCCAATAAGGGTCTAATAAAAATGACAATGAATTTAATGACTCAATGCAAAACTAGAAGCATTCAATGGAGGCTTTGACCTAGAAAACATTAACCCAAACACGAAACACATTCTTTAATAAGTCATTTCTTTAATAATAAAATTTATTTTGACAAGTGCAATTATGAAGACCGACACTAGTTACATTCTTTAACAGAGTAATTGTCATTTTTCATGAGCTTTTCAATGTTTCATTAGTTTTAGGCTAACCTTCTAGCATTGAGAGAGGAGGCCATGATAGTACGAGAGGCCATTCTACAACAAAAAGAGGAGCTAGAGGGCATGAGAGTGGTTTTTCCCGAGTCAGCAACCAAACTGACTCGCGTTGGAGAATGTTGGATTCCCTAATGGTACAAATAATGTGCACATTAGAGCATAAGAGCAACCCTCTTCAGATATACATAGATGGGTCTTGTAGTGTTAGTAGTTTACCTTTTCACCTTAGAGAGGGATAAGTAGAGCCACCTCGACATATTTTATGGGTTGACTAGGCTAATGAGATAAGGCAACACATGAGTGGCATAAGGTGCAACATTCACATGATGGAGGTCTTGTCCTATGTATGGGAGTTTGTACATTCAATCCCTCTCTTGGGGTTTGATGGTGAGAGATTTTGAGTTGGTACCCGATGGAGTGGGCTATGGAGATGGTAGTGGACTGGCGTGAAGCTCAGCAAGAGCTTTCAGGAATTAGTGATCTAGTGCTCAGAATTATGATAAAAAAATAAAAGTGTTAGAATCTTCTCAAACTCAACTTCAGATTGAAGAGCTCGTCATTCTAAATCCAATGGTGTGAATGGCACTCGAATCCGAGTGCGTATGCAGAAGTTAGAGAAAATCAAAGTTCAAGTTTGACTTTCATAAATGGCAGGATTAGGGTGATGTGGCAAGTCTTCAATGAATAATGAGGGACCAAGTGGCATCCTTCCATTGGCCCTCATGAATCACATATCGCAGCAGTAGGCGGGAAAGGTGTTTCAAATCGGTCCCCGACAGGTTCAGGTTGTGATGTGATCTAATCGCAATCGCATATCACAGATGGTGAAGGGGAGAAAAAAACAGGTATCAGCAAGGTTTGCAATGCGATGCGATCACATATCGCAATCGTGGAGAAAAGGTATCAGCCCTGGCCCTAAAAAGGTTAACAATGCAATGTGATGCGATCGCATATCTCAATCGCAATGGTAACAGGGATCGGTCCCAACGCAAGTTAAGTTCTGAATGCAAAAGACCTCGGATGCAATAACGTTATATGTCACAATTTAAAACTCCGGTATGTCCCCGATATCGCAATCGCAACATTTCGCTAAGTAAACAAGACATTCCGCCCATTGAAACCCACCAATTGCAATTTGCGATACGACGGATAGAATATGGACCGCGATGCGAGAAATTATTGCTCGGTTAGCGGATTTTAGGGATAATTTTTAGTTTTCTACCGGTTTTGGAGCATTTTGTGGAACAAATAGTGGGAGAACTGGGAGAAGTCATAACTCCTTCAATTCTTATCCAAATTTGATAAAAAAAATAGTCAATTCTAGCAGATTTGATTATTTTGAACTCATTAAGACAAGTTTTAGAGGCATCTGAGCATTGTAAACACACTTTTGATGTAATTTGAGCATAATAGAGAGGCTCAAGCCATTGGAAGCTGGACCAAGGAGACGTAGCCCAGGAGGGGTGAACTCCTTTATCATGTGCTTGTTGTGTGTTATATTTTGATGTTCTTTGTTGTTATATTGCTGTTGTTCAACATATGTTTTTATGTTAAACTGTTTATAACATTTACATAAGAAACTCTCATGGGAATCTGTTAATTATGAAAAAGTTTTGAATCCTTAAGCACTTGAAAAAGAAAATGATAAGCATCTTGGATTTATTTCTAAATGGGGAATTAGCACAACATTACTAATCTACTCCAATTCAGATCAAGTTGGTATCAGAGCACTGGTTTTGCTTACTAGATTTTCTTTGTGAAAGAAGGATTTAATTGTTTGAAAGTTTATGTCATGATCACAAGGTTCAAGCTCAAAAGAGGTGAACGAAAGATGGTTGAAAGCCATGAAATTGGGTCAAAGGGAATAAGAGCAAGGTTGCCAAAGTCTTCTACACCATTTCAGCCTCAAGTTGCAAAAGTTGCAGTTGAGATTCCAACACCAGTACAACCTCAAGTTGTAGTTGAGTCTCCAGAGACCATGTCTCATGAAGGAGAACCTATCATGACAGAAGATGAGAAAACCTTCAGAAAGGATTTCTTTGATATGACAGAGATGGTGAAGGTCCTCTATGAAGAGAGGAACAATAGACTACAAGGAGAAAGTTCCAAGCCTCCCAATGGAGGAGGTAATGGAAAAGAAGATAAAGGAAAAGGAGGTATTGGAATGGAGGCAAACATCCACCATATCCACCATATTCTTCATCTTCTTCTTCAAAAGAATCTTCACCCTCTTCCACAAATACCACCGTTACTCATACTCATCATCATTCTTCAAAAGGGGTTGGTAAATCACCTAATCTGAAGCTTGATGTTAAATTCGAGTTGCCTATGTACAATGGAAAAGTTAATGCAGAGAAGCTGGATAAGTGGATTCATTAGTTGGAGGTGTATTGTAGAATTCAGAAGCTTCAAGAGGATGATATCAAAATTTAGTTGGCTTCTTTGAGATTGGAGGGTGCAACACTTATATGGTGGGAAGCAAGGACGCAAGATGAGATCAAGAAACATGGTAAGATCTCTATTTCTTGGTTTGATTTCATTGTTGCTATAAAAAGACAGTTCTACCCTTTCGCTCATATGCAAAAAGCCATTATGAATTGGAAAAATTTCAGACAGTTGAAAGGTCAAAATGTACAAGAGTATACTCAAGAGTTTAGGAAAAGAGCTCGTATGCTAGGAGTAGACTTACAATCACAAGATACCTTGCTAAAATACATAGGAGGGTTGCATAGATATCTTCGACATACTATTGTTATGTTTAGCCTCATGAATCTTGATGAGGTTTGTGTTCAAGCTACACACCTTGAAGCAAGAGGGAAAAATATACAGGAAGATGGTAAGAAGAAGCCATTTCAGAGTGTTGAAAAAGGGAAGAAGTTTAAAGGAAAGAAAAAGAAAAATGCTTCTGTTAAGAAAGAAGGGGAGAAACTCATGTGCAAGAATTGTTCCAAGGAAGGACATGATGAAGCGCATTGTTGGAAGCTTCATCCAGAATTACGACCAAAGAAATTAAACAATAAAGGGAAACATAAGACCAATGTTGTTGCACAACAAGACTTGGGTTCAAACTCACAGGATGAAACAAAAATCACAGCCACAGTCACCAAAGGAAAAACCATGGCAAAAGCAAGCAAAGAGGTCAGAAAAGAGGCAGTTGTAGCAAGTACCAGTGTAGCAAATAATACCCACAACATTTCAAATGAGGAAAATCGAATAGAGCTATTCCATATCCGAGTCATTTCCAAACATATGAAAATCGATACGTTGTTTGACAGTGGATCACAGGCCAACTTAATTTCTACGGATTTGGTTAAGAAAATGAATTTGGAAACCATGCCCCATCACAAACCTTATCCATTGGGATGGATAACCAAGGATTTTAATTTACAAGTCACAGAAATGTATTTTTAGGTTTGCAATCACCGCTAATTTCATTGATGAAGTTGAATTAGACGTTGTGCCATTGGATATCTCAGGAATTGTGTTGGGAAGTCCGTATTTGTATGACAGGAAGGTTGTTTTCCACAAATTTGAGAACAAATACCATTTTTTCAAAAACGGAGTGGAGTACATTGTAAGATTCCATCACAGGAAACTTAATCTGTCTTTGGCAAGCGTAGGTGAAATGAAACAACTCGTTAATTCTAGCAAGAGTCTCGTGCTCCTCATGATCAAGTAGAAAAATGACACAGAGCAGGAATCCTTTGCAGGCTATGATGTGAAGCTGAAATCTGAATTGGTTTATGTGGTCAATCAATATGGAGACATGTTTCAAGAACCAAAGGGATTGCCACCAAAAAGAGGAATTCAGCATGAAATTCAGCTACAATAGGACTGTCCACTCCCAAACATTGGTATGTATCGAATGTCAATTTTGGAAAGTTTAGAAATTAAAAAACAAGTCCAGGAATTGTTAGATAAAGGAGTAATCCATCCTTCTACTTCGCCATGTGGTTCACCAATAGTATTGGTACCCAAGAAATATGGAACGTGTGTAGATTATCGAGCTTTAATAAGATTACAATAAAGAATCGATACCCACTGCCCAGAATAAATGATTTGCTAGATCAGTTGAAAAATGCAAATTATTTCACTAAATTAGACTTGAGAAGTGGGTATCATCAAGTTAGAATAGCTAAGGAGGAAATATGGAAGACTGCTTTTAAAACCAAACAGGGATTGTTTGAGTGGCTGGTTAAGCCTTTCGGTCTTTGCAATGCTCTAGCGACATTCATGAGAGTTATGAATTATTTTTTAATATCATTTCTTGATGAGTGTGTAATTGTCTATTTAGATGATATTTTGATATTCAGAAAAGCACGAGAAGAGCATGTCAAGCATGTTAGGAAAGTGTTGGATGTCTTAAGAAAATAAAAATTATTTCTTAAGATGTCTAAATGTGAATTTGGGAAAACTTATTTAGTGTATTTGGGCCACATGGTTGGAGGAGGTGATCTGAAGATTGACCCCTCTAAAGTTTTGGTCATTGTGAATTGGCCAATACCCAAATTAGTCATAGAAGTAAGGAGTTTTTTAGGAGAAACGCAGTACTGGAGGAAGTTCATTGTCAATTTATCCTCCATAGAAGCTCCACTACATGTATTGACTAGCATGAAGGTTGTCTTCCAGCGGGGAGGCAAACAACAAAAAGCATTTGATGCTTTGAAACAAAAGATCAATTCAACCCCATTTTTGGCATTGTCGGATTTGAAACAACCATTTGAAATACAGACAAATGCAAGTGACTACACCATGGGTGCAGTTCTTTTACAGCATGGTAAGCCCATTTCATTTCATTCTGAAATTTTTAATGGTGTTGTTATTAATTATCCTACGTATGATAAAGAGCTTTACGCATTGGTACAAAGTGTGAAGAAATGGAAGCATTATTTGATGGGAAAAGAAACCATTATTGACGCCGATCATCAACCTCTGCAATATCTTCAATCTCAAACCAAATTGCAGCAGTCAAGGCACTTTCATTGGATGGGATTTTTACAGAAATTCCACTTGGTAATTAGGTACAAGAAAGGCATTTATAATAGAGTTGTTGATATGCTTTCTAGACCGGTTGTAAATGTAGCCATTTTACTCAAGAATAATTATGTTTTACTTGAAATTTATGTTGAACAATATGCACAAGATGTTGACTTTCAAGAGTTGTATTTAAACTTGATTCAAGGCCACCAAGTTGAGGAATTAGACTACCATGATAATTTGTTGTATCATTTGGGAAAACTTTGTGTTCCACAGGAAGCGAGAGTAAATGTCACAAGGGAAGCACACACTTATCTTATGTTCAAAGGTATTTTTATTGGTCTCGTATGCTTGAAATTGTGTCACATTTTATAAGAGGTTGTTCATTATGTGCAGTCAATAAGCCTATTAATAGGAAACTAGGATTGTACACACCATTTCCAGTGCCTTCAAGACCATGAGAAAGTGTTTCTATGGATTTTGTAGGAGGTCTTCCTTTCTCAAGGAAAGGTCATGATTATTTGTATGTAGTTGTGGATAGGTTTAGAAAGATGTGCATGTTAATTCCTTGTAAAAAGAAAATTACAGCTGAACAAATAGCTCAACTTTTCTTTCAAAATGTATGAATTCATTTTGGATTGCCTACTTATATTGTAAGTGATCGTGATTCTCGATTTGTTCGGATTTCTAGGTCAAGTTTATGGAACTTGATGGACACCAAATTGAATAAAAGTAGAACCTTCCATCTGCAAACATATGGTCAAACTGAAGTGGTAAACAAGACAATAATTCATTTTCTAAGAGGATATTGCAGCAAACATCCTAAGTTGTGGGATGAACAGTTGCATTATATTTAGCATGCTTACAACCGAGCAAAACACTCTTCTACTCTAACTTCACCTTTTGAGGCATTTCTTGGTTATTTTCCTAAATCGCCTTTGGATTTCATCTTTGAGAAAGATGTAGTTGTAGATGGTCATAATGATATCAATAGAGTAAATAAATTCATTGAGCAAATTTAGTTGATTCACTAAATTGTTCAAGAACAACTACAAAAGAGTCAAGGCGAGTATAAGGCAAGGCATGATAAGCATCTTATGGATCATCAGTTTCAGGTAGGTGATGAAGTTTGGCTCTACATTAGCAAGGAAAGGCTTCAAGGTGAAGGTAAAATTCTGAAACCAATTCGTGATGGTCCATTTAAAATTCTGGAAAATATTGGTAATAATTCTTTCAAGCTTGATTTTCCTTCATATATGCAAATCTATTCCATTGTTAATGTTGAAAATTTGAGATTGTATGAACCTCCTTTGATTCAAAACCAAGGATAGAATTTTCAAATTCCATCTACTGAAGAATTTTCTCTAGAATACCTTGATGTGCTTTAGCAAGACACTGTACTTGACAAAAGGACAAGGACAACTAAAAGGGGAAATATTGATTATCTTCGGGTGGGTCTCAAAGGAACACATCCATCAAAGGCCAAATGGATTGAAGTGGGGAAGGTGAGGGAATAGTACCCTCATCTGTTTAATAACTTAAAGTGATCCTTTTGGGGTCCAAAAGGCTTCGAGTGGGGAGGTGTGATTAGGTGCTCAAAATTATGCTCAAAAAATCAAAGTGTCAGAATATTCTTAAACTTAGCTTCAGATTTAAGATCTCATCATTCTGAATCCAATGGTGCAAATGGCACTCGAATCTGAGTTCGTATGCAGAAGTTAGAGCAAGTCAAAGTTCAAGTTTGAATTGCCTACATGGCAAGATTAGGATGATGTGGCAAGTCTTCAATGAATAAGGAGGCACCAAGTGGCAGCCCACCATTGGTCCTAACAAATCACATATCGCAGTGGTATGTGAAAAAGGTGTTTCAATTCAGCCCCCGACAGGTTCAGGTTGTGATGCAATCTAATCGTAATCGCATATCGCAGATGGTGAAGAGGAGAACAGAACAGGTATCGGCAAGGTTTGTGATGTGATGCAATCACATATCGCAATCACGACGAACAGGTATCGGGCCCAGTGCCGACAAGGTTAATAAAGTGATGTGATGCGATACATATCGCAATCGCAGCAGTAACAAGAATCAGTCCCGACTTAACTTAAGTCTCGAATGTGAAAGACCTGGGATGCGATAACATTATATGTCATAGTTTAAAACTCCGACAGGTCCCCAGTATCCCAATCGTAGCATTTCACCGAGTAAACAAGAAATTCCTCCCACCGAAACCCACTGATTGCGATTTGTTATACGGCCGACAGAATATGGCCCGCGGTGCGGAGAAATTATTGCCCGATTAGCGGATTTTGGGGTTAATTTGTAGTTTTCTGCTGGTTTTGGAGCACTTTCTGGAACAAATAGTGGGAGAAATAGGAGAAGTCATAACTCCTTCAGTTCTTATCCAAATTTGATGCAAAAATAGTAAATTCTAGCAATTTTGATTATTTTGAACTCATTGAGACAGGTTTCTGACGCATCTGGTCATTGTAAATATACTTTGGATGTAATTTTAGCATAATAGAAAGGCCCAAGTCATCAGAAGTTGGACCAAGGAGACGTAGCCCAGGAGGGGTGAACTCCTTTATCATGTGCTTGTTGTGTGTTATATTTTTATGTTCTTTGTTGTTTTATTGCAGTTGTTCAACATATGTTTTTATGTTAAACTGTTTATAACATTTACATAATAAAATCTCATGGGAATCTGTTAATTATGCAAAAGTTTTGAATCCTTAAGCACTTGAAAAAGAAAATTATCAGCATCTTGGGTTTATTTTTGAATGGGTAATTGGCACAACATTACTAATCTACTCCAATTCAGATCAATTAGGGATATTGTAATCCCATACAAGAATTGGGATCCAGGTGGGACTACCTATCATTCCCCGGATATGTCAGTTGACTATGACCATGGTGGTGCAATTGGCCTGGCAGTTGAGCACACACATTCACTAGGGGAGTATCAATAAGCACTAGTGGCCAACCAGTTTATGGAAAGACTCCCTAGGTCATTTTTGGTTTGATGGTCATGCATGGGATCACAGGATGACCAGCATACTTTGGTGGGAGTTTGTTGGAGGAGGTGGCATTAGTAGGCCACCAGATAGTGCCTTATATGGAGTTGGGGATTATTCACATTTATGTGGGGAACGAAAGACATGGAAGGGCAAAGCAATGGTGGCATCACTACTGGTACCTAGGGAGATTCACTTCTTGGGTCCCTCAAGGAGGATTTGGAGGGGAGATCCCCTCATCGGAGAGCATGGTGATGCGATGGTGGAGGTGATGATATAGGTCGGGTGTGGGCCAACACATATCGACACAATGTTAGGCAATCACATCCAAGGATGGGTAGGAGCATCTTTTGTGGAGCAGTGGTCTACGGATGGGCATGGAGACACATGGGGGTGTGTCATAGTATGTTGGATTGTGTTATGGAGTGGGAGTGCCTCACATCGCATTGAGTACATGCGGGGGAGTGACAGGTGCAATGTCACAGGTGGGACACAGGACTGTACAGGATGGTATAGACATAGCTGGGAGTATCCAATGGTGTATCGGGATAGGTTATAGCGTACAATGGAATGTCGAGTAGTGCAACCATACTGGGTTGTATGCAGTGGCAGATGATGCGACCAAGCGGGCACTTGGAGCGTTGCCTCCCAGGAGACTTATGGACAAGGGCACTATGTGTACCATTGGATGCAACCCACCTAGGATCAATGAGGACATTTTTGAGCATCTAAGGACACCATGTCTAGTGGAGACAAGGCTTTGAGGGGGTTATCAGCAGATCCGAGACAAAGAGGGGGTCGTCCGTAGGATTACTCTTGAGAATTTCGACAGACTCTTGATCATACCCATCCTGCTCCAGTGTTGTTTACAATTGCAGAGTGTTTGTTTGTTTCCCCTTGACACTCTCCATTCAAGAAACAAGGCTTGGGTAACTCACCCTAGGCAATTGGATGAGACACCTCGTGTCATGAGCCAGGAGGAGAATCTCCAGTTGAGACACTTGGTAGGTGCATGAGTTAATGAATATAGGCTTATGGATGGCATGGTTGATTGTCGAGGTAGCATATGTTCCACCCCTAGGCTCACACATGGGGAGGTGACTTGGAGGGAGTTACATGGTGCTTTTTTAGTTGGACATCTCGAGGCGTTAGGTGAGAATGAAGGGCGAAGGATGGTAGTCCTTGTTGGCAAGATGATGCCTAGGCTTCCGACAGTACCCGGGCACATCATCAGGAGTTGGGATAGCAGATATCGTTGTGTTATTTGGCAAACAAAGAGAAACTGGATATTTGCGGCACAGGTTCTTGATGCTCGATGTCTACCTATTGGACACCTACAGGAGACAAAGATGGGGCACAGAAGGGTCCCAACATCTAGCATCATAACACATTAGTAGGTAGAGAGGATTTGGGGTTATGGACCTCTAGTATGGTTATGGGATCCAGGGATCTAGTGGATTGGTGGGATACTCCACTCCTCAATGAGCCTGGTTGGAACAACACGCAAACTAATTCATTCACAGGAAGACACATGGGGATTCACCAAAGCCCACACCATAGGGCGAGGAAGATTATTGCTCAAGATTGGGGCCAGCCATGGGGTGATAAGCGCTGACACTATTAAGGCGCTTTGGCATGTTGCGCCTAACCTCAATCATCACATAGATTGGGATCGAGAGTTATGTGAGATGAGGTTATGGTACGAGCGTACTAGGTAGTTAGTGATGAATAGGGTGTCACGAGGTCAACATGATAGTTTCTTACTACGGTGGGCAAGGGGCCCTAGCATCATATTACTTAACGGTTCAACTACCCATAGGTGTGAGCTGGGCTTTATAAGAGAGGGTTGCCTATATTTTCCACCAGGTTTCCGTGATTCATTGATGGCATAGGAGACATCATTAGCATGGCAGGATGGCCAGCAAGAGGATTTCAAGAGGAGCTCGTGTAGGAGAGGCTTCATTCACATGGGGATTGAGTTGTATCTTCAGGGGACCACAATCAGAGTGCATGGGGTGGACTATTCCGTAGGGAAACTTCACGAGGATTTGGACAAAGTTTTACATTGTCATGATGCTCTACTTATTGGCAGTAAATAGAGGGGTCCTAACACCCCTATCTTGCAGGATAGTGAGTGGAGCAAGGGGTGCTCCACGTTGATCAGTTTGGCTTGGGATCTTGGTATCGAGGGACTCCTTCACTATAGGATAGTACAATGATCAGGGATGATCCAATGGCATATTTGGGACCCTAGTGAAGTTTGCAGCGACAGTGGGGATCCATAGTCTGAGAGGGCGCTTGTTTAGGCACTGCTTGATGACAAGCAATTTTTGGTGCATTGGAGGAGCTTGTCGGATGAGGATGTTACTTGGGAGAGCGAGCACATACTTGAGCATCCAGCACTGAAGTTTCCTGGGGACACGCAATATTTAGGAGGGGAGGACTGTCATGTCCCTTCCTAAATTGATTTGGAACAAGACTAATTATTTCATTTTGGGGCCAACTTTGGAGATAGTGGGGCCCATTTGATTTTTATTAGGAGATTAGACTTAAGAGAAGTTATTTTGTTGTGGTTAAATTACACATGGGGGCCACCCACACTAGGGAAATACACACTCCCTAGTTCTGTTTACATGGAGGTGGTTAAGTGAGGGCCCACGATGGAGGTAAAATTGGAGGGAAAAGTGCTCCATGAAATTTATATAAGGAAAGCAGCTCTCCTAATTTCATTCATATTTTTGGCAATATTGATTTCTCTTTGGTTGCTCGAGTTGCTTAACCGAGTCACTTGTTGTTCAACACGAGTTATTCAAGAGAAGAGCTCACCCTTTCTTCGAGGACTTTGAGTGCCACCCTAAGAATGTTTTCTTTCATTTATTCAGTAGGAGGATCTCAGTGTGATTCCCAACGATTGCATCCATCTCCAGGTGGTGTGTATTACTGGAGGACGCAGTGAAGAGGAGGCCGAGTTTGCTCATGGCCTCTTGAAGAGGAGTTTGGGTGAAGTATTTTTTAGAGAGGAGACATATGAGGATTGTTTGCATTTCGGAGAAGTTTTGGAGTTGGAGGAGTGTGCTACTTCGTAGGGTGACTTTTGTATTTCCTGGGCTAGTGCAGAGGTAACACTGGGTGTTCATGTGGAGGGTAGAGTATCAGTCTCTGAGGAAATATTTGGAGAAGTGATTGTTGCATTTTCATGAGATTGGAGGAGGGTTTCGTTGGAGTTTATTGCATGTTGTTTTCTGGAGCAGCTTAGAGGGTGTAGGGCATATTGGAGGTCGAATTTGAAAGTTCAAAAACCGGCCAAACCATTTCTAGGTTTTTCTAGATTTTCGACAAGGATCCCAAATATAAAGTTTTATTATTTTCTAAGCACTAAAGGTGGGGTTTTCAGCCGTATCTTTGCAACATATGGTGTAGAATTAATGGGGATTGTGTAAGGCATATTGGAGGCTGAATTTGGGAGGCTAGATTCAACCCAAACCATTTCTAGGTTTTTTATGGTTTTTTTTACAAGGATCCCATATATAAAGTTTCAGCATTTTCTAAGCACCAAAAACAAGGTTTATTGTAGTTTCTTTCCAGTTAGTAGTGTAGTTTCTAGGGACAATGCAGAACATTAGAGGAGAAGTCATTTATAGCTTTGAGATTATTGTTTTATCACCTGAATCCTTTTAATCTTGCCCTTGAGGCAAGCCTAGGTTCATTTCTCCATGTTATTGTACTTGCTACATTCCATTAATAAAATGGATCAACTGGTTCTTATTTCTAGAGCTTACATGGGTGTCTACTGAATGTTTGAAATTTCCAGTGCTGTATTTGTTATTTTCTTTGCATATAACTATTTTTCCTATTTCGGAACATTACACATCACCAACACCAACCAGATTGGTCTCTACCCAAGTTATATAGGGGTCCGGGAACTAGTAACTCAACCCACAACCTTCCAAGGCTCCTGTTACAGGTGTATTTGGGCACATCACTCCCAACATTCAAATCAGCACAATTAGGGCTTATCAAACCCTAATTCAATTGTTACATGCCCTAGATAAGTCATCTCATTGAATGCTTCCATCCATGAAAGTTTCCTAGCCTGAAGCCTTGCTGAAATGCCTCCTTGGGACACCAGAGCAGTCTTGGTTAGGGGTAATTGCGCTGCAGAGCAGGCAGGCCCATTCAGGTCTGCACTACAGTACACTTATGCCCACTTTGACCTGCACTAGGCAAGATTAAGCGAAATTTGAATAGGGTTCTGGGAATATTCCTTGATTCTATATCATTCTAGAAGGATCCCATCTCTTATCTCCTCCTATGAGCTCAAATTTGGATAGGCTAAGGATTAATTAACCTCCTATACTCTCATCCCTTGCTCCATGGAAACTAACTCTAATTTTGGAAGGTCATTCAATACCCTCATTTATGACAAAACCACCTCCATTTCCCTATAAATTGAGCACTCATCATAGTGATCAAGGGGGCTAGAATTTGAAGATTGTAAGGAAATTCTATTGGTTTGATATTTGAGTTCATGTCAAGAAATGTTATGCTGCTAGATTGGTGTGCTTTTGATGTGGCAAGGGTTGGACTAAAGCTGGAGGAGTGGCATAGGATCGAACTATATTGGGTGAAACTCTTCCTTCTACATTAATAAAGTGTTTATTCCTTTTCTCATATTCTTGTTCATATCTATGATGATTATGTGTTTCAATGTCTTCGATTCCATTGGTTTATAGTAGATAGATCATGTATTCTTTGATCGTTTGTTGTTTATGTTTCTGTTGACATAGGTACCTATTGAGCAGATTTAGTTAAAGTGGGAGCAACGAGAGCAATTCAAAGGGGATTAAGGAAGATATGGCTCAGTCACCTTTTGTTATGTCGACGCTTGAGGTGCTTCAAAACTATCCCTCCCAAAAGCAGGTTTTATTGTTAGAAATTGGTGGAATTGATCCAACGGATTCCAATCTTGTGGTTTTTAACCATGTGGGTTATACGCCACAATTGCCAGCTCAATTAGCTTTCTTGATCCAAGTAAAGGCTTTGAATAAACTCATTCACCGAACCATTATTGACAAGGGTGCATCTACTTGTATCATGTCAATGAATTGTTGGAAAACACTTGGCTCACCGCCTTTATCACGATCACCTAAAACGTTAAAATATTTTGACAGTCGCACTTATACACCTTGTGGAATTTTAAGTAACCTACAGATAGAACTAGGGGACAAAACTGTAACTATTGAAGTTGAGGTCGTTGACGGACCCCTTGACTACAACATTTTGCTAGGAAGACCGTGGATCTATGATATAGGTGTTGTGGTTTTGACATACTTTTGTATGATCTCTTTCCCTCATAAAAGTGGAATCACATTAATTGATCAACTCGGATTCTTCGCCTCTAGTTCACAGGCTACTGGAAGCATTCTGTTAGTTCATGGACCCCCGATATCTCTTCAGAACGTTGGAATAGGTCTCTTCAAATATTCTTCCCTAATGGGTACCTTTTCGCTACCGTCACCATCACAAATGGCGAAAGTTGCAAAAGTTGAGACTTGTAACATGATATCTTCCACTTCATCTGATTCATGGATGATTTCCAATAATTCTGAAATTGATATGCATAATGAAACCATGTTGCTAAGCCCCATTGAGCTTGCATGGAAATCAATCTTTTTGGCTTGTGTGACAAATCCAAATCCATTATCACCAATTGTATGGGTTGATCGTTCGTTAGAATATGGTACTTCTGCTGATCCTTTTTCACGTACATTTTCTACTGATGAAGGAATCGTCCAATCAATGATGACAGAAGAAGAACCATGGGTAGATTATCATCATCGATCCCATCTTCCAGATCACACAGAAGATATTCCAAATGAACCAAGTCACCCTTCAATTGTTGATTTCCTTTCGAATTATGTATTCATAGACATAGTCGATTCCTAATGAAACTTATCAAATATCGAAGAAACCATTTCTATTAATATTTTGACCAAACCTGGAATTGTAGAAAACATCCATGTTGGCAAATCTTGTTCTCCATCGGAAATTGAAACTTACCGTGCTCTTTTTCGTGAATTTTGTGATATATTTGCCTGGTCATATGAGGAAATGCTAGATATCGATTCTAGTATAGTTGAACATGAGATTAAAATGTATCCTGATGTCAAACCAGTACGACAACGCCTCCGTCCTATTCATTCAAAGAAGGTTACTGCTATTAAAGCAGAAATTGAAAAAAAATTGCATGTTGGTTTTATATACCTCGTTCCTCTTACCAATTGGGTTTCCAATCTTGTTCCTGTCATGAAGAAACAAGGAACAATACGAGTGTGTGTTGATTATAGGGATGTTAATAATGCTTGTCCAAAAGACAACTATCCCACTCCCTTTATCGACCAGATAATTGATGACTGTGCCGGATGTGAAATATTTTCATTTATGGATGGATTTTCTGGCTATAATTAGATCAATATCCGCCCAGAAGACCAATATAAAACTACTTTTATTTGTCCTTGGGGCACATTCGCATATAGGAAACTCCCTTTTGGTTTGAAGAACGTTGGGGCAACTTTTCAGAGGGAAATGAATTATGCCTTCCATGACATCAAACACATTGTTCAACCCTATCTAGATCATTTACCTTCTCATTCACGGAAACGGGTTGATCACCCGCAACATTTGAGAGACATCTTTTTACGGTGCCGACACTACAAAATTCGACTCAATCCAAATAAATGTGTGTTTTATGTTGGTTCTAGTCGTTTTTTTGGTTTCGTAGTGTCTAAAGAAGGAATTCAACTCGACCCTTTGAAGGTTAAGGCAATTCTTTATCTGCCTCCACCTTCCAATTTATTGCAGTTACAAAGACTCCAAAAGAAGGCTAACTTTCTAAGGAGGTTCATTCCCAACTATGTCAAAATGGCTAAAGGATTTACTCGTCTTTTGAAAAATGGGATTCCCTTCCATTGGGACCAGGTTGCATAAGCTTCCTTTGATGCTCTCAAAGATACCTTGATTCGAGCATCATTAATGTATGCCCCTAATTATCAAAGTGACTATTTCTTGTATCTCGCCACTGCAAATACAATCATTGCTATGGTTTTAGTCCAAGAAGAAGATGGGATTGAACATCTGATCTATTATTTGAGTCGCAATCTTAATGATATGGAAGTTAAGTACTCTTATGTCGAACAGCTAGCTTTGGCTACTGTTCAAGTTGTACAGAGACTTCACCACTATATCCTGCTCTGAAAGACCATTGTCATTTCAGATTGCAACCCTATGACATAAATCTTGTCACGTCAATTGCTGGGGGGCAAATATTCAAAACGGATTGTCATTTTGCAGGAATTTGATTTGGAATTCATCAAATCCAAGTCAAAGAAACCTCTAGTCTTTTTCGAGCTTCTTTGCGACCTTCCCTCTACTGATATCGATTCAACAATGGAACCATCAATTCTGGATGAGTCTCTGTTTCTAATTTCGTCATCTGACCCTTAATATGGAGAAATACTGATCTATCTCCATTCCCAAACTTTCAAGCCCGATACCTCTCACTCACAACAACGACGTATTCGATATCAAGCCAAAGATTATCTAGTCATTGGCGACACCCTTTATCGTTGTGGTATCGATACGATTTTATGAAGGTGCCTCACTCATGAGGAAGCCAAGAAAGTTTTGAATGGCTGCTATTCTAGTGCTTGTGGGGGACATTTATCTGGTTATGCTACCGCACAAAAGATTCTCCGTGCCGAATACTTCTAGCCAACTATATTCAATGATTGCATTATTGCTATCAGAAGTTGGCATGCATGCCATACTTTTTACTGTAAGACTCGATTACCACCTGCACCACTGCATCCTATTTTCGATGTTGGACCATTTGCAAAATGGGGCATTGATTTTATGACATGTAACCCTACCTTGGCCGAGGGGCATGGGTATATTATTGTTGTTGTGGACTATTTTACGAAATGGGCTGAGGCCATGCCTACATTAAACAATAGTGGTGAGACAGCTACTCTTTTTTTCTTCAACCATGTGGTTGCACAGTTCGGTGTACCACAAGCTATAGTTACAGATCATGGTTCACATTTTCGCAACCATATGACGATTGAATTGACTGCCAAGTTAGGAATTTAACATGATAGTTCTACTCCTTATTATCCACAAGCTAATGGACAAGTTGAATCCATCAACAAAATCCTTAAGCGAAAGCTTCAACAAATGATAGGAGTTCAAAAACGAAACTGGGATTTAATCCTATACTCATCTTTGTGGGCTTACTAAACCTCGATGAGAAATGAAACCGGATTCACACCTTTTCAATTGGTGTATGGTCTGGAGGCAATCTGGCTCATACAATGTGAAATTTCATCATTAAAACTCGCAATTGACCTGTTGCCTGACACTTCTAATGAAGAAGCATGTTTCTTAGCACTCATCCATCTAGATGAAACACGTTGTGAAGCTGCATTAGCCAATGAAGCACATAAGAAACGAATTAAGGCACAATATGACCGAAATGTCAAGCCTCACATTTTCTCAGTAGGAGACCTGGTCTTGCTTTATGATCAGGAAGTTGATAAATTAGGAGTAGGGAAATTTGAACCATTATGGATGGGCCCCTATATTGTCAAGCGTGTTTTGTCAAAAAGTGCTTATGAGTTAGTTGATTATGATGGAATTCCATTGTCACAGCCTCGAAACAGGTTGTATTTGAAATGTTACTATGCTTGATTTTTCGTAGTAATAAACATTGTATATTTGCTTTGATTGCGTGTGTGTGTCGCAGTGTGACTTTTAGAGTTTTTATGTGGTTAATTAATCCGCTTTGCATTTGTTGCAGATGTCAGAATCTTTGGAACCATTTGTTGGTTATGTTGATCGTGCTAGTCATAGTACGCAGGACCTATCTTATGCAGCATGGGCCATATTCGCTCCAAGTGGCGAGTTAGTGAGTTTTCAAGGGATTTATATCGGTCGTTCTACAAACAATATCATTGAGTATAGTGCATTGATCGAACTCGTCTCTGATGCCATTTCGCTTGGCATTCGCCGGCTCATCATTAGGCTAGACTCACAACTTGTCGTACTGTGACTTACAAATGTTTATACCATCTAAAATCCAACTATTTATCGTATGTTCCTTAGAGTTCGTCTCTTGGAAATACATTTTGATTACATGCAATATCAACACATTTCCAGGAACTTTAACACATTGACTGATTCATTAGCAAACTATGTGTTAAATAGACATTTACGACACATGTAAAAAGTAAATTTTCAATTCACATCAATAGTTGAATAGGATAACACATAACCATATAAAAAACTGAAAGTAAAATAGACAGATGTTTAAAAGTTTTTACAAAATTTTTGTCCAAGACATGTTGGTCATCTGACCTCAAAACTCAAAATGCATATAGAAAAACATCCTAATTAGACCTAATGATTCTCATGATAACAAGTCACAGCTTGAGCTATCATGCGCAATAGCCTCATCCAATGGCTAGGTACACCAATAGTATGGTGTTGCAACCTCATCGGTAACTCCTCGATCCAGACATCCAAAATACCGAGGGTTAACCCCTCTATATGATCCTGCAACTCTGCTCGTGTTTTAGTCAAATCCAAATCCTGGAGAACTGCTCTTCCGACATTTCTCCATGTTGGTTCACCCACCTCCTATAGATGACCCATTAGTCGAAGAGTGCCAACATCTGTATGCATGAGAACATTTTTGGTTTAGTCTTGGAAACATAAAAAACACAAAAACATGTAGAAACTTAAAAAAATTAAAAACACACGGTCGAAACAATTTACCTATAACACCCCATTAAGCACCCACTAGTAACCTCAAATCTGGATCTCCACAAAAGTCCATCCCTGCATATGGATGCTCCTCGATGACAATGTGTTGCCGACTGAGCCAACTGAAGAATGCAGGAGGAAATGAGATTGATGATTTACCAGCATGTCGAGCCATCAACTCAACCCATCTTTGCATCCGTGGATCTCAAGGACCAATCAAACTCAATGATACATGCTGGGGTTGAATCAATGGAATTATCTCTAAGGTAAAGGTGATCAAGATCGAACCTT
This sequence comes from Pinus tabuliformis, assembly GCA_031772625.1. NCBI lineage: Eukaryota > Viridiplantae > Streptophyta > Pinopsida > Pinales > Pinaceae > Pinus > Pinus tabuliformis. The sequence goes on along the minus strand of CM062806.1, from coordinate 726,587,118 downwards.
AGCTAAAATTATTTGTCTTACCACTCTTTATTTTGGTCAGTTGCTCTTTGATCGAAGAGAGAACTACCTCACACCAGTTGAATATAGTTGGCTCAAGGCACTCAAGCGCAAACTGCATGTATGATCTGTTCGCCAGATGAAGTGTCGCACTACCTGCCAACTTTGCGATAGTGAAAAGGATTGTCGAAAGGGCAAATCATGAACATCCCTAATGTTTATCTTCCCTTCTTTGCTAGTTTGTGTACCTGGCCGACAGAACTATCAAATGTAGTCCCTCATTGATTCACCCCCACGAGCAGAACCTGAAAGAGATATGGGGACACCACGTCTCGACAGTACTGTAAGGAAGTAAACATCATCGATCAATATAGGGAGCACTTTTCCCCCTATGTGAAAATCCTGATCTGTTGGATCCCATGAATGAACTAGGAACTGCAATAGTTCTAAATGTTGCCTCATCCCAGACAACCTGAAGTATTTGAGTAACCCACAATCTCTGAGGGCCTCAACAGTACCCAGATCATCTAGGGCAACCATATATTCTTCTTCATGTTCTATTTCACCCCAAGTAATAGTCATTCCGATCCAATAAAGGCCTAAAATCAAACCATAAGCTTAGTTAGGATCCATTTCATGCAAAAAAATGAAGGATTTTTGGGTAAAACAGGAGAAACAAATTTCTCAACTACGCCCAGCGCAGCCCAGGCCTTGAGACAGTGTGCTGCATAGCAGGTACCCTTCTGTTTGGGTGCACTACAGCGTGGTTTTCGATGTGTTAGGCTACACTGATCCCAGGGCGAGGTATATTTGCCCTAGGGACCTCAAAACCCTAAAAAAATTGCCTGAAACTGCAAAAGAATGAACTTAAATGGAAGAGAAAAGGTAGATCTCCTACTGGTCCTAACGGAATGGAAGATGATCCACATAATCTCTCGCAATCCGCTGCTAAAGTTCGAGGTAAAAACTAGTTCAAAGCACAAAACTTAATGGTAAATATCAAATGGTGAAAATGACTTGGTAAATTCTTGTTTTATGGTTATTTAATTTTCAATAATTGAATAAAATATAGTTTTTACCTATTTTTACCAATGAAACAGGTATGTTTAATCCGTTTGGTGGTTCTTTGAGCAGGTTTACAGCTGATATATTGAATTTGATATGCATGATTGTGAATTGTACTTTTGACCACAGAGCATAGTTTTATCTCTTTTTCAAGCTCTGTTAAACATCGAAAAAGGAGCCCCCCTCGAGTCCTCTTTAAGCTCTTTTCAGACTCTCGAAATATGAAAATATTGTCGAGTGCTTGTCCTTTTCAGCTCGTTAATGTTATGGTCCCACCCTAACCCCTTATTTATGTCGTGGTATCGACTCATAGTAAAGAGTCAATAAAGCCCATATTAATTGTAAGTGGTTAACCCGCAATTAATGACGGGACCACAGTTAGTTGCAAATGGGCCATGGTATTAGATAGATGGTATTAATAAAACCCATGCTATTGATCCATGGTATTGCATGTATGAGTCATATATAAAGGATAGAGACTCCCTGTGAGGAGCATCGTGTCTTATTTTTGTATCGAGCTCTGCTCTATTGGAGGTTGCCCCCTCGAAGAGGCCAATGAACATTGCTTTCTGAATAATAAAATATTTGCTGTTGTCTCTCACTATTCTATGTTTTGGGTATCTTTCTTTGCATATTCTATATTTGGGTATCTTTTTGTAGGTTAAGAGCATAACAAGTGGTATCAGAGCACTTTCCAGGGCCGATGGGATCCATTTCTTAGCAAAAAAAAATTTGGCTAGAGACGTGTTCCAACGTCTTTAAACCACGGGATCTGTCGTTGAGCGCATAAACCTACGGATTTGGGGAGGCATGCACGAAGGAAATACAAGAGGTGGTCACGCTTGTTGGACTCCCTTGTAACCCCTGTGGGTACCCCTTTGAGTAGTAGCGCATTAGACAGAACCGCGTACGGACTGTCTTCCAAGTACCTTCTAGGTATATCGGAAGCCCCTTAGCTCCTCTGCAAGCTCGCCATAGATAAACCATCAGCCGTCTTGCTGCTACAGTACACCGAGAACAGCACTCGAAGAGATTACTTGCTCGTACAATAGGGTAATCGGGTTGTACGGCTAAGGGTACAGTAGATCCTCCTTAGTTAGAGCCCTAAAACATTGGGCCGAGTACTACTGTCAGACCCTTATGTATATTGCGATCTGTAGCACCTGACACTCCTCGAGACCATAGTTTCCTTTTCTATCTTGGGATCACACATCATCTCTGCTAGATCTGCTCGCGCAAAGGGGTGCAGCAGCAGCAGACATCAATCCTGCAGTTCCGACCAGCCATTTTGATCTATTAGATCCATCAGATCCACAGCAGCAATCTATTCCGCTACTTAGAGCTATCCGATCTGCAATTCAAATCTCTTAGATCCACCGAATCTAAGTAGTTGTGTGGGGTTCCTATACCGGGGCATGATTTTCGCAGGACTTTTGGTAGCATTAACATTTTGAGGATTTGGTTACTGCAGTATTCCTGAGTAAACAAAAAAAAAAAAGATCTTCCAGGGCACTTATTGGTGATCTAGCCCATCAGAATCAGGACGACGAGTTGAGCACGGTGGTACCATTCAATTTTTAGTGAAAAAAATTTTTGGGCGGTCCCAAACATTAGGTCGGTGCATGGTAGAAATTAGAGCTCAAGCTATGACCAATGAGAGGATGGAAAAACTAGAACAAACCTTGCAATCCCTCCAACTTCAGCTTGACAGACTAACTAGCATAATCCCGAAGGGTAAGGAGGAAGCTCACGAGGAGGCGTATATTGGCAATGGACATAGTGAGGGTGAGTCTAGCCACTCTCTTCACCTCTGGGGCCCCCACCAACAATCCCGTCCGCGACCCCCCAAGTTGGATATGCATAAATTTGATGGTTCTCACTCGGTAGCATGGATAGCACAAATGGAGCAGTATTTCAATCTAAATAACATCTTAGATAATGAGACTCAGCTTATGGTGGGGAGCATGTACTTGGACACTGAAAGGTGGCAATGGTGGGAATGGCATCAACGTTGCAATGGACCTTTTGTGACTTGGACCACCTTCAAAAAAGCTCTTACAGACCGCTTTGACCAGGAATCTTCTTTTCTGGGTCGTCTTACTAAGCTCCGACAGACTGGCACAGTGGATGAATATGTTACAGCATTTGAAGCCTTAGCCTTCCGCACTAGGGGTCTCTCAGATGTGTTCTACATGGAATGTTTTATCAGCGGTCTTAAAGAAGCCATAAAATCCCATGTCCTACTGCACCACCCTCCCACATGGACGGAGGCTTGCAAGGTAGCTCGTAACGTTGAACGTGCGTTAGCAGCCCAGTACAGTCACCCAAATTTCACAGCTAAGGGTCGCCCCCCACAGGCTCACAGCACGACTCAAACACTTAAGGTTCAAAAGGTGTCACCTGCAGAAATGGCCGAAAGAAGAAAGCAAGGATTATGTTACTACTGTGATGAAAAATACTCCCCAAGTCATAAATGCAAGGAGCCCAAATTTTTTCAAATTGATGCCACTGATTACAGCTCATTAGAGGAAGATCCACCACTGGAGGAACATGAGGCGATAGAAGAGGACAACCAAAAGGACAATGTCCCTAACGAACCCGTTATTTCACTGCATGCTTTGGCTGGGATTTCTTCACCTCAAACTCTCAAAATCAGAGTTTTTATTAAACATCGCCCAATAGTAGTCTTGATTGATAGTGGAAGTACACATAATTTCATCCATCAAAAAGTCACGGAAGTAGTGCATTGTTTTGTACGAGCAGTTTCTAACTTCCAAGTCCAAATTGCGGATGGGGGCACAATGAAATGTGAAGGCCGCTGTGAAAATGTCAAACTTCAAATGGGGGATTATCAGTTGAAGACCCACATGTTTGCCATACACATGGGAGGGTGCGACATTGTCCTCGGTGCTGAATGGCTTCGCACCCTTGGGCCAATCACAATGGATTTCCAGGAGTTATATATGAGTTTTAAGCAGACCAACTCCACACATACCCTCTGTGGACTCCAGGCAGGAGCTCCCTCTATCATCAGCTCGCATAGGATGGAAAAATTGCTAAAAAAGGGCCATCATGGAGTTATAGCTCAATTTAATGCCATCCAGGCAATCGAAACCAAGTCTCTACCGATTCATCCTGAGATGCAACAGATTTTAAATAACCATCTGCCAGTCTTTGACAAGCCTAATGAGCTTCCACCCTCGAGAGGGGAACATGATCATAGCATCACCTTGGTTCCAGGGGCCCAACCCCCAAATGTGCGCCCATACAGATATCTGTTCACCCAAAAGAATGAAATAGAAAAAATAATCAAGGAACTTTTGGAAGCAGGTGTCATTTGTCCCAGCATTAGTCCTTATTCATCATCGGTGGTCATGGTGCTCAAGAAAGATGGGGGGTGGCAGATGTGTCCAGACTTCAGGGCCCTCAATAAGTTGACAGTCAAAGATAAATTTCCCATCCCGGTGGTTGATAATTTGTTGGATGAACTCAATGGGGCTCAATTCTTCACTAAGTTGGATCTTCGCTCAGGCTACCACCAAATACGCATGAAGGAAGTCAACATTCCAAAGACTACTTTCCGAACTCATGAAGGCCATTATGAGTTCCTGGTCATGCCATTCGGTCTTTGTAATGCCCCATCTACCTTTCAGAGCCTTATGAACCACCTTCGCAAACCATATCTCAGGAAATTTGTCCTTGTCTTCTTCGATGACATCCTCATCTATAGTTGCACTTGGGCTGCACATCTTCAGCATGTAGATCTACTATTGCAACTGCTCCGCAAGCATAAATTATTTGTTAAGATGTCCAAGTGTTCATTTGGCATGGAAGAAGTTGAGTATTTGGGCCACATTGTGAGGCGTGAAGGTGTCAAGGTGGACCCAAAAAAGATCCAAACAATGCAGGATTGGCCTCAACCTAAGACCTTGAAGAAACTTAGAGGATTTTTGGGTCTCACAGGCTATTATCGCAAATTTGTCCACAATTATGGTCGCATAGCAAAGCCTCTCACTCAACTCCTGAAGAAAAATTCATTCTTCTGGAATGAGGACACACAACAGGCATTTACAGCTCTCAAAAATGCCATGTGTTTCACTCCAGTCTTAGCACTCCCTGACTTCACCAAATCTTTTGTCATTGAATGTGATGCGTCGGGTATGGGCATTAGGGCGGTCTTAATGCAGGAAGGGTGACCTTTGGCCTTCACAAGCCAACAACCAAGTGGGAAGAATCTGGGCCAATCTACCTATGAGAAGGAAATGATGGCCATTTTACATGCAGTAGAGACCTGGCGACCTTACTTATTGGGGCGACGTTTCCAAATCCGCACAAACCATCATAGTCTTAAATATTTTTTGGAGCAACGCCTATCCTCCCCACAACAAAATAAATGGCTCGCCAAAATGCTAGGATATGATTATGAGATCATTTACAAGAAAGGACAAGAAAATAGTGTAGCAGATGCATTATCTCGCCAATTTGAGGAGGGAAGTACCCTGTTAGCAATTTCCCTTCCCATTCCAGAATGGATTGAAGAGGCTCGCAAGGAATGGTTTTCACATCCCGGGCTCTCCCAACTCATTTCTCAATTGCAGGCGGATCCAAATTCCACCAAGGGCTACTCGTGGCAGGATGAGATTCTTCGCTACAGGGACAGAGTCGTAATATCACCAACATCCACCCTCAAAAGTCGCATTTTGGCAGAATTGCACTCATCCCCCATTACAGGACATTCAAGCTTTCAGAAGACGTATGCTCGCACTAGAAGATCATTTTTTTGGACAGGCATGAAAAAGGACATCCTTACTTTTGTAGCAGAATGCGATGTCTGTCAACGCCACAAAGCGGAGACCGTCAAAGCACCAGGCACATTACAACCGTTGCCTATCCTAGTAGCAATATGGAAGGAGGTTTCTATGGATTTCATTACAGGTCTTCCAAATTCAGGAAACAAGTTAGTCATCATGGTGGTTGTGGACAAACTTTCGAAGTACGCTCATTTCTGTGCCCTACCCCACCATTTTACACCGACTTTGGTCACTCAATCTTTCATGGATCAGATCTTCAAATTGCATGGCATGCCCACTTCTATTGTGTCTGATCGCGACCCGATCTTCACCAGTAATTTTTGGCAGGAACTCTTCAGGCTACAAGGCACCCAACTAAAACTCAGTACTTCTTATCATCCACAAACAGATGGTCAAACTGAAGCCGTCAACAAATGTCTGGAAACCTACCTTAGGTGTTTCACTTCAGAAAAGCAACATCTTTGGGTACAATGGTTACCTCTAGCTGAATGGTGGTATAACACCAACTATCATGCCACCACCAAAATGACTCCCTATGAAGTAGTATATGGTCAACTCCCTCCTTCTCCTACTTCTTATATCAAGGGGTGCTCAAAGGTACAAGCAGTGGATCAACTCCTACAAAACCGCGCAACCATGCTCGCCCATCTTAGAGAGAATCTTCATCAAGCACAAAACCGCATGAAGCAACAGGTAGACCAACATCACTCAGAGCACCAATTTCAAGAAGGGGATTAGGTCTTTTTCAGGCTGCAACCATATAAGCAAACATCACTCAAAGACAAGGGTTGTCAGAAACTATCTCCAAAATTCTACGGACCATATCAAGTATTTCAGCACATTGGAGAAGTAGCCTACAAGCTGGCTTTGCCGCCTACTGCAAAAATCCATCCATTTTTCGATGTCTCATGCCTCAAGAAAGTGATTGGGAACAATTGTAGAATTCAAACCAGTCTACCTAAATTGGACGAGGAAGGGTCAATCTGGCTCCAACCTGAACAGGTCCCAGACACACGAGAAAGGCACCTGCATGGCCGCATGATTAGGGAAGTTCTCATCAAGTGGAAAGACACCTCTCCGGAAGATGCAACTTGGGAACCAACCACTATTCTTCAGCAGTTTCCACAGCTTCAGCCTTGAGGACAAGGCTATTCTTAAGGGGGAGGGCATGTTAGGGTCCCAGCCTAACCCCCTTATTTATGTCGTGGGATCGAGTCATAGTAAAGAGTCAATAAAGCCCATATTAATTGTAAGTGGTTAACCCGCAATTAATGACAGGACCACAGTTAGTTGCAAATGGGCCATGGTATTAGATAGATGGTATTAATAAAACCCATGGTATTGATCCATGGTATTACATGTATGAGTCATATATAAAGGATAGAGACTCACTGTGAGGAGCATCGTGTCTTATTTTTGTATCGAGCTCTGCTCTATTGGAGGTTGCCCCCTCAAAGAGGCCAGTGAACATTGCTTTCTGAATAATAAAATATTTGTTGTTGTCCCTCACTATTCTATGTTCTGGGTATCTTTCTTCACATATTTTGTATTTGGGTATCTTTTTGCAGGTTAAGAACATAACAGTTAACGTATTGGAAATGACATCTACTCAATATAAGTTTAACCCTTTTTCGGACTAAGATAGATTACTTACGAAAAAGGAATACATTGGTCGAATATGATCAATAGGTTCTCCCTTGTCTTATTTTATGCTTTTTCGGACTTGAGAGACAAAATTACGAAAAAGAACTTGTGGATTTTTCTTTTTGTCCCTTTTCAAACTCTCTAAACATGAAAAGGACCGTGTTCTCATTGTCATTAAACTCATTAAAACATCAAATAGCAACAAACTTGTCCATCATGACAAGACCGAGTTTCACCTTTGCTAGGCTCGTTAAAACATCACATAGCGATGGATTCACCCGAAGGGTGGAATTATACTACAATCATATGTTATCCTCCTCAAGCTTGTTAAAAAATAAAGAGGTATGGTCAGCAATGACTGGGGAAAATGGGAAAATGGATAAATCACTTTATGGTAGCAAGTCGCACTTGATGGATAAATCACTTCATCTCTGTGACTATTTGGGTTGGGTTATATGCTTGATGGTTATCATACCTATGGTCTATCATACCATCCATCACTTTGGTTTTGGGTCAATGCTTCCAATTCATTCAGTGTCGCTGACATGTTCAAGAGAAGTCACTCAATAAACTCCATCCTTTGCAATACTCATAGACATTCATTTTCACGACCTCCATCCCTGAACCTTGTGTCGTCAGTCAAATTTTGTCTTCAAAATCATCACACTTGTTTCGTGTCATTGATGGGGGATACATCAACTCCAGGAACTAGTAACTCAACCCACAACCTTCAAGGGCTCTAAAGCATTTTTTTAACCTGACTCTAGGGACTAGTAACTCAACCCACCAAGGGCTCCATAGCATTTGCCCCAACCTAGGCTCCAGGATTAGTAACTCAACCCAAGTAGTTTCAGAGCTTCCAGAGCATTTGTTCCAACCCATAGCCATAGCGAATTATGAGAAATCAGAAAACAATCAAATGGAAAAACCCACAACACCATGGCTATCTAGGAAATGGCAAGGCAAGGCTAAAACCACTGTCAATCCACGAAATTCCCTATGCCAATGACAACACATAACCATATAATCACATGCATATATCATGAATCCATAAATCAACAAGGAAATCACACATGCAACCTGTTACATGCAAAGCAATCCAAATATAGTTGTTGATCCACGTGTTCCCTTGCACGTTCCTACTTTCCTTTGCCTTCTTTCTCTAATCCAAGTGAAAATTAGTGTGCTCCAAGCATGCTCCAAGTATGCTCTAAATGTGCAAGAGTATGAGATAATGAGAGAATAAAAGAGAGCTCCAACACAAGATTGACAAAAGGTTGTGAATTGATCCTCATAAGCCTTTTTATTATTGTGGCCTCTATTTTCATCAGTTTCCTTCATTTTTCCTTCAATTTCCTCCTCATGCAAATATGTGACCTTTCATCTCCCTTTTCTCCTATCCTTTATTTCGTTAACAAAATGCCAATTATTTCCACTTTACCTTTGCCAATACCTTTACTAATTTCCATAGCTATTAATTAATCACCAGTGACACCCATCACTATGTTTTAACCAACATTCAACCCTGAATACATGTCCCATGACCTTGGTCTTATTTTTGTTTACATAGAAAATCAACCAGGGGCTGTTAAAAATCCCCTTCCCTTGGGCGAACAACGTCCTTGGTGTTCAAAGACACTTATAAACCAACAAAAAACATGTTGCCCATGGAGCTCTATAACACATCTTGATGCAACATTTACATCATATCATACTGCCGAGACCATGACCATCATACCATGAACACCCTACCACTTATTAGAGCTTTATAACATAGCTCAATGTGGTATTTACATGCACATGCACACATATAGACATAACCAAAATACAACATCAAAACATATATCAGAATACATCCACTCAACCAGTGAATAAAGAAGGATACATAGCTCACATAGCATCAACCATCTCCCATGTAACTTCATTAGGCGCAAAGTGCTTCCATCGCACTTTAAATTTCTTGTTTGCTCAATTCAAGAGCATGAACATCTTTCGCTGCAAAATGCACTGAGATTCTGGATAGAATTCTCCTTCTAGTTCCACCTACAATACATACCAGTCAATCACATGATCAACATCCTTCATGTATCTTTTAAGCAATGAAACATGGAAAGAATCATGAAATTTCACTATCAGAGGAAGTGCAAGTATGTAGGCCACTGGTCCAATCCTCTCAAGGATCTTTAAAGGCCCACAATACCAAGGTGCCAACTTGGCACATGATCCAATCCTTAAGGATATTTTCTTGGGCTTGATGCGCAAGTACACATGTTCCCCAACCTAAAACCCCTTAAATACCTTGTGTTGATCTGCACAACTCTTCTTCTTGTCATGTGCTACCTTTAGATTCTTCTTGATAACCTACATTTCCTATTCTATTTCTGCCAACATGTCCTTTCCAATCAATACCCTATTCACTAGACCAGTCTAACTGATGGGAGTATTACAACTCTGCCCATAAAGTGCCTCAAATGGACTCATCTTCAAAGATTCCTAGTACCCATTTTTATACACAAACTCCACAAGTGGAATATACTCTTCCCACTTCTGTTGCTAATGCATGACATACATCCTCAACATGTCCTCAAGAATCTTGTTGACCCTCTATGTCTGTACATCTATCTACAAATGATCAGTTGTACTAGAGACCAAATATATCCCCAAACCTATAAACAACTCTTTCCAAAACTTGGAAGTGAACTTGGCATCCCTGTATGACTCAAAATTATTAGGAATTACATGCAAACTCACTATCTACCTGATGGATACCTAGGCTACCTCACTAGCTGAATTAGTAGACTTCACTGGAATGAAGTGAGTTACCTAGTCAACATGTCAACCATAACCATAATAGAATCATGTTATCTAGATGTCCTCAGCAAACTTGTAATGAAGTCCATGGAAATGACCTCCCATTTCCATTCTGGAATTGGAATCGGCTACAATAAACCACCTGAATGCTTACACTCTACTTTTACCTGTTGACAATCCCAACATCTCGCAACAAACTCGACCACCTCTTTCTTCAAGTTCGTCCAATGAAAGAACATATTAACCACTATCAATGTCTTTTGATATCTCGGGTAACCTGAATATGACTTAACATGAAATTCTCTCAAGATAAGCTTCTTGAGCTCGTTGTTGTCCGACACATATATCATGTCCCTAAATCTAACCAAATCAACTATGTGAGATGATAATCCACATCCTATTCACCTATACCCCGCTATTCTAACCTGTGCTTAATTTGCTCATACTTATCATCCTGTTGTCATGCCTGCAAGATCTACTCCTGAAATTCTATCCCATATGAACTCATAGTTGCAATGTGATTTACCCGCATTCTTCTGCTAAGAACATCTGCAACCATGTTATCTTTACCATTAATGTACCTGAACTAGAAGTCAAACTCATTGAGCATAGCCAACCACTTAGCTTTCCTGGAATTCAATTAGGTTGGTCAAACAAGTACCTCAGCCCACTATGATCACTCATCAAAATGAATCTCCTTCCAAGAAGATAGTGTCTCCACATCTTGAAGGCATGGATGATAGTTTCCAACTCGAGGTCATGAGTCACATAGTTCTACTCGTGTTCATTCAATTTCCTTGACGCGTAGCATACTACTTGTCCTTCTTGCATCATGACTCCACCAAGTCCACTCTTGCAAGCATTTGTACATACCACAAACTCTTTGTCTGGATCTACAATCTTTAGAACTGTAGCATTTGTAAGAAACTACTTCAACTACTGAAAACTATATGCACATTCCTCAATTCATCCAAACCTCTTTCCTTTTCACTGCAAAGATGTAATAGGATAAGAAATCTGTGAGAAGTTCCTAATGAACCGCCTGTAATAACCTGTTAGTCCCATGAATGATCTGACCTCTTCCACATTCATAGGATTTGGCCACTCCATGACAACTATGATCTTCTTCAGGTACATTGTTATACCTTCCTTGGAAACCACATGCCCCAAGTAATGAAATTATGTCTGAAATAAACTTCACTTTCTAATTTTTGCATATAATTGATGCTCTCTTAGCAATCTCAACATTGCTACTAGATGTTCTGAATGCTCTTCCTAATTCTTAGAATATACCAATATGTCATCAATGAATACTATCACAAACTTGTTCAGATAAGGACACAACACATTATTCATCAAACAAATGAAAGTAGTTGGAGCATTAGTCAAACCAAAAGAAACCACAACAAACTCATAATGCCCATACCTGGTCCAGAAAGCAATCCCTTAGATATCCTCTTCTTTGATGCATACCTAATGATATCCTGATATTAAGTTGATATTTGAGAACATCGTTGCTCCCTTTAATTGATCAAACAAATCATCAATCCATAGTAAAGGGTACATGTTCTTAATCATCACCTTGTTTAGCAGTCTGTAATCAATACACAACCTGAGAGTACCATCCTTCTTCTTTACAAATAATATTGGTGCACCCCAAGGTGGCACACTTGGCCTTATCAAGCATTTCCTTAAGCTGCAACTTCAATTCCACCAACTATGGAGTGCTCATCATATATGATGCCTTTGATTCCGGTGTTTCTCCCAGTATCAACTCAATATAAAAGTTTGCTTCCCTATGAGGTAGTAACTCTGAGATCTCTATTGGAAATACATCCCGAAATTGTTGCAAAACTGGATACCTCTTCAAGACTTTTGCATCCTCAACGTCCTTTACCTTTATCACTATAAATATGAATTGCAAACAATACACATCCTTTCCTACTACTGCATTTTTCCTGCATAGTTGTAACCATTCTAATCAATGTAGGCTTCCTCTTACCCTGCAAGATTCTCTTCTCTCTGTCATCATCAAGCACTCAATAGCTTTATCATAGCAATCTACCTTAGTATTGTGAGTGTACAACCAATCCACATTAGAGAAAATTTCAGCCTAAAAGTGGCCTCCTAAGGAAAAATAATAGGAAAATACTAAAATAAGAGTTATGAATTTTTTAGGGGAAAAGAAGAAAACTATTTTTTTATTATTATTGTATTTTTAGCTTATCTCCTTATATGTTTACTCAAATTTCAAGTGTAGACACTTGTTGGATGCATAATGAAATTTTGCATCCAACGAGTACTCATTATGCATACTTTTGAGAATGCCCACATTGATAAAAATTTAAGATACATTAAGAAAGTGTGTTCAACACGTTTCTTTTAAGTATCTTCATGTTTTATCAATGTGGGTGTTCTCAAAAGTATGCATAATGTGCACTCATTGGATGCAGAATTTACTTCCGCGTCTAATAAGTGATTACACTTGAAATTTGAGTAAACCTAAAGGAGATAAGCCAAAAATACAATTAAAAAAAAAATAGTTTTCTTTATTTTCCTCCAAAATATTTACATGTACCTCATTTTCAATTTAAAGGATTTTGATTGGTTTACATATTATGTAAGTGAAAATTTCATGGACACTTTTAGGCTAAAATTTCCTCTAATGTACCCAACAACATATTGTATTATTCCATGAAAGTAGATTTCGACGCGTTGATGTAGACATAATGTCCAACTTGAATGCAGAAGATCTTACCCAATGATGATCTCTTTTCCTAATACCTGTAGCCAACTATACCAAGCAAGATTTTGCATGAACTTCTTTCGACACTTATCCACCAGGTCAGGACTGATATAACTATAATTAGATCCAAGGTCAATCAAAATAGAAACAAGTTGATCACAAAGCTTACCTTCCATCTCGATAATAAATGTCTGATGATCAACATGCCTATTATCCAATGCTGCATAAATCTAAGGAATACTATGTCCAACATCCTTAACTGACTATGTCTCCTAAGAACTATAAATTTTTGGTCTGCCACCCTGATGTTGTGGACAATCTCTCATGCAATGATCCTTGACACAATTCCAACACTGCAAAAGTTTCCTTCCATCACCCTTGTTCTAATCCTCAGACTAAAATCTTTGTCCTTCGTCAACTGCATTGAATCTATTGTACGGTGTTGCATTCTCCTTTTCATTTGTATCCTGAGGTTTTCCTCTCTTCTTAGCCTAGTCTCCTTTATCCTTCTCATTACATTTCCAATACTGCTTATACTCAGTTTTGTGCTTCGATTGCTCATAAAAGTGCTTCAACTTTCTAATGGATTCCTCCAATGATATAGGCTCATCAAATTCAAGCATGTCTTTGAATGATACCAACAACCCACTAATGAATCACTGAATCTTTTCTTTCTCCTCCTTAAGATAAGGCACATATCTCAACAAATCCAAGAATTTTCTAGTATACTCCTCATCAGTCATAGATCCTGTTAGTGTCGATATCTTCATCCCTCCATCAGAGATCAAATTCTCTTGTTGCATTTCATATTAGGTGTCTCTCTCAGTCAGCTGCATTCCATTAGGAGCATGGATCATCTGACAGTAGTGGCTTATTTTACATTTTCCCTCATGTACTTTACCTGCTGGCCCATTTCCATTCATCAAGATCATTTGCAGGCACTTTTTGTCTTTAAATTTGCAAGAGTCATTTCTAGGGTTTTAGTTTCATTAGGTCTCGGGTTTCATCAAAAAGGTCTCCAAAATTTCCAATAACAGTCAGCAGGTGCATGAGGTGGTTGAATAAAGTTCCAGTACCAATAAACTTCACTCAAAAATGTATTTTTCCTCAAAACTCTGTTTTGAGGAAAAACAGAGTATTTTAGGCTTTTGTTGTATAAATTCATGTAATTTCAGTTCTCTTGTACGTAAATTACTTCAGTGGCAACCCTGGTCACCTTGCCAAGCTTCAGTTGCTCCATCCCCTGCAAGGCAAACAAAAAATCAAATCATTCAGTTCATCAAAGGCACAAATAAAGTAAACTTCCTAAAAACAGAGTTGAAAAAGTAAGTCACATTGCAAACATTATAAAAGTGGGTTTTATGAAGGAAAAATCAAAAGCTCTTGTATATAAATCATCTCTACAATTCAAAATCTCATTGGCACTCAAAGAAGAAAGATTGAGCAAAGTGAAGGTTGTGTTGGAGAAAGGAAGAAAAATCACAGCAAAGAGTTCCAGTTTTGGAGGCGCAGTGCATTGGGTGAGAGGCACGGCGCATACAAGTGGTGCAGCGCATTGGGCTGCCCTCCACAGTGTTAAATTGAACTAGCGCGGCGCACACAATGGGCGCGGTGCGTTGGGTTTGAGGCGCGGCGCACACAGTGGGCGCGGCGCGTTGGGTTTGAGGTGCGGCGCATAGAGCTGCCAAGCCCGTTCCTCTCAAACTCCCTCAAATCGCCAAAATAGCTCAAAATTTCCAGTTTTCAAGTAAGTTAAGATCTCTTCCTTGCTATTGAAGGAGTGTTTCTTAAAATTTATGGTGGTTATGTAAAAGAAAAATCAAACCCTACTTCCTTGCCATTTCTCAAAGAAACGATTACCTAGGGTTTGCATTTGTCATTTTGCTTACCAATTACACTCCCAGCTATCTCTCACTCCCTCACTCCTTCATTCCCTCATTCATTTTATCCTTCTCATTACATTTTCATCAACCCCATATCCTTAAATTATTAATCCCAAATCTCTAGTCCTAACTATCCCAAACCCTAGTTAAAAATTCCCAAAACCTTAATTGTTGTCCCAAGAGCTTCATATCACCATTCAGCTGAGTGTACCATCATTCAGAGGGTTTTCATCATCGTGACAAGTTCCAATGGGTCATTTTACACCTTTTTCATGCTTCAGTTGTGCCTAAGTAACGTTCATTTCCCTCTCCTAGGGTTTTGAAGGTAATTTCTCTTAGATGGTCAAATCATCAGCAAAACTTGTATCCTGATGTTCATACACCTTCCCCTATCCTTAATGTACCTTATTAAACACTTCCCATCACTGAGATCCCCCAAATTCCTCATTTTCGCACAAACCCTAGTTTCTTGCTACAACTTGACAATTTTCTAGGCTAGGCCTGTGTTTTTCCATTTTGGACCTCTTCCCCTCACTAAATCTTTGATCCACTTTCCCCTATTTCCTAACATCCCTCCCTACTTCCAAAAATTTTCTCAAGAATTTAGAAGCCCCTTATCCCCTTCATTTCACTTCATTTCGACAAATCCCCTATTCCACACATCAGGATAGGTTTTACTCAAATGATGTTTTAAAGATGAATTTGGAAAAACTGAGAGAGGTTTTTGTCCATAATACGCCAAGGAAGAAAAACCTCCTTCACTTTTTACACAAGTGTCATGGTTTTAGAGAAATGTCAACAATACAGTTGCCTCAGGAGAATTGATGCACCTCTGAAGTGACCTTGGGAAAATCAGGTTTTCCCCTAGCTTGGTTGGCCGAATGACTTTCTTGATGAGTAAAATGATAACTAGACACAAATATATTTCTAATGAGCTATCATCAGCTAAATTTGGGGTTGAGAAAGACCTTCAAAAGTTGACTGCAACAGCACTCTGCCTTTAGGCAGCCTCATTTTGCACATTTTGACCAGTCTTGGGAGATTTGATTTTTGACAGGAAAATGAACTCAAAATTGAAAAATTCTAGCTGGGTTGGAATGCAGACTCAATAATATTTCCAAAGAGATATCCTGCGGCCAATTTGGACACCGGGAAGGCTCTCAAAACTGGTCTACAAAAAGGCGCTATGCATAGAAATTTTTAACACAGAATTTTCTGCCATATGCACCGAGCCACCTGGCGCTCGCTTTTGATGGGAGCCTCAAAATGACAAAAAATCAGCATTTTTGGATTTGGCATGAAAAAATATGCTTTCCTACGAATGGAAAATAAATTGTGATAGGTTATGAGCCCTCAAAAAGGTCAAAAACACTCAAAAAATGACCTCACTACCCCTATTTTGACACACATGAAGAAGTGTTGGGAGAACTCAATTTTGGAGGGGAAAATGGAGGCCAAATTCAAAAATTCAACTTGGGTTAGAAAGTATATAGGCATACCTTTCCAACAAGTACACTTGGACCAAATTTGGACACTGGGAAGGCCTCCAAAAGTGGCTCCAAACAAGCGCTACACATAGAGAATCAGGCGCGACGCATAGAGGAAATTTGGCCCAGTTTGACCAGGAATGCTCTATTTTTTGCCTAGTTTTGACAGTTTGACTTTTTATTTTTCTTAATGTCAAATTTGTGATGTAATTTAATGTACATTGATGGATCATGATGTAAATATGTCAAATTTCCACTTATGGAGGTAGATTCATCTGTTTAAAAGTTGTTTGAAACTGAATGAATCAGTTCCCTAGTTTCTAGAGGCAAGCTGTTCCACTGCCTAATTTCTTATTCTCAGTTTAGAATTAGTTGGAACAGCTCCTAAACTTGTGATCTCGACCCCTAGAGGCTAGGATGAGCTATGGGTTGTCTATATCTTGTGATCTTTCAGTCATTAGCATGGTTGGACTTTTGAGAAAGCAAGGAGCTTCATTGTACACTCATATCAATATTTTGGCTAAGGAATTGAGACCAGGGTTTGCAGCACTCTTTGGGATCCATGTGGCAATTTGTCCTGGTACAGTGCTTTCTTTTGTAATTGTGAATTTTTTTATGTGATTATATGCATTATCTATCTTATTTCTTCTTAGTTAAATCAAACAAGGGAGAAAGGTAGAATCCATTGAAATTGCATCGCTCTACCTTGGGTTTGCTTTAGTTTTTTATGTTTTCAGTTGTTTGAAGAGGATCCATGAGTTTCCTTGCCCTCTTCAACTCCTCACCTGTCTAATCTCTCCATATCATTCAATTCGAAGTGCTAAAAACAATTGCCTACCTTGCCCCATTGAGATCTCTACAAGACTGAGCCTCATTCCCTGCACCCAAAATCTGTCTTTTCATCTGAGCCAACAAATCATCATTTTGCTCAATCAAACTCTTTCACACATATACCTAGCCTAAGATCAGTAGTTAAATCAGTCATCTCAAGCCTTTAGTGATTATAATTTGTTGAGATTGACCCGGAGAGAGCCCTTTCCCGACCTAGTAAGGCTAGCTACCAGGTTAAGCGTGGTTTGATGTTGGCCCTGGATCCTACCTTTCTCAGCCTGAGGTAGATTTAGGCTCTAACAGATCCCATCTTCAACTCATAGAACTCCTTTTCCTTTTCAACATAGTATCTTTTAGATAGATACTTCTTCCTGAAAAGTCTCTTGAACTCACTCCAAGTCAGCGCCTCCTCTTGAATGTCTCTGACATTCTTTAGATCTTCCCATCAAATGTTTCCTTTTCCTTTAAGGTTGAAAGTAGTTATCCTAGCTTTCATATTTTCTTAATAGTCACACAATCTGAAAAAATTATTCATCCCAAACAACCAAGCTTATGCATCTTGTGACTTCTTTCTTGAAATCCTCTGGAAAGTATTGCTTCTTACTCCTCCTATATGGATGGTGATGGTGATGACGATGATGTCTCTCTAAACCAAAACTAGAATAGAACCCATGGTCATTACCCTCCCTGTCAGGGGTATCCAAGAACCTACCATCTCTAACTGTGTCATCCATGTCAAACCTTTATCTTGATTGAGACCTGCTACCATATGCCCCATTTTTCCTTTCCTCCTATCCATGATTGATCCTAAGCGGTCCATGTCCCTGCAAATCAGATAGACTCTGAAGAATAACTACATTAAATTCTGCTTGCTTTTCTTGTGTCCTGGCAAGTCTTTCCTGTGACTAAATTATCCTGTCATTATCCACCTTAAAACTTCTTATCGATGCCTTTAAACTTCTCAATGTATCTACTATGTCAGGGGAGTACTCATCACCACATTGTTCATTTGATCTGTAGGGAGAATCATGTGAACTATAATCTACCATTTTGTTTGTCATCTTTATCTTTTACTTCCTGCAAACATACCATGTTAGATAAACCCAAATATAAACATGATCAAACATACCTCAATGAAGTTCGGGGGAGGCTATATCATTTGCACAATAAATCCAGATTAGCACAACATATGCATATATAATGAAATCAACATATCAATCATCTCAACATCAACATCATCAGCCTCTACATGACGACACTACTACAACACTAACTATCACAATGCATTCATAACAGACATATACAACTGACATGCATACATGACAAACACATTCCTCCATCCTGTCTAACTACTTGAACCTGGAAACTTTGATACCAATCTGTAAACCACCCCTAGCACATTTACCTAATTTCATCGTCCTATCAAGGTAAACACAAGACAAAGGGTTAATATGACATGACCCGACCTCCAATCTCCAGTTAAGGAAGTGGGGCCTACAACTGACCATCAAATGAAAAAATCATAACATTCCTCAAAGGCTATAGGACACTTAAGGGCCAAAGGACCACCCCATGTGACCAAACCCTGAGTTGGGGTTGCTTTTTACTAACCTAGTCTCCCAACCGCATGCATGACAATTCCTGGGTGTGGTTGAGGGCCTCCAACCACATGCACAACATTTTCTAAGTGTGGTTGTGACCCAAAATGTCTAGTTCATAGGGTGTGGACCCAAGACCCAAGCCACAATTCCAGGTCAACCTCTAGACCACTGCCCAAAACTTCTTGAAACTTCTCATAATCATAATTGACATAACAACATGGATAAACATACAAAATTGAGTCATAAACTTGAACTATACTAACCAAAACAAACTAGGTAGTTTGTCAAACACATGGAAAACATGTAAGATACATGTCATGAATGCATATCTAGTTATAAAGGTCTAAGAATCATCGAGAAGGCCCTATGTCCTCTCCAAATAGTTGCAACAACACTTACTAGTCCATACATTCATCAACCCATCAATATCTAAATAATTGAAGACGAGAGCCATAGAAGATACACATCATATGAACAACATATAAACAAAAAATAACCAACATATAGACCATGGAAACTCAACCATAATATCACCAACATAATCGCTACAAATATACATGAATCACAATAGAAGAATAACTCTTATTAACATATGAAAGTACTAACCAAGTTTGGGACTTCCATGTACCACTCGACCATAGATTGGGTTGAATTAAATCTCTCTTTCAGGCAATCACCCCTGCGCCATATTCCGAGCATGAATGTGGGATCTCATGGAATAAACCAAACAAAACCAAACTAGGGCATCAAGAGGCCAAACCACCTCAACCCTCAACCGATGATTCAACCTCACGGTTGGACATCACTAACACGAACTAGATCAATCTCTACCAAAGTTTTCCAGGGCTTCAGGAACTAGTAACTCAACCCACAACCTTCTAGGGATCCAGAGTGTTTGTCAAACCTAGATCCAGCGACTAGTAACTCAACCCACTAAGGGCTCCAGATCATTTTTTCCAACCTATGCTCCACGACTAGTAACTCAACCCAAGTTGTTCCGTGGATTCCAGAGCATTTGTTCCAACACACAACCATTAGGAATTATGAGCACCAATCAAAAAACAATCAAATGGAAAAACCCACAACACCATGGCTATCCAGGAAATGGCAAGGGAAGTCTAAAACCACTATCAATACAGGCAATCCTCCATGCCAATGACAACACATAACCAAGTAATCATATTCATAAACCATGCATCCATAAATCAACAAGGAAATAACACATGCAACCAGTTTCCTGCAAAGAAATCTAGTTGTAGTTGTTGATCCACCTATTCCCTCACACTTTCTTTCTTTCGTTTTCATTCTTTCTCTAATCCAAGTGTAAAATAGAGTGCTCCAATCATGTTCCAAGAATGCTCTAAGTGTGCAAGAGTATGAGAGAATCAGAGAATAGAAGAGAGCTCCAACACAAGACTAACAATAAGTTGTGAACTGATCCTCAAAATCCTTTTTACCATTTGGACCTCTATTTTCTTCATTTTCCTTCATTTTCCCTTCAATTTCCTCCTCATGCAAATATGTGACCTATCATCTCCGTTTTCTCCTATTTTCCTTTATTTCATAAATAAAATACCAATTTTTTGCACTTTTCCTTTGCCAATTTCCATAGCCATTAATTAATCACCAATGATACTCATCACTATCTTTTACCTAGCATTCAACTTGGAATACGTGTCTCATGAACTTGGTCTTATTTTTATTTACATAGAAAATCAACCAAGGGTTGTTAAAAAGAGTTTATATTGTAACTATGGTTAAGAGTTGAGGTAGTAAAACCTAACCACTAGTAGGATATCGGGCTATGTTATAACTAGGCCACTAGGAGGAAAAGGGGTTCCATTCTTTCGAGTGCATTCGTTCCATGGTTGAGAAAAAATACCCAAAATGGATAGGAGATGGATCACATGAAGAGGATTTGCGCACTGAAGTAGCCTGCAGGCCATAAGCCATACTTCTTTGTACTCACAAACATTTCCTATTAATAGAAAAAGAACATAACGACCTCACCTTCTATCTGGGTTATTCTCCCAAAAGGGTTTCCAAAGTCATATCTTGTATCAAATGTGTGTGTGAGCTTTAGTTCACTCTTCTCTATTTTCTGGATAATTTTAATTCACGTGCATACACTATTAACAGACATCTACAAATCCATAAATCTAAAAAGAAATAAAATTGCAATAGTGAAGAATTTCAGTTTTTAAATATAATTTTATTAGATTTGTTATGGCGAATTATCCAATGGAATATCCACAACAGTTTACGAATCATGCCCTGTATCTGGGAGGCAAAAAATGACTCTCCTATATTTTTGAATCCAATTGCACCTATCAGTCTTGGGTGACTCTTATTTCAAGGTCACTGATTTCTTCTTGGATATGACCAAGAGTGGAGGAGTGGAATAAGGATGCAACAGACTAGGCCCGAATTTCAATTCTTGACCTATGACCTGGACTACATCCACTAGAGCCCTATCCAGGGCACATGTGTTGGCACAACACAATGTTTGAAGGAGAGGAAGGCACATCCAAAGAGAAGCTACACACCAAAAAGAGCTTAGAGAAATAGTTATAGGGAGGGACCCACATAAACAAGACCTATAAAAACTCCAAGAATTAGCTTACGAGAGGGAGAAAAGGGAGTGGCTTGAATAAGAGAAGGGAATAATGGTGAACTAAGAATCATGTGTGAATAAGAGGCAAAAATCATTTCCCATCCAAGTGATGACAAGAGACTCCTTCTATGACAACACCTGTTACATTTCCCATTTATTGTAAATAAAATTTAATAAAAATAGGCTGAGTCAGGGACATAGATTCCAGAGCTGAGGAGGGGTGAATTTCTTGGGAAACTACTTGTTTGATGATAGCAATGGAGGTTGAATTGTGTGCATAAGGAACAAGTTCCAAAAATATCAGTGAACAGAGGATTAAGTGGCACCATGGTGATTAGCCTACAAGAATATGACAGACAGGCACAAACAGATCAAGGGAAACAAGGATAGCCAACAAATCAAATATGGAAATAGAAATATAGCTGGAGAAATGTTGATTAGTTGAGGGCATTTGGGCTAGGCTAGCAAATAACCACCAGAAAGTTGAATCAAACAACCAGAGTAACAAGAAAAGGGCAGTGTGCGTAGGGAAATTTAGAGAAGGGAGGCAACGAAAGAAAATGGGAGGAGGGATTTGAGGCGTAAGAAGATACCTGCACATACATTTTAGTCCCCACACCCCTCCCCCACCCCCCGCTATTACAGGCAGTGAAAAGAAGATTTCCTGAGTATGCACTTTTTAGAGAAGCCAAGCAAGCATTAGCTCTATTGATGTCGTCATAGAATGCAGTAGAAAAAGTATGGATGAGTTACGTTGTGGGAATAGTGTACATTATTGGAGTAGCCGGTGATGAGGAGAAGTCTAGAGGATAGCTACCTGATGTGTAGCATTCAATGATGTAACCACTAGAATTAGACAGATATCATAGTACAACTCTTGTGGGGAATATGAAGTAATATGATTGCAACCACTTGGACAAAGTCTGCATTTGATCCTGCAACTGAATGTAGTTGGAAGCATAACATGGTAGAAGGAGTTGAATACGGTAGCTGAGAGGAAGCAATGGGAAACTTGCATGGTTGCACCAGTAAGAGAAGGCCATTGATCTCATAGTAGCTGTTGGTGGAGGTGATAAACTTCTAAAATTCCCTAAGAAGATTTGAGTAGCAATGTCAGTTTAATCCCTTGAGAAAATTCCATTTTCACGCTCTGGAATCTGGCTTGGGGGTGATTAGGATGCAAGAAGGACCATAGTGAAACCAATCTAAGGTTCACTGGAGAAGCTTAGTCTCGAACTAGATTGTTCAATTGATACTCTAAGATAAGTAGTTATCCCATGAATTTCATGTTATGTTTAATGGTTTAAAGTCATGTTCACTAAATTCTTAAGCATGACTTTCTCATAGGGTTAATCAACACTCTATGTGATTGGTATAATATAATTGACAACCACACTAACTCTCAACGTTGTATCGCTGAATGAATTTCCTTCTCATGAAAAAATTATTGTTCCCGTTTCTAGCCATGGCAATAGAGACAATGTACAAAAACAAATTGTGCTTGTCCAATATGAAAATCAATTGTTAGAAAATGGTTTGTGCACCTTGCTTCAGGAGTTGGTGGTAATATGTGTGCTTGTTCTTTATTTTATTGCAGTGGCTTGAAACCTACATTATTCGGTGTTTGGACACTAGGGAAGTAAGTTTTAGGTTTTTTTTTGTTGTCTCTTGTGATTGTGGAACTTAATCAAATTTGTATTTTGTAGCTAATTGTCCTTATATATATAAATAATCAAGATAGTGCTCATTTCCTAAGTTTATAGTGGCTCCACTCAATCTATATGAGTCTGGATGCTTCATAATGATAGAAGGTTTGGGTATTTGTTGAGGCCCCGAAATTCGTTGCAACAACATCGGGGAAACCACCCGGTCTGGACCTTAGTGCAGCTCCTTTTCCGTTTGGGATAGTGGCTCCGACTGGGGATAATGGGACCAGTTTCCCAAGAATTATAAGTAAACGGGATGGATGAATGACTTATGATATAGGGTGGTAATAAACGAACAACTAAACTATAAGAAAAATATAATAACTATAATCTAATCCCGGGACTTATCAATTTGTAGAGTGTAGCGTTTGATAATCTGTGCTTTATGGCAGGCATATAGATGACTCTAACACTAAAGCATAGATGTTTAAACCATTTAAGATTGCTCTGCATAATTAGTTATGCAGAGCGATGATAGCGAATTACTACACTTAGTCATTTATATCATTGCTACATGCATGAGTAAAAGAGATAACAAATCACAAAACATTCAATAGTGATATGAAATGCAGATTTGCTGTTATATTGCATACATGTATTCAACAATAGCAAAGATAAAAACACAGCAATTCATATAATAAAAAGAGCACAGATACAGATAATAGTACCATGTAAGCTGTTTGATCAATCCAGTATATTAATCACTATGTCGCAGTCCTTCCTTCAAACCAGAAAGCATTCCAAACAAGAGACAATAGTGCACAGTTGCATAAAACAGCCTTCTAATCAAAATTAAGGACCATCGGTCGAGTTTCACAAAAGAATATAGACTGAAGCACAATAGTGCAAACTTCAGCCTTTAAGTCTTTTACAAAATTTTACGACCCTTTCCAAAACAATGAAAGGGTCTATAAATACTATGCTAATCTAAATATCTAAATATCTAAAAACTAAAAAGCTACTAAATTGGCATTAACAAATATCATCTTCTTTTCTGTCGATCTGGCAGTCGGCGGCGATGCTTCATTCAATGGTCTCTTTGCCTTTACTCTTTTGCTGACATATCGCCAGCATTGGCTCTACTTCTGGTGGAGTATTGAGACGCGAAGTTAGCTGGGCATCATATGTGGCATCTTGATTGTCGGAAATCAGGTATCGGAGGGCATCTGTTAAACAATTAAGAGCCGACCTTTGAGAGTGTGGTTTAATTAGAAAGAGCCAGTATGCGTCGGCGGTTAAAGTATTTACTCCAGCGATTAACCGTCCTTGTTTCTCCAGATCAGCGTAATTTCTCTGCTCCAGCATGTTTGATGTTGTTATGCTTCCAGGTGTGCACTGGGAGATCATGTTTGCCAGATAGAGCATGTCGTTGACTAGATTGATCATGTTGCTGGCAATCATCTTACATCTTGAGGCCGCCCTTTCCGCTTTCATTACCTGGGTGTTCCATTCCATGAAGAGTATGTCCTTGTACGTTACATGGATTCGGGACAAATTTTCCGCTTTCCCTTCTGGAGAGTCTTGCCATTCAATATATTCAGATATGTCATCTTCGTCCTGATCTAGCTTGCTTCTGGCTTTCTCTATTTGCTCACATACTGTTGCGGATGTTTCACATAATGACTCAGCGTCAATAAGTTGTCGGCACAAGAGTCTGATCTGAGATATTAATGCGCCATTTATTTGAGTTGCCTCTGCTCTGAAATCGTTAACACTCTGGGCGTCCTTGATACCTTCGAGCTGTGCCGATAGCTGAGCTATTTGCTCATCTTTAGATTTCATCATTAGCTCATTTGACGTTTTCAGCTGTGACAATGCCTCTGCTAATTCTTTTGCCTTCTGAACCTCACTTTGGTCTGCCCTCTGTTTTTCAATTTGCAACTGCTGGGTTAACAAATTGTTTTCTTGCTGTTGAGCCAGCAATTGCTCCTCTACCTGTGCTGCCTTGTTTTTCGCCTCAATTACTTCTGCCTGCAATGCATATATTTCATGATCTTTAGTCTTCAATAGAAGACTTACCTCTGATGCTTTGTCAATAGTTGCTGCCGAATAAGCTCCCGCAAATTGCGACAGCTTAGTTAGATCATCGGAGGGATCCAATTCCCCCTTCCAGACCACATTGCCCGTGACTGTTTGCTCAGGAGAAATGGAAGGTTGATCAAGCCTTCGTCTTTTCCTAGAGCGCCTAACAACGGCTCTATGCTTTGGGCTGTAGAAAATATCTAGGGGAGGAATTTCTTCCACCTGAAGATCAATTTGATCGGACAGGTCTTGAGTGATTACCTCGACATCCTGTGAAATGGGTGGGCCACTGGTTCCTTCTAGAACCTGAGAAGAAGTAATATCGGGGGCATGGCTTGTTTTAGAGGTGTCTGAGTCTTTGGAGGCTTCCTTACCACTGATAATGGAATCGAATTGGTTCCATTCTTTAATCAATTCAGGATCGGTGGAGATTTGCTCATGTTGCTCTGTGTGGGCTTTGCTTTGTTCTTTTTCTTCTTCTGCCCTCTGCTGTTCTTCAAGTGCCTTCCGCTGCTGCTCCTCCTGTGCTTTCCGCTGCTGCTCCTTGAATTCTTTCTTTGCTTTCTCTTCTTCTTCCTTCTTCCTCTGTCCCTCTATCTCTTTCTGCTTTCTTTGCTCTTGATCCTTTTGTGCCTTTTGCTGCCTTTCTATCTGCTCCTTTTTATGCCTCTCTGCCTGCAGCTTGTTTTGCCTTTCCTCCTGTTGTTTATCATGTTCTTTAATTGTAATAGGAGGTGGATGTATCTGCTGCTGACCAGGCTCGCTTGAGGAAGATGCTGGGGTTGTGGATAATAAATCTAGAGGC
Source organism: Pinus tabuliformis (assembly GCA_031772625.1). Lineage (NCBI taxonomy): Eukaryota > Viridiplantae > Streptophyta > Pinopsida > Pinales > Pinaceae > Pinus > Pinus tabuliformis. The sequence goes on along the minus strand of CM062806.1, from coordinate 726,561,095 downwards.
AGAGTTTGCAACCTCTGTTTTCTAAGTTTATTAAACTCAGTTAACTCCACATCTTCGTATCTCATTGCAGCAAGCTGTTTGGTTTGGCTTATTGAATCTGCACCTACGAACAGGTCATCAAACTCATCTTCTTGATGGACAATCTTTGACAGTTTGGCCTGTTCCAGGGCAATGGAAGCAGTCTTTTTTGGATCATAGAGTCTGTTTGGGATAGTGGCCAGGGACATCATTTGGAGTTTTGTTGCTTCTTTTTCTGCATGTTTGTAATTCTGCAGCGTATAAACTCCAATTCTTAAAGGAAAAGAGGGCCAGACTCTCTTCTTCTCATCTTTGAGAGTTTGTGTGACACTCTCGGACATAATCTGGTAGCAGATTTCCCGGGCTAACAATTTGTCTGGGATGTATAAAGGGAGAACGTGCGGCCTAGATTTGCTTCCAAAAACTCTAATATAGGTGAAATGCTCTTCCCCGAACCAATGCGCTACGGTTGGTAAGTCAAAAGAAGCTTCATAGGAAATTCTTGGGATGGGTCTGTCGAAAATAGAATAGTGAATGGGCACCATGAAACCATTGCAAATTTGATACAAATGGTCCTTGTAAGAGGGCTTCCACAATTTCCGATGGTACAAGTGAATGGGTGTTGGGTCATGGGTGGTCCATCTCCAACCAAGGACAGGAAACTCAGAATTAAAACACAGGGTATCCATAATGTAAGCAGAGTAATAAAATGGTGGGATTTTCCTTTCGGTGACTCTGGTTTTGGCCCTAAATTCACGAACAGCTGTGACCAACTTATCAGACAAAATAGTGGCCCAATCCATAATTGTACTATTGACAGCCGCTTCCATAAGGGGAACCATGTCAATATGGATATTAGCGAAGTCATGTAATCCCCACAATCTACACATCATAATCCCAGCATAGCAATATGGAGAAGCCAAAGAAGCATTGGAGTACTTACCCGAACTTTCATGCTTGTGTTTGGCTGGGTTCTGCCTCCAATCTCGGAGGGGTTCGGATGGTGATTCATTCTCGTTTGTGAACTTCTCCACGAAGGCTCTGTTATAGACTAGCTCTGGTTCAGGCAAATGATACATTCGCCTCAGGTCATCAGGCTTGAACGACCCGAAAATCCTTCCATCCTTTGTATGAAAAGTTCTATCAGTGAGGGTAATTTCCTCAATTGCCCAGCATACCACATCAGTGTAAGGTAGGACCTGCTCTCTGGCTGCTATTCTGTGCAAAAAGGAGTCGGCCAAATCTTTGAGAGTTGCCTCAGACTTCCTTTGTTCATCCACACTAGCCTCAGTCACTGTCTTTGTCGGTTGCTCGGCTTCTAACAGATTATATGTACCCTGCCATGTAGTGCTAGGAAGACCAGTGCCTGTAGTATCTGAGATTAGGCCTTTCTTCGAAACTATAGCAGCTTGACCTGCGGCAGGTGTTGCAGTAGAACCCACAGCCTTCTTGAATTTCTTCCCCATCATGTTTAGGCTTCTCTCAGCAGCTGAATTCTACACAAATGCAAGAGAAATCGTAACAAGGAAATAACAACGACAATCCATAACGGGAAAGATATATTACTTGAAGCGTGGCAAGATTAATTCTAAAAGTGGCTGCGGATCTAATGATTATGAGAAGGCACCGCAGATGCAATGATGGTGATTTTACGGCCTGCAGCTTCATAAATGACCATTACATCGTTATTAAACTGAATGACCCCTTAAAGCGTGCAACAGATTTTTTAAAGGTCTAATCGTAAGTATTCGTTAAATCGAAGGGGCAAAGTTTTAAATACGCATGCATTACCTTATCCCTGCATTTAACGGATTTTTGAAATCTGTGCTTTTATCAGCCGGATTTAAATATAACCTTAGAGCTTGAAGCAATCACCTTTTAGGAATTCTGGTCATCGTTAAGCGTCGTCGCATCGCATCAGGGTGTGAGTGATACTATCGTTTGGGAGAGGTCTTGGCGAATGCCGATTGCGAATCGCATCGGATTAGCGCGTAAACCTATTCGTAGATGTATATTAAATGATTTTCCGACTTTCGATTGTGATATCACATCGCATCGGGGAAAAGATCTGAGCGTCTTATGAAAGTGTATGGGATTCCGCCGACTACCGATAGCGATATCGCATCGGGTCGGGGTTTATAACTTAAAGCGTCTTTTCACAAGAGGCAGCGCCGATAGCCGATCGCCGATATCACGTCGCATCGGGGTGTAAGATATGTGCTCTTTTTTGGTGTGCATTGAATACCGCCGATCGCCGATAGCGATATCGCATCGGCAAGGACCAAGGTGATATTTAAATGTGTTTCTCTTGTTATTGCGGCATGCGATCTTGCGATTGCTTTTTCCGCACTTAACCTAAAAATGCTTGATATTTATTCAAAAAGGCTTTCATTCATAAATTCATTTGATTATCATACCTTTTTCGAACAAATTCATTAATGCCAATTAAAAATTTTAAAAGGGACCCATTTCATATGTTAATTGTTTGTGAAAAAATGTTATGAAATGGGGGGTTGTTGTAGGGCACAACAATTGGCGATTCGTTGGTAGAACCAGTTATCTCTGGACTAATAAACATACTTAAACTTTTTCAAATAGAATCTCTATAAGGGAAAGAAAACTTCTAATATAACTAGATATCTATTGATTCTGAATAAAGCAGAATTCTTTTGTTGACTTCCTCTTTTTGTAAAGAAAATAAATGCATTTTAAGTTTTAAAACAGGTCTTTAATGGTTCATAATGGTAAAACAGAAAACTTTTCTCAAATCAGCTTTTAAAGTAAACTCCTCTGTCATAGGTAGAGCCTCTGCTGCCAGCAAACGTTTATAGTCTCGGCAGGGTTACCTTTTAACCATGCTGTTGTCCATTGTTCCATTCACTTAAGAGTGTGACTAAACAAAATGAATTCAAAACATATTTTCACATTTTGAATTTCATTTTCTTTTCTTCTTTGCTTAAGATAAAAGCCATTGTCCTGGTTTGGTGACCAGATAATGACAATGCCATTCACGGGTAGTAATTAAACTGAACAAGCTGGCTCGTGATGAGACCCCTTGTCTTGAAATTTCAAGTCATTACCCTGTTTGATATGCAGTTTTGGTAATGTCAGTTAAATTATTTTCCTATGAACATGGTAAGCAGGCTTGTAATAAGACCTCTTATCTTTAATCTTTTATATTTTAGAATTACACTCTGAGTAATCATAAACTTTTGGTGAATGGGATGAACAATTGTCTCCTTGAGAGTAAATGGATGACAGGTTGAGAGTTAAAGATGCTGAAGATTGATTAGCTCCTATTTTAATATGGATAACCTTTGGAGACCAGTTTTGAAAACCTAAAATGACTGATAAGACTATGTTCAGAGAGAAGTTTACAAAAGTTAGACTGCGATCTCAAAATAGAAAGATATCCAATTTCCTAGAAATGATCTCTCTTGGTTTAAGACTCTATTATCCAAAAGCAAATATTGATAGTACCCCAGCAAGACAACTTTTAACTACAGCAAAAGGTCAATGGAAGGTATCCTACATCCTTATTTTCTACAAATCCTACAAACTATAAAAAAAAACTATCAAACTATAAGGAGAAGGGGCTACCTCCTCAATTAAAGAATTTCTTCAAGATTAGACCATTGACAGGGAGAGAATCTCTCACCCCTGATAAATTTTGCAGTATAAAAGTGGAATGGCCTATTTTTTCACAGATCTGAAATGGTCCAAGCCACAGTTTCTGAAACTTGGAGTGTTTACCTTTGTCTTCATGGGCTTTGTCCCATTTCAGAACTAAATCTCCGACTTGGAATTGTTTAGGACTAGATGAGGCTAGATCAAAAGCTGCTTTAATGACTTGCTGATGTTTGGCGTGTGTAACCTTGGCCTTTTCCCTCTCCTCTTCAAGTTTGAGAATTTGATCATATCTGAACTGGATAGAGGAAGAAGGAGTTTCCTCAATAAATTGCACTAGGGCTAGAGAGGGAAGAAGAAGATTGGTTGGTACAATTGCTTCTTTTCCATAGACAAGATTAAACGGAGAGGTTCCTATGGAGGCTTTCTGTGTTATCCTATCAGCCCATAATGCAAATACTAAGGATTTGTGCCAGTTCTTATGATTCTCTTCAATTGTTCGCTTAATAATTTTGATTAGATTTTTATTAGTTGATTCTGCTAGGCCATTACCCTGAGGATAGTAATTAGCAGAATAATTTAATTTAAATCCTCTTTTGATAGCGAAATCAATCATTGCATTACCTGAGAAATAAGAAGCATTATCAAAGACAAGAGCGTTTGGAACACCAAACCTGGTAATAATGAACTGATCTATAAATTCAATGATAGCCTCAGAGTTTGTTGTCTTTAACGGAACTGCTTCTACCCACTTTGTAAAGTAATCTGTGGCTATAAGGATATATTTGTGCTGCCTAGAAGAAGGTGGATTAATTTCTCCAATGATGTCCAATCCCCATTGTTCGAAAGGCTGTTCGATGTTGACTGGTTGCAAAGGGAAAGCTGATTTTTGTTGTCTTCCACTGGAAGTTTGGCATTTGAGACATTTCCTTACATACTCGTGAGCGTCTTTAAACAAAGTAGGCCAATAGTGTCCAGCATGAATAACTTTATGAGCTGTTGTATCAGCTCCAAAATGTCCTCCTGCTGGTCCGTCATGTAGCTCCTGCAAAACCTTTTGAGCTTCAGGTTTCTCAAGACATCTTAATAGAACAGAATCATAATTTCTTTTGAAAAGCACATCATTGATAATCGAAAAACTCTTCGCTTTTAATCTAATGGCCCTTTTGTTTTTGTAGGACAAGTTCGTAGGCGCATAACCATTCTTTAAATAAAAAATTAAATCTGCATATTGAGATTCGGAATCGGGAACACTTAGCTGGTTAACTTCTTGAGTTTGCTCTGTATCGCTTGATTCCGGAATGTTGGATGCTCCTGCCAATATCCTGCAAAAACCTTGACCCTTCACAATCTTTGCTGGTTTTATTTCTAGGTCATATTCCTGGAGAGCCGCGACCCAATTTGCCCTTTTTTCCCCCAATTCTTTTTGAATTAATAGTTGCCTAACTGCCGAGAAAGGAACTATCACTTTAGTATGGGTTTTTAAAAGAAAGGGTCGATAATGTTTGACTGCTTTAAACACAGCAAAAGCTTGTTTCTCAACATCGGAATAGTTCAATTCGACGCCTTGAAAGTTTGAACTAAAGAATGAGATGGGCGCTTCCAAATTGTCATCATTCAATTGTGTGAGCACTGCTGCGTAAGATAAGTCGGACGCAATGGTATATAATGTAAAATGATTAGAAAGATTTGGAGTATTCAGAGCGGGGGCATTGATTATTGATTGCTTAATGTCATTGAAAGCTTGCTTTTCTTCTAATCCCCATCTGAAGGTTGAATTCTTTTTAATCATCGTTTGAAGTGGTAGTACAATCTGTGAAAAATCTGGAACAAATCTTTTAACGAAATTAATCTGGCCTAAAAACGACTGCATCGATTTTTTATTGTGTGGAAAAGGAATTTCAGAAATTTCCTTAATTCGATCAGGATCTACATAAATGCCATCCTTAGATACAATAAAACCTAAAAGCTTACCCTGATTAAGAGCAAAGAAAGACTTTTTTGGGTTAAGAGAAATACCATATGTTTTGCATCGCTGAAAAATGTGATTTAAATCATGCAAGTGATTGTATCTCTTTTTAGAATATACAGTAATATCATCAAGGTAGACGACTACTGTTCGATTAATTAACCCTCTAAAGGTTGTATCCATAGCTCTTTGGAATGTCGCTCCTGCATTTATGAGTCCAAAAGGCATTTTTTGATATGCATAAGTCCCCCATTTTGTTCTGAATGTGGTTTTAAGTTGGTCATCAGGATGAACTAGCACTTGGTTATATCCTGAGAATCCATCGAGAAAGGACATCAATTCAGATCCTGCTACAGATTGGAGGATCTGCTCCATAGTAGGCAATGGGAAGTTATCTTTCAAGCTTGCCTTATTCAAATTTCTGAAATCGATACAAATTCGGATGTCGCCGTTTTTCTTCCTGACTGGTACCATATTAGAGACCCAGTTTGAGTGTCGGACAAGGAAGATAATCTTAGCTTTTAAAAGCTTATTAAGTTCCGACTTTATTTGGCTCTCCAAATTCGGGTGTATTTTCCTTAACTTCTGCTGGATCGGCTTCTGATTGGGAAGCATAGGAATAGTGTGCTGTATGATAGATGTATCATATGTCTTGAGGTCATCATACTTCCAAGCAAAAACTTGTTTGTTTTTCTTTAACAGTTTGATAAATGCTTCCTTTTCTTCTACAGAAAGTCCTAATCCTAAGTTGATATTTTGAGGAGCTTGATCTGTTCCCAAATTAATCAATTCAAACCTAAGGGTAGAGCTTTGGAGTTTTGTATTAATTACAGGTTTAAACCTGTCTTTAATGTCATAAAGGTCTTCGAGCTTTACCACAGACTTAGGAATTGCGTTGTCTTGAGATATTCTTTTCATTTGAGAATCATGCTCATCTTCTTCAATGATTTGATTGTCATAGGACTTTTCAGAGGTTAAGAATTGCAAGATATCCTCGTCATGGTTAAAAACCCTCCAGTTAGTGATATTATCAGGAACTGAAGGCCTAAAAATTAGTTCTACAGAAAATCTATCAAGGCTATAGTCATCAGAAGGCAAAAGTTTGGAAGCAACGTTGGCTAGTAAATCGGCTGCTGAGTTCTGTGATCTAGGAATTGAGGAAATGTTGAATGCTGAGAAATGTGAAGTAAGATCTTGCACTAGCGATTGATAATGCTTAAGGTGGCTTGAAAGGCAGTGGATTGCATTTCTTACCTGCTTAACAATGATCTCACTATCGCCGAACACTTTAATATATTGGACTTTAAGATCGATTGCCTTATATAATCCCTGCACTAGAGCTTCATATTCGGCCGTGTTATTAGTGCACTCAAATTCTAATCTACAGGACAGCATCGTCTTGTCACCTTGCGGACTAACCAAAATGCAACCTGCTCCTGAGCCCTCGCTGGACTTAGAGCCATCAAAATACAAAGACCAAAATAAAGGAGAATTAACAAAAATATTTACATCTTTTTGATTTTCATTAAAACATCTGGATAAATTGGTTTGTGAAAAATTTTCTACTTGAGATGTACAATGATTAACTGAAAATGGAGAGGGTTGGGCAACAAAGTTGCCAAAGAATGATTCTGAGGAATAATTACCCAAAATGTTGTTGTTGAAGGCCACAGGCTGGTTTTCTTGTTCGAAATCGGTTACTGTGTGGGTCATGTGTTTCTCACGGTCGATCCTTATTTGATTTGGCTTACCCTTGTAGGGGAGCCACATATGTGACCAATCAGTGGAAATGTACCCATGCAGCTTTTCAGACCAATCTCTGCTCAGAATTAATCCGTAGAATTCAGGTATGTCAGCAATCAAAATATCTATTCTCTGTACAATTCTGGGATCAGCAGACAACCTAATAGTCACGGAATTAATTTCTCCTACAACCTGTACTTTGGTTCTGTCTAACTGTACAATGTGAATAGCAGATTTCTGGGGTTCTATGTTCAGTTTAGAACAAACTGAAGCTGGCATAATGTTAGATGAAGCCCCTGAATCGATTAAACAGTTATGCAGATTTCGATTATAGATTTCATAGGTCAGCAAGAAAGGTGGAGTATGAGAATTGGATCTATCTCCGATCAGAACTGAATCGGTAGCTTCAACCATACCTGGAGGGGGTTGTCCTGAATCATTAGCAGCTTTTGAACTGGGAAGAGGAGAAGAGGGGACAGCATTGAACTCTCTTAGAAGCAATTTTTGCTGATGTTTTAGCTTACTAAGTTCAAACATGGTTATGTTTGCCTTAGTCTTTTTCATATCATCAACAATATTATACTCCATGGAGTCAGATACCACTAGTGTCTTAGATGTTGAAGGAGAATTAGAAGTTGAAGGCTGGTTTTGGGGAGCTGCTACAGGTGACTTGTTTGGAAGAACTTTTTCCTTTGGTGTGGCAGCACCTGCGCTCCGTTTCTTTGTAGTTGCCTGGGCAGGTTCAGAAGCGATTTTACTTCTTGTAGTAACAGGAAAGGCTTCTTCTTGATTTTCGATATCAGAGTTTGGGAGTATAAAATCCCACATGCCGTGGCATTCAACTACTTCTTCTTCATCATCTGTTTGGGAGGTTGTTTCCTCTTCCTCTTCTTCCTGTTCTGAGTCTGCATTAGATATAACATTGGGTGGCTTTGCTTCAGTTTTCTTGAAAGTCCTAAATGGTCTTTTGTTTGAAGTCTCGGCCACCTGTTTTTTTATCTCAACCATTTCATTAGACAATGTTTTAAGGACTTTTTGTAAACCTTCCATGTCATACGGGTCCTTTGGGGTTTTCTTCCTAGAATCCTCTTTAAATGAGACTTTTTTAGCTTTTCTATCCTCCAAGGCAGCTTTCTTTTCTAGAGCGTTGATGCGCTTCTCAACAGCAAGTGCTTCCTTCATATTTTCGGCTAAGGTAGGTTTGCCAGCCCTGTCAACAAAAATGGCTATGTTGGCAGGGAGGGCGGTAATATACCATTCGCTTCTAATTTGTTCACTTGGTTTTGAAGCGGCAGGAATTTTATTTAGGAGTTTATTAAATCGGGCATTAAACTCCTTTATTGGTTCCCTATATTCAATTCTCAGATTGGAGAGGTCATTTATTAAAGTGGCTAGGGACCTGTCATCTCCATATTTGGTAAGGAACTGCTCTTGGCATGTGGCCCAGCTGGTAATTGAACCAGAGGGTAAGGAAAAGTACCAGGATCCTGCCGATCCTTGTAAGGTATAAGGGAAAAGCCTGACAACAACATCTTGTTCTGTTACTCCTTTTAAGTTAACTGCTAACATAAAATTGTTAATATGTTCTTCAGCTTGTGTTCCGTTATCTGGGTTAAATTTAGGCAACCAATTTTCGGGAGCATCAGGTAGATCATGCAATGGTCCGGGCATGTTGACTGCACCTGGCGTAGTCCATGGGTCTGCCATTATGCTAGCGACAATAGTTGTCACTAATGATGGGGTTCCAGATGACCGAGGAGAAGAGATTGTTGAAGAGTGAGTAGTTTGAGATGCTGTAGTACCTAGTCCCTGATGAACAACAGTGTGTAACGGAGGAGTGGATGGTTGACTTCGCAGATTAGGAGATGAGATGTAGGATATGGAAGAAAGGTGTTCACTATCAGATCCTTCAGCAATCTTTTTAGCCCTTTTCCTTTTCGGTAAAGGGAACTCAGTAGGTTCAATACCGAGTTTTTCGCTCTGAAGTCTGGTAAGTGGCTGAGATAAATTGAACTACGAGGTCACACTGCTTTGTGATACTTCAGATTTCTGAGGCGAAATCGAGAAGCTCTGAAGTTTATGGATAAGAGACTGGACTTCAGGAGATTCAAGACTTAATTGTTCTGAAATATGATGGGTGTGAGCAGTGGTGGTTGATTCCTCTTTTTCTCGATTGTGTGCTGGAGAACCAGCATGTGATTGAGAAGGAGGAGGGGATTTGGAGGGAGATTTACTCTTAGAGTGGCTTGCAGATTTGGGTCTGCTTGCCATTCACAGTTGAGGCCCTCCTTCTAGCGCCAAAAAAGTTGAGGCCCCGAAATTCGTTGCAACAACATCGGGGAAACCACCCGGTCCAGACCTTAGTGCAACTCCTTTTCCGTTTGGGATAGTGGCTCCGACTGGGGATAATGGGACCAGTTTCCCAAGAATTATAAGTAAACGGGATGGATGAATGACTTACGATATAGGGTGGTAATAAACGAACAACTAAACTATAAGAAAAATATAATAACTATAATCTAATCCCGGGACTTATCAATTTGTAGAGTGTAGCGTTTGATAATCTGTGCTTTATGGCAGGCATATAGATGACTCTAACACTAAAGCATAGATGTTTAAACCATTTAAGATTGCTCTGCATAATTAGTTATGCAGAGCGATGATAGCGAATTACTACACTTAGTCATTTATATCATTGCTACATGCATGAGTAAAAGAGATAACAAATCACAAAACATTCAATAGTGATATGAAATGCAGATTTGCTGTTATATTGCATACATGTATTCAACAATAGCAAAGATAAAAACACATCAATTCATATAATAAAAAGAGCACAGATACAGATAATAGTACCATGTAAGCTGTTTGATCAATCCAGTATATTAATCACTATGTCGCGGTCCTTCCTTCAACCAGAAAGCATTCCAAACAAGAGACAATAGTGCACAGTTGCATAAAACAGCCTTCTAATCAAAATTAAGGACCATCGGTCGAGTTTCACAAAAGAATATAGACTGAAGCACAATAGTGCAAACTTCAGCCTTTAAGTCTTTTACAAAATTTTACGACCCTTTCCAAAACAATGAAAGGGTCTATAAATACTATGCTAATCTAAATATCTAAATATCTAAAAACTAAAAAGCTACTAAATTGGCATTAACAAATATCATCTTCTTTTCTGGCGATCTGGCAGTCGGCGGCGATGCTTCATTCAATGGTCTCTTTGCCTTTACTCTTTCGCTGACATATCGCCAGCATTGGCTCTACTTCTGGTGGAATGTTGAGACGCGAAGTTAGCTGGGCATCATATGTGGCATCTTGAATGTCGGAAATCAGGTATCGGAGGGCATCTGTTAAACAATTAAGAGCCGACCTTTGAGAGTGTGGTTTAATTAGAAAGAGCCAGTATGCGTCGGCGGTTAAAGTATTTACTCCAGCGATTAACCGTCCTTGTTTCTCCAGATCAGCGTAATTTCTCTGCTCCAGCATGTTTGCTGTTGTTATGCTTCCAGGTGTGCACTGGGAGATCATGTTTGCCAGATAGAGCGTGTCGTTGACTAGATTGATCATGTTGCTGGCAATCATCTTACATCTTGAGGCCGCCCTTTCCGCTTTCATTACCTGGGTGTTCCATTCCATGAAGAGTATGTCCTTGTACGTTACATGGATTCGGGACAAATTTGCCGCTTTCCCTTCTGGAGAGTCTTGCCATTCAATATATTCAGATATGTCATCTTCGGCCTGATCTAGCTTGCTTCTGGCTTTCTCTATTTGCTCACATACTGTTGCGGATGTTTCACATAATGACTCAGCGTCAATAAGTTGTCGGCACAAGAGTCTGATCTGAGATATTAATGCGCCATTTATTCGAGTTGCCTCTGCTCTGAAATCGTTAACACTCTGGGCGTCCTTGATACCTTCGAGCTGTGCCGATAGCTGAGCTATTTGCTCATCTTTAGATTTCATCATTAGCTCATTTGACGTTTTCAGCTGTGACAATGCCTCTGCTAATTCTTTGGCCTTCTGAACCTCACTTTGGTCTGCCCTCTGTTTTTCAATTTTCAACTGTTGGGTTAACAAATTGTTTTCTTGCTGTTGAGCCAGCAATTGCTCCTCTACCTGTGCTGCCTTTTTTTTCGCCTCAATTACTTCTGCCTGCAATGCATATATTTCATGGTCTTTAGTCTTCAATAGAAGACTTACCTCTGATTCTTTGTCAATAGTTGCTGCCAAATAAGCTCCCGCAAATTGCGACAGCTTAGTTAGATCATCGGAGGGATCCAATTCCCCCTTCCAGACCACATTGCCCGTGACTATTTGCTCAGGAGAAATGGAAGGTTGATCAAGCCTTCGTCTTTTCCTAGAGCGCCTAACAACGGCTCTATGCTTTGGGCTGTAGAAAATATCTAGGGGAGGAATTTCTTCCACCTGAAGATCAATTTGATCGGACAGGTCTTGAGTGATTGCCTCGACATCTTGTGAAATGGGTGGGCCGCTGGTTCCTTCTAGAACCTGAGAAGAAGTAATATCGGGGGCATTGCTTGTTTTAGAGGTGTCTGAGTCTTTGGAGGCTTCCTTACCACTGATAATGGAATCGAATTGGTTCCATTCTTTAATCAATTCAGGATCGGTGGAGATTTGCTCATGTTGCTCTGTGTGGGCTTTGTTTTGTTCTTTTTCTTGTTCTGCCCTCTGCTGTTCTTCAAGTGCCTTCCGCTGTTGCTCCTCCTGTGCTTTCCGCTGCTGCTCCTCGAATTCTTTCTTTGCTTTCTCTTCTTCTTCCTTCTTCCTCTGTCCCTCTATCTCTTTCTGCTTTCTTTGCTCTTGATCCTTTTGTGCCTTTTGCTGCCTTTCTATCTGCTCCTTTTTATGCCTCTCTGCCTGCAGCTTGTTTTGCCTTTCCTCCTGTTGTTTATCATGTTCTTTAATTGTAATAGGAGGTGGATGTATCTACTGCTGACCAGGCTCGCTTGAGGAAGATGCTGGGGTTGTGGATAATAAATCTAGAGGCAGAGTTTGCAACCTCTATTTTCTAAGTTTATTAAACTCAGTTAACTACACATCTTTGTATCTCATTGCAGCAAGCTGTTTGGTTTGGCTTATTGAATCTGCACCTACGAACAGGTCATCAAACTCATCTTCTTGATGGACAATCTTTGACAGTTTGGCCTGTTCCAGGGCAATGGAAGCAGTCTTTTTCGGATCATAGAGTCTGTTTGGGATAGTGGCCAGGGACATCATTTGGAGTTTTGTTGCTTCTTTTTCTGCATGTTTGTAATTCTGCAGCGTATAAACTCCAATTCTTAAAGGAAAAGAGGGCCAGACTCTCTTCTTCTCATCTTTGAGAGTTTGTGTGACACTCTCGGACATAATCTGGTAGCAGATTTCCCGGGCTAACAATTTGTCTGGGATGTATAAAGGGAGAACGTGCGGCCTAGCTTTGCTTCCAAAAACTCTAATATAGGTGAAATGCTCTTCCCCGAACCAATGCGCTACGGTTGGTAAGTCAAAAGAAGCTTCATAGGAAATTCTTGGGATGGGTCTGTCGAAAATAGAATAGTGAATGGGCACCATGAAACCATTGCAAATTTGATACAAATGGTCCTTGTAAGAGGGCTTCCACAATTTCCGATGGTACAAGTGAATGGGTGTTGGGTCATGGGTGGTCCATCTCCAACCAAGGACAGGAAACTCAGAATTAAAACACAGGGTATCCATAATGTAAGCAGAGTAATAAAATGGTGGGATTTTCCTTTTGGTGACTCTGGTTTTGGCCCTAAATTCACGAACAGCTGTGACCAACTTATCAGACAAAATAGTGGCCCAATCCATAATTGTACTATTGACAGCCGCTTCCATAAGGGGAACCATGTCAATATGGATATTAGCGGAGTCATGTAATCCCCACAATCTACACATCATAATCCCAGCATAGCAATATGGAGAAGCCAAAGAAGCATTGGAGTACTTACCCGAACTTTCATGCTTGTGTTTGGCTGGGTTCTGCCTCCAATCTCGGAGGGGTTCGGATGGTGATTCATTCTCGTTTGCGAACTTCTCCACGAAGGCTCTGTTATAGACTAGCTCTGGTTCAGGCAAATGATACATTCGCCTCAGGTCATCAGGCTTGAACGACCCGAAAATCCTTCCATCCTTTGTATGAAAAGTTCTATCAGTGAGGGTAATTTCCTCAATTGCCCAGCGTACCACATCAGTGTAAGGTAGGACCTGCTCTCTGGCTGCTATTCTGTGCAAAAAGGAGTCGGCCAAATCTTTGAGAGTTGCCTCAGACTTCCTTTGTTCATCCACACTAGCCTCAGTCACTGTCTTTGTCGGTTGCTCGGCTTCTAACAGATTATATGTACCCTGCCATGTAGTGCTAGGAAGACCAGTGCATGTAGTATCTGAGATTAGGCCTTTCTTCGAAACTATAGCAGCTTGACCTGCGGCAGGTGTTGCAGTAGAACCCGCAGCCTTCTTGAATTTCTTCCCCATCATGTTTAGGCTTCTCTCGACAGCTGAATTCTACACAAATGCAAGAGAAATCGTAACAAGGAAATAACAACGACAATCCATAACGGGAAAGATATATTACTTGAAGCGTGGCAAGATTAATTCTAAAAGTGGCTGCGGATCTAATGATTATGAGAAGGCACCGCAGATGCAATGATGGTGATTTTACGGCCTGCAGCTTCATAAATGACCATTACATCGTTATTAAACTGAATGACCCCTTAAAGCATGCAACAGATTTTTTAAAGGTCTAATCGTAAGTATTCGTTAAATCGAAGGGGCAAAGTTTTAAATACGCATGCATTACCTTATCCCTGCATTTAACGGCTTTTTGAAATCTGTGCTTTTATCAGCCGAATTTAAATATAACCTTAGAGCTTGAAGCAATCACCTTTTAGGAATTCTGGTCATCGTTAAGCGTCGTCGCATCGCATCGGGGTGTGAGTGATACTATCGTTTGGGAGAGGTCTTGGCGAATGCCGATTGCGAATCGCATCGGATTAGCGCGTAAACCTATTCGTAGATGTATATTAAATGATTTGCCGACTTTCGATTGCGATATCACATCGCATCGGGGAAAAGATCTGAGCGTCTTATGAAAGTGTATGGGATTTCGCCGACTACCGATAGCGATATCGCATCGGGTCGGGGTTTATAACTTAAAGCGTCTTTTCACAAGAGGCAGCGCCGATAGCCGATCGCCGATATCACGTCGCATTGGGGTGTAAGATATGTGCTCTTTTTTGGTGTGCATTGAATACCGCCGATCGCCGATAGCGATATCGCATCGGCAAGGACCAAGGTGATATTTAAATGTGTTTCTCTTGTTATTGCGGCATGCGATCTTGCGATTGCTTTTCCCGCACTTAACCTAAAAATGCTTGATATTTATTCAAAAAGGCTTTCATTCATAAATTCATTTGATTATCATACCTTTTTCGAACAAATTCATTAATGCCAATTAAAATTTTTAAAAGGGACCCATTTCATATGTTAATTGTTTGTGAAAAAATGTTATGAAATGGGGGGTTGTTGTAGGGCACAACAGTATTCCATGTTGTAATTTAATTATTAGATTTTGAGTTCAGAAAAATGGCATATAACGCCAAAGAGAGTCAGGATTTTTCTTAGTCACAATTGTTGTAGACAAACACTATATCTATTATGCTGACATTAGACAAACATGGTATGCACAAAGCCAATTTTGTGTGGTGTTGTAGTATAACTAAAGAGGAGGATGTCAACATGAACTTATACCAAATAATAACTATGATTTACCATAATATTAGTGATTTTTTTCCTCTTTTATGAAAAATATTTATCATGAAGGTTAAAATACAATGTTGTATAATGTGGTGTAGGGTATGGCATGTATTTCGTGGACTAGGTTGGGAAGTGTACCATGGATTAAGTTGATTAGCTTGATGGAATATCCTATAGAACTATACATAGGTTTTGCGTTTTTTATAATCCATTTTGTCGCATTTGGTCAATAGGCCTTCAAACTGGATCAATTCACATCCTTAAACATGTTGTCATCATCCCTACACAAATCCCTAAGCATGACTCTGTTACATCCATGAGTTTCTACTCTTGAATGTTGAGTTTCCAAGATTTTAAGGCCCAATGCACCCTGGCCCTTTAGGGACTAGCATTAACCACTAGGTTAACCCTCTTTGTACCTGCACTAATCACTAGCAGGTTGCTTAGTCTTGGGGGTGCGCTGGTTCTAGAAATTCAGGAAAAATAAAAGGAATCCCAAAGCTTCCTCTTCCAGAAGCTTCCTGAGGTTGTTTAAACCATTTATCTTGGATAAGAGTGTCGAATCCTATCTGATCCTAGCTTGGAGTTTTCACCTCTTATCCCTTGAGCTCATCCTCCCATCTCAACGAGATCTCAAGCCTAGATTGGTAAATGTATAAGAATTCATGAACTACCTCCGTCATCTATATGTTTGCAGCCATCCATGGCAAGGGATTAGCTTTTGGAGATTGATTCTACCCTCATGTCGCTACTTTGAGAGTCATTATTCCATGCATTAGGGTGACACAAAGGCATACTTTGTGGCAAGAGAAGGACAAGTCAACTTGGGGAGCTCTTCTACAAGATCGACTCCTATTTTTGGTTGTAACTCTCTCCATTTATATTAATACAAATATCATATTGTTTTCCTATATGTGATGTTATGATTTCATATATTTCAATACCATGTTGATCTATTGAATGAAGTGATTGGATTATACTACATAGATGTCATAGACCTTTAGCTTGTGTTGTTTGAATGTGCATGTTCTAATTATAGCAATCAGAGCTAGGATTGGAGCGTACAAGCCGAGGAAAGAGTGAAGCTTACGACATATTCCAGGTAGGCCTCATCCCATCATTCAATTACTTTAAGGAAGACATTGTCCCCTTTGCTTTATGTTGTTCTAGGTCAGTCCACCAAGCCTAGGGAAGACACTTTTGTCCGCAGTTGTAGATTCCATATAACAAATTGGTGACCATACTTCAGAGTCAATTCAATCCCTTGGTGGTTTTCCTTTCCCTTAGTGTTTGTTTTGCCTCTTGTTTAGACCTTCGTAGTCTCACTCAGTCCTGATTAGACCTAGGGAGACTTATCATTGAGTTTCCATTTCATTTTTTGTGTCGGAACGTGAGATTCCTTGATCAACACACCCCCTAGTCTAAAGATAGTGCATTGTAGTGCACCCTAGCCTTCTCTGCACCTACCTTGTAGTGTACCCAAGCCCTTTCAGCACCTGCAATGATCCATGTTTGATGCAAAAAAATTACCTATTTGTGATTCTCTCTTTGATTAACTTTGGTCCAGTTGGTCCTCCTTGTGTCCCTAAGTGTGTTTTGGTCTCTCAATAGCTTTCACTTGGTTTTATTTTTGTTTTTATAGCCTTTGATGAGAATTTATTTAGATTTTCTTTGTTCTTGTCAATTAGGTCATTTGCAAACTGATTGCTTGATCGTTGGATTGCTTGAAGGAATTGGTGTTCTAGTCATCGATTTGAATAGTTTCTTTTATCAGTGACTAGGAAAATATCTTAGTTTTCATATTAAAATTAAGTGAAAGCCAAAAGAAAAATCTTATGCATCATGCATTGCATATAGGACTTTGACTTTGATTGGGATAATGAATTTGAGGAGATCGATTGTTGCATCACTTGTTTGTTGCATTGTTGATTGATTTCTTCTTCCCCTACTTAGTTAGGCCTTTCATTATTAAAAGGAAAATGAAAATTTTTTTTTCTCATATTAGTTACATCATAGGTATGTTAAGGTGATATCGTGTTTTGGGCCTTGAAACTAAAATCTAATTCAAGATCAACTCTAAAATTCACTCAATTAATCTAAGGAGCATTTGTAACATTAATGCAAACATCTTGAGTTCTAGCTAGAGACGTGTTCTGATATCTTTAAACATAGGAGCTATCCTTTTTTGTCAGTGTTACAATCCAAGGGTTATATCTCGTTCCACGCATGTAATTGTATCAGATCATTCTCCACATATCTTCGAGTATATCAGATGGTGTTCCATGAAAAGTATATGGGAATGCTCTCTTTGAATGATTATGCATTAGACAACATTACCAAAGATTGCACTTCCACATACCGTTGAGTATATTTTGGAAGTCCACCATAGGTTGTTATCCTCACCATAGGTAACCAAGTCAGTTGCCTTGTATATTGTTATACATCAAACACAACATTCAGGGAGATTGCATACCCGTACGTAAATCCTTGGTTCTCCAAGGTGCTATATTGTAATTCACAGTTTCTTGGTAAACCCTTTTTCCTAGTTTCCCCTCTCTTTTTTTGGTTATGTCTTTAATCTATAATCAATTAATTAACCACAAAACAACATCCTCACTATGGAATATCTCCTTAGTAGATCTCAGGTTGAGACTAATGGAAACAGTTCCTGAGTCGACCAGTCAAGGAAACCCCTCTGATGGGAATCCTAGTCCTTTTCCTTATTTTGGAAATATGGGTTCTCCTTTTCGGCCTCTTTGGTTCTGAATGTCTAAACTACTTCTCAACCAAGTTCTCCTCCACTTGAACAACATCAACCTCAAGTTGATCCTAAAGTTGAACCTTTTCCTTCTTCACCTATTCTTTCTTCATCCATTTCTTCCTCCTCACCTGGTGAAAGTCTTGATTCTAGTATCCAAGAGGCTAAGAAGAAGAAGAAAATTAAGAAGAAAAATAAGCAAAATAAGCATGGGGGCAAACCAAGCAACCATTTCTACAAATGCAACTAGTATGGTAAAACCTTCCAATCAGCCCTGCAAAATTAAACTCACTTACATGTTATGTAAGTGTGATCACCTTCTTAGAGATTGTCATGGTATTCCAAAGATATTAGAAGTGTGGTCTATAGGCTCACATCAACCTTTGTCATCAACCTCTCGAGATAATGCTTGTGATAAATTGTCCAAAAGTGATAGTAAATTTCATGGGGAAAAGGGTAAAGTCAAGTTTCCCTATAAGCTATGTGAAGGGAGTCATCCTATTCACCTTTATCCTTATATGGATGAAGCTTCAAAAGTGTTGGAAACCTTACAACTTCTCAGCCAAAAATTCAAGCTGGTTACCAGAAGATTTCTCCCAATCCTCCACTAGTTCACGAAATGATTGATCAAAATCTTGATGAAGTGATTGATTGGAATCTATCAACAGTCAATCCCACTCTCTCTGAACGTGAATCTTGTGAATCTGTTCCTGACCAACCATTGATATAGTAAATGGTTGACTCGATTCCACCTTTATTTGATCGTACCTTTCCCGTAGAGAGTGAACTTCATACTGCTCAGGTTCTTCTCGTTTCTTCAGGATCCAATGAACTGTGGGATAGTTCTCTCATTCCCATGGAATAGGGGAGTCACCTCCCATTCCCATGAAACTAGAGAGAAATTCTCCCATTTCCATAACACAAGGGGGTAGTCCTCCCGTTCCTATGACACCCCCTCCAAGTAGTATGGTCACTTCCTCTGATTAGAGTCGACTGGCAGGATATTGTCTTCCTCCATACGTGCCCTTCTAGGTCATAGTACAGGATTATAATATGACTGTACCTAACACAGTTATAGACGAAGGCATGTCCGTTAGTATTTTGTCCTCAGCTTCTTGGCAAGCTTTGGCTTCTCCACAACTTATGCCCATTACCCAAAATTTGTTGGCTTTTAACATAGGAACCAATCAACCGTCGGGGATCCTTCCTCAATTACCTATTAATTTGGGAGGAAAGACTAGTTATATCAATGTGATGGTAGTCCAAGGCCCTTTGAATTTTAATTTACTCCTCGAGCATGATGGTAGTCCAAGGCCCTTTGGATTTTAATTTACTCCTTGCGCATGATGGTAGTCCAAGGCCCTTTGGATTTTAATTTACTCCTTGGGCATGACTATGTTTATGTCATGGGAGATCTTGTCTCTTCACACTTTTGTGTGATGTGTTTCCCACATGAAGGAAGAATCGCACCATTGACCAAATTTCGTTTGGGTCCTAATCTGACTCTCAATCAATCAACTTCCCTAAATGGTCCTTATAAGAAAGTGGTATATTCCCCACCACATATTAATAATGTGGCAACATGTTCCATGCCCGCCTCTACTGATGATGTAGTAGGTGATGTAGTGCATCATTTAGTGGGGGAATTGGAGTCTAATCTTTCCATTGGATCCTTTGATCCCTTCCTGAGTGTTGTTCTCCCATCTGATGAGAACCTCTTGGAAGCCATGGCCTCCTGGCAGTCATGATCAAGGTCCCCGAAGCAAAGTTCCTTTTCTTGTGTCAAGATCCTTAAAAAATGAAATAAGGTTCTTGGAGCACAGTTCCTTTTCTTGTGTCAAGCTCATTAAAAAATGAAACAAGGTCCCTTAAGCATAGTTATTTTATTGTGTCAAGCTTGTTACAAAATGAAACAAATATACCCTTCCAATTCGAGTCTTTGATTAGATCTCGTAAATTCCCATTCGATTCTTTCACTTGATCTCACAAATGAACCTTCATTCCATGCGCCTGTTAGTATCAGTAGTCTACTTAGGTGAATGAAATGAAGCTTGGGGGGCATGTCCTTTAATTGATTCATTATGATGGGGGCGTGCACACTTATTTCAAGCATAGTTTTTCTCTGTTTCAAGCTTGTGTAAAAATGAAACTACTCTCAAGCATAGTTTTTCTCAGGTTTCAAGCTTGTATAAAAATGAAACCATCCTCAAGTAATTTCAAGCATAGCTTCCCATGTTTCAGTATTGTGTAAAAATGAAACCATTTTCATTCTATTCTCGTGATTCACATTTTTATCAGCCTGTTTTTTCCAGATGAGCCTTGGTTTTAGCATTCCATCGTCATCATCTGTTTGGTCGATCATACAATTTCACTTGATTGTTTTACCCTTTCCTGAGGAACCTCTATGATGAGTGGTATTATTAGCCAGTCTCTTGACCTTTGCCTATTTGAGTAGTTCCATCATGACCGGAACTAGTTGTTACCTTTTATAACACTCGTTCCTCCAGGAGGAGTCCTCTTTCAGCTCTTTTCAAACTCCCAAAATATGAAAATATTGTCAAGCACTTGTCTTTTCGAATTCGTTAAAGTAAATGAAAAGATGTCTACTCAGTATAAGTTTAACCATTTTCCAGACTGAGATAGACTACTTATGAAAAAGGAATACCTTAGTTGAACATGGCTAAGAGATTCTCTTGAGTATTGTTTTATGCCTTTTCAGACTCAAGGGAATATCTATGAAAAGGAACCTTTGGAGTTTTCTTTTTCACTTCTTTTTCAAACTCTCTAAACATGAAAAATATGCCGAGTTTTCACCTTCACTGGACTCGTAAAAACATCAAACAAGGATGGACTCGTCGATCATACTAGGACCAAACCACTCCTTCTTTGGGTTCATTAAATATTCTCAAAGGGATTCATCTGAAGGATGGACTTATAGATCAATCATATGTTATCCTCCTCGAGCTTGTTAAAAATAAAGAGGTATTGACCAATAATGGTTGGGGAAATTGGGAAAACGAGATACTCCACTTGTTAATGGCATAGATTTGCTCTTGAACACGACACTCTTCCACTTCATCTCTATGGCTATTGGGTTGGCTAATATACTTTCTTTTGGTTTATCATACCTTATCAAAGCCTCTGCTTTTGGTTTTAGGTCAATGTTGCCAACTTCATTTCAGTGTCGTCGTTGTGTTCAAGAGAAGTCATTCAATCAATATATGCTACAATACTCTTAAGCCTTCATTCCATGCATGTTTTTCCTAATCCGGTTCCATATCAACATCATTACAATTATTCTATCTCAAATCATGATGCATGTTTCATGTTGTTGATGGGGGATACATCAAGGCCCTCTTACGACAGGTCACTTCTTGTCGACATCAACTCATTATACATGAAGTTGACTTAGAAACAACCCTTTAGTACCTTGGTGCTTGCATACATCAATGTCAAGTTTCCTTTCTCTCTGCGACATGTTTTCATCATTAGCCTTCGACTGAAAGATTATGTGTGGTGTTCGACATCAACTCATTCATTCACACCATACAGATTGTATTAGAGTACCTTGAGAGCCATTAACATCATCAGTGGTTTCTCTCGCGTCTGTTAACAAATTACATCATTGGCTGGTAATCAGATGGTGTCTACCACATTCGACTTCAGGTCATTAATTCACATGGATAGACTCATACATTGGTTGGTCATGTGAATGAGATAGAAGACCCCAAATCTAGTTATATCCATCCGGGCTTCAATTTCAGGAATAATACAAGATCACAATGTATGATGGCAATGATCATACAGATAGTCATCCAGTCATGGGTCCACCCTTTATCATCAATGGACATGTCTTCTTGATCATTGTAAATGTAATGTTAGCTTATGTGTTGAGCATGGGTATGACTCCCTCAAAAAAGATGCCACGATGTAAATGTATTGTAACAGATGATGGCTATGACCAGTTGATCTTGATCCTGATTTGTCACAAGGTAAAGCACTTTAGTCATCAGTTGTCATTTCTGACTTTATTCTTTAGGGGCTAATATTTTATAGGCCATTTTGTCGCATCTGGTCCATAGACCTTCAAATTGGATCAATTCACATCCTTGAGCATGTTGTAGCCATCCCTACACAAAGCCCTAGGCATGACGATGATACATCCCTGAGTTTATGCTCTTTACTGCTAAGTTTCCAAACTTTTAAGGCCCAATGCACCCTGGCCCTTTAGGGACCAGCGTTGATCACCAGGTTGACCCTCTCTGCACCTGCGTTGATCACCAACAAGTTTCTCAGTCTTGGGGTTGCGCTAATTCTAGAAATTCGGGAAAAATAAAAAGAATCCCAAAGCTTCCTCTTCCAGAAGCTTCCTAAGGTTGTTTCAACCATTTACCTTGGATAAGAGTCTTAAATCCTATCCAATCCTACCTTGAAGTTTTCACCTCTTATCCCTTGAGCTCATCCTCCCATCTCAAGTGGATCTCAAGCCTAGATTGGTAAATGGATAAGAATTCATGAACTACCTCCCTCATCTATATATTTACAACCATCCATGGGCAAGGGGTTGGCTTTTGGAGATTGATTCTACCCTCATGTTGTTGCTTTGAGAGTCATTATTCCATGCATTAGGGTGACATAGAGGCATACTTTATGGCAAGGAAAGGACAAGTCAACTTGGGGAGCTCTTCTACAAGATCAACTCCTATTTTTGGTTGTAACTTTATCCATTTCTTTTAATACAAAGAGTAGACTGTTTTCCTATATGTGATGTTATGATTTCATGTATTTCATTACCATGTTGATATGTTGAATGAAGTGATTAGATTATGCTACATAGGTGTCGTAGATATTTAGCTTGTGTTGTTTGATTGTGTAGGTTCTAATTATAGCAATAAGAGTTAAGATTGGAGCGTACAAGTCAAGAAAGGAGTGAAGCTTACGATCGATTCCAGGTAGGCCTCATCCCATCATTTAATTCCTTTAAGGGGGAAATTATGCTCTTTGCTTTCTGTTGTTCTAGGTCAGTCCACTAGGCCTAGAGAAAACACTTCTACCCGCAGTCGTAGATTTTGTATAACAATGTTGAGCATAGGATTTCGATGTGGCCTTTCTTCCCAACTTTTATGTAACCCGTTGGTTGGTGAACGAATTAAGAGATCACTCTTTCTACCATGGTTCTTTGGCCCAGTTTAGTCTTGCTTCTTGGGATTTTTTTCATCTTACTGTTGTTATTTGGTTATCTTTCTATATTATCCTTTAGTGTAGTCCCTCGTATCAACTCAGTCTTGATGATTACTCTTCTCATAGGAATTGTTGTGGATTGTATCCTTATCCAAAGGTGATACAATTATGTTCTTTGCCCAAAACATTGAAATCTTTTATGAATATTGAAGAGCAATCACGTTGGCCTCCATTTAGTATATAATACGCAATGTTGAAAAATGTAAATGTGTGTAGATGTTTAAATGTATGATGAAACAAGTGATGTGTAGAGATAAATAAAAAAAGGTTTAAGAAATGAAGTTCTTAATAGGTAATCAAGCTCATCATGGGCAAGTTCTATATTGAGCTTTCCTCGAGGTAGGTTGAGTTATGTGTTATTTTAGGGTTATTAGAGGTCAATGATATGTATATTATGTTTATACCTCTTTCAGGTATACGATTAGTTTCCTATGTAAAATTCTAATCACTTGTGCAATTTCATTGATTACATATTACATTTTTAGGTACCCCATTCTATCTTAACTATTAGTTACTCCCAATTATTTATGCTTAAAGGGTTTAATCCAAAATAGGTATTGGTTAACTACTTTGAGGATAGGTATATATGCAAGCCATTTAATTGGATGCCTGTAGAGACGGGTTAATGTATCACTTATTAAATTATTCTAATTAGATGTTTCCTCATCTAAGAATGCTAGAAAAGCAGTTTTTGTACAACATGACTAGAGTGGAGGCCATGTATGGTTTGTATAATAGTTGATATTTACTCAACTTTATAATGACAAAAGGCTACTACAAGCATAAAATGTGTGATGACCCATGAACCTAAGAGGCCTCTCAACATAAATGGATTCCCATGGTTTATAGGGCACTGGTAAGGGCTAGTGTAGGACAAGTTTCTTGTTAGGTGGTGTGTTTAGACTACAAAGTCATCATTGATTTAGTCATCCAATTGTTTTCTCACGGAGTTCCAAAAGAATGATTGATGTAAATGAAAAAATATTTGCTATATGCCAAGGTGCCCTCCATAGGATGAAGAGCGATCGCCTTGAGACAAAGATGTACTGACCCTAATAGAACACATTGAATTCAACATATACAATAAGCCATCTCTGAGTGTACATTTTTTTTTTTTATTTTCTGAATCAGGCTATTTCTATTATTGTACAAAAAGTCAAAAAGTTACATCAGTGTTACAACAAGGCCATGGCCCTGTAAATCCTGCCGAGAGATTGACAGTTTGCCCAAATTTATACATACCCAAAGTTGAACATATTCAAAAATTGGATGCTGAACATGGACATGCTGAGACAAACGAACATATCGACATTGAACACTACTTAAACATGGACTAACAGACATATGGATCCATATTGCCGACACATAGATTTTAAAATCCAGACTAAAGCCAAACACATACAGAAAACAAGATTCGAAGACAGAGTAATGCTCCCACTTCTAGGCTGCCGAGAGCGAACTGGTTGATTGGATTAATCATCGTCCGTGGTGTAGGGCTCTTCCTCCACCCTGCACCCAAATTGCCGGGAGTCATCCGAGTCAGAGAGAGGGACCATCGAGCAAGTAGGGACCCCCTGAGCAGGCTCGCTTGGACCCGCAAGGCCTGCTTGAGTAGCCGGGGTGGAACTTTCCATAGCAGGGCGTTGCAGATCAATTGTGGGCATTGTCCCTTGAGTTGGTGGTGGGTTTTCCTGATTTACTTCCGCCTGACCTCTGAGATTATCATAGTGCTCGACAGTAACAGATACAATGAAAGTGGAGTTGGCAAGTGTGCGGGGTATCCAATACCT
The DNA here is from genome assembly GCA_031772625.1 of Pinus tabuliformis. Lineage (NCBI taxonomy): Eukaryota > Viridiplantae > Streptophyta > Pinopsida > Pinales > Pinaceae > Pinus > Pinus tabuliformis. Next base: position 726,536,170 of record CM062806.1, on the reverse strand, counting down.
AACTGTGGGGTGCGCTTCATGTCCACATTTTGTTATGCTTCCGCTCCCAGGCCCTCTGCCACGTCCCGTTGTTATGCCATGGAGGCGATGCTGCTCAGATGTAACTTCGATGGAGGAAGAAGGAGAAATGGGGCCAGTCCTCTGAGCGGTAGCCCGACCGCGAGAGCCTCCTCGTCGACTGCTCATTCTGAGACGCTCTCTCCTCATTGCTAAATTCAGAGGATGAACCAGCTTGCAGAAACCCGGAGAGGAGAAATTAACCAAGACGGGGGCCGCAGAATTTGGCTTACAATGCTTGTAAACCACTCTCAAGCTTGGGACAATACCTGAGTTGGGCACAGAGCAAGAATGTCCCTGTGCAATCCCCCACATCACCGAGGAGTGCTCCAGCGTTGTAGTGGAGTGCCCAACAACTTCAAATGAATGCGTAAATGTAACAGAGGCTCCTGGAATATGAAGCGCCATCGCACAGGTTACCAGGAGGCCAATTAAGGAGGACAAGACCAGTAATAATACCCGCATTGAAGTTCCTGCATGCGCCCATTTGAAACATTTTGTAGGGTACTGCGTGGCACGCAAGGGCTGACACATGCCCATGTGACGCACCACCTGTGAGCTGCCATGCCTTTTAAGCACCCACATCTGGGAATCTCTGAGTGTACATTCGAAGAAAGGGGTCAGATTAATTACTATGGAATGTTGGATGGATTCCGCAACATGACCAAATAATGGATTAGTGACATAGATGTCTTTCCATTCTTCATATGTTGTATACTTCACATCAAGTATGTGAAGAGACTTGGCGGGGGTCTCCTAAGCTAAATAACAACTGTATTTGAGCTTCCCTTTTTTTTCTTAATAACTAAATGAAATTGTTGTACATAGGACATTCATTTCAAATGGTGTTGCGCCTAAATTTTAGATTAAGGATTTGAAAATTGAAGGCATTGATGATTATTGTGGATGTTGATTTCCTTAGTTGTAGTGTTGCCATTACTTGAGTACTTGAAACAACAAGTAAGCCTCCTTGTCATAATGTGGGAATTGAGCTTGGTTTGAGTCAAGGTTTTGAATGGGATGCAGTTGGGTGTCCTCCTTGCTTAATAATGGTGCCAATTTCATATTGAGTGGCAACAATATCTATTTCAAATGGTTATTATAGATTTGGGAATGCAATCATAGGTTCCTAACAAGGGGCATCCTTCAACTTCCAGAATGTTATGTTTGCTTATGGAGTCCATTGAGAGTCTTGAATGTCAATTTGGATGAAGGGGCGAGTTATATGGGAGTAATGGCAGATGGATTTTTTAGGGATATTTATTCTCCTGAAAAAATTGAGATTGAAAATGGTACTAAGAGTTTGCCACTCTAGAACCCTAGATTTGTATGAACTGCTACATCAATAACAAATCCCATGTATTAGTCACACATCTTACCAAAAAAAGGTTTCTTGTGTTTTGTGAAGAAGATCCAAGACTATGTGAATGTGCTGCAAATGTTCTGCCTATATTTTATTATATATCAAGACATTATTAAAATGGAACACAAACAAAATCTCCAAGGTGAGGGTAAAAACTATCATTGATGAACTCCATAAAAGAGGTAAGGGCAATGGCGAGGTCAATAGACATGACCAACCACTTTTAGAGACCCACATTAAGTCTTGAAAACTCTCTGCCATATATTTCTACGTGTGGATTGGTGATAACCAAAAGCTATATCAATCTTGGTCAAGTACCTCACTCGCTTGTGTTGGTCAAGAACATCATCAATTCTTGCGAGTGGATAACAGTTTTGAAGGGTTATCACATGACCCTGTAATATGTGCAATGGCTTCACTCTTATTGTTCCTTTTCAGAGATGGAGATTGTTGGAGATCCACAAGGTGAGATGCTAGGTTTGATTTGGTTGTCTTATGAAGTTACAAAAACAACTTAATCTGTCACTCAATTTGTGTGCTTTTCACAAGTGTGGTTTGGTAGGCAAGGTAACAAGGCAGGAAAGAACTCGAGGCCAAGTGAATAAAATGGTATCGACTCTAAATAAAGGGATCCCTTTTGAGGTCTCAAAAAAATATTGGTATAAGAATTTATGAGTGCCTGAAGATCAAAGGGAGGGATCTTTCTATGATTGTGCCCCTTGATTTGGAGGGTTATCTATTCCCTAAGGTTAACCTCTTTAACAACTTTCTAACTAGTAGATAGAGAATAAAAAAGACATGTTGAAGACTTTTGAGCCCATTCTCATAACTTCTCTTTGGGATTCAGGGAAACCTAATAACCACCTCCTCGGGTTAGGATGTGAGGGGGTTGTTACACCTTCCCTTGGAACTGAAAAAAAATCCACACCCCCACGAGAATTCCAAACAACTGTCACACTAGAGGCAAACTAAAATATACCGCAGGGACACACTGAAACCGGAAATGACAAGTCAGAGGGAGATTGCTTGTGTTCAGAAAAATCTAATTACATGGAGAAATTGTTGGGCCGACACATAAAGATTTCCAAAATCATAAACTGACTGACCAAGCAGACAATGAAATTTGTGACAAACTTAGGCTAAGGATGGAGGGTTCGACTAGGAGGGCCCAAACCTTCCCACACACTCGTCACCTTTGCCCATAATACACTGGACAAAATCCCACATTCTTTTCGACAACACTTCCTTCTTTCTTGATAAACTCTCGCTCACCACTGAAACAATGCATTTGCAGGAGGGGGATTACCGCAATAAACCATTTGAGTAGTCATAAAGTGTGGGGTGTGTGTGAATGCATGGGTCTAATTGGACACAACCCCTCCTCATTTAAAGCCTAGGATGATGGTTGAGTGGATAACTTGTTGTTCATCAACTGATGCACGTCTTCCAACACCCTGATCGGGGTTAATATAAATAATATTTTTAATAACCAATATAGATTCATTTTAATTTTAGATTTATCAAAAGTAAATCATAATTAAATATTTATGGGCGTAAACTTTTTCTTTTAAATTTTAACACTTAATAGATATACAGTTCAAATACAATTATATTAATTGTGCCGAGAGGTGCTCTACAACCCAATATAGGGGTAGATGTGTAGGCGTAAATGTTTAACATTTAACATTTATATGTCGGCTCAATTAAAAAACAATAAAAGGTTAAAATTAATATAGAACCCAGTATGATGGAGATGTTGTAGTGCAAACATATAAACTTTGGCTCAAATAAATTAAAGTTAAAAGTAATAAAAATAATAAAATTCAATTTATTATATTGTAATTTTATCTTGCAGGGCAACTTAGCCCCTCCAACTCAAGTTAGAAATTATGCTTAGCCCCTCCAACTAAAGTTAAAAATTACGCTCTAGGAAAAATTGCATAAATAATTACAAGTTGCATTGGTCAATGCTAAATTAATAATGATTGATAAATAAATCATTCTATAGTCTTACTTTGGTAGTAACTAATAAATTGAGATGTGAAGTGGATAAGTAAATTGCTTGCTCAAGTAGAAGAACTTGCATAAATTTTGGTGGGTAGTAACCACTAGTAAGTCTACACATTTATAATTTTACTCCTACATAAGTGTTGAAGAAAACATAAATAATGGTGGGAAGTAACTCTTGTAAGTATATTTTTTACATCTTATTCCTATCCATTTTTTATGCAAAGACTTGCTTAAATTATGGTGGGAAGTAATTGATGTGGATATGCTATTTACTTGAGTATAAATTATTTTCAATTATTTTATTTTTGAATGGTTTTCATACAGAGATTAAAATAAAAAACCACCACACAAATATCTAAAAATCATATATGAATATTGCAATCATATCCATAAATAATGGCATAAAATATGTACGATAGTTATCCACAAGGCATATTATTGTGCAAAGGCTACAATAAGGCCTTCAAGTTATGGTCCAATCAAATGTTTGAAAATTGCTTTTTGTAATATTGAAAAATAATTATTTATTTTTCAAAGTTAAACATTATAATTTGCATTAGTCAATTCTAAACTAATAGTGGTCAATAGACAAATACATTGTTAGAGTCCTGCTTTGGAAGAGACTAATAATGATTCCATAACTATATTTAAATTTAATTAATAAGCACATTACAAATTAATACTTACAATAAATTTACAATATAACAAGTTTCTTAACCATGTATATCCACCCCCACTTTACCATGGGTATTTTTAACTTGTAAATAGGTTTCTTTGCAATACCATGACTTATCAATACCACACACACAAAAATCATAACTCATTTTACAATAAAAAATTAAAATGTAAAATATTTTAGACATTACATATAACATTGATTACATAGAGTGAAAATTCTCCAATCATATGGAGAGAGAGAGAAGTGACATAGTTGGAGGGCGAAGAGAGAGAGAATGATGGGGAGGGGAGAGAGAGAGGGAAGTGTAAGAGAGGAGATAGAGGAATGAAGAGAGAGGAGGGGAGGGAGAGAAGTGAGAGAGGGAGAAGGAGATGGAGTTGGAGGGGTAGAGAGATTGAGGGAATACCAAATACATATAGAGATAGAGGTAGAGAGAGAGAGTGTGTGACAAGGGAGAGATGGCGAGAGAGGGAGAGAGAAGAGGAGGGAAGACACATAGGAGAGGAGAGAGAGGGGGACATAGAGATGGAGATGAAAGAGAGAAGGAGAGATGGGGGATATAGTGACAAAGTTGGAGGGTAGAGAGAGAGATGGGGGGGGGGCGAGACAAAGGGAGGTGGGAGTGAAAGGGTGAGAGAGGGAGAGAGTAGAGCATGAGGGAAGAGAGAGAGAGGGACAAATGGATCCAACCAAGATATGGTATGTGTGTATATAAAAACAAGCCTAAATGGATCCAACCTAGATATGGTAGGTGTGTATATAAAAACAAGCCTAGATGCATCTTAACCTTGGATCTATCAAATGTTGAGAGAATGTTTGATCCCTCTCAACCCTTGATACATTCAGGGTTATGTTTAATCACTCTCAGCTACAATTTCACCAATATCAAATTAACGAATTAAGTTGCCCCAAGACTTTTTATTATATTATTTAGAAACATTTTCAAACGAGGGCTATAGTCCCTGCTGCTTAGTTTAAATATAGCTAAATCAAAGTAGAAAACAATAAAAATACAAAGATTTAAAATTTTAAAATGTTATAATTAGATTGATTTTAAATTGTAATTAAATGCATTATTAAATTTTGTAAATTAACATTAATTGTATTGCAACATAAAAATAATTACTGATAGTTCACATTTGACTTTTTATATTTTGTGGATATGGTTTTATGAAAATCTTATTATTAGACCTAGGTATAGAGGTCCTATCATAAATTTCTATTATAAATTGGTTTGTGAATATGAGAAATTTCATATTTATTCGTATTACAAACTTGTTATTATTACAAAAACCTAAGTGACCTCTACCCCTTAAAAATATAATGTAAAAATAAAAATATATCTTTTACATACCATTAATAATTCTTTTTAAATTACATATGTGATTTTAAATAATCATTTTAAATTATATATATGTAATTTTAAATAATATTATTTTATTAGATCATATTGATCATTAGCGATTTTTATAAATAGGAATATAAAATGATTACACACATTAGCGATAATTTTATCACCTTGCCAAAACAAATTATATCATAAATACCTCAATGTGATTTATGTACTTTTGATTAATTAATAAAGGCAAAGGGCAATAACATGTTCAATTTGATAACTAATCAAATTAAACATGAATAAATTAAATTATTTTAAAAATCATATATTTCAATGTGTAATGTTATACTATAAATGTTTTTGCAATTTTTTTTAGTCAACCTAAACTAATATAATTTTGATAAAAACCTATTGCAGTATCCATCGCTAATAATTTAAAATTTAATTTTCGAATTTTAACCAAACCATTGGTCCTAAAAAAAATTTGATGCCTTGAAAACATAAAGCCGACATTAACGTCGAAACCACATTCATATAAATTCTATTATAAATTTGAGCTCTTGACGAGGTCACTTTTCCAGAGATCTTTCCAGAAGGCGGGGCCCTTGAAGCCGACATTAACGTCAAATGTTTTCCAGAGATCTTTCCAGAAGGCGGGGCCCTTGTCCATGCGAGGAATTTGAGTCATTTTCGTTGATCGATCTTTCTAGAATCCTTTCGTCTCAAATAAATAACTCTGAATTGAAAGTAATCGGCTGTGCGTAGCGAGGAGAGATTGTTGCGTAAGGTCCTGGGTTCGATTCTGTTAAGGTGCTCCTGGTAGTGTTGAAATTTCTGTTCAGGCATTTGCCCGAATACACAATAATCCTCTCTGATTTATCAGATTTATCAAAGAAAGGGAAAAATACGGGCAATCGAAGATGACGGCCACGGCGGGACGGGTGCGGATGCCTGCAAACAAGAGGCTTCACAGCAGCGCCGCGCTCCAAACCCATGGAATCTTGCAGAGTTCCATTGGATACGATCCGTATGCTCCCAACCAGAACAGCAACGACAACAACAATAAAGACCACCGTCATTAGCGCGTGTCGGGAGCCGAAGACAAGGAGAATCGATGTCTCCTGACGGACGCTGATAGCCCTGGTGCCTGTAAAAAATTTCACCTTAGTGGATTTTCCTCAGCGTTAGATAATGTTCTCTAGTCTCGTAAGGTATCAGACATCTGTAAATGAAGATTGTTACTGTAAGGAGGATTCATGCGTTTTAACTGCATCCGGGTCTGATGCACGGATTTATACATGCGTTTCATGTCCAGCTGAATATTTTCTAGCGATGATAGAATTCTGTCGTTCCTTTCTTAGTAGTTAATGGATCCATAAGAATTTTTTGTTACGGAAGCAGATTACAGTTCTATCAGCACAAACAATAAACATGTCCATTATGCACGGAGAAAGCTTTAATTCAGGATTTTTTGTTGGCGATATATCGGGTCTAATCTAACATGATAGATTAAATCCTGTAATAATCACTAGGGACCTCACCTAGTTTAACCTCAGACATTGTAAATCTTGTTCGTCATCTAATGCAGATAATGCATTCTGAAAGCATTTGTCTCCTTTCATCCGGGACGGAAGCAGAACAGTACCGGCCCTAAAAATATTGGCAATATCGGGCTAATCTAAATGATAGATGAAATCCTGAATTGGGCCTCCTTTACCTCCTGACGTATCTAAAGAACAGAAAGATGTACCCACGGGACAGAAAAAGGCCCTAAAAATATGTAACTGGCGCAGATCCATGTGCCCTCTTTGTGGTATTGTATTACAACATATGAAATGAATTGGAGCTTTTTGCTCACAATTGTTGTTATTTTTTTATGTTTGTATAGTTCTTTTGATTTTGGGAGCATTAGAACATCATTGTTATTGACTTTGAATGTTAGGTTAGATATTAAAGTTACACATTTAGGGTTTTTAGATTATGAAGGGTTACCCATCAAGCTTGTGATTTTAATATATTCCTACTGGATTAGATAAATTAGAAGAAAAAAACCCATCTGAAAAGTTTTCAAAAAGTCACACTAAAGACAACTTAAAATAATAATATAATAATAATTTATTTATTTATAAATAAATAAATAATAAGGTGAATTCTATTGATCAATCAGAACTAGAATATATCATATACAATCATGACTCTTTTCTTGGCATAGTGTGCCATTTATTGACAAGAACATCATTGAGATGTATGAAATTGAGAATAGCGAAAGATACATAGAGGAACAAAACAAACAATTACAGAAGTGACTTTTCGTTCATTTCTTTTTTGAAGCCATGACTTAGCCTTCCAAATGCAGTTTTATCAAGGAAATTTTAAGATTATTAGTCTGTGTTGAAGGAGAATCTTTGTTAGAGTTTGAAGAAGCTAACTCATAAGTTCGCTTCAATGCACTCGAAGAAGCATTATTATACACTATCAATGTGTTTGTTGAATGAGCACAGTTGACACCATGATCTTCAATTGATTTTTGAGGATTAGAAGTCTAGAACTTGTCCACTGAATGCATTTCATCATTATATCCTTCATCAACCTCTTTCGCAACAAAGAAAGCCTCATCCTCCATAGGAGGCAGTTCATAGGGCTTCTCAAGAGTGGGGTAAGAAATTTTTCATATTTTTCGACCAAAAATAGCTTAGGAGTTGGCTGGGACTGAGTTTCCTTTGGGGAGGATTGTGCATGCACAACATCTTTATAAAAAATTCTTGAGAGGGGGAGGGCTTAACCCCAAACCCCCTTGTAAACAAAAGGCCATAAAGTCAGTGGCATCTTTTTCAATATTATAGAATGGAAGAGGGGAAGAATCATCTAGTTTCCTACCTTTGAAAAGTAGGCATTGTATGATAGAGGGAATACCCACCGGAAGCTCTAAGAAAAGCTTGAGGTCCCATAGCATATATGTGGAGAAAACCCTAAGGAGCAATCAGTGCCCAAAGAGCACTTTAACAAAGATTTTACATGAAATTTAAGGATTTGGGGGTTAAGGGCACAAGAAACCAAAATAGAAAGGTAGCAGACTTCCACCGTTAACATAACCACCACCTCTAAAGCCACTATCACTGTCACCCCTATTGTTCTCTTGATTTCCATCCTCACCTCAACATTACCCTGGACAAAGACTTTGTCAGTCCTTGTAACATCAAGGGCTTTGGATCTTTCATCTTTCTCATGCTCGACCATGTACTTGGCAACTTCTCGCTTGACTTACAATTAAAGACTTTGGAATGAATCAAAGTTTGGTGGACCAACAGGTCCTCACGACCATCATTAGGTGTTATGAAATCGTGACCCTTATTCGAGTCAAGCCCCATACCCTTCCCCTATCTCTTTCATGATATAGGGCATCACTCTTGGTGGCCAGATATTCAAGAGCAATAGTGAGATACATTAGAGCACCAATTGAAGGTTGTCATTTGCAGAGCTCTAGTCCTTTCCTCATTTATATTAGAGTTATGAAAAAAACGTTTGTTTGTCAAGTTGTTTGTGATCCTTTAGCTTGACCTGTGTGGCTTGAGAAGTCATGACCCAAGGGCATCTAATCCGTTAAAGTCACTCGGGGATCGCACCTAGCCTAGGCCACACTAGCCCTAAGTTGCATGGATTTGTTTAGCAGGTCTCCTCCCCTTAGCACAAGGGACAACCACCCCCATGATGTTTGATCAGGGTTCCCTTGCTGACGAGGCCCATCATCAACCGATTGTGTTAATGGGACTTGACAAGTTATAAAAAGATTATTGTTTATAATTAAAAAAAAATCTTCAAACTATATGAAATTTTTGAAAAAAAAAACACAAAGATGGAATATCATAATATTTTTTTAGCATTTCAATAATTCAAAAATATGTTATAATTATTAGACTCATGAAAATTACAGCTAAGCTTGAGATACAATTCTTACTTATATGATATACAAATTCATAGCACATGGTTTCATCTTCCAATTAATTACTTAGACTTCTCATGACTATTCAAATTCTCTTGTGGTTTTTAGCTCTCCTCTCAAGTTAATCATAAATTTTACATAATCTCTAAGCATTATGTTTCCAACAATCCCCCTTTAATCCAAAGTAGTAAATGTGAGCCCAAAAAGAGAGTTTAAATATGGAGGTGAATAACAACTAATGACAAGATGTACTTTTTGAATATGGGGTTCTAAAGAAGAACACAAACCAAATGGGTAGTTGAAATCGAAGTCTTCAACTAGTTGGTGGTTTAAGGTTTTCCACTAACACAAGAACTTGATTTGAAACAATTTATGTAACAATTTCAAATATAGTTAGAAGTTGATGTCTTTTGCGAAATGGAAGAAGTTTATAATGAGGATTCGATGACAATTAGAAAATATTGAAATTAATGTTTAAAGATGACCATAAAATATTGTAAAGCATAAGAAGTAAGCCTTTTACTAAGTGGTGGTTTAAGGAGGATCATAAACCAAATGGTGCTCATGGAACATGAGTTTCTCTCTAGCTACAATGTTGACTTGGCCTTAAACAACCACTAGTAGAAGACTTCAGTTTTTTCAACCCATTTGGCATGTGTTCTTCCATGAACCACCATATTTGAAAAGCACGTCTAGCCATTGGCTGATATACACCTCCATATTTTATCTCTCTTCTTGGACTCACATACACCCCTTTGGATCAAGATGAGATGTTGGAGAAATAATCCTTAGGGATTATGTAAACTACATTATTAACCTAAGAGTAAGATTAAAAAAAAAGTCACAAATGAATTTGAAAAGTCATGGGGATTCCAAAATACCACTCGTAAGATGAAATTGAAGGTCATCAATTTATGTATATCATATAAATAATAATTGCATTTCATGCTTGTCTAATCAACGCTCCAATTTTTATAAATCTAACATAACAAATCACTTGAAACATAGTGAAACTTTGTTAACAAACTAACTTTATAATATTTAAATAAATTTAAATAATAATGATTCATATTCATAAAAATTTTATTTCAAAACATATAATTAATAAATTATAAAAATAGATTATAAAAATTACAAAACATGTCAAAGAAAAATGTCAAGAACATTTACATGTATATATATGTAAATGTAATTATGTATATATATGTAAATGTAATTATGTGTATTGTCTAAAATTTTAATAAAATTAAAAGAAGAATATGTGTGTGTGTGTCCCCAACGGTAAGCTCAAGTGGCCTAGAGCCAAACATGAAATTATTTGACATTATTGCTAGTTGTTGTTGATCACAAGTTCGACTTTCTTAGATTCCTTTAGGGTGAGGTATCATAATCAAGGAAAATAATTTATCCAGTTTACCATCCACGAAACCAAACCACTGACAATAGAGATAAAACTTCAATTTGTAGTGTTGACCCAAAATTGTTACTTTATCTATAGTACAACTTATACAAGAAAACTAATGTATTGTGCATTCATACTCCCCACCAATGGCAAGCATGATAGATGATACAAGTTGTTGGTTGGAAAACAAGACCCAACTACAAAACCAAGAAACTAAATAACATGAAAGTATAAAACAAAAAGAAAACCTTCAGGAAACTTGAGCCATGAAAACTCTAGGAGGACGAAGCTAAAGCCGAAACAGTGGCATTAGGATATAGAGTAGGCTATGTTGAGAAATCAATGCTTATAAGAATTAGGGTTTGATTCCTCTTTCTTGATAATTACTTGTGAATCATGTTGGATTTTTTTACTTTTTTAATATTTTATCTTTCATCAAGAAATTACCAAATTATGTGTATATGAAGATCACAAGTACAAGAGATACAATATGTAAGCGCTCAGCGAGGACAAAACCCCTACAAGGGGAAAACCCAATCAAACTCTTCCACTAGTAGATTCAAATCAAGATGAGACACTCCAAGACTTCTTAGACCTAGACAAAGACTCCTCCAACCACCAAGTCAACCCTTCTATTGGGTCTCTATAATACTAGTGATTACCCCATTACTATTGTAGTTATACCCCTTATTAATATTATTGTGCCCCTATTTCCCCCATATCATTATTACATTGCCCCATAGAATCCCTCTATTGTTATTTTTGTGGCTTTATATTATTATTATTAGGTCGGCTAGATTATATTGTGACTGCTCAGACTCCTATATATAGAAAAGTAGTTTTGTCATTTGTATCATCCAAGAATTGTTCATTTATGTAATGTAAAGGAGGTTTCCCCTCGAAGAGGTTGAATTCTAAGTCGTTGATCTATCTTTTCTTGAGTTGGTTTCATAACATTTGGTATCAGAGCTTTGGATTCTAGGGTTTCGCTGCTCCAAACAGGTCCTCGTGGCATTTTTGCTATAAAAAAATTTTGCGGAGTTTCAGAAGTTGCAAAATAACCCATTTGATAAGAAATCGCGCTGAATATCAGGTCCGAATTTCAGATCTTTTCGCTATATTTGCGGAGATATGAATTGAGGAAGTTGGTCTTTTTGCAGACTTCTGAATTACATTCCAAACAGGCGACCTAGGGAAAATCATCACAACTTTCTCTTTGAGCATCGGATTTAAATTTCATAAGAAGGTACAGAAAGAGGACGGATTGTAGTTTCTTGTATGCATTTTTCAGATCCAAAGGTCGAAATAGTGACTCGTGGCACGTCATACAAGTTCGCTCTACTGAACTAGTCTATAATCAAGTCACCGTGGGAGATTTCACATAACTCTTCTTTGGAGAATCCAATTTGGGTCAGACTTGTGGCATTGGAAAGAGGACACAGAGGGATACTGCAGGTCACAAATTCAAAATTAGATGATCGGAAAGTACATATATACATCAAAGGCAATATCGAGCTCCTACAAAGTGAAAAAAGGTGTGTAAATTTTCTTAAATCTTTGCTTAAGCTTGGTTTGAAAATTTATTTTGAAGGAATTCAAAGGGCATCATAGAGTATTATTATCGGTAACTGATGCCCCGAAGAAAGAAAATGCAAACACCTAGTAAGGAACCTGAAAGCTCTAACATGACCCATGAAGAAGAAGAAAAAATTCTATATGATATATCAAAATTACAAGAACAAGTGCAACAAGTGTCACGTGCACAAAAAGCAACAGAATCTAAGATGGATGGTTTAAGAAAAGATGTAGAAGCTAAGATGGATGGTTTAAAGAAAGGTGTAGAAGCTAATATGGATTGTTTAAAGAAAGGCGTAGAAGCTAAGATGGATGGCATAGAAGCTAAGGTGAATGGCATGGACGCTAAAATTGATGGCATGGATGATAAGATGGAAGAATTGAAGATAAATATGAATAAGTTGCTACAAGAAATGGTCACGAAGGGTGAAAAGGTACTAAAAGAAACTCATGATGAGAACAAAAGAAATGTTAATCATGATTCCATAGACTCTAATGTTAGATCGAAGATTCACCATATTCAAAAAATCGATATGAGGAAGTTTGATGGCAGGGATCCCGCCACATGGATATTACAGATGGAGCAATTCTTTGATCTCAATAATGTGCAAAACACACAAAAGGTACATATGGAAACTTTATATTTGGAACCAAATCAGTTTGTATGGTATCAATGGATTTGCTCTCGTAAAGAATTTATCACTTGGGCAATTTTTACGGAAGAATTAATAGCACATTATGAGGAACAAAGCCTAGATGAAGAACAAATAAATCCGACCATATCTTGTAATGCATTGGCGGGAATTACCGCTCCTCAAACCATCAAGATAAAAGGACAAATCAAGAAGAAAAAGGTAATAGTGTTGATTGATTCAGGAAGCACCCACAATTTTATTCATTGTAAGGTAGTAAAAGAATTGAATTTTCAAGTGATGATTGCAAATGGAGGAACAATAAATTGTTCTGGAAAGTGCCATAATATCAAGCTATCCATGGGAGAATATGTATTGACTAGCCCAATGCTTTCCATTCTAATAGGAGGTGCTGATGTTGTACTAGGAGTCCAATGGCTACAATCCTTGGGTACAATAGCTTTTAATTTTCAAGAACTTTTCATCAAATTTTCTACGGAAGGAAAGGAAGTTGAATTAAGGGGTATTGCAGGGAAACTATGAAAGATAATCAGCTCTAATGGTATGACAAAGCTTCTAAAAAAGGAGCAAAGAGGTGTAATTGCACAATTATGTTCGCTAGATGTTTCCACATCGGAATCATCTATTTCTCCAGATCTCCAAAAAGTCCTGGACAATCATTCCAAGGTATTTGAGACTCTCAAAAGTCTCCACCTATGCGTGATCATGATCATGTTATACATTTGATTCCAGGATGTGTTCCTCCAAACATCAGGCCATACAGATATCCCTATGTCCAAAAGAGTGAAATTGAACGTATGGTTGCAGAAATGCTAGAGGCGGGTATAATTCAACCGAGTCAAAGTTCTTTCTCTGCTCTAGTAGTATCGGTGCACAAGAAGGATGGATCATGGCACATGTGTCCAGATTATAGGGAGCTCAATAAGCTCACTATTAAAGATAAGTTCCCCATTCCTGTCATTAATGAATTACTGGATGAATTGCATGGATCATTTTACTTCACCAAGTTGGATCTTCATTCAGGATATCATCAAATCAGAATGAAGACTGAAGACATTCCGAAAACAACATTTAGAACTCATGAGGGTCATTATGAATTTTTGGTCATGCCTTTTGGCCTTACAAATGCACCTTCAACATTTCAAGGTTTGATGAATTCAATTTTCAAACCATTCCTTAGAAAATTTGTGTTAGTATTTTTTGATGATATACTAATCTACAGCAAGTCTTGGAAGGATCATGTTGAACATGTTGACAGGGTGCTATAACTATTGGAGGAGAAACAATTATATGCAAAAAAATCCAAATGTTTCTTTGGAGTCCAGGAGGTGGAATATCTGGGTCACATTGTATCTCATGAAGGAGTTAAGGTAGACCCTAGCAAAATTAAAGCCATTAAGGAATGGAAAATCCCCACATCCATAAAGCATCTGCGAGGATTTCTCGGCTTGACAGGGTATTATCGCAAGTTTGTTAAGAATTATGGGAGAATAGCAGCACCTTTAACAACATTATTGAAGAAAGATGCATTTTCATGGACTCCGGAAGCAACAAATGCCTGTGAACATCTTAAAGAGGCAATGTGCCAAGCACCGGTCTTAGCTACACCGGACTTCACAAAAACCTTTATTGTGGAATGTGATGCTTCAGAAAATGGAATTGGTGCTGTTCTAATGCGAGATGAAAGACCCATTGCTTTTGAAAGTCGTCCAATCAAGGGAAAGTTTTTAAGCAAAGCTATTTATGAGAAGGAAATGTTGGCAATACTCCATGCACTTAAGAAATGGTGACCCTACCTAATGGGAAGACACTTCAAGGTAAAAACGAATCATGATAGCCTTAAATACTTTTTAGAACAAAGATTATCCTCTGAAGAGCAACAAAAGTGGGTCACAAAGATGTTGGGTTATGACTTTGAAATCATCTACAAAAAAGGGAAGCAAAATGTGGTGGCAAATGCACTTTCAAGAAAAGATGAGGATGTGGAAGCATTGTTGTGCGCCATTTCTATTATCCAACCAGATTGGATAAACGAAACAAGGAAGGAATGGAAGAATGACGAAGAAGTGTGGGCACTTATTCGAAAGTTACAACAAGATTCCAGTACGCCTGATACATTTAGCTGGCAAAATGATTCGTTATGGTACAAAGATCGTTTATACCTCTGTAAGAATTCCCAGCTAAAACAAAAGATTCTTATGGAATTGCACACTTCTCCCTTAAGAGGGCACTCGAGATTTTTAAAAACTTACCACAGGGTTAAGAAGGAATTTTTTTGGGATGGCCTTAAATCAGATATTCAAAAGTTTGTGGCGGAATGTTTGGTTTGCCAACAAAATAAAGTTGAAACAATTAAGACACCGGGTCTATTACAACCTTTATCCATTCCAAGCCAACGTTGGGAGGAGGTTTCAATGGATTTTATCACAGGTTTACCAAGTCTGAGGGAAAGAGTGTCATCATGGTGGTTTAACAAACTTACCAAGTATGCACACTTTTGTGCATTAGCACATCCATTTAAAGCCAGTACAGTTTCTACTGCATTTATGGAAACAATTCAAAAGCTACATGGAAACCCAAAGATTATTGTAAGTGACTGAGATCCCATTTTCACTGGAAATTTTTGGACATAATTATTTTCTTGTCTTGGTACTCAGTTAGCTCATAGCTCATCTTATCATCCTCAATCTAATGGGCAAACTAAGATAGTAAACAAATGTTTGGAAGGATATATTCGTTGCTTTATATCTGATAAACAGACACAATGGGTCAAATGGTTGCCTCTGGTTGAATGGTGGTATAACACTTCCTTCCATACAGCAACAAAAATGACCCCATTTATGGCACTTTATGGGTATCAACCACCATCCATCACATCATATTTAAGAGAAAATTCTAAGGTTCAGTCAGTGGAACATCACATCGAACATCAACAACAAAACCTCCAACTCTTAAAGGATAACCTCGTGTTGGCACAAAATAGAATGAACCAACAGGCAAATCAACATCGCAGTGAAAGAAGTTTTGATGTAGGTGATTGGGTATTCCTACGGCTAAAACCATATAAGAAAATGTCCCTCAAGCAAGCTAAGAAGGATAATAAATTATCACCAAAGTATTATGGTCCATACAAGGTGTTGCAAAAGATTGGTACTATGGCATACAAATTTGAGCTTCCTGCAGCTTCTCGATTGCACCCAGTTTTCCATGTTTCATGTTTAAATAAGGTTATCGGCAACAAGCTCCCAGTTCAAACAATATTTCCAGAACTTGACGAGAAAGGAAAAATTATATTGGAACCGGAAGCAGTCACAGAAACAAGAACTTGACAGCTATGAAATCGATCAATTTCAGAGTATCTTATCAAGTGGAAGAACTTATTCGCTGAAGATTCCACATGGGAGGATGAAAATTTTATGCAGAAGTATCCAGAACTACTCAAGCGTTAAGAACAACACTTTTTTTAAGGAGAGGGGCATGTTGGGTCCCTATAATACTAGTGATTACCCCATTACTATTTTAGTTATGCCCCTTATTAATATTGTTGTGCCCCTATTGCCCCCTTACTGTTATTACAGTGCCCCATAGAATCCCTCTATTGTTATTTTTGTGGCTTTATATTATTATTGTTAGGTAGGCTGGATTATATTGTGACTCCTCCGACTCTTATATATAGAAAGGAGGTTTTGTCATTTGTATCATCCAAGAATTGTTCATTTATGTAATGTAAAGGAGGTTGCCTCCGTGAAGAAGCTGAATTCTAAGGCGTTGATCTATCTTTTCTATCTTTTCTTGAGCTTGTTTCACAACACCTTCCTTTCAATAGATGATCCTTGTCAAAGTCTCCGAGTGACATCTCCCCAACAAGAACTTCAGTCCAGAATTTTGGCCCCCCAACAACATAATTTCAAGATCAAACTTGTTGAATGAATGCACCAAATAGGTCGAACTAGCTCTCTATATATAGCCTTTATGTTGGGTCGAATTTCCCTAATGTAGGCAGACTTCATGGGGACAGAGCCAGCTTGGTGTAGAGGTGACAAATAACCTTTTTGACTCAAAAATAATTATTTTTAAATGATACAAAAGCCCAATAAGGGTCTAATAATAATGACAATGACTTTAATGACTCAATGCAAAACCTAGAAGCATTCAATGGAGGATTTGACCTAGAAAAAATTAACCCAAATATGAAACCCATGCTTTAATAAGTCATTTTATTTAATAATAAAATATATTTTAACAGCTACAATTATGAAAACCGACACTAGTTACATTCTTTAACAAACTAGTTGTCATTTTTCTTAACCTTTTCAATGTTCCCAAGTCGGGCATCCAAGCTAACCAAACAGGTGTGCAAGTGCTTTTGGGCACAATGGATGTCGTTTAGGAATACAATGATCTCATTGTGGTCCTCTTGTTTCTCTTGGATAACATGTCCCAATAACATTTCATCTACCAATAAAGCGTAATCGAATAGAAGTAATGGTTGTTATAACTCAAAAAATTTCCTGATCTGAATTGGATCATTATATAGTTTTTCATCATTCTTGATGTTTTGAGAGTGGAAATAATGGATGAATAAGTTCATAGGACCCTTTTACCGGTGGGGCCCAATTTGGAAAAATGAAGGCGAAAACCTTCCAAGAGTATTTTGAGGCATCAAATGACATTCTTTGGAGGTAAAAATTTGTCACTTTAACACCATGCCTTTTTTTCATATTCTACACACATAAAACCTTCCAATGGTGCAAGAACCACATCAATCAGAGTTTGCATGTGAAAGTTATGCCACCCAGAAGTTGACCGTCCTATTTTCACCACCATCATTCGAGAGGATGCCATGCCAGTGCCCATAAATCATGGAAAATGGGCTAGCCATGTGATTATGATAAAGAAGAATCTAGAAGAGTTTAACCCACCCCTCCCAAATTTACCCAATTTCACCTACCTGTCAAGGTAAACACGAGATTGATAGTTACTATGATATGACCCAACTTCCAATATCTAGTTAATTGGGGCCTATTACTAACCACCAAATGACAACTCACAACATTCCTCAGGGATATATGACACTTAGGGCCAAAGGACCACCCTAGGTGACTGAATCCTAAGTTGGTGTTGCTTTTTACTGACTTGGACTACCAACTTCATGCATGACAAGGCTTGGGTTTGGCTGAGGGTCTCCAACCGAATGCACAACACTGCGGTCACGAGATCTGAGCCACAACACCAGGTTAGCGTCGAGACCACTACCCAAAACTTCCTGAAACTTCTCATAATCATTATTAACATAACAACAAGGATAAACAAACAAACTTGAGTCATAAATTTGATCTAGACTGGACATAACAAACTAGGCATTTCATCAACACATGGAAAACATGTAAGCTACATGTCATGAATGCATATGTGATCATAAAGGTATGAGAATCACTGAGAAGGCCCTATGCCCTCTCCACATAGTTGCAACAACAATTATTAGTACATACATTTATTAAATGATAAATAGCTAAATAATCTTGATAAAAGCCATAAAAGATACACATCATATGAACAACATATAACTTGAAAATAGCTAACACATAGACTATGGAAACTCAGCCATAATATCACCAACATAATCGATACAAATATACATGAATCACAATAGAATAATAACTCTTATTAACATATGAAAATACCAACCAAGTTAGGGACTTCCACATACAACCCGGCCATAGATTGGGTTAAACAAAATCTCTCTTTCAGCCAATCACCCTCACGCGATATTCCATGCATGAATGTGGGATATCATGGAATAAACCAAACAAAACCAAACTAGGGCTTCTAGAGGCCAAACCACCTCAACCCTCAACCAGTGATTCCCCCTCATAGTCGAACATCATGTCATGTTCCTTCCTAAATTAATTTGGAACAAGACTAATTATTTCATTTTGGAGCCAGTTTTGGAGATAGTGGGGCCCATTTGATTTTTATTAGGATATTAGACTTAGAAGAAGTTATTTTGTTGTGGTTAAATTACACATAGGGATCACCCACACTAGGGAAATATGCACTCCCTAGTTCGGTTTGCATGGGAGTGGTTAAGTGAGGGCCCATGATGTTGTTAAAATTGGAGGGAAAAGTGCTCCACGAAATTTACATAAGAAAGGCAACTCTCCTCATTTCATTCATCTTTTTGCTAATATTGATTTATCTTTAGTCGCTCGAGTTGCTTAGCCGATTCACCTGTTGTTCAGCATGAGTTCTTCAAGCAAAGAGCTCACCCTTTCTTCGGGGGACTTCGAGTGCCACCCTAGGAATGTTTTCTTTCATTTCTTCAATAGGAGGATCTCAGTGTGATTCCTGGCGATTACATCCATCTTCAGGTGGTGTGTATTATTGGAGGACACGGTGAAGAGGAGGCTGAGTTTGCTTGTGACCTCTTGGAGAGGAGTTTGGGTGAAGGATTTTTTGGACAGGAGGCATAGGAGGATTGTTGGAATTTGGGAGAAGTTTTGGTGTTGGAGGAGTGTGTTACTTTGCAAGGTGATTTTCACATTTGTTGGGCTAGCGTAGAGGCAACACTGGGTATTCACGTGGAGGGTAAAGTATCAGTATTTGAAACTGAACTTTACCGTGGAGGTTAAGGGAAATACTTGGAGAAGTTATTGTTGCATTTTTATGAGATTGGAGGAGGATTTCATTGGGGTTTATTGCAGGCCATTTTCTGAAGTAGCTTGGAGGGCGTAGGGCATATTGGAGGTCGATTTTGAAAGTTCAAAATCCGGCCAAACCATTTATGGCTTTTTCTGGGTTTTCAACAAGGATCCCAGATATAAAGTTTCATCAGTTTTTTAGAAACGAAAGTGGGGTTTTCGACTGTATATTTGCAGTAGACATTGTAGAATTGTTGGGCATTGCATAGGCCTATTGGAGGCCAAATTTGGGAGGATGGATTCAACCCAAACCATTTCTTGGTTTTTCTGGGTTTTTGACAAGGATTCCAAATATAAAGTTTTAGCATTTTCTGAGCACCAAAGACGGAGTTTCTTGCAATTCCTTTCCAACCAACAATGTAGTTTTTAGGGACAACGCGGAGCATTAGAGGAGCAGTATTTCTAGCTTCGATATTATTGTTTTATCACCTTGGTCCTATCAAGATTTCCCTTGAGGCAAGCCTAGATGCATTTCTCCATATTATTGTACTTGCTCCATTTCATTAATAAAATGGCTCACTGGTTCTTATTTTTGGATTTTACATGGGTTTTTGTTGAATGTTTGAAATTTTCGGTGTTGTATTTGTTATTTTCTTTTCATATCACTATTTTTCTTATTTCATAACATTACAATGGCATTAGAGCATGATATTGGCCCAGCTATGGGAAACTAGCCAGAATATCATGGAAACAGTAGGTATGAGTGCACAGTCATGGTTGAAATCGGAGATAAACCCATGGCTCAAGGGAAATCCAGTATGCAAAAATTGTGGGACATAATTCATTGGGATGATAAGAGGTTGGCCCAATTGAGGAGGGTGATAGACCAAACCCATATTCACCCTCACAATAGAGATGATAGAGGTGAGCAAGTTGTGGGGATGCAACCATCTACATCATGCAGGGAATGTCGACAAAATCAGGGCACCAAATCTCTTGAAAAGGAGAAGACATCACAAGGACAATTAGAGGATGAGACCATGGAGCGCTTTTGTTGGTGGAGACCTAACTTTAGATATCAGGAGCCTGAGGAGGAGGTTGAGCATGATGTTGAGAGCCCATAGGATGGTGAGGAGCACATTGATTTACCCAATATAGCACATGAGTCACCATTGTTGGAGACCTCTTTGATAGCACCAGTTGACACCTTTGTGGAGAGGATGATGCCTACACACATAGAGGTATTTGTTGAGGGGGCGCCACCCATGGATGAGATGTTGATAGTTGCTCAGGTATCTGAGTTGTGATCGAGTCTCCAGGTGATAGATACCCATGATGGTTTCATCAGTTCCAGGCTGAACTTATAGCATTGATAGAGGAGGCCATGATAGTACAAGAGGCCATTCTACAATAAAAAGAGAAGCTAGAGGGCATGAAAGTGCGAGTTAGCAACCAAACTAGCTTGCGTTGGGGAATGGTTGGATTCCCTAATGGTACAATATTAGAGCATCATAGCAGCCTTGTTCAAACATACATAGATGGGGTTGTAGTGTTAGTAGTTTACCTTTGCACCTTAGAGAGGGAGAGGTAGATCCACCTCGACATATTTTATTGTTGACCAGGCTAATGAGATGAGCAAGATGAGCGGCACAGGGTGTAGCATTCGCATGATGGAGGGCTTGTCCTATGTATGCGAGTTCATACATTCAATCCATCTCCTGGGGTTGGATGGTGAGAGATGTTGAGTTGGTACTCGATGGAGTGGGCTATGGATATGGTAGTGGACTTGCGTGAAGCTCAGTAAGAGCTTTCAGGCATTAGTGATCAGGGGCTTAAAATTATGCTAAAAAATCAGTGTCATAATCTTCTAAAAATGAGCTTCAAATTAAAGAGCTCGTCATTCTAAATCCAACAGTGTGAACGGCACTCGAATCCGAGTTCGTATGCAGAAGTAAAGCAAGTCAAAGTTCAAGGTTGACTTTCATAAATGGCAGCCTGCCATTGGCTCTCACAAATCGCATATCGCAGAGACAGGTGGGAAAGGTGTTTCAAATCGGTCCTCGATAGGTTTAGGTTGTGATGTGATCTAATCGCAATTACATATCGCAAATGGTGAAGGGGAGAACATAACAGGTAACGACAAGGTTTATGATGTGATGCGATCACATATCGTAATCGCGGAGAACAGGTATCAGCCCAGGCCCCGAAAAGGTTAAGAATGGAATGTGATGTGATCGCATATCACAATCGCAGCAGTAACAGGAATCGGTCCCGACGCAAGTTAAGTTCTGAATGCGAAAGACCCTGGATGCGATAACATTATATGTCACAGTTTAAAACTTTGTTATGTCCCCAATATCGCAATCACAACATTTCATTGAGTAAACAAGACATTCCACCCATCGAATCCCACTGATTGCGATTTGTGATATGACCGATATAATATGGACCGCGGCGTGAGAAATTATTGCCAGCTTAGTGGATTTTGGGGCTAATTTGTAGTTTTCTGCCGGTTTTGGAGCATTTTGTAGAACAAATAGTGGGAGAACTGGGAGAAGTCATAACTCCTTCAGTTCTTATCCAAATTTGATGCAAAAATAGTCAATTCTAGCATATATGATTATTTTGAGCTCATTGAGACAGGTTTTAGAGGCATCTGAGCTTGTAAACACACTTTTGATGAAATTTGAGCATAATAGAGAGACCTAAGCCATTGGAAGTTGGACCAAGGACGTAGCCCAGGAGGGATGAACTCCTTTATCATGTGCTTGTTGTGTGTTATATTTTGATGTTCTTTGTTGTTATATTGCACTTGTTTAACATATGTTTTTATGTTAAACTGTTTATAACATTTACATAAGAAACTCTCATGGGAATCTGTTAATTATGCAAAAGTTTTGAATCCTTAAGCACTTGAAAAATCAAATGATAAGCATCTTGGGTTTATTTCTGAATGGGGAATTAGCACAACATTACTAATTTGCTCCAATTCAGATCAAGTTGGTATTAGAGCATTGGTTTTTCTTACTAGATTTTCTTTGTGAAAGAAGGATTTAATTATTTGAAAGTTTATGTCATGCACACAAGGTTAAAGCTCAAAAGAGGTGAAGGAAAGATGGTTGAAAGCCTTGAAATTGGGTCAAAGGGAAGAAGAGAAATGTTTCCAAAGTCTTCTACACCAATTCAACCTCAAGTTGTAGAAGTTGTAGTTGGGATTCCAAAATACCACTCGTAAGATGAAACCAAAGGTCATCAATTTATGTATATCATATAATAACAATTGCATTTCATGCTTGTCTGATCAATGCTCCAATTTTTATAAATCTGACATAACAAATCACTTGAAACATAGTGAAACTTTGTCAAAAAACTAACTTTATAATATTTACATAAATTTAAATAATAATGATTCATATTCATAAGAATTTACAAATAAATTATAAAAATTACAAAACATGACAAAGAAAAATGTCAAGAACATTTACATGTATATATATGTAAATGTAATTATATGTATTGTCTAAGATTTTAATAAATTTAAAAGAAGAATATGTGTGTGTGTGTCCCCAAGGGTAATCTCAAGTGGCCTAGAGCCAAACATGAAATTATTTGAGATTATTGCTAGTTGTTGATCACAAGATCGACTTTCTTTGATTCCTTTAGGGTGAGGTCTCGTAATCAAGGCCAAGAATTTATCCAGTTTACCATCCACGAAACCAGACCACTGACAATAGAGATAAAACTTCAATTTGTAGTGTTGACCCAAAATTGTTACTTTATCTATAGTCCAACTTATACAAGAAAACTAATGTATTGTGCATTCATACTCCCCACCAATGGCAATCATGATAGATGATACAAGTTGTTGGTTGGAAAATAAGACCCAACTACAAAACCAAGAAACTAAATAACATGAAAGTATAAAACATAAAGAAAACCTTCAAGAAACTTGAGCCATGAAAACTCATAGGAGGACGAAGCTAGAGCCGAAACAGTGACGTTAGGATATAGAGTAGACTATGTTGAGAAATTAATGCTTATAGGAATTAGGGTTTGATTCCTCTTTCTTGATAATTACTTGTGAATCATGTTGGGTTCTTTTACTTTTTTAATATTTTATCTTTAATCAATAAATTACCAAATTTTGTGTATATGAAGATCACAAGTACAAGAGATACAATATGTAAGTGCTCAGCGAGGGCAAAACCCCTACAAGGGGAAAACCCTGTCAAACTCTTGTACTAGTAGATTCAAATCAAGATGAGACACTCCAAGACCTCTTAGACCTAGACAAAGACTCTTCCAACCACCAAGTCAACCCTTCCATTCAATAGATGATCCTTGTCAAAGTCTCCGAGTGACATCTCCCCAACAAGAACTTCAATCGACAATTTTGCCCCCCAGCAGCAGAACTTCGGCCCCCAGCAACATAATTTCAAGATCAAACTTGTTGAATGAATGCACCAAATAAGTCGAACTAGCTCTCTATATATAGCCTTTATGTTGGGTCGAATTTCCCTAATGTAGGGAAACTTCATGGGGACACGGCCAACTTGGTGTGGAGGTGACAAATAACCTTTTTGACTCAAAAATAATTATTTTTAAATGATACAAAAGCCCAATAAGGGTCTAATAAAAATGACAATGAATTTAATGACTCAATGCAAAACCTAAAAGCATTTAATGGAGGCTTTGACCTAGAAAACATTAACCCAAATATGAAACCCATGCTTTAATAAGTCATTTTATTTAATAATAAAATTTATTTTGACAATTACAATTATGAACACCAACACTAGTTACATTCTTTAACAAACTAGTTGTCATTTTTCATGAGTTTTTCAATGTTCCCAAGTCAAGCATCCAAGCTAACCAAACAGGTGTGCAAGTGCTTTGGACACAATGGATGTCATTTAAGAATACAATGATATCATTGTGGTCCTCTTGTTTCTCTTGGATAACATGTCCCAATAACATTTCATCTACCAATAAAGCGTAATCGAATAGAAGTAATGGTTTTTATAACTCCAAAAATTTCCTGATATGAATTGGATCATTATATTGTTTTTCATCATTCTTGATGTTTTGAGAGTGGAAACAATGGACGAATAAGCTCATAGGACCCTTTTACCGACGGGGCCCAATTTGGAAATATGAGGTCTAAAACCTTCCAAGAGAATTTTGAGGCATCAAATGACATTTTTGGGGGGTAAAACTTTGTCACTTTAACGCCACGCCTTTTTTTCATATTCTACACACATAAAACCTTCTAATGGTGCAAGAACCACATCAATTAGAGTTTGTATGTGAAATTTATGCTACCCAGAAGTTGACCTTCCTATTTTCACCACCATCATTCGAGAGGATGCCATGTCAACTCCCATAATTCATGGAAAATGGGCTAGCCATGTGATTATGATAATGAAGAATCTAGAAGAGTGTAACCCACCCCTCCCACATTTACCCAATTTCACCTACCTGTCAAGGTAAACACGAGATGAAGAGTTACTATGACATGACCCAACCTGCAATCTCTAGTTAAGTGGGGCCTTCTACTAACCAACCGAATGACAACTCACAACATTCCACAGGGATACATGACACTTAGGGGCCAAAGGATCACCCTAGGTGACCGAACCCTACTTTTTACTGACTTGGGCTCCCAAGTGCATGCATGACAAGGCATGGGTTTGGTTGAGTGTCTCCAACCGCATGCACAACACTGCTTGAGTGCGATTGTGACCCAAAATTTCTAGTTCAAAGGGTGCGGTCCCGAGATCTGAGCCACAAATCTAGGTTAGCGTCTAGACCACTACCCAAAACTTCCTGAAAATTCTCATAATCATTATTGACATAACAACAAGGATAAGCATACAAACTTGAGTCATAAACTTGATCTAGACTGGACATAACAAACTAGGAATTTCATCAACACATGGAAAACATGTAAGCTACATGTCATGAATGCATATGTGATCATAAAGGTATGAGAATCACTGAGAAGGCCCTATGCCCTCTCCACATAGTTGCAAAAACACTTATTAGTGCATACATTCATCAAACAATAAATAGCTAAATAATTCATGACAAGAGCCATAAAAGATACACATCGTATGAACAACATATAACCTGAAAATATCCAGCACATAGACCATGGAAACTCAACCATAATATCACCAACATAATCGCTACAAATATACATGAATCACAAGAGAAGAATAACCCTTATTAACATATGAAAATACCAAACAAGTTAGGGACTTCCACATACAACCCGACCATAGATTGGGCTAAACAAAATCTCTCTTTCAGCCAATCACCCCTGTGCGATATTCTAAGCATGAATGTGGGGTCTCATGGAATAAACCAAACAAAACCAAACTAGGGCTTCTAGAGGCCAAACCACCTCAACCCTCAACCGGTGATTCCACCTCATGGTCAGACATCATGTCATGTTCCTTCCTAAATTAATTTGGAACAAGGCTAATTATTTCATTTTGGGGCCAGTTTTGGAGATAGTGGGGCCCATTTTATTTTTATTAGGAGATTAGAATTAGAAGAAGTTATTTTGGTGTGGTTAAATTACACATGGGGGTCACCCACACTAAGGAAATGTGCGCTCCCTAATTTGGTTTGCTTGGAGGTGGTTAAGTGAGGGCCCATGATGGAGATAAAATTGGAGGGAAAAGTGCTCCATGAAATCTATATAAGGAAGGAAACTCTCCTCATTTCATTCATTTTTTTGGTAATATCAATTTAACTTTAGTCGCTCGAGTTGCTTAGCTGAGTCACCTACTATTCAGAACGAGTTATTCAAGCAAAGAGCTCACCCTTTCTTTGGGGGACTTCGAGTGCCACCCTAGGAATGTTTTCTTTCATTTCTTCAATAGGAGGATCTTAGTGTAATTCTTGGCGATTGCATCCATCTTCAGGTGGTGCGCATTACCGGAGGACATAGTGAAGAGGAGGCCGAGTTTGCTTGTGACCTCTTGGAGAGGAATTTGGTTGAAGGATTTTTTGGATAGGAGGTATAAGAGGATTGTTGGAATTTGGGAGAAGTTTTGGAGCTAGAGGAGTGTGTTACTTCGCAGGGTGATTTTATCATTTCTTGGGCCAGCGCAGAGGCAACACTGGGTGTTCACGTGGAGGGTAGAGTATTCGTCTTTGAAGCTGAACTTTACCGTTGAGGTTAAGGGAAATACTTGGAGAAGTTATTGTTACATTTTTTTGATATTGGAGGAGGATTTCGTTGGGGTTTATTGCAGGCCATTTTCTGGAGTAGCTTGGAGGGCGTAGGGCATATTCAATGTCAATTTTGAAAGTTCAAAATCCGGCCAAACCATTTCTGGGTTTTTCAGGGTTTTCAACAAGGATCCTAGATATAAAGTTTCATAATTTTTTGAGCCACAGAGGTGGGGTTTTCGGCTGTATATTTGCAGCAGACATTGTAGAATTGTTGGGCATTGCATATGCATATTGCAGGCCAAATTTTGGAGGATGGATCCAACCCGAACCATTTCTGGGTTTTTGACAAGGATTCAAAATATAAAGTTTTATCATTTTTTGAGCACCAAAGACGTGATTTCTTGCAATTCCTTTCCAAGCAACATTGTAGTTTCTAGGGACAACGCAGAGCATTAGAGGAGAAGTCATTTCTAGCTTCGAGTTTATTGTTTTATCACCTTGGTCCTGTCAATATTTCCCTTGAGGCAAGCTCAGATGCATTTCTCCATATTATTGTACTTGCTCCATTTTATTAATAAAATGGCTCAGCTAGTTCTTATTTCTGAAATTTACATGGGTGTTTGTTGAATGTTTGAAATTTTCGGTGTTGTATTTGTTATTTGCTTTTCATATCACTATTTTTCCTATTTCATAACATTACAATGGTATCAAAGCATGATATTGGCCCAGCTATGGGAAACTAACCAGAAGATCATGGAAACATTGGGTATGAGTGCACAGTGATGGGTGAAACTGGAGATAAACCCATGGCTCAAGGGAAATCCAGTATGCAGAAATTATGGGACATAATTCATTGGGATGATGAGAGGTTGGCCCAATTGAGGAGGATGAAAGACCAAACCCATCTTCACCCTCACAATAGAGATGATAGAAGTGAGCAGGTTGTGGGGGTGCAACCATCTACATCATGTGGGGAAGGTCGACAAAATCAGGGCACCAAATCTCCTGAAAAGGAGCAGGCAGGACAGGGATAGTTAGAGGGTGAGACCAGGGAGCGCTTTTGCTGGTGGAGACCTGACTTTAGATATCAAGAGCCTGAGGAGGCTGAGCATGATGCTGAGAGCCCATAGGATGGTGAGAAGCACATTGATTTACCCAATATAGCACATGAGTCACCATTGTTGGAGACCTCTTTGATAGCACCAGTTGACACCTTTGTGGAGAGGATGGAGCCTACACACATAGAGCTATTTGTTAAGGAGGCGACATCCATGGATGAGATGTTGATAGTTGCTTAGGTATCTAGAGTTGTGACCAAGTCTCCATGTGATAGATACCCATGACAGTTTCATCAGTTCCAAGCTTACCTTCTAGCATTGAGAGAGAAGGCCACGATAGTACGAGAGGCCATTCTATAACAAAACGAGGAGCTAGAGGGCATGAGAGTGGTTTGTCCCAAGTCAGCAACCAAACTGGCTTGCGTTGGGGAATGGTTGGATTCCCTAATGGTATAATATTAGAGCATCAAAGCAGCCCTGTTCAGACATACATAGATGGGGTTGTAGTGTTAGTAGTTTACCTTTGCACCTTAGAGAGGGAGAGGTAGAACCACCTCGACATATTTTATGTGTTGACTAGGTTGATGATATGACGTGAGATGAGTGGCACAGGGTGCAGTGTTCGCATGATGGAGGGCTTGTCCTATGTATGGGAGTTCGTACATTCAATCCATATCTTGGGGTTGGATGGCGAGATATTTTGAGTTGGTACTCGGTGGAGTGGGCTATGGAGATGGTAGTGGACTTGCGTGAAGCTCAGCAAGAGCTTTCAGGCATTAGTGATCAAGTGCTCAGAATTATGCTAAAAAATCAAAGTGTCATAATCTTCTCAAAATCAGCTTCAGATTAAAGAGCTTGTCATTCTAAATCCAACGATGTGAACAACACTCGAATCCGAGTTTGTATGCAGAAGTTAAAGCAAGTCAAATTTCAAGGTTGACTTTCATAAATGGCAAGATTATGATGATGTGGCAAGTCTTCAGTGAATAACGAGGCACCAAGCGGTAGCCTGCCATTGGCCCTCGCAAATCACATATCACAGCGATAGGTGGGAAAGATGTTTCAAATCGGTCCCCGACAGGTTCAAGTTGTGATGTGATCCAATCACAATTGCATATCACAGATGGTGAAGGGGAGAATAGAACAGGTAACGACAAAGTTTTTGATGCGATGCGATCACATATCGCAATCGCGAAGAACAGGTATCGGTCCAGGCCCCGAAAAGGTTAACAATGGAATGCGATGTGATCGCATATCACAATCACAGCAGTAACAGGAATCGGTCCCGACGCAATTTAAGTTCTGAATAAAAAAGACCCCGGATGCGATAATGTTATATGTCACAGATTAAAACTTTGTTATGTCCCTGATATCACAATCACAACATTTCATTGAGTAAACAAGACATTCCACCCATCGAAACCCACTAATTGCGATTTGCGATACGACCGATATAATATGGACCGCGGTGCGATAAATTATTGCCCGCTTAGCGGATTTTGGGGCTAATTTGTAGTTTTCTGGCAGTTTTGGAGCATTTTGTAGAACAAATAGTGGGAGAACTTGGAGAAGTCATAACTCCTTCAGTTCTTATCCAAATTTGATGCAAAAATAGTCAATTATAGCATATTTGATTATTTTGAACTCATTGAGACAGGTTTCAGAGGCATTCGAGCATTGTAAATACACTTTTGATGTAATTTTAGCATAATAGAGAGACCTAAGCCATTGGAAGTTGGACTAAGGACGTAGCCCAAGAGGGGTGAACTCCTTTATCATGTGCTTGTTGTGTGTTATATTTTGATGTTCTTTGTTGTTATATTGCAGTTGTTTAACAAATGTTTTTATGTTAAACTGTTTATAACATTTATATAAGAAACTCTCATGGGAATCTGTAAATTATGCAAAAGTTTTGAATCCTTAAGCACTTAAAAAATCAAATGATAAGCAACTTGGGTTTACTTCTGAATGGGGAATTAGAACAACATTACTAATCTGCTCCAATTTAGATCAAGTTGGTATTAGAGAATTGGTTTTGCTTACTAGATTTTCTTTGTGAAAGAAGGATTTAATTATTTGCAAGTTTATGTCATGCTCACAAGGTTAAAGCTCAAAAGAGGTGAAGGAAATATGGTTTAAATCCCTGAAATTGGGTCAAAGGGAAGAAGAGAAATGTTTCCAAAGTCTTCTACACTAGTTCAACCTCAAGTTGCAGAAGTTGCAGTTGAGATTCCAACACTAGTACAACCTCAAGTTGCAGAAGTTGCAGTTGAGATTCCAACACCAGAAAGGCTTCAGAAGATGAGAAGACCTTCAGAAAGGATTTCTTTGATATGAGAGAGATGGTGAAGGTCCTCTATGAAGAGAGGAACAATAGACTACAAGGAGAAAGTTCCAAGCCTCCTAACGAAGAAGGCTCTTTAGGAGGAGGTAATGGAAAATAAGATAAAGGAAAAGGAGGTAATGGGAATGGAGGCAAAGCTCCACCATCTCAACCATATTCTTCATCTTCTTCTTCGAAATAATCTTCACACTTTTCCACAAATACCACCATTACTCATACTCATCATCATTCTTCAAAAGGGGTTGGTAAATCACCTTTTCTGAAGCTTTATGTTAAATTCAAGTTGCCTATGTACAATGGAGAAGTTAATGCAGAGAAGTTGGATAATTGGATGCGTTAGTTGGAGGTGTATTGTAGAATTTAGAACCTTTAAGAGGATGATATCAAAATTCAATTGGCTTCATTGAGATTGGAGGGTGCAACACTTATATGGTGGGAAGCAAGGACGCAAAATGAGATCAAGAAACATGGTAAGATCTCTATTTCTTGGTCTGATTTCATTGCTGTTATAAAAAGACAGTTCTACCCTTTATCTCATATGAAAAAAACCATTATGAATTTGAAAATTTTTAGACAGTTGAAAGGTCAAAAATGTGCAAGAGTCTACTCAAGAGTTTAGGAAAAGATCTCTTATGCTAGGAGTAGAGTTACAGTCACAAGAGACCTTGTTGAAATACATAGGAGGGTTGCATAGCTATCTTCAACATATTATTCTTATGTTCAGTCTCACAAATATTGATGAGGTTTGTGTTCAAGCTAGACACCTCAAAGAAAGAGGGAAAAATATATAGGAAGATGGTAAGAAGAATCCATTTCAGAGTGTTGAAACAAGGAAGAAGTTTAAAGGAAAGCAGAAGAAAAATGCTTATGTTAAGAAAGAAGGGGAGAAACCCATGTGTAAGAATTGTTCCAAGGAGGGACATGACGAAGCGCATTGTTGGAAGCTTCATCCAGAATTACGACCGAATAAATTCAACAATAAAGGGAAACAGAAGACCAATGTTGTTGCACAACAAGACTTGGGTTCAGACTCAGGAGATGAAACAAAAATCACAGCCACTGTCACCAAAGGAAAAGCCATGGCAAAAGCAAGCAAATGGGTCAGTAAAGAAGCAGTTGTAGAAAGTACCAATGCAGCAAATAATACCCACAATATTTCAAATAAGGAAGAACATAGCTATTCCATATCCGAGTCATTTCCAAACATATGAAAATCAATACGTTGTTTGACAGTGGATCACAGGCCAACTTAATTTTTGTGGATTTGGTTAAGAAAATGAAACTAGAAACCATGCCCCATCACAAACCTTATCCGTTAGGATGGATAACCAAGGATGTTAATTTACAGGTCACACGGAAATGTATTTTCAGGTTGGAAATCATCGCTAATTTCATTGATGAAGTTGAATTAGACGTTGTGCCATTGGATATCTCAGGAATTGTGTTGGGAAATATGTATTTGTATGGCAGGAAGAATATTTTCCATAGATTTGAGAACAAATACCATTTGTTCAAAAATGGAGTGGAGTACATTATGAGATGCCATCTCAAGAAACTTAATTTGTCTTTGGCAAGCGCGAGTGAAATGAAATGACAGATTCATTCCACCAAGAGTCTCGTGCTCCTCGTGATCAAGTAGAAAAATGACATGGAGCAAAAATCCTTCGCAGGCTGTGATGTGAAGTTGAACGTTGAATTGGTTGATGTGGTCAATCAATATGGAGACATGTTTCAAGAACCAATGGGATTGCCACCAAAAAAAGGAATTCAGCATGCAATTTAGCTACAACAAGACTGTCCACTCCCAAACATTGATATGTATCGAATGTCAATTTTGGAAAGTTTAGAAATTAAAAAACAAGTCTAGGAATTGTTATATAAAGGCGTAATTTGTTCCTCTACTTCGCCATGTGGTTCACCAATAGTATTGTTACCCAAGAAATATGGAACATGGCGCATGTGTGTAGATTATCGAGCTTTGAATAAAATTACAATAAAGAATCGATACCCATAGCCCATAATAGATGATTTGCTAGATCAGTTGAAAAATGCAAAGTATCTCACTAAATTAGACTTGAGAAGTGGATATCATCTAGTTAGAATAGATGAAGAGGACATATAGAAGACTACATTTAAAACCAAACAGGTACTGTTTGAGTGGTTGGTTATGCCTTTCGGTCTTTGCAATGCTCCGGCTACATTCATGAGAGTTATGAATGATGTTTTAATATCATTTCTTGATGAGTTTGTAATTGTCTATTTTGATGATATTTTGATATTCAACAAATCAAGAGAAGAGCATGTCAAGCATGTTAGGAAAGTGTTGGATGTCTTGAGAAAAGAACAATTATTTCTAAATATTTCTAAATGTGAATTCAGGAAAACTTCTTTAGTGTGTTTGGGCCACATAGTTGGAGGAGGTCAGTTGAAGATTGACCCCTCTAAAGTTTTGGTCATTGTGAATTGGCCAATGCCCAAATTAGTCATAGAAGTAAGGTGTTTTTTAGGAGAAGCGCAGTATTAGAGGAAGTTCATTGTCAATTTCTCCTCCATAGAAGCTCCACTACATGCATTGTTCGTCGTGAAGGTTGTCTTCTAGTGGGGAGGCAAACAACAAAAAATATTTGATGCTTTGAAACAAAAGATCAGTTCAACCCCAATTTTGCCATTGTCGGATTTGAAACAACCATTTGAAATATAGACAGATGCAAGTGACTATGCCATGGGTGCAGTTCCTTTATAGCATGATAAGCCCATTTCATTTCATTCTGAAATTTTTAATGGTGTTATTAATTATCCTACGTATGATAAAGAGCTTTACACATTGGTACAAAGTGTGAAGAAATGGAAGCATTATTTGATGGCAAAAGAAACCATTATTCACATCTAGCATCAACCTCTGCAATATCTTCAATCTCAAACCAAATTGCAGTAGTCAAGGCACTTTCATTGGATGGGATTTTTACAGCAATTCCACTTGGTAATTAGGTACAAGAAAGGCATTTATAATAGAGTTGTTGATATGCTTTGTAGACCAGTTGTAAATGTAGCCATTTTACTCAAGAATAATTATTGTTTTACCTAAAAGTTATGTTTAACAATACGCACAGGATGCTTACTTTCAAGAGTTGTATTTAAACTTGAGTCAAGGCCACCAATTTGTGGAATTAGACTACCATGTTCATTATAATCTGTTGTATCATTTGGGGAAACTTTGTCTCCCACAGGAAGAGAGAGTAAATGTCACAAGGGAAGCATACACTTCTCTTATTGTCGGACATTTTGGTGTAAGTAAAATAGTGGCAAATCTTCAGAGGTATTTTTAGTGGCCTCATATGCTTGAAAGTGTGTCACATTTTATAAGAGGTTGTTCATTGTGTGCATTCAGTGAGCATAGTCATAGGAAACTAGGATTGTACACACCACTTCCAGTGCCTTAAAGACCATGGGAAAGTGTTTCTATGGATTTTGTAGGAGGCCTTCCTTTGTCAAGGAAAGGTCATGATAATTTGTATGTAGTTGTGGATAGGTTCAGCAATATGTGCATGTTAATGCCTTGTAAAAAGCAAATTACAACTAAACAAATAGCTCAATTTTCTTTCAAAATGCATGGATTCATTGTGGATTTCCTACTTCTATTGTAAGTGATCGTGATTCTCAATTTTTTGGGAATTTGTGGTCAAGTTTATGGAACTTGATGGGGACCAAGTTGAATAAAAGTGCATCCTTCCATCTGCAAACATATGGTCAAACTAAAGTGGCAAACAGGACAATAATTCATTTTCTAAGAGGATATTGCAGTAAACATCCTAAGTTGTGGGATGAACAGTTGCATTATATTCAACATGCTTACAGCCGAGCAAAACACTCATCTACTCTAACTTTGCCTTTTGAGGCATGTCTTGGTTATTTGCCTAAATCGCCTTTGGATTTCATCTTTGAGAAAGATGTAGTTGTAGATGGACATAGTGACATCAACAAAGCAAAGAAATTCATTGAGCAAATTTAGTTGATTCACCAAACAGTTCAAGAACAACTAGAAAAGAGTCAAGGCAAGGCATGATAAGCATCTTTTGGATCATTAGTTTCAAGTAGGTGATGAAGTTTGGATCTACATTAGCAAGGAAAGGCTTCAAGGTGAAGTTAAAAAGCTGAAACCAATTCGTGATGGTCCATTTAAAATTTTGGAAAGATTGGCAATAATGCTTTCAAGCTTGATTTCCTTCATATATGCAAATCTATTCTATTGTTAATGCTGAAAATTTGAGATTGTATGAACCTCCTTTGATTGAAAATCAAGGAGAGAATGTTCAAATTCCATCTATTGAAGACTTTTTCTCCATAATACCTTGATCTGCTTCAGCAAGACACTATACTTGACAAAAGGACAATGACAACTAAAAGGGGAAATATTGATTATCTTCAGGTGGGTCTCAAAGGAACAAATCCATCAAAGGCCAAATGGATTGAAGTGGGTAAGGTGAGGGAACAGTACCTTCATTTGTTCAATAACTGAAAGTGATCCTTTTGGGGTCCAAAAGGCTTCGAGTGGGGAGGAGTGATTAGGTGCTCAGAATTATGCTTAAGAAATAAAAGTGTTAGAATATTCTTAAACTTAGCTTTAGATTGAAGAGCTTGTCATTCTGAATCCAACGGTGCAAACAACACTCGAATCTTAGTTCGTACGCAAAAGTTAGAGCAAGTCAAAGTTCAAGTTTGACTTGCCTACATGGCAGGATTAGGATGATGTGGCAAGTCTTCAATGAATAAGGAGGTGCCAAGTCGCAACTTGCCATTGGCACTCACAAATCGCATATCACAACGATATGCAAAAAAGGTTTTTCAATTCAGCCCGGCAGGTTCAGGTTGTAATGCGATCTAATCGCAATCACATATTGCAGATGGTGAAGGGGATAATAGAACAGGTATCGGCAAGGCTTGCGATGTGATGCAATAACATATCACAATCACATCGAATAGGTATCGGCCCCAACCCTAACAAGGTTAAAAATTCAATGCGATGTGATCACATATCGCAATCACAGTATTAATAGGAATCAGTCCTGACACAAGTTAAGTTCTAAATGTGAAATACTCGGATGCGATAACATTATAAGACATAGTTTAAAACTCCGGTATGTCCCTAATATCGCAATCGCAACATTTCACCGAGTAAACAAGAAATTATATCCATTGAAACCCATCAATTTTGATTTATGATATGATCGACAAAATATGGACCATGGTGCGAGAAATTATTGCCCAGTTAGCGGATTTTTGGGCTAATTTGTAGTTTTTAGCTGATTTTGGAGCATTTTGTGGAACAAATAGTGGGAGAACTAGGAGAAGTCATAACTCCTTCAGTTCTTGTCCAAATTTGATGCAAAATAGTCAATTCTAGTAGTTTTTATTATTTTGAACTCGTTAAGACAGGTTTTATAGGCATATGAGTATTGTAAACACACTTTTGATGTAATTTGAGCATAATAGAGAGGCCCAAGCCATCAGAAGCTATACCAAAGAGATGTATCCCAGGAGTGGTGAACTCCTTTATCATGTGCTTATTGTGTGTTATATTTTGATGTTCTTTGCTATTATATTGCATTTCTTCAACATATGTTTTTTATGTTAAACCATTTATAGTATTTACATAAGAAACTCTCATGGGAATCTGTTAATTATGCAAAAGTTTTGAATCCTTAAGCACTTGAAAACGCAAATGATAAGCATCTTGGGTTTATTTCTAAATAGTAAATTAGCACAACATTACTAATCTGCTCCAATTCAGATCAAGTTGGTATCAGAGCACTGGTTTTGCTTACTAAATTTGCTTTGTGAAAGAAGGATTTAATTGTTTGAAAGTTTATGTCATGCTCACAAGGTTAAAGCTCAAAGGAGGTGAAAGAAAGATGGTTCAAAGACCTGAATTTGTGTTAAAGGGAAGAATAGAAAGGTTTTCAATGTCTTCTACACCATTTCAGCCTCAAGTTGCAGAAGTTACAGTTGAGATTCCAACATCAGTACAACCTCAAGTTGTAGTTGAGTCTCCAGAGACCATGTCTCATGAAGGAGAACCTATCATGATAGAAGATGAGAAGACCTTCAAAAAGGCTTTCTTTGATATGACAAAGATGGTGAAGGTCCTCTATCAAGAGAGGAACAACAGACTACAAGGAGAAAGTTCCAAGCCTCCCAATGGAGAAGGCTCTTCAGGAGGAGGTAATGGAAAAGAAGATAAAAGAAAAGGAGGTAATGGAAATGGAATCAAACCTCCACCAACTCCACCATATTCTTCATCTTCTTCTTCGAAAGCATATTCACTCTTCCAACAATACCACCGTTACTCATACTCATCATCATTCTTCAGAAGGGGTTGGTAAATCACCTTTTCTGAAGCTTGATGTTAAATTCGAGTTGCCTATGTACAATGGAGAAGTTAATGCAAAGAAGCTAGATAACTGGATTCATTAGTTGGAGGTGTATTGTAGAATTCAGAAGCTTCAAGAGGATGACATTAAAATTCAGTTGGCTTCATTGAGATTGGAGGGTGCAACACTTATATGGTGGGAAGCAAGGACGCAAGACAAGATTGAGAAACATGGTAAGATATCTATTTCTTGGTCTGATTTCATTGCTGCTATAAAAAGGCAGTTCTACCCTTCAGCTCATATGAAAAAATCCATTATGAATTGGAAAAATTTTAGACAATTGAAAGGTAAAAATGTGCAAGAGTATACACAAGAGTTTAGAAAAATAGCTCTTATGCTAGAAGTAGACTTACAGTCACAAGATACCTTGTTGAAATACATAGGAGGGTTGCATAGCTATATTTGACATATTATTCTTATGTTCAGTCTCACGAATCTTGATGAGGTTTGTGTTTAAGCTACACATCTCGAGGCAAGAGGGAAAAATATACAGGAAGATGGTAAGAAGAAGCCATTTCAAAGTGTTGAAAAGGGGAAGAAGTTTAAAGGAAAGCAGAAGAAAAATGCTTATGTTAAGAAAGAACGGGAGAAGCCCAGGTGTAAAAATTGTTCCAAGGAAGGACATGATGAAGCGCATTGTTGGAAGTTTCATCCAGAATTACGACCAAATAAATTCAACAATAAAAGGAAACAGAAGACCAATGTTGCTACACAACAAGACTTGGGTTCAGACTCACGGGATGAAAAAAAATCACAGCCACAGTCACCAAAGGAAAAACCATGGAAAAAGCAAGAAAATAGGTCAGTAAAGAGGTAGTTGTAGCAAGTACCAACACAACAAATAATAACCATGACATTTCAAATAAGGAAGAATAGAGTTATTCCATATCCAAGTCATTTCCAAACATATGAAAATTGATACATTGTTTGACAATGGATCACAGGCCAACTTAATTTCTTCGAATTTGGTTAAGAAAATAAATCTCGAAACCATGCCCCATCACAAACCTCATCCGTTGGGATGGATAACCAAGGATGTTAACTTACAGGTCACACAGAAATGTATTTTCAGGTTTGCAATCACCACTAATTTCATTGATGAAGTTGAATTAGACGTTGTGCCATTGGATATCTCAGGAATTGTGTTGGGAAGTTCGTATTTGAATGACAGGAAGGTTATTTTCCACAAATTAGAGAACAAATACCATTTGTTCAAAAATGGAGTGGAGTACATTGTGAGAGTCCATCACAGGAAACTTAATCTATCTTTACAAGCGCAGGTGAAATGAAACAACTCGTTAATTCCAACACGAGCCTTGTGCTCCTCATGATCAAGCATAAAAATGACACGGAGCAGGAATCCTTTGCAGGCTGTGATGTGAAGATGAAAGATGAATTGGTTGATGTGGTCAATCAATATGTAGACATGTTTCAAGAACCAAAGGAATTGCCATCAAAAAGAGGGACTGTTTGAGTGGTTGGTTATGCCTTTCGGTCTTTGCAATGCTCCGGCTACATTCATGAGAGTTATGAATGATGTTTTAAGATCATTTCTTGATGAGTTTCTAATTGTTTATTTAGATGATATTTTGATGTTCAGAAAATTACGAGAAGAGCATGTCAAGCATGTTAGGAAAGTGTTGGATGTCTTGAGAAATAAACAGTTATTTTTGAAGATGTCTAAATGTGAATTCGGGAAAAATTATTTAGTGTATTTAGGCCACATAATTGGAGGAGGTGAGTTGAAGATTGACCCCTCTAAAGTTTTTGTCATTGTGAATTGGCCAATACCCAAATTAGTCACATAAGTAAGGAGTTTTTTAGGAGCAGCGCAGTACTAGAGGAAGTTCATTGTCGATTTCTCCTCCATAGCAGCTCCACTACATGCATTGACCAGCATGAAGGTTGTCTTCCAATGGGGAGGAAAACAATAAAAAGCATTTGATGCTTTGAAACAAAAGATCAATTCAACCCCTATTTTGGCATTGTTAGATTTGAAACAACCATTTGAAATATAGAGAGATGCAAGTGACTACACCATGGGTGCAGTTCTTTTACAACATGGTAAGCCCATTTCATTTCGTTCTGAAATTTGTAATGGTGTTGTTATTAATTATCCTACGTATGATAAAGAGCTTTATGCATTGGTACAAAGTGTGAAGAAGTGGAAGTATTATTTGATGGGAAAAGAAACCATTATTGATACCGATCATCAACCTCTATAATATCTTCAATCTCAAACCAAATTGCAGCAGTCAAGGCACTTTCATTGGACGAGATTTTTACAGTACTTCCACTTGGTAATCAGGTACAAGAAAGGCATTTATAATAGAGTTGTTGATATGTTTTCTAGACTGGTTGTAAATGTAGCCATTTTAATCAAGAATAATTATGTTTTACCTGAAATTTATGTTGAATAATACGCACAAGATGCTAACTTTCAAAAGTTGTATTTAAACTTGAGTCAAGGCCACCAAGTTGAGGAATTAGACTACCATGTTCATGATAATCTATCGTATCATTTGGGAAAACTTTGTATTCCACAGGAAGAGAGAGTAAATGTCACAAGGGAAGCGCACACTTCTCTTATTGTTGGAAATTTCAGTGTAAGTAAAACATTGGGAAATCTTCATAGGTATTTTTATTGGCCTCGTATGCTTGAAAGTGTGTCACACTTTATAAGAGGTTGTTCATTGTGTGCAATCAATAAGCCTATTAATAGGAAACTAGGATTTTACACACCACTTCTAGTGCCTTCAAGACCATGGGAAAGTGTTTCTATGGATTTCGTAGGAGGTCTTCCTTTGTCAAGGAAAGGTCGTGATTATTTGTATGTAGTTGTGGATAGGTTTAGCAAGATGTGCATGTTAATGCCTTGTAAAAAGAATATTACAGCTGAACAAATAGCTCAATATTTCTTTCAAAATGTATGGATTCATTTTGGATTGCCTACTTCTATTGTAAGTGATCGTGATTCTCGATTTGTTGAGAATTTTTGGCCAAGTTTATGGAACTTGATGGACACCAAGTTGAATAAAAGTACAGCCTTCCATCCACAAACATATGGTCAAAATGAAGTGGTAAATAGGACAATAATTCATTTGCTAAGAGGATATTGCAGCAAACATCCTAAGTTGTGGGATGAACAGTTGCATTATATTCAACATGCTTACAGCCGAGCAAAACACTCTTCTACTCTAACTTCGCCTTTTGAGGCATGTCTTGGTTATTTTCCTAAGTCGCCTTTGGATTTCATCTTTGAGAAAGATGTAGTCATAGATGGACATAGTGACATTGATAGAGCAAAGAAATTCATTGAACAAATTCAGTTGATTCTCCAAACTGTTCAAGAACAACTAGAAAAGAGTCAAGGAAAATATAAGGCAGGCATGATAAGCATTTTGTGGATCATCAGTTTCAAGTAGGTGATGAAGTTTGGATCTATATTAGCAAGGAAAGGCTTCAAAGGGAAGGTAAAAAGTTGAAAACAATTCATGATGGTCCATTTAAAATTCTAGAAAAGATTGGTAATAATGCTTTCAAGCTTGATTTCCTTCATATATGCAAATATATTATGTTGTTAATGTTGAAAATTTGAGATTGTATGAACTTCATTTGATTGAAAATCAAGGAGAGAATGTTCAAATTCCATCCATTGAAGACTTTTTTTCCAGAATACCTTGATGTGCTTCAGCAAGACACTATACTTAACAGAAGGACAATGACAACTAAAAGGGGAAATATTGATTATCTTTGGGTGGGTCTCAAAGGAACAAATCCATCAAAGGCCAAATGGATTGAAGTGGGGAAGGTGAGGGAACAATACCTTCATTTTTTCAATAACTGAAAGTGATCCTTTTGGGGTCCAAAAGGCTTCGAGTGGGGAGGAGTGATTAGGTGCTCAGAATTATGCTCAAAAATCAAAGTGTTAGAATATTCTTAAACTTAGCTTTGGATTTAAGAGCTCGTCATTCTGAATCCAACCCTGCAAACGACACTCGAATCTGAGTTCGTATGTAGAAGTTAGAGCAAGACAAAACTCAAGTCTAACTTGCCTACATGGCAAGATTAGGATAATGTGACAAGTCTTCAACGAAAAAGGATGCGCCAAGTGGTAGCCTGCCATTGGTCCTCACAAATCACATATCGCAGTGGTATGCAAAAAATGTGTTTCAATTCAACCCCCGACAGGTTCAGGTTGTGATGTGATCTAATCGTATAGCACAGATGGTGAAGAGGAGAAAATAACAGGTATCAGCAAGGTTTGTGATGCGATGCGACCGCATATCGCAATCGCGGCGAACATGTATCAGCCCCGACATCGACAAGGTTAATAAAGTGATGTGATATGATCACATATCGGAATCGCAGTCGTAATAAGAACTAGTCCCCGAATGCGAAAGACCCCAGACGCGATAATGTTTTATGTGACAATTTAAAACTTGGGTAGGTCCCTGATATCGTAATTGTAGCATTTCACTAAGTAAAAAGGAAATTCCTCCCACCAAAACCCACCGATTGTGATTTGTGATACGGCCGACAGAATATGGCCCATAGTGTAAGAAATTATTGCCCAGTTAGTGAATTTTGTGGCTAATTTGTAGTTTTCTGCGAGTTTTGGAGCATTTTGTGGAACAAATAGTGGGATAATTGGGAGAAGTCATAACTCCTTCTGTTCTTATCCAAATTTGATGCAAAGATAGTCAATTCTAGCAATTTTGATTATTTTGAACTCATTGACACAGGTTTCAAAGGCATCTGATCATTTTAAATACACTTTTGATGTAATTTGAGGATAACAGAGAGGCTCAATTCATTGGAATTTGGACCAAGGAGACATAGCCTAGATGGGGTGAACTCCTTTATCATGTGCTTTTTGTGTGTTAAATTTTGATGTTCTTTGTTGTTATATTGCAGGTGTTCAGCATATGTTTTATGTTAAACTGTTTATAACATTTACATAAGAAAATCTCATGGGAATCTGTTAATTATGAAAAAGTTTTGAATCCTTAATCACTTGAAAAATAAAATGATCAACATCTTGGGTTTATTTTTTAATGGGGAATTAGCACAACATTTCTAATCTTTTCCAATTCAAATCAATTAGGGATACTGTAATCCCATACTGGAATTGGGATCCAAGTGGGACCACCTATCATTCCCCGGATATGTCGTTTGACTATGACCATGGTGGTGCAGTTGGCCTAGTAGTTGAGCACACACATTTGTTAGTGGAGTATCAGTTAACACCATTGGCCAACCAGTTTATAGAAAGACTCCTTAGGTCATTTTGGTTTGATGGTCGTGCATGGGATTATAGGATGACCAGCATACTCTGGTGGGAGTTTGTTGGAGGAGGTGGCATTAGGAGGCCACCAGACAGTGCCTTATATGGAGTTGGGGATTCTTCACGTTTGTGTGGGGAAATAAAGACATTGAACGATAGAGCAGTGGTGGCATCACTACTGGTACCTAGGGAGATTCACTTCTTGGGTCCCTCAAGGAGGATTTGGAGGGGAGATCCCCTCATCGAAGAGCATGGTGATGCGATGGTGGAGGTGATCATACAGGTCGGGTGGGGCCAACGCATATCAACACCGCTTTAGGCCATCACATCCAGGGATGGGTAGGAGCATCTTGTGTGGAGTAGTGGTCTACAAATGGGCATGGAGATGCATGGGGTGTGTCGTAGTATGTTGGACTATGTTATGGAGTGGGAGTACCTCACATCGCATTGAGTACATTCAAGGAGTGACAGGTGCAGTGTCACAGGTGGGACACAGGATTGTATAGGATGGTATAGACATAGCCAGGAGTATCCAATGGTGTACCGAGATAGGTTGCAGCATATAGTGGCATGTCGAGGAGTGTAGCCATACTGGGTGGTATGTAGTGGCAGATGATGCAGCATAGTAGGCGCTTGGAACATTGCCTCCCATGAGACTTATGGACAGGGGAACTATGTGTACCATTGGATGCATCCCACTTAGGATCAGTGAGGAAATTGTTGAGCATCTAGGGACACCATGTTTAGTGGAGACAGGGCTTCAAGGGGGTTATCAGCAGATCCGAGACAAATAGGGGGTCATCCGTAGGATTACTCTTAAGCATTCCCGTAGACTCTTTATCATACCCATCCTACTCCAGTGTTGTT
Source organism: Pinus tabuliformis (assembly GCA_031772625.1). Classification (NCBI taxonomy): domain Eukaryota; kingdom Viridiplantae; phylum Streptophyta; class Pinopsida; order Pinales; family Pinaceae; genus Pinus; species Pinus tabuliformis. The sequence goes on along the minus strand of CM062806.1, from coordinate 726,493,345 downwards.
TACAATTGCAGAGTGTTTGCTTATTTCCCCTTGACACTCTCCATTTAGAAAACAAGGCTTGGGAGGCTCACCCTAGGTAGTTGGATGAGACACCTCATGTCATAAGCCGGGAGGAGACTCTACAGTTGAGACACTTGGTAGGTGCACGAGTTGACGAATACAAGCTTAGGATGGCATGGTTGATTGTTGAGGTAGCATATGTTCCACCCCTAGGCTCACACATGGGGAGGTGACCGAAAGGGAGTTACATGGTGCTTTTCTAGTTAGACAACTTGAAGTGTTAGGAGAACATGAGGTGCGGAGGATGGTAGTCCTTGTTGGCAAGATGATGCCTAGGCTTCCAGAAGTACCCGGACACATCATTAGGAGTTGGGATAGTAGATATCGTTGTGTTAGACAAAGAGAAACTAGATATTCGTGGCACAGGTTCTTGATGCTCGGTGTCTACCTATTGGACACCTTCAGGATACAGAGACGGGCACAGAGGGGTCCCAACAACTAGCAACATAACACATTAGTAGGTAAAGAGGATTTGGGGTTGGGATCTAGTGGATTGGTGGGATACTCCACTCCTCAATGAGCCTGGTCAGAACAAAAGGAAAACTAATTCATTCACAAGCAAACACATGGGGAGTCACCAAAGCCCACACCATAGGGCGAGGCAAATTATTTCTTAGGATTGGGGTCAGCCATGGGGCGATAAGCGCTGACACTATTAAGGTGCTTTGGTAGGTGTGGCCTAACCTCAATCATCACATAGATTGTGGTCGAGAGTTATGCGAGATGAGGTTATGGTATGAGCATGCTAGGTAGTTAGTGATGAACAGGGTTTCACACGGTCAACATGATAGTTTCTTACTACGCTAGGCAAGGGGCCCTAACATCATAGTACTTAACGGTTCAGCTACCCATAGGGGTGAGCTGGCCTCTACAAGAGGGGTTGTCCATATTTTCCACTGGGTTTCCGTGATTTGCTGATGGCATGGGAGTCTTCATCAGCATGGCAGGATGGCCAACAAGAGGATTTCAGGAGGAGCTTATGCAGGAGAGGCTTCATTCACATGGGGATTGAATTGTATCTTCAGGGGACCACAATCAGAGTGCATGGGGTGGACTATTCAGTGGGGAAACTTCATGAAGATTTAGATGGAGTTTTACATCGTCATGATGCTCTACTTATTGGCAGTAAACAGAGGGGTCCTAACACCCTTATCTTGCAGGATAGTGAGGGGAGAAAGGAGTGCTCCTCGTTGATCAGGTTGGCTTGGGATCTTGGTATCGAGGGACTCCTTCACTATATGATAGTACAACGATCAGGATGATCCAATGGCATATTTTGGACCCTAGTAAAGTTTTCAACGACAATGGGGATCCATAGTCGGAGAGGGCGCTTGTTTAGGCATTGCTTGAAGACAAGCAATTTTTGGTGCATTGGAGGAGCTTGTCGGATGAGGATGCTACTTGGGAGGGAGAGCACATACTTAAGCATCCGGCACTAAATTTGCTTGGGGACACGTAACATTTGGGAGGGGAGGACTCTCATGTCCCTACCTAAATTGATTTGGAACAAGACTAATTATTTCATTTTTGGGGCCAATTTTGGAGATAGTGGGTGTTGAGCATTAGAAAAGGTATGTAATTGCCACTTATTTCATTATCTTTTCCTTTAATTCATAACTTCTTTTCATTATGAAATGGGCATATGATGAAGGATTATGATAAAGTTTAAGAGATTTGTGAGTAATGTAAAATGACTAATTATTACCTTTTTCTATGCAGAAAATGAAGAAAATGGAAGATCGCCATTTCAAAGGAAAAGACAAGGCAAAACCAACTGATGTCCCTTTGACAGGGAACCGCATCCAGACAAGGAAATCCAGATCAGAGCACAAGAGCCAGGAAAAGGAAGAAGAAATACCATATCAGCGCAAGAGGATGAAGAGATAACTAAAGGATAATGATATGGTGGATCCCTCGGGATCCTTTGATCCTGAGGGATCACTACCTTAAGAATATCTGTATATTTGGTCTTTCTGCCTGGCCGCTATAAAAAGGGACAGTGTTGCTAGCCCAGGGGGCGAGTCATTTTTGTTTTATAGAATTTGCTATTGCAAACTAAACTTTGATCATCGACTCTCTTTAAAGAGCGATTACTGTAACTCTGTTTTCATGATCAATATATAAACTTTTTTGATGTTCTGTCTTTGATTCTGGAGTAACGACAGTAGTGCGTCCCTGGAGGCTAAGGGCCCAGCCCTAGTGGATCACTTGCTTCATGTACCATTATTTTCCAATTCCAAGTCGTGTTTGGTTTGATTTCTTTTTCTTGCTTCATTCAGTAACCTGTTGTTCCTTATTATTTTGTTTACTGGCTTTGTTATATTTAATTCGTATTTGAATAGTAAGGTTATCCTCTGCAACTGAAATGTTATGCTATTCATTCTAAAATCATATCACATTGTTGTTCCCTTACAAATTGACATTACTTGGTAACATTGTTGTTCCTTTACATATCAACATTACTGTTCGTTCACAGAGTAACATTGTTGTGCATTTACAGATCGGTATTGTTATTTATTTAGTTGGTGTATCTCTAATTGTGCTTGTTGTTCATTTGGATTACGTTCCATTGCAATTGTAATCATTCTTTCTTTATAACCGTGGTTAATATTTATTATGCTAAACTCAAATTACTGATTCCATCATTATAGGTCTGTTGTGTGTTAACATTTGATTTAGTTCGTTGTGCATTTGCACTTGATTCAGTTACTAATCAGTATTTCGTAAGACTTACTTTAGTTTGTTGTCCCATTCATGGTTTGATTTTCAAATCACTTCTGAGTTAAAGATTGATGCTTAATTCCTTTAGTTTACGATTGTTGCTTAATTCCTCTAGATTATGATTGCTGCTTTTTCATTCCTGTAAGATAAAGCTTTGATGTTCAATATTTTCAAATAGATTAGTTGTTGTTCCCTTTTATGTTAATTGAATTATCATTTCAAGTAATTGCTTTGGTGTGAACAGAACGATCTGTAACTGTAGTGAACATTGACTATTGTTGTCTAGTTCTCAGATTGGAGATCTTCTCTTTGATTACTTTTCATTTGCATCAGTTTACAAAGGGAAGAGTTATCATTACTGCACCCTTCACTGATGTTGTAGTTTCTTAAATGAATGATTTAGTTACAAAGCATTTCAATTTCTTGCCATTACATTTAGAGTTTGTTTCCAGCATTTGTTTATTTTTGTAACAACATTATACTACTAGCATTACTCTTGACAAGTGACCACCTCAGACTGAGTACACTCTTGAGATAACAAATTGTACCTGGATTGATAATTAATGTAGGGTAAATAGAGGTTAAAAAGACCTTTTTTACTACTCGACATTTTGGCACTGTTGCCAGGGAAGAGTGTAGCCATTTGTTTCTTGAGAGTATTGTAAGTACCTACTAGGAGATAATTGGGTTTTAAAAATGGAAGGTAAGAACCTGCGTACAAAGCATGTAACAGCCCTGCTCCCCTGCTCGCTTTCCTGCAGATTTGTTTTTATTTTGGGTATAAACTAGCATTTGAGTTGTGTGCATGGCTAAGCAGAAAAAACTTGAAAAGAATCCTAAACCACTACCCAAACCTAATAAAGCTAAGGGGTCAATGACCCTTGGCCGATCGAACTTTATATACGAAATCCTTTAAAAAGCAGAATCTCAGCCTTCAATAGGACCTAGAGAATTTGCTTCTAGACAACCTACTAGTTCCCTTCAGGCCAGAGGATCACCATCTGTAGCCTTTGCTGAGGTGCACAGTCAAACTGAGAAGCAATATTTTCAAGAAATTGAGAATTCTAGCCCAAAATCATTGCAAGAAAGGAACCTTAGTAATCTCCGCGAAGGGAGAGGAGAAACAGGGGAAACTGAAGAACCAAAATCTCCTTTTGGAATAATTCAGCCATTAAGCAGCCCAGATAAGGGGAGTGCTGTAAAAGTCATCCAATTTCAAGTTGAAGAACTTGAAGAGCTACAACCCCCCCAAACATTAATTCAGCAAGGAACCCTCATCATCCTAGACAAAGGAAGTGTTGTTAAGGCCATTCCTGTTCCTTCTAGCCAGCCTAGGAATAGCCTCCTAGAAATCTCAGAAGGTTATTGACACATATTTGACCAAATGGCCCACAACCAGGAAACTCCCCAAACCTCTACACTGCAATATCCCATTGTAGATACTGCAGTCAATGCACTTACCAAGGCAATTCCTCTCTAGCATATCCCTACATTTCATGGCCTAACATTGGAAGACCCAGATGCATTTTTGTTTGAATTCGATGTGTTGTGTAGAGGATACGACTATACCACCGATCCCCAAAAGCTGAAATTATTTCCCTCTACATTGAAAGGGGTTGCTTTACGATGGTTTATGGGATTATGTGGAGGTGTCATAAACGACTGGGATCATATGAAAAGTGCTTTCTTAAAAAAATATCAGGATTATTGTAGGTCCAGAGAGTTAAAAGATGAAATATTTCAAATGGTAGCTAGACCTAATGAGACATTAGAAGAATATGTTGAACTTTTTCAGTATAATCTTCAAAGATCTCCTTATGCATCATTACCCTTACCTGATAATGTATTGAAAACAACATTAACTAAAGGCATGAAAGAACAATGGATTGAAACACTAAATATTATGGGAAAATGAGATATCTATCAAGAAGATTTTCCTAACATCATTGATTTATGTATCAGGAGCTCACAAGGTAGCACAAGGTTAAAACCAGTAGAACATGATAGGTTTACAAGGGACAACAAGATCTCTAGAGAAGGAGTAACTCGCGCAGAAATTGGAAATTTACTAGAAAATTTCAAAACTGATATATTGGGGACCCTGACAATGCAACTCGATATTATGCAAGCAAAACATAAACAAGTAGAAGCAGAGCAAAACTTGGCAATATTATGTCCCAGATGCATAAAGAAACACAGCCACAAGGAATTCCCATTAGATGCAGTTCAAGTTTGCACCATTTGTACAAAAGACCACTTTATGGAGAGCTGCCCCTCACTTCCTCATTTGAAAGCAGTATACAAAGAGGCGGAAGAAGAACTAGAATCGATGTACCTACTTAATTAGCGTCGTCAATCGCAGTCGCGACAATCAGATATGTTCCCCGATCCATCTTCTTCTTTCCAGCCTCCACAATATCATGCTCAGCAATATAATACAATGTGGAAAAATCAACCTCCCTTCTCAAATTGGTCACAACAACCATTTCCTTCATCATCTCCATGGCCGAACCAAATAAGCCGATCTAATTGGCCTAATTTTCCATACGCTCCACCATATTGGCAAAACAATGTATATCCAACACAATGGTCCCCTCCCACTTCGCAGAGTCAAGCCTGGTAGACAAATTGGCAAAGACCGATGAATCAGCCAATGGGAACCATTCCACTCCCTCAACCTACACTGCCAGCACTACAACAAAACCCCTAGTCCAAATTAAGACCGCAACTCCCAACCCAACCCAACCCGAACCCAAATAACAGACCGGTTCAATCTGTTCAAATAATTGAAACACCAAAACTAGAAACTGATCTAAGGGAGTGCAATGACCTTCAATTAAGGTCTGGGCATATTGTAGAAACCGAGGGAGACAAATAGGCCCAAGTTGAAAATCAGTTACCTGCAGAACAACCATTACAAGAAGAAGATATGGTCAGACAACAGACTCATGACCAAGCAACCACATCTTCTCCCCCATTCCCAAAACAATTAATAATACCATGCCCTATAGAACATCCTGACTTTGATATTCTGGGAGAACTAAAGAATTTGTACATAAAAATCCCACTCCTCCAAGCTATCCAAGATATCCCAATATATGCAAAAACCATTAAAGAACTTTGTATAAAAAACCAAGGAGGAGAATAACAAATAACCCAATGGTCAAAGTAGTTGGCAACCTATCTGATCTATTATCAGGAAGAGAAACACCTGTCAAATATGAAGACCCGGAAATCCAATAGTGATAGTACAAATAAATGGACAAACCTTTTCAAATGCCTTAGTTGATTTAGGGGCTGCAATTAATATTTTAACAACCACCACTTGTCAAAATCTAGGCATTATATCAGTAGAACCAACCTCCACCTTATTAGAACTAGCTGACCGATCAGTAGTTAGGCCAAAAGGTACACTACATTATGTCATGGTATCTATTGATTCCTGGGAATATCCTGTCGACTTACTGATAATAAACCCCAAAAACTGACTTGATGGACACCCATTGATTCTAGGCAGATCTTGTCTTGCGATCGCTGATGCTTACATTGGCTGCCAACAAGGCAGTATGACCATATCTAGAGGGAGTAACATCAAGAATCTAGCCCTATACCCTCCAGCCCAGCCAAGTGTAACAATAATAAAAACTAACAAACATCCTGCATCATACCTCACCGAAAACATTAGATCCCCATTAACCATAGAAGATGCCCTCGATTTTAAAGATCAAATAGAGAATGATGTTATTAAGAACTTCATTAACCAAGCTGAATCCAAATCCCATGTACAATGTCACATGATAGAGGTAGCATTTGACAATGAATTAGAAGAAGATACTCTCAAAGACACTCATGATCAAACAATACCCACTATCTCTGCTTCAAATAGCAAAATTATAGAGATTGAGCCAGGGAAAACCTTGAACATCAATAATAACCTGACTCCTGAATAAGAAGAGAAGTTGGTCCAACTACTGAGAAACTACAAGGAAGCTTTTGCATGGGATTATCCGGATAGGAAGGGAATCGATCCCCAGCTATGTACACACCACATTTATACAAAAAAGGATGTGAGACCTGTTTTCCAACCCCAACGGAGACTCAACCCTCACCTGAAAGACATTGTGAAAGCTGAATTACAAAAAAATTTGGATGTAAACTTTATTTATCCGATCTCTGATAGCAAGTGGGTCTCTCCGCTAGTTGTGGTGCCAAAGAAGAATGGAAAGTGGAGGATTTGTGTAAATTATAGAGAATTAAACAAATCCACCCAGAAATACCACTTTCCCCTTCCATTCATTGATCATGTATTAAGCACATTAGCAGGAAAGAAATTATTTTCTTTCTTGGATGGCTTCAATGGATACAATCAGATTCAGATTGCCCTTGAAGACGAGGACAAAACCACTTTTACCTGTCCTTGGGGAATGTTTGCCTACAGAGTCTTACCCTTTGGCCTATGCAATGCCCCTACCACATTTCAAAGGGCCATCCTCAACATCTTTTCAAATTTAATAAATGAAGGGCTCGAAGTATACATGGATGATTTCACACCATATGGAGATGATTTCGACCTAGCACTAGACACATTGGAAAAAGTGTTGCAACGATGTATCACCACCAGGCTCTACTTGAGCCATGAAAAGTGTTATATGATGATGACTGAAGGACTTATCCTAGGTCATTATATCTCAGCAACTGGAATACAGGTAGATCCAGCCAAAATTCAAATAATTTGTTAATACCTACTCCTACCACACAGACAGAGGTACGCAGTTTTCTTATATTTTCTGGTTATTATAGGAGATTTATAGAACATTTTTCTCAAATAGATGCACCTCTATATGCACTGATAGGAAATGTTGATTTTATTTGGACAGATAAATGCGACCGTGCTTTTGAGGATCTGAAAAAGCTTGTGTCAATAGCCCCAGTGCTCAGAGGCCCAAATTGGGACCTGCCATTTCAAATTTCATCAGACGCTTCAGACACAGCTATTGGAGCAGTCCTTGGGCAGGAAGAAGACAAAAAACCATATGCAATCTATTATATCAGCAAGAATTTATCTCTTGCCGAATTAAATTATACTATTACTGAAAAAGAATTCTTAGTTGTAATACATGTTGTAAATAAATTTAGGTATTATATCACTGGATATCCTGTTGTTTTATATACAAATAACTCTGCCATAAAATATTTAGAAAATAAACCTATTACAAATGGTAGAGTAACAAGATGGTTGATTTTATTGTAGGAATTCGACATCATAATAAAATATCAACCTGGGAAAGAAAATCTTGTAGCTAATTTTCTCTCGCAAATGCCGAAACCAGTGGACGCAGCAGTAGTGGAAGATCAATTTCCAAATGAACATTTATTTGTTGTTACTGTCAAAACACCCTGGTATGTTGATGTTGCGAATTATTTAGCAGTAGGTAAATTACCAAAGCATCTGACCCCTAATGAACGAAAACATATCGTGCAACATAGTACCCGATTTTCTTGGATTGGGGGCTACCTATTTCATACAGGGGCAGATATGCACATCAGGAGATGTGTCCGTGAAGATGAAATATTTGACATCTTGAAAGCCTGTCATGACGAACCATGTGGTGGACATTTCGCAGATCAGAGAACTAGCCATAAAGTTCTGCAAATAGGGTATTATTGGCCCATAATCTTCAAAGATGCGAAAAAAATTGTTCAAGCCTGTGACAGTTGCCAAAGAGCAGGATGCCCTGGACAGTCCGACGAAATTCCTTTGAACCCACAGCTAGTCATCGAACCATTTGAGCATTGGGCGCTAGATTTTTTTGGTCCAATCAACCCATCATCAAACCAGAATACATATATTCTGGTAGCAACTGAGTCTGTGACCAAATGGGTTGAAGCAGAGGCACGTTCAAGAGCTATAGAAGACGTTGTCATTAATTTCCTGTTCCAAATATTTGTGCGATATGGCCTTCCAAGAGACATAATCACGGACGGAGGACCACAGTTTGCAAGTAATAAAATCGCTACAACATTAAAAAACTATCATATTCGGCACAAGATTACCACTCCGTATCACCCACAGGCAAATGGCCAAGTAAAGAGCACGAATAAAGTCATAGAGGCAATATTAACAAAAACCATTGCGTCACACAAACATGATTGGGCTACAAGATTACCGGAAGCCTTATGGGCATACCGAACAATGTGGAGAAACACCATCAGTTATTCACCATATCAGCTAGTATTTGGAAAGGAACCCATCTTTCCAATAAAGTTTGAAATACAAACGTTGAGAATAGCACAAGAGGTCGGTCTAGATTTAAATGAGGCCTAGACCAATAGACTACAAGAAATCAATGAGCTAGATGAAATCAGGCTCTCATCACTTCAACATACCGCATTAATCCAACAGCAGAGAGCAAAATGGCACGACGCCCTCATCAAAAAGAAAGTCTTCCATGAAATAGATTGGGCTCTCCTATATGATTCTAGGTTTCAAAATTTCCCCGAAAAACTTCAAACTCGCTAGTTGGGACCGTATGAAATCTAGAAAGTGCATGATAATGGTACCATTACTTTAACTACCATTAACGGATCTGGACATACCTTTAAAGCAAATGGCCACTGAGTTCAACTGCACCGCAAACCGCTTACTCGGGAATCCTTCTACCAGCAACTCCGGGAAGACTCTCACATGCAGATTCTGGCAGAGGAAGCGAATTCTTCCTCGCTTTTGGTTCACTAAGTAATCTTATTGCTTTTAGTTTTGTACATAACTTTTTCTATAATGTTTTTGTAAATTAATTTCTATACAGATTTCTGCATTCTACAATTTTTTTACATTTTGCTGTTCCTTTTTTAAGGAACGACACTTTCAACGTTTTGCTATTCCTTTACGAAGGAACAACACTTTTGCATTTTGTTGTTCCTTTCCGAAGGAACAGCATTTTCGTCATTTTGTTGTTCCTTCTCAAAGGAACAACACTTTTGCATTTTGTTGTTCCTTTCCAATGGAACAACACTTTCGTTTTCAGTTGTTCCTTTCCGAAGAAACAGAACTTAGCACTTTTGCATTTTGTTGTTCCTTTCCGAAGTAACAGCGCTTTCGCATTTTTGTTGTTCCTTTTCGAAGGAACAAAACTTTCATTTTCTGTTGTTCCTTTCCGAATGAACAACACTTTCATTTTTGTTGTTCCTTTCCGAAGGAACATCACTTTCGTTTTTTGTTGTTCCTTTTCGAAGGAACAGCACTTTCGTTTTTCTGCTATTCCTTTCCGAAGGAACAACGCTTTCATTTTTATGTTGTTCCTTTCCGAAGGAACAGCATTTCCGCATCTTTTGTTCGCGCTTGCTTAATTTGTTGTTCCTCTCAAGGAACAACGGTTTCGAGTATGTTCTTTTCCTTTTTGCTTGCGATTTTTGTGTGCAAATATTCTTTTGTTGTCCCTCTAAAGAAACAACAACTGTTCCATTTAAAGAACAGCACTTTTTGAGTGTATTTTTCTTCTTTTTGTGTGTATGTGTGTTTCACCATTTAGAGGATTTTTTTTTAGTGATGGTCATTTGAGGCACAGCTATACATGTATGCAAGAATACAAAAACTAGAGGATATTGAAATCGGCAAATCAAAGAAAATCAAAGAAAAATCGTTATCTTTAAAAGAAATTGCTTTGAATTGATAAGAGAAAAGAGGGAAGGACACAACTATTTATATCACTTTTCTTTCTTTATCTTCACTAATACCAATGTGATTGATTATTTTTATCATGATGGTTCTTTCTAAATCCCCATAATTCTCTTTGATCATTATTATTGAATAAGAATAAGGGCATATTTTTCTCTATTGAGATGTTCAGACTTCTTCCACCATCCCTACTCTTAAGGAGTGTTGAACCACCCTCTGTATATAAATAGGAAAAGTGCTAGATAAAATAAAAGAAGAAAAAGAAAAGATGTATATCTATATGATTACTAATATGATTTGTCATATGAAGGATAAGGGGTCTCATCAAGATCCAGCCTACCATGACCATAAGCAAGAAAGTGAAGTGGCATTCCCACTATGGCCACCACACCAGGGATATGATCCAAGAGGCACATCAGAAAAATAAAAAGTCCTTGGAACAGGAGGTCTCATCATGAGCCAGCCTGCCCACCTTTCACTCCTTCCTGGTGAATGGCATTATGATTCATTTGGTTACCAAGCCAGCACAATGGCCTCCATTCTGACATTGCACAGCACTTTCCTAGGCATACACAAAGGATTATAGTTCCAAGGGTGAAATAAGAAACTCTGTCAAGGTTATGGACACCTGTGGGCAACAGAGCTCTGCTGATGGTATTGAAGTCATATTTTTTTATACACCAATAGACATTATAAACCCTTCTTCTTATATCTTTATATAATTTCAAATGAGATTATGTCATATAACCCTTTCGAACCTTTGATACATGAAAATTATTTATAAATCAATCATGATGGTTAAAGTGGATAATGACCGCATAAGAACTTTTATTCACGTCAATTGTCCTATCCTCCATTTTTCGCATCATATCACTGCGTTTCTATATTTATTAGCGATTTTATCATATGCCTCGATTTCAGTAATATGTCATATATCTATACGTTGTTCCTTTATTCCACTATACGATTGCAGTTCAGCATGTTGCTGCTTTATTTGACAGTCGAGGACGACCTATCACATTACAGGGGGGCGCGGGTAATCTCCATAATTCGCTGGCATACGTGTTAGCCCATTATTCGGAGGTATTATGACTTCACCAAAACTCGGGAATAGCAAGTGTAACGATATTTTGTTTCCCAATATGCATGGCTTGTTGTTCCAATGCCATTTCTGTGTTTTTCTCTGCAAAAATTAGCAATAGGTTAAAAATTTGAACAGCTTGTTGTTCCATCATCTTCTCTATGTTTTCTTAATAGCGAGATAAAAATTTGAACAACCTGTTGTTCCATCGTCGTATTTGTGTTTTTACAGTGTGCTAAGCATGAAGAATATGAGAGGAAGATCAATTTGTAGTGAGCCACAGGTGTTAATGGTCTCTGACGCCACACGAGAAATCTTAGCAAGGGCAGGATGGATAGCTTACCTTAACCGTCTGCAGTAATCTAACAAGACAGTGGCAATCGAGTTTCTGCAGAAAATGCAAGAAAATCATTCCATGGTGAGAGGGAGACAGATAGCAGTCACAGATGACATAATTTCTGAAGTTTAGGGACTGCCAGCCGCTGGACCTGTATGGACTCCGAAAAAGGTGAGACTGCGAGATGCCATAACCATCTTCCGAGACGAAGGGAAAAACCTTACTCTCAAAGGAAAAGGAGTCCTGCCGACAACCTTGGGAGAGCCTTGGGCAGAATTGGCGAGAATTATCCAAAGCTACATCACTTGTGATGGCAGAAAAGACTTGGTAATACCACGCCATCTTAAAGTTTTATCCGTGTTAAAGCAAAAATGTGCTTTGAATTTGCCTGCATTCTTAAAATTTTTATTACATGATGTTACCCGAAGCATGAGAAAATCTCGCCATTTAAAGTGAGTGGTAAGCCATCATGGGTTAATTCGATTAATAGTCAGTTACAGTCTTGCCCAATAATAGAGTAGTTGGGAAGAATTTATTTTCTCAAAAAAAGGGGGACTGGCTTTGCCAGCCCCAAAACAAAAACATATTGCTAGCACATCGAGCAGACCACCGAAACAAAGACAATCTGTCAGATTGGCAAGGAGCTGAGGAATGCTGGGAAATTCCCAGGGGAATGTTAGCCAGCCTATGGAAATACATGATTCAAAAGACGAACAACCCCCTCAACTTGAAGGTGGGGAGAACGAAGAAGAATTAGAAGGAAACAAAGAAGAAGAACCTGAGGAAGAGACTGAGCAATCTGGTCAGGAAGAAGGGGAGGAAAGAGAGCAACGCAGTGAAAGTCCACTGCAAAACCCTCTGCAATAAGATGAATTGGCTCAAATTTTGGCCAATATGGGCGAGTATGTCCAACCTCACAGCCCACTCAACCCCCATACCAAAGAAGGGCTGCAAGAGCACTCTGCTCATGATAAAAGTGCATCCTAGGAAATGTGTGACAAGGAGGAAGAAGAAGAGGATCACTCTACTCATGATAAGAGTGTATCTGGGGAAAAGAGTGTCGAAGAGGAGGAAGAAGAACAATCTTTTCCTAGTCAGAATACACCTGAAGAAGTGCATGATGAAGAAGAGGTAGAAGAAGAAGCTGCCCAAGAGACAGCAAAACAAACCAGGGTTTCTACCCCTGAAAAAAATTATCAACAGAACACCAAAGAGGTGTTCCAAGAAGGAAACATGGAAATTGGCCAAGGCGAAGGTATAATGCCTGAAGTACAAAGCCCAAGCCTGAGAAAACAAACTATTGTTCCTTCTAAGAAAATGGATGAAATTGAAATATTGCGAAAGGAACAGCAGAGATTGCTTAACGTAATTAAGCAACTTCGACAACAAATAAGAGTCTTAAAAATGGGGAAGAATTCAAGAGGAACCTCCAGGGAAAAGTGTGCAACCACCCAAGAAAAACCCCATAATAAAAAAACCAAGTTGACTCAAGTCGAACTTGGTATTCAGAATCGCAAAGAACAACATTTAGTTGTTGCAAATACAGAAGCACAAATGGACAACACACCAGTCTGTGATAAGGAAGTCCAGACAGAGGCACTGACAGTTCGTGAGAAGGAAACTCAGACCATAAAGATTAGATGTCGCAATAAGGAGATCCAAGTAGATCTCTAGCCCAAAATTGTCATGATGGATAATGACCCGAGGATAATAACTCTGCAAAAATATTTGGCATAGGCCCAACAAACGATAGAGAAACTCACAGAGGAAATTGTTCCTCAAGAAAAATATCATAAGTTACAACAGCAGCTAAAGAACATCAATGCATCAGGAATCCAGGCCTTCGATGGATGGCGAAAGGCAGAGGAAAGAGTCAAAAAGGTAACCCATAGACTACACACAGTTATAAATCAAATGGATACCTTATGTTCTCTATATATTGATGTTCTAGCGTGTAGGGCACCTGTCAGAAACTATGCTTTGTTTTTTATGGAATGATATTTACAATTGAAAATTAAGGCTGTCAAGGCAGCAGTGCCTTTAGAGATAAAAATCGTTGATGATTTCATAAATTGTTGTAAGCATTACGGGGTGAAAGTTCAGCAATTGTTATGTGAGTTTTATTTACATAATCTTGTGTTAGATGGGGAAACAGAAAAAAACCCTAGCCCTTTTGTGGGTGATGTCCAACTTCAGGCATTTATTTCTTTTGGTGTTAATCAGATAAAGTGGCTTAAAGCCTACAATGTCTTCCAAAGACAGGAGAATGGATTAGATCTATGGGTAAGGGGTGAACCTAGAAACCCATTGCAACTATGGAATAAACATAGGAGCTTAATGAGAACGAAGGGTGTGATCCAGATATTGGGACCTATTCATACAGTAGTCATCCGGCAAGGGATAGAATACTTCTTAACCATCAAAGACCTTGCCATAGCAGCAGCCAAATTCCGATACCAGACTTCAAATCGAAATATCCAAAACAAAGAACCATTCAATTATGAGAATTTTAAGCTAGTTGTTGACTGCTTGGTTATCTATGGTGACCTCATCTTGAGAGAAGGCCCGTCTTGGTTAGGCTATAGGTTCCTAAGTCCAGTCATTTGGTATCCTGCACCAGGGTATAGAGCCTTATATGAAATGCCTGAAGGTCAGACAGGGCATATTTTTGAAATCTTAGCTAGGAATCATGGTTGTAGACCACCAACTAAGAACCCTTCTCCAGCCTATTCCCTAACTACCTTGCATGTCAATTACAATGTTTTCATGAGGGCATGAAAAAGGGTAAGCATGGGGGTGTGTTGAGCATTAGAAAAGGTATGTAATTTCCACTTATTTCATTATATTTTCCTTTAATTCATAAATTCTTTACATTATGAAATGGGCATATGATGAAGGATTATGATAAATTTTAAGAGATTTGTGAGTAATGTAAAATGACTAATTATTACCTTTTTCTATGCAGAAAATGAAGAAAATGGAAGATCGCCATTGGTGGGCCCCAGTATTGTAGCAATAATTCTACAACTCCTGGAACTCCCTTCTTTAATTTTATCAACCCGGTAGTTCGTAACAAACTTGGAAGCGACGGTGATGTATGCACAAGTACTAGCTCTTGTCGCAGTTGGCACAAGTCCGCTAGGGGCTCAAGCCAACTTCTATGAGCTCTTAGAAGAAGCTTTTTAATTGATGGACGAAAGCTAACTCAAAGGAAGCTAATCTACTTGCGGAAGGAAACTGAAAGCCAAAAAGAAACACAAACCCTAATTCTACCAACTAGTCCTACTGATGCAAAAATGAGAATGCAAACTACGAGAAGAGATGCCATTACTTCTAGGAAGGTAAAATGCATGTGTCTAAGTTATCACTATCTGAAGAAAACATCTTTTTGTATTTTTGATTAAGTTATTAGAATTATCATGCATGCGCTTCTAACTAGCTTTTCACTGTGCAGGGATGGATCAAGGGATGAAATGCTTTGGGAAAGGTTGGGATGGTACAGAGAGGGTCTAAGGGATACCTGACATTCTCTCTGAGAGTTTCACAAAGTCTGGATGACATGCAACCGTGTTTATGAACTTCTACAGGAAGTCTGCAGGGGTTTCTACAGGATGTTCTGTAATTCTTCTACAGGATGTTTCGTGATTGGGTTTTTGATTGATAGGTGAGTGGGAGAGAATGCATGAATGGGTAGGGAGGTAGGGTAGGGGCCTGGAATGACCCAATGACTGAGGGATGAGGTGATGAGAGGGTGTGGAAGTCTAGCTTGCATCAAGAAGGTTTAGGCAATGGAAAAGCAAGAAGGTAGGGTTACTTGGCAAAAGAGTAGATGGGAGATGAGGAAACAGACTTGGTGATGGAGGAGTTGATCTGGACGAGGCTTAGATGAACGAGGAGGTGATGAAGGTGCCCTGCATAGTATTTACCTGATCAAACAACCTACGTCTTGCATACAAGCAAAATATCAGATGATCTATCTAACAGTTTAATGAAATCAGTGAACAGCAACTTTATTCATGACAAGAATCACGTACAGCATGTGAACAGAACATTCAAAAAAAGATCTAAATGCATGACAAACTCCTACCAATCGTATCTAATCATAAAAAGCTACTTTAACCATCAAAATCAACCAAAATAACAAAGCAAGATCTAAAGAGCAGATTTGATTTTAAGAATGCAGCAAACACACATAAAGATAAATAAGAGAGATTTAGAGCTGATGCAAAGCTGGATTCATCTTTATTAATCAAGAAATGAAGAGTTACATCAAAACTGTCCACAAGGAGAGCTTGAGAATGAGCTGAAAGCAAAGCTAATCTATTGCCTACAAATCGAATTACAAAATGACTACAACAAGGCTATGAAATGACTAACTACCAGCTACTATCTACTGGCTAACTAGCTAACATCCACTGGCTACACTGGCTAACCAAAATGAGGCCCTAAGCCTTCTTATTTATACAATTTGAGGACCCAACAGTCCTCTTACAATTTAGGGACTCGGCTACTCAAGACTTGGAGTTAAAAACAGTCCTACTTGACTTGCTTGGCTGCCCTTGTGCTGATTGATTCGGTGGCCCTTGAACTCTGAGCTGATGGTGGAGAATTTGAGGTAAGGGCCCATAAATGAAGGGGACAACTTCCTACAAATCCTCTAGCTTGTTCTCCCACGAATTTGGCTGCCAAGTGCTCATTGAGACCTTCAATTTTGTCTCCAAGTTGACCAAAAAGGCTACACAAAGCACCCATTAGACTTGTTGGCATAATGACTAACCAAATTCACTCTATTAACATAAATATAATCAAAAACATGCAATAAACTAATGAGAATGGTGGATTAAGTCAAATTAGGAGGTTGAATGAGCCCAAATAATTGCCCATTTTTGGGACTCATCAGCCATTTCAAAGGAAAAGACAAGGCAAAACCAACTATTTTCCCTTTGACAGGGAACCGCATCCAGACAAGGCAATCCAGATCGGAGTGCAAGAGCCAGGAAAAGGAAGAAGAAATACCATATCAACGCAAGAGGACGAAGAGATAATTGAAGGATAACGATATGGCGAATCCCTCAGGATCCTTTGATCCTGAGGGATCGCTACCTTAAGAATATCTGTATCTTTGGTCTTTCTGCTTGGCCACTATAAAAAGGGACAGCGCTGCTAGCCCAGGGGGCGGGTTATTGTTGTTTTATAGAATTTGCTATTGCAGACTGAACTTTGATCATTGACTCTCTTTAAAGAGCGATTACTGTTACTCTGTTTTCATGATCAATATAAACTTTGTTGCTATTCTGTCTTTGATTCTGGAGTAACCGCAGCAGTGCGTCCCTGGAGGCTAAGGGCTCAGCCCTAGTGGATCACTTGCTTCCTGTACCATTATTTTCCAATTCCAAGTCATGTGTGGTTTGATTTCTTTTTCTTGCTTCATTCAGTAATTTGTTGTTCCTTATCACTTCGTTTACTGGCTCTGTTATATTTAATTTGTATTTGAATAGTAAGGTTATCCTCTACAACTGGAATGTTATGCTATTCATTCTGAAATCGTATCGCATTGTTGTTCCCTTACAGATTAACATTACTATGTAACATTGTTGTTCCTTTACAGATCAACATTATTGTTCGTTTACAAAGTAACACTGTTGTGCATTTATAGATCAATATTGTTATTTATTTAGCTACGGTGTATCTCTAATTGTGATCGTTGTTCATTTGGATTACCATTCCATTGCAATTGTAATCATTGTTTCTTTATAACCGTAGTTAATATTTATTATGCTAAACTCGGATTACTGATTCCATCATTCTAGATCCGCTGTGTGTTAACATTTGATTTAGTTCGTTGTGTGTTTGCACTCGATTTAGTTGTTGATCAGTATTTCGTAAGACTTACTTTAGTTTGTTGTCCCATTCATGGTTTGCTATTCAAATCACTTTCGAGTTAAATATTGTTGTTTAATTCCTTTAGATTACAGTTGCTGCTTAATTCATTCCTATAAGATAAAGCTTTGTTGTTCAATCTTTTCAAATAGATTAGTTGTTGTTCCCTTTTATATTAATTGAATTATCATTTCAAGTAATTGCTTTAGTGTGAACAGAACGATCTGCAACTGTAGTGAACAATGACTATTGTTGTCTAGTTCCCAGATTGGAGATCTTCTCTTTGATTGCTTTTCATTTGCAACAGTTTACAAAGGGAAGAGTTGTCATTATTGCACCCTAGACTAATGAATGTTGTAGTTTCTTAAATGATAGATTTAGTTACAAAGCATTTCAATTTCTTTCCATTACATTTCGAGTTTGTTTCCAGCATTTGTTTACTTTTGTAACAGCACTATACTACTAGCATTACTCTTGACAAGTGACCGCCTCAGACTGAGTACACTCTTGAGATAAAAAATCGTACCTAGATTGATAATTAATGTAGGGTAAATAGAGGTTAAAAAGACCCTTTTTACTACTCGACAGTGGGGCCCATTTGATTTTTATTAGGAGATTAGACTTAGAAGAAGTTATTTTGTTGTGGTTAAATTACACATGGGAGCCACCCACACTAGGGAAATACACACTCCCTAGTTCGATTTGTATGGAGGTGGTTAAGTGAGGGCCCAAAATGGAGGTAAAATTGGAGGGAAAATTGATCCATGAAATCTATATAAGGAAGATAACTCTCCTCATTTCATTCATCTTTTTGGTAATATTGATTTCTCTTTGGTCACTCGAGCTACTTAGTCGAGTCACCTGTTTTTCAACACGAGTTCTTAAAGAGAAGAGCTCACCCTTTATTCGGGGACTTCGATTGGCACCCTAGGAATGTTTTATTTCATTTATTTAGGAGGAGGATATCAGTTTGATTCCCAACGATTGCATCCATCTCCAGGTGGTGCATATTACTGAAGAATGCCGTGAAGAGGAGGCCAAGTTTTCTAATGGCCTCTTGCAGAGGATTTTGGGTGAAGTATTTTTCAAAGAGGAGGCATATGAGGATTGTTTTCATTTCGGAGAAGTTTTGGATTTGGAGGAGTGTGCTACTTCACACTATGATTTTTGCACTTCTTGGGTCAGCGTAGAGGTAGCACTGGGTGTTCACGTAGAGGGTAGATTATCAGTCTTTGAGGCTGGAATTTACTGTGGACGTTAAGGGAAATATTTGGAGAAGTGATTGTTGCATTTTCATGAGATTGGAGGAGGATTTTGTTGGAGTTTATTGTAGGTCGTTTTCTGGAGCAACTTAGAAGGTGTAGGTCATATTGGAGGTCAATTTTGAAAGTTCAAAATCCAGCCAAATCATTTCTGGCTTTTTCTAGATGTTTGAAAATACATCCACCCAACCAGTGAATAAATAAGGATACATAGCTCGCATATGATCAACCATCTCCCATGTAGCTTCATCGGGCCCAAAGTGATTCCATTGTACTTTAAATTTCTTGATTGCTAGATTCCATAGCATGAGCATCTTTTGCTACAAAATGCACTGAGATTCCAGATGGAATTCTCCTTTTGGTTCCACCTGCAATACATACCAGTCAATCACATGATCAACATCCTTCATGTATCTTTTAATAAATGAAACATGGAAAGCATTATGGAATTTCACTATCAGATGAAGTGCAAGTTTGTAGGCCACTAGTCCAATCCGCTCAAGGATCTTTAAAGGCCAACAATACCAAGGTGCCAACTTTGCACATCATCCAATCCTTAAGGATATTTTCTTGGGCTTGATGTGCAAGTACACATGTTCGCCAACCTAAAACTCCTTAAATACCTTATGTTGATCTGCACAACTCTTTTTCCTGCCATGTGCTACCTTTAGATTCTTCTTGATAACCTACATTTCATGTTCTATTTCTACCAACATGTCCTTTCCAATCAATACCCTATTCACTAGACCAGTCCAACTGATGGGAGTATTACAACTCTGCCTATAAAGTTCCTCAAATGGACTCATCTTCAAATATTCCTAATACCCAAACTCCACAAGTGGAATATACTCTTCCCACTTTCATTGTTGATGCATGAAATACATCCTCAACATATCCTCAAGAATCTTGTTGACCCTCTCTGTCTGTACATCTATCTACAAATGATAAGTTGTACTAGAGACCAAATCTATCCCCAAACCTATAAACAACTCTTTCCAAAACCTGGAAGTGAACTTGGCATCCCTGTATGACTCAAGCTTATTAGGAATTACATGCAAACTCACTATCTACCTGATGAATAGCTGGGCTACCTCACTAGTTGAATTAGTAGACTTCACTGGAATGAAGTGAATTACGTTAGTCAACCTATCAACCATAACCATAATAGAATCATGTTATCTAGATGTCCTCGGCAAACCTGTAATGAAGTCCATGGAAATGACCTCCCATTTCCATTTTGGAATCAGAATCGGCTGCAATAAACCACCTAAATGTTTACACTCTGATTTTACCTGTTGCCAATCCCAACATCTCGCAACAAACTCAACCACCTCTTTCTTCAAGTTCGTCCAATGATAGAACTTCTTAACCACTATCAATGTCTTCTGATATCTCGGGTGAACTGAATACGACTTAACATGAAATTCCCTCGAGATAATATACTTGAGCTTGTTGTTATCTGACACATATATCATGTCCCTAAATCTAACCAAACCATCTACCGTGAGATGATAATCCACATCCTATTCACCTGTACCCTGTTATTGTAACATGTGCTTAAGTTGCTCGTACTTGTCATCCTGTTGTCCTGTTTGCAAGAGTTGCTCCTGTAATTCTATCCCATATGAACTCATAATTGCAATGTGATTTACCCGCACTCTTTTGCTAAGAGCATCTACAACCAAGTAATCTTTACCCTTAATGTACCTGAACTCGAAATCAAACTCATTTAGCATAGCCAACCACTTAGCTTTCTTGGCATTCAGATTAGGTTGGTCAAACAAGTACCTCAACCCACTATGATCACTCATCCAAATGAACCTCCTTCCAAGAAGATAGTGTCTCCACATCTTGAAGGCATGGATGATAGTTTCCAACTCGAGGTCACGAGTCACATAGCTCTACTCATGCTCATTCAGTTTCCTTGACGTGTAGAATACTACTTGTCCTTCTTGCATCAGGACTCCACCAAGTCCACTCTCACAAGCATTTGTACATACCACAAACTCTTTGTCTGGATCTACAATATTTAGAACTGGAGCATTTGTAAGAAACTACTTCAACTATTGAAAACTAGATGTGAATTCCTCAATTCATCCAAACCTCTTTTCGTTTTGCTAAAAAGATGTAATAGGATAATAAATCTGTGAGAAGTTCCAGATGAACCACCTGTAATAACCTATTAGTCCCATGAATGATCTGACCTCTTCCACATTCCTAGGATTTGGCCACTCCATGATAACTATGATGTTATTCAGGTACATTGTTATACCTTCCTTGGAAACCACATGCCCCAAGTAATGAAATTATGTCTGAAATAAACTGCACTTGCTAATTTTGGCATATAATTGATGCTCTCTTAGCAATATCAACATTGATACTAGATGTTTTGCATGCTCTTCCTAATTTTTAGAATATATCAATATGTCATCAATGAATA
The DNA here is from genome assembly GCA_031772625.1 of Pinus tabuliformis. Lineage (NCBI taxonomy): Eukaryota > Viridiplantae > Streptophyta > Pinopsida > Pinales > Pinaceae > Pinus > Pinus tabuliformis. The sequence continues at coordinate 726,471,889 of CM062806.1, read as the reverse complement.
TTATCACAAACTTGTTCAGATAAGGACGCAACACATTATTCATCAAACAAATGAAAGTAGTTGGAGCATTAGTCAAACCAAAAGAAACCACAACAAACTCATAATGCCCATACCTGGTCCAAAAATCAGTCTTGTAGATATCCTCTTCTTTGATGCATACCTGATGATATCCTGATCTTAAGTCGATATTTGAGAACACTGCTACTCCCTTTAATTGATCAAACAAATCATCAATCCACGGTAAAGGGTACATGTTCTTAATCATCACCTTGTTCAACAGTCTGTAATCAATACACAACTTGAGAGTACCATCCTTCTTCTTCACAAACAATATTGGTGCACCCCATGGTGTCACACTTGGCCTTATCAAGCATTTCCTTAAGCTGCAACTTCAATTCCACCAACTATGGAGTGCTCATCATATACAATGCCTTTGATTCTAGTGTTTCTCCCAGCATCAACTCAATAGAAAAGTTTGCTTCCCTATGAGGCGGTAACTCTGAGATCTCTATTGGAAATACATCCCAAAACTGTTGCAAAAGTGGATACCTATTCAAGACTTTTGCATCCTCAACATCCTTTACCTTTATCACTATAAATATGAACTGCAAACAATACACATCCTTTCCTGCTACTGCACTTTTCCTGCATAGTTGTAACCATTCTAATCAACTTAGGCTTCTTCTTACCCTACAAGATTCTCTTATCTCTGTCATCATCCAAGCACTCAATAGCCTTATCATATCAATCTACCTTAGTATTGTGAGTGTACAACCATTCCACATTAGAGGAAATTTCAGCCTAAAAGTGGCCTCCTAAGGAAAAATAATAAAATAATAGGAAAATAATAAAATAAGAGTTATGAATTTTTGAGGGAAAAGAAGAAAACTATTTTTTTTTATTGTATTTTTAGTTTATCTCCTTATAGGTTTAATCAAATTTCAAGTGTAGACAGCTCTTGGATGCATAATGAAATTCCGCATCCAACGAGTACCCATTGTGCATACTTTTGAGAACACCCACATTGATAAAAATTGAAGATACATTAATAAAGTGTGTTCAACACGTTTTTTTAAAGTATCTTCAATTTTTATCAATGTGGGTGTTCTCAAAAGTATGCATAATGTGTACTCGTTGGATGCAGAATTTACTTCCGCATCTAATAAGTGATTACACTTGAAATTTGAGTAAACCTATAAGGAGATAAGCCAAAAATACAATTAAAAAAGTAGTTTTCTTTATTTTCCTCCAAAATATTTAAATTTACCTCATTTTAAATGTAAGGGATTTAGATTGGTTTACATATTATGGACTTGAAAACTTCACAGACACTTTTAGGCTAAAATTTCCTTTAATGTACCCAACAACATACTGTATTATCCCAATGAAAGTAGATTTCGATGCGTTGATGTAGACATATTGTTCAACTCGAATGCATAAGATCTTAGCCAATGATGAACTCTTTTCTTAATACCTATAGCCAACTATACCAACCAAGTATTTTCATGAAATTCTTTCGAAACTTATCCACCAGGTCAGGACTGATATAACTATATGTAGATCCAAGGTCAATCAAAATAGAAACAAGTTGATCAAGAAGCTTGCCTTCCATCTCGATAATAAATGCTTCACGATTAACCTGCCTATTATCCAATGCTACATAAATCTAAGGAATAATATGTCCAACATCCCTAACTGACTATGTCTCCTAAGCACTATAAATTTTTGGTCTACCACCCTGATGTTGTGAACAATCTCTCCTGCAATGATCCTTGACACAAATCCAACACTGGAAAGGTTTCCTACCATCACCCTTGTTCTAATCCTCAAAATGAAATCCATGTACTATGTCAACTACGTTGAATTTAGTGTACAGTGTTGCATTCTCCTTGTCATTTGTATCTTGAGGTTTTCCTCTCTTCTTAGCTCGTTTTCTTTTATCCTTCTCATTAACTTTCCAATATTGCTTAGACTCAGTTTTGTGCTTCGATTGCTCATAAAAGTGCTTCAATTTTCTAATGGCTTCCTCCAACGATCTAGGCTCATCAAATTCAATCACGTCTTTGAATGATACCAACAACCCACTAATGAATCTCTGAATCTTTCTTTCTCCTCCTTAAGATAAGGCACATATCTCAACAAATCCAAGAATTTGCTAGTATACTCCTCATCAGTCATAGATCCCATCTTCAACTCATAGAACTTATTTGCCTTGTCATCATAGTATCTTTTAGATAGATACTTATTCTTGAAAATTCTCTTGAACCCACTCCAAGTCAACTCCTCCTCTTGAATGCCTCTGACATTCTTCAAATCTTCCCACCAAATGCTTTCTTTTCCTTTAAGGCTGAAAGTAATTATCCTAGCTTTCATATTTTCTAAATAGTCATGTAATCTGAAAAAAATATTCATCCCAAACAACCAAGCTTCTACATCTTGTGACTTCTTCATTTCCCCATCAAATTCATGAGGCTTTGCTTTTTTGAAATCCTCTGGAAAGTACTACTTCTCACTCCTCCTATATGGATGGTGACGGTGATGAAGATGATGTCTCTTTGAACCAAAACTAGAATAGAACCTATGGTCATTACCCCCCCTGTCAAGGGTATCCAAGAACCTACAATCTCTAACTATGTCATCCCTGTCAAACCTTTATCTTGATTGAGATTTACTACCATATGCCCCATTTTTCCTTTCCTCCTGTCCATGATTGATCCTAAGCGGTCCATGTCCTTGCAAATCAAATAGACTTTGAATAATAACTACATTAACTTCTGCTTGCTTTTCCTGTGTCCTCGCAAGTATTTCCTGTGACTAAATGATCCTGTCATTATCTGCCTTAAAACTTCTTATCATTGCCTTTAAACTTCTCAATGTATCTATTATGTCAAGGGAGTACTCATCACCATGTTGTTCATCTGATCTATAAGGAGAATCACATGAACAATAATCCACCTTTTTGCTTTTCATATTTATCTTTTACTTCCTGCAAACATACCACATTAGATAAACCCAAATATAAACATGATCAAACATACTTCAATGAAGTTCAGGGGAGGCTATATCATCTGCACAATCAATCCAGATTAGCACAACATATGCATATATAATGAAATCAACATATCAGTCATCTCAACATCAACATCATCAGCCTCTACATGACGACACTACTACAACCCTAACTATCACAATGCATTCATAACAAACACTTATACAACTGACATGCATGCATGACAAACACATTCCTCCCATCTAGTCCAACTGCTTGAACCTAGAAACTCTGATACCAATCTGTAAACCACCCCTCCCACATTTACTTAATTTCACCGGCTTGTCAAGGTAAACACGAGACAAAGGGTTACTATGACATGACTCAACCTCCAATCTCCAGTTAAGGAAGTGGGGCATACAACTGACCATCAAATGAAAAAATCACAACATTCCTCAAGGATACAGGACACTTAGGGGCCAAAGGATCACCCCAGGTGACCAAACCCTGAGTTAGGGCTTCTTTTTACTAACCTAGGCTCCCAAGCGCATGCATGACAATTACTGGGTGTGGTTGAGGACCTCCAACGACATGCATGACATTGTCTAAGTGTGGTTGTGACCCAAAATGTCCAGTTCATAGGGTGTGGTCCCAAGACCCGAGCCACAATTCTCGGTCAACCTCTAGACCACTGCCCAAAACTTCCTGAAACTTCTCAGAATCATAATTGACATAACAACATGGCTAAACATACAAACTTGAGTAATAAACTTGAACTATGCTGACCAAAACAAACTAGGCAGTTCATCAAACACATATAAAACATGTAAGATACATGTCATGAATGCATATCTAGTCATAAAGGTCTGAGAATCATTGAGAAGGCCCTATGTCCTCTCCACATAGCTGCAACAACACTTATTAGTCCATACATTCATAAACCATCAATATCTAAATAATTGATGACAAGAGCCATAGAAGATACACATCATATGAACAACATATAAACAGAAAATAACCAACACATAGACCATGGAAACTCATCCATAATATCACCAACATAATCGCTACAAATATACATGAATCACAATAGAAGAATAACTCTTATTAACATATGAAAGTACCAACCAAGTTAGGGACTTCCATGTACCACCTGACCATATATTGGGTTGAACTAAATCTCTCTTTTAGCCAATCATCCCTGCTCCATATTCCAAGCATGAATGTGGGATCTCATGGAATAAACCAAACCAAACCAAACCAGGGCTTCTAGAGGCCAAACCACCTCAACCCTCAACCAATGATTCAACCTCACGGTCGGACATGACTAACACTAACTAGATCAGTCTCTACCAAATTTTTCTAGGGCTTCAGGAACTAGTAACTCAACCCACAACCTTCTAGGGATCCAGAGTGTTTGTCCAACCTAGATCTAGGGACTAGTAACTCAACCCACTAAGGGCTCTAGAGAATTTTTCCCAACCTAGGCTCCACGACTAGTAACTCAACCCAAGTTGTTCCAAGGACTCCAGAGCATTTGTTCCAACACACAACCATTAGGAATTATGAGCACCAACCAAAAAACAATCAAATGGAAAAACCCACAACACCATGGATATCCAGGAAATGGCAAGGGAAGTCTAAAACCACTGTCAATATAGACAATCCTCCATGCCAATGACAACACATAACCATATAATAATATTCATATACCATGCATCCATAAATCAACAAGGAAATAACACATGCAACCAGTTACCTACAAAGAAATCTAATTGTAGTTGTTGATCCACCTAGTCCCTCACACTTTCTTTCTTTTGTTTGCATTCTTTCTCTAATCCAAGTGAAAACTAGAGTGCTCCAATCAGGTTCCAAGAATGCTCTAAGTGTGCAAGAGTATGAGAGAATTGGAGAATAGAAGATAGCTCCAACACAAGACTGACAATAAGTTGTGAATTGATCCTCAAAATCCTTTTTATCATTTAGACCTCTATTTTCTTCATTTTCCTTCATTTTTCCTTCAATTTCCTCCTCATGCAAATATGTGACTTGTCATCTCCCTTTTCTCCTATTTTCCTTTATTTCGTAAATAAAATGCCAATTATTTCCACTTTTCCTTTGCCAATTTCCATAGCCATTAATTAATCACCAACAATACTCATCACTATGTTTTACCCAACATTCAACTTTGAATACGTGTCCCATGACCTTGGTCTTATTTTTATTTACATAGAAAATCAACCAAGTGTTGTTAAAAAAAGTTTATATTGTAACTATGGTTAAGAGTTGAGGTAGTCAAACCTAACCACTAGTAGGATATCAGGCTATGTTATAACTAGGCCACTAGGAGGAAAAGTGGTTCCATTCTTTCGAGTGCATTCGTTCCATGGTTGAGAAAAATACCCGAGAGGGATAGGAGATGGATCACATGAAGAGAATTTGTGCACTGAAGTAGCCTGCAGGCCACAAGCCATACTTCTTTGTACTCACAAACATTTTCTATTCATAGAAAGAGAGCATAACAACCTCACCTTCCAGCTGGGTTTCCGAAAGGGTTTCCCAAGTCATATCTTGTATCAAATGTTTGTGCAAGCTTTTATTTCACTCTTTTCTATTTTCTGCATAATTTTAATTCACATGCATACACTATTAACAGACATCTACAAATCAATAAATCTAAAAAGAAATAAAATTGCAATAATGAAGAATTTCAGTTTTTAAATATAATTTTATTAGATTTGTTGTGACAAATTATCCAATGGAATATCCACAACAATTTACGAATCATGTCCTATTTTTGGGAGGAAAAAAATGATTGTCTCCTGGATTTTTGAATCCAATTGCACCTATCAGCCTTGGGTGACTTATTTCAAGGTCACAGATTTCTTCTCGAATATGACCAAGAGTGGAGGAGTGGAATAAGGATGCCACAAACTAAACCCGAATTTCAACTCTCATCCTATGACCTGGCCTACATCCACTAGAGCCCTATCTAGGGCACATGCATTGGCATAACACAATGTTTGAAGGAGAGGAAGGCACATATAAAGAGAAGCTACACACCAACAAGATCTTAGAGAAATAGTTATAGAGAGGGACCCACATAAAAAAGACCTATAAACGAAGCCAAGAATTAGCTGACGAGAGGGAGAAAAGGGAGAGGCTTGAATAAGAGAAGGGAATAATGGTGAACTAAGAATCATGCGTGAACAAGAGGCAAAAATCCTTTCCCATCCAAGCGATGACAAGAGACTCCTTCTATGACAACACCCATTACATTTCCCATTTATTGTAAATAAAATTTAATAAAAATAGGCTAAGTCAGGGACACAAATTCTAGAGCTGGGGGGGGGGGGGATTTCTTGGGATATTGCTTGTTTGATGATAGCCATGGAGGCTAACTTGTGTGCATAAGGAAAAAGTTCCAAAAATATCAGTGGAAAAAGGATTGAATGGCACCATGGTGATTAGCCTGCAAAATTATGATAGGAACACACAAACAGATCAAGGGCGACAAGGATAGCCAACAAAAAAAATATGGAAATAGAAATATAGTTGGAGAAATGGTGATTGGTCGAGGGGATTTGGGCTCAGTTGGAAAATAACCACCAGGAAGTTGAATCAAACAACCAGAATAACAAGAAAAGGGTAGCGTGGGTAGGGAAATTTAGAGAAGGGAGGCAACGAAAGAAAATGGGAGGAGGGATTTGAGGCACAAGAAGGTACCTGCACATACATTTTAGTTCCCCCCGCCCCGCTAGTACAATAAGTGAAAAAAAGACTGCCTGAGTATGCACTTTTTAGAGGAGCCAAGCAAGCATTGGATCTCTTGATGTCGCCATAGAAGGTGACAGAAAAAGTATGGATGAGGTAGTTGTGGGAATAGTGTACATTGTTGGAGTAGCCAGTGATGAGGAGAAGTCTAGATGATAGCTACCTGATGTGTAGCATTCAATTATGTAACCACTAGAATTAGATAGAGATCATAGTACAACTCTTGTGGGGAATATGAAGTAATATGATTGGAACCACTTGGCCAAAGTCTGCATTTGATCCTGCAACTCAATGTAGTTGGAAGCATAACATGGGAGAAGGAGTTGAATACGGTAGCTTATAGGAATAAATGGGAAAGTTGCTTTGTTGCACCAGTAAGAGAAGGCCATTGATCTCATAGTAGTTGTTGGTGGAGGTGATAAAATTCTAAAAGTCCCTAAGTATATTTGAGTAGCAATCTCAGTTTAATCCCTTGAGAAAATTCCCTTTTCACGCCCTAGAATCTAGCTTGGGGGTGATTAGGATGCAATAAGGACCGCAGTGCAGCCAATCTAATGTTCGATGGTGAAGCTTAGTCTTGAACTAGATTTTTCAACTGATACTCTAAGATAAGTAGTTATCCCATGAATTTCATGGTATGTTTAATGGTTTAAAGTCATGTTCACTAAATTCTTAAACATGACTTTCTCATAGGGCTAATCAACACTCTATGTGATTGGTATAATATAATTGACAACGAAACTAAGTCTCAATGTTGTATTGTTGAATGAATTTCCTTCTCATGAAAAAGTTATCGTTCCCATTTCTATCCACGGTGACGGAGACAATGTACAAAAACAAATTGTGCTTGTCCAATATGAAAATCAATTGTTAGAAAATGGTTTGTGTACCTTTCTTAAGGAGTTGGTGGTAATATGTGTGCTTGTTCTTTATTTTATTGTAGTGGCTTGAAACCTACATCATTCGTTGTTTGGACACAAGGGAAGTAAGCTTTAGGTTTTTTTTTGTTGTCTCTTGCGATTGTGGAACTTAATAAAATTGGTATTTTGTAGCTAATTGTCCTTATATATATAAATAATCAAGATAATTCTCATTTCCTAAGTTTACAGTAGCTCCTCTCAACCTAGATGAGTCTGGATGCTTCATAATGACAGAAGGTTTGGGTATTCCATGTTGTAATTTATTTCTTAGATTTTGAGTTCAGAAAAATGGCACATAGCGCTAAAAAGGGTCAGGATTTTTCTTAGTCACAAGTATTGTAGACAAACACTATATCTATTATGCCGACATTAGACAAACATGGTATGCACAAAGCCAATTTTGTGTGGTGTGTAGTATAACTAACGAGGAGGATTTCAACATGAACTTTATACCAAATAATAACTCTGATTTACCCTAATATTAGTGATTTTTTTCCTCTTTTATGAAAAATATTTATCACGAAGGTTAAAATACAATGTTGTATAATGTGGTGTGGGGTATGGCATGTATTTAGTGGACTAGGTTGGGAAGTGTACCATGGAATAAGTTGATTATCTTGAAGGAATCTTCTATAGAACTATACCTAGGTTTTGCGTTTGTTATAAGCCATTTTGTCACATCTTGTCAATAGGCCTTCAAACTAGATCAATTCACATCCTTAAACATGTTGTTATCATCCCTACACAAATCCCTAAGCATGACTCTACTACATCCTTGAGTTTCTTCTCTTGAATGCTGAGTTTCCAAGATTTTAAGGCCCAATGCACCCTAGCCCTTTAGGTACCAGCGTTGACCACTAGTTTAACCCTCTTTGTACTTGCACTGATCACTAGTAGGTTGCTCAATGCTAGGGGTGCACTAGTTCTAGAAATTCGGGGAAAATAAAAGGAATCCTGAAGCTTCTTCTTCCCGAAGCTTCCAAAGATTGTTTAAACCATTTATCTTGGATAAGAATGTCGAATCCTATCTGATCCTACCTTGGAGTTTTCACCTCTTATCCCTTGAACTCATCCTCCCATCTCAACTGAATCTCAAGCCTAGATTGGTAAATGGATAAGAATTCATGAACTACCTCCCTCATCTATATGTTTACAACCATACATGGGCAAGGGATTGACTTTTGGAGATTGATTCTACCCTCATGTTGCTGCTTTGAGAGTCATTATTCCATGCATTAGGGTGACACAGAGGAAAACTTTGTGGCAAGAGAAGGACAAGTCAACTTGGGGAGCTCTTCTACAAGATCGTCTCCTATTTTTGGTTGTAACTCTCTCCATTTATATTAATACAAATATTATATTGTTTTCCTATATGTGATGATATGAATTCATATATTTCAATAGAATGTTGATGTATTGAATGAAGTGATTGGATTATACTACATAGATGTCATATATCTTTAACTTGTGTTGTTTGAATGTGCATGTTCTAATTATAGAAATCAGAGCTAGGATTGGAGCGTACAAGCCAAGGAAGGAGTGAATCTTACGACATATTCCAGGTAGGCCTCATCCCATCATTCAATTACTTTAAGGAAGACATTGTCCCCTTTGCTTTTTGTTGTTCTAGGTTAGTGCACCAGACCTAGGGAAGACACTTTTGTCCGCAGTTGTAAATTCCATATAACAAATTGGCAACCATACTTTGGATTCAATTCAATCCCTTGGTGGTTTTCCTTGCCCTTAGTGTTTGTTTTACCTCTTGTTTAGACCTTCGTAGTCTCACTCAGTCCTAACTAGACCTAAGAAGACCTATCATTGAGTTTCCATTTCATTTTTTTGTGTCAGAACATGAGATTCCTTGATCAACACACCCCCTGGTCTAAAGACAGTGCATTTTAGTGCACCCTAGCCTTCTCTGCACCTACCTTGTAGTGCACCCTAGCCCTTTCTGCACTTGTAGTGATCCCTGTTTGATGCAATAAATTTACCTTTTGTGATTTTCTCTCTGATATACTTTGGTCAAGTTGGTCCTCCTTGTGTCCCTAAGTGTGTTTTGGTCTCTCAATAGTCTTCACTCGGTTTTCTTTTCTTTTTTTTTAGCCTTTGATAATAATTTATTTATATTTTTCTTTGTTCTTGTCAATTAGGTCATTTGCAAACTGATTGCTTGATCGTTGGATTGCTTGAAGGAATTGGTGTTCTAGTCATCATTTTGAATAGTTTTTTTATCAGTGATTAGGAAAATATTTTAGTTTTCATTTGAAAATTAAGTGGAAGCCAAAAGAAAAATCTTATGCATCATGCATTGCATATAGGAATTTGATTTTGATTGGAATAATGAAGTTGAGGAGATCAATTGTTGCATCACTTTTTTGTTGCATTATTGATTGATTTCTTCTTCCCCTACTTAGTTAGGCCTTTCATTATTAAAAGGAAAATGAAAGAGTTATCTTTCTCATATTAGTTGCATCATAGGTGTGTTAAGGTGATATCGTGTTTTGAGCCTTGAAACTAAAATCTAATTCAAGATCAACTCTAAAATTCACTCAATTAATCTAAGGATCACTTGTAACATTAATACAAACATCTTGAGGTCTAGGCTAGAGATGTGTTCTGATATCTTTAAACATAGGAGCTATCTTTTTTTGTCAGCGTTACAATCCAAGGGTTATATCTCATTCCATGCACGTAAGTGTATCAGATCATTCTCCACGTATCTTCGAGTATATTGAATGGTGCTCTACGCATGAAAATTATATGGGAACGCTCTCATTGAATGATTATGCATTATAAAACATTACCACAGATTGCACTTCAACGTATCGTCGAGTATATTTTGGAAGTCCACCATAGGTTGCTATCCTCACCATAGGTAACCAAGTCAGTTGCCTTATATAATATTATACATCGAACACAACATTCAAGGAGATTGCCTACCCGTATGTAAATCCTTGGTTCTTTAAGGTGGTATATTGCAATTCACAGTTGATTAGTAAACCCTTTTTCCTAGTTTCCCCTCTCTTTTTTTGATTATGTCTTTAATATATAATCAATTAATTGACCACAAAACAACATCCTCACTGTGGAATAGCTCCTTAGTAGATCTCAGGTTGAGACTAATCGCAACAGTTCCTAAGTCCATCAGTCAAGGAAACCCCTCTGATGGGAATCCTAGTCCTTCTCCTTATTTTGGAAATATTGGTGCTCCTTTTTGACCTCTTTGGTTCTGAATGTCCAAACAGATTCTCAACCAAGTTTTCCTCCAGTTAAACAACATCAACCTCAAGTTGATCCTAAAGTTGAACTTTTGCCTTCTTCACCTATTCTTTCTTCATCCCTTTCTCCCTCCTTGCCTGGTGAAAGTCTTGATTCTAGTATCCAAGAGGCTAAGAAGAAGAAGAAAAGGAATAAGGAAAAGAAGAAAAATAAGCATGGGGGCAACCAAGCAACCATTTCTACAAATGCAACTAGTATGGAAAAAACCTTCCAATCAACCCCGCAAAATTAAACCCACTTGCATGTTATGTAAGTGTGGTCACCTTATTAGAGATTGTCATGGTATTCCCAAGATATTAGAAGTGTGGTCTACAGGCTCACATCAACCTTTGTCATCAACCTCTCAAGATAATTCTTGTGATAAACTATCCACGAGTGATAGTAAGGTTCATGGGTAAAAAGGTAAAGTCAAGTTTCCCTGTAAGCTATGTGAAGGGAGTCATCCTATTCACCTTTATCCTTATATGGATGAAGCTTAAAAAGTGTTGGAAACCTTACAAATTCTCAGCCATGAATTCAAGTTGGTTACCAGTTTCTCCTAATCCTCCACTAGTTCATGAAATAATTGATCAAAATCTTGATGAAGTGATTGATCATAATCTGTCTCCAATCAATCCCACTCTCTCTGAACATGAATCTTGTGAGTTTGTTCCTAAACAACCATTGATATAGTAAATTGTTGACTCAATTCCACATTCATTTGATCGTACCTTTCCCGTAGAGAGTGAACTTCATATCGCTCAGGTTCTTCTCATTTCTTCAGGATCCAATGAATTGTGGGATAGTTCTCTCGTTCCCATGGCATAGGGAGGAATCCCCTATTCCCACAACACTAGGGATAAGTTCTCACATTTCCATAGTGCAATGGGGCAATCCTCCCATTCCCATGACACCCCCTCCAAGTAGTATGGTCACTTCCTTTAATTAGAGTCAACTAGCAGGATATTTTCTTCCTTCTTATGTGCCCTTCCAAGTCATAGTACATGATTACAATATGACGATACCTGGCACAGTTATAGACGATGTCACATCTATTATTATTTTGTCCTTATATTCTTGGCAAGCTTTGGGTTCTCCACAACTTGTGCCCATTACCCAAAATCTGTTGGCTTTTAACAGAGGAACCAATCAACAATCGAGGATCCTTCCTTAATTACCTATTACTTTGGGAGGAAAAACTGGTTATATCGATGTGATGCTAATCAAAGGCCCTTTGGATTTTAATTTACTCCTCGGACATGATGGTAGTCCAAGGCCCTTTGGATTTTAATCTACTCCTTGGGCGTGACTATGTTTATTTCATGGGAGATCTTGTCTCTTCACTCTTTCGTGTGATGGGTTTCCTGCGTGAAGGAATAATCGCGCCATTGACAAACTTTCGTTCGTTGGTCCTAATCTGACTCCCAATCAATCAACTTCCCTAAATGGTACTTATAAGAAAGTGGTATCTTCCCCACCACATATTAATAATGTGGCAACCTGTTCCATGCCCGCCTCTACTGATGATGTAATAGGTGATGTAGTGCATCATTTAGTGGGGGAATTGGAGTCTGATATTTCCATTGGATCCTTTGATCCTTTCCTGAGCGTTGTTCACCCATCTGATGAGAACCTCTTGGAAACCATGGCCTCCTGGAAGTCATGATCAAGGTCCCCAAAGCAAAGTTCCTTTTCTTGTGTCAAGCTCCTCACAAAATGAAACAAGGTTCTTGGAGCACAGTTCCTTTTCTTGTGTTGAGCTCGTTAAAAAATGAAACAAGGTCCCTTAAGCATAGTTATTTTATTGTGTCAAGCTTGTTAAAAAATGAAAAAAATATCCCCTTCCAATTCGAGTCTTTGATTAGATCTTGTAAATTCCCAATCGAGTCTTTCACTTGATCTCACAAATGAACCTTCATTCCATGCACCTGTTAGTATCAGTAGTCTACTTAGGTGAATGAAATGAAGCTTGGGGGGAATGTCCTTGAATTGATTCATTATGCTGGGGGCGTGCACACTTATTTCAAGTATAGTTTTTCTTTGTTTCAAGCTTGTGTAAAAATGAAACCAGTCTCAAGCATAATTTTTCTCATTTTTCAAGCTTGTATAAAAATGAAACCATCCTCAAGTAATTTCAAGCATAGCTTCCCATATTTCAATATTGTGTAAAAATGAAACCATTTTCATCCTATTCTCGTGATTGGCATTTTTATCAGCCTATTTTTTTCCAGATGAGCCTTGGTTTTATCATTGCATCGTCATCATCTGTTTGGTCGATCATACACTTTCACTTGATTGTTTTACCCTTCCCTGAGGAACCTCTACGATCAGTTGTCTTATTAGCGAGTCTCTTGACCTTTTCATGTTTAAGTAGTTCCATGATGACCATAACTAGTTGTTACCTTTTATAACACTCGTTCCTCTAGGAGGAGTCCTCTTTCAGCTCTTTTCAAACTCCCAAAATATGAAAATATTGTCGAGCACTTGTCTTTTTTAATTCGTTAAAGTAAATGAAAAGATGTCTACTCAGTATAAGTTTAACCATTTTCCAGACTGAGATAGACTACTTACGAAAAACGAATACCTTAGTCGAACATAGCTAAGGGGTTCTCTTGAATATTTTTTTATGCCTTTTCGGACTCAAGGAAATATCTATGAAAATGAACCTTTGGAATTTTCTTTTTCACCTCTTTTTCAAACTCTCTAAACATGAAAAAGATGTCGAGTTTTCACCTTCACTAGACTCGTAAAAACATCAAACAACGATGGACTCGTCGATCATAATGGGACCGAACCACTCCTTCTTTGGGTTCGTTAAATATTCTCAGAAGGATTCATCTGAAGGATGGACTTACAGATCAATCATATGTTATCCTCGTCAAGCTTGTCAAAAATAAAGAGGTATTGACCAATAATGGTTGGGGAAATTGGGAAAACGGGATACTCCACTTGTTAATGGCAATGATTCGCTCTTGAACATGACACTCTTCCACTTCATCTCTATGGCTATTAGGTTGGTTAATATACTTGTCTTTTGGTTTATCATACCTTATCAAAGCCTCCACTTTTGGTTTTAGGTCAATGTTGCCAACTTCATTTCAATGTCATCGTTGTGTTCAAGAGAAGTCATTCAATCAATATATGCTACAATACTCTTAAGCCTTTATTCCATGTCTATTTTTCCTGATCCAATTCCATATCAACATCATTACAATTATTCTATCTCAAATCATGATGCATGTTTCGTGTAGTTGATGGGTGATACATCAAGGCCCTCCTATGACGCGTCGCTTCCTGTCGACATGTTGAAGGCTTGAAAATCATTGCCTCAACAAGGGGGATAACCACCTGGTCCGTACCTTGGGACAGCTCCTTTTCCGTTTGGAATAGTGGCTCCGACTGGGGATGATGGGACCAGTTTTCTAATCTATTTTTATGCTTGTGCTAACGGGATGATGTTTTGAGATTTTTGGAGTAATACTTAGCCTCAAACTAATCTAATTTAACTAATAATCATGTGCAGTTTGTCCTAATCAAAAATATTTATCCAACTGTAACTATCCCGAGAGTAACATGATATATGTGATCTAAAATGATGTCTGAAAGCAATTGATAATAAAGATCATTCAATTACGATAAGAAGTGAATCCGTTTAACAATGATCGTTTCGTAGAAAAAGTTAGCCGAAACAATATGAGAGATATATCGCATAAAAATCATTCATGTATTTAGCATAAACTATAAATCATCATCATACAATAGTGCAATAATGGCAATAAAAAATTCAAACTTTCATACATAAATAACTTGAAGATAATGTATTGCTTGACACGTAAGTAAAAAGAATTAAGAAATAAAAGTACCCTTTATAATATGTTCTACTCAGGTGCTCTAGCAATATTGATCTACTTTTAAATCATCCAACATCATCTAAGAGTACAGAAGTGCAATTTCATTAGAAGATGTCAAATTCAGGTAGAAAAAAAAATCATGTTCCATTAATTTCACCAAAACTTCCTCAAAGGGACAAAAGTGCATGTTCTGAAGAATTTTTATGATAAAATTTCTAGACCCCTCTATAAATGCATGAGAGGGGTTTAAATACTACCTTATGAAACTAAAAATAGATTATTATAAAAAAAATTGAGGGGTTTAAACAACCTACCTCAATTTAAGCAAAATAAAACAAAAATAGGAATGTGCATAATGACTAATCCTACATTCAATATTTCGGATTGTAAATATCTATCATGGACTTGAGGAGTGTAGGTTGGCCGACTTCGGCTTTCAGTTGTCCTGTAAACATGACATTGATGAGCGTCGGCACCATTTTTTCGGTATAAACAATTAGGCATCTCAGGGTCATCCACTGGTTGTGTGGTTTTACCAGATATTACCAATATGCCTCCCAGTTTAACCTGGTCACTTGCCTAATTGCTTCTACTCTTTCTTTTGCTGCCTGTTTCCACTGTAATTCAAGTTGTTTTGCATTCGGAAGGAAACCAGGGGTGGTCTCTGCCACAAGATTAGCACTATGCAAATTTTCATTTACACTTTCAATGACGCTATTTGTTGCCACTGCTGCATCCTCTGTTGCTTGTTCTGCCTCTTTGAGCCAAGAATCCCAACTTGCAAATAAGATCTCCTTATGTGATTCATCCAGTTTGGGCATGTCGGCTCTTCTCCCATTTTCATAATTTTGCCAAGTTATGAAATCTAAAACCTTTTTAATAATTTCATCATATTCAAGTTGCATTTCCACAACTTGGCTTGTTAATTTGTCACTTGTTTCGCAGTGAGAGTTCCACTGCGAGATTTTTTGGCATAGCAATTCTTTTTGGTGTGTGAGCTGGGATTTGAGGCCGAGTGCTTCAATGACAAACTGATCAATATTTGGGTCATCCTTATGCAGATCTGTTATGCTCTGTATCTGTGCCTCCTTATCTGCCAAGCTGCTTTGATGTTTTATTTGCATTTGTTGGAACTCCTGTTGTAGCTTATCCAATTGTATTTCTGCTTGTTGGTTGGTTTTGGCTTGTTGTAACTGTTGTTCGAGTGACAAAATTTTGTCTTCTTTTTCTTTAAGCAACAGTTGTACCTCTATTTCTTTGTCAATGGTTGTCGTAGCGTATGCACCTGTGAACTGCGAGAGCCTGGTGAGGTTGGTCGATGGGTCGATGGATGAGTCTTTCCAAAGGACATCCATCGGCTCATTGTCTAGAGTGGTAGCAGTTGTGGATTCCAATTTTCTTTTCTTCTTCTGTCTCTTAACAACGACCTTGCGTTGTGGGCTATAAAATACATCAAGAGGGGGAATTTCTTCTATTCTCAAAACAATCTCAGAGGTGGGGGTAACAGGAATGTGTTCTATTTCTTGAGTATTCATAGTCCCCCCTGTTATAATTGTCGGAGTTGTTTCCTGATGTGTCATTTGCGTCTCCAGTGCTTGTTCCTCTGTGTTGAGTTTTTTGTTGAAATTATCCCACTCCTCTTCCAAATTAATTACCTGAGACTTTATCAACTGTATAAAGGGAGTATGGGTTTCAGTCTACTTGATGGTCGAAGTCTGTTCATCTATCTTTGTTGCGGACTGGGTTGTACCTGGATTGATTCCCTGCTCCTGCTTTTCCTATTTTTTATGACTTCTCGAATCCCTTAGCAGATTTCTCTCGGGATTCCTTTCCATAATTAGTTTTAGATTTTTCCTTAGAGTCACCATCTATTCTTACACTGGGAGTGGGCTCCCTTATTGGTTAATAGAGAGGAATTTACCACCACTTAAAGGAAGGAAGGAAGGAAGGCCAGAGTCAGGGCAGTTCATAGGCATGGATAAGGGCGAGGGAGGTCCATGCTCGAAACCTATTAAGGGAAATGAAGTATATAAAGAAAATGAAAATCCAGGTCCTGTTAGGATCCATCAAGGAAATTGGGGATACTTTAATGTTCTTCGGCCTATGTTTTGTGAAGCTCTGTCCAACCCTTCTGCAGTCTTAGGATATTCTCCAATACCTAGGAAATCTAGCGTTGGAAGGGTAGAGTATGGGACCCAAGGAGGTCTTAGTTTGGAATCTGGAGAATGTGCATTGACTACCGTGCCCCATCAAGAATAGATATCATTTGCCAAGGATTGATGACTTTTTAGCTGCAACAAGCCAAATTCTTCACCAAGCTAGACCTCAAATCAGGTTACCATCAAGTGAGGATCAAAGCGAAAGATGTGTGGAAGAAAACATACAAAACAAGGCAAGGTTTGTATGAGTGGTTAGTAATGCCTTTCGGTTTATGCAATGCACCTTCCACTTTCATGATATTATGAGTGATGTGTTACACCCTTTCATTGATTCATTTGTAATTGTATATCTAGATTACATAGTAATCTTCAGTAATATGTGGCAAGAGCACCTCACACATGTGACACAGGTACTAGAGACCTTAAGGAAGAATCAAGTCATTGCCAATTTGCAAAAATGTGAGTTTGATAATACTTCCTTGAAATATATTGGACACATGATTGGTGCAGGAGAGCTTAGAGTGGATCTGGAAAAGATTGCAGCCATAACCCAATGGCCTATTCCCACCAACATAAGAGAGGTAGGGAGTGTCATGGTAGAAACTCAATACTTAAGGAACAAAGGCACCCATTGATGCCAACCCCTCACCAAATAAGTCACTTAGGAAGTTCATTGTCAATTTATTCACAGTGGCAGTGCCATTACATGCCCTGACTACCAAAGGAAATCATTTTCATTGGGGAAAAGCACAACAAAGGGAAATTGCAGACCTAAATCAAAATATTAGTGATGCTCTGGTCTTGGCCATGCCAAAGTTGCAGTGACCTTTTGAGCTAGAGGTAGATGCTAGTGGGTATGCATTAGGAGCGGTACTCATGCAAGGATGAAGGCCGGTGTGTTACCATTTAGAGTTGTTCCATGTAGCGGTTATTGGCTACCCCACATATGACAAAGAGCAATTTTTCCATTATACAAGCAGTGAAGAAATGGAAGCATTATCTCCTGGGAAGAGAGACCATCATACACATAGACCATCAACCCCTTATGTACCTACAAAGCCAAGGCAAGAGGCATGAATAAAGCCAGCTCTCTAATCAAAGTGTGACTCACCCGCTAGCTCTCAATTAAAGTAAGAGTGGTACGATGATCCACGCCACGAGTCATTCATTGATCCATTCATCCCTCGATCCATCCACAATTGTCTCTTTGTCTATCCTGTCCCACAGATACCGGTTCGTGTATCTTGAAGTAATCCTAGACCCACTGCCACTGGTGCGTGGGGTTAGTTCAATAAAAGTATCAGTTCCTTAAACAATCTCTTTATTGTTCGAGTATAGTGGGTTTGAACTCTTTCTTATTCAATGATGATTCTCTTCTCGGCCTGTGGACTCATCTCTTTGGTGGTTCTGGGCTCCAAAAGGGCACTTATTGGTGGGCGTAAAGTCAAAAAGCGATTTGTGTCAGGGCATGTATTGTATCAGTCAATATCATAAGTAATATAAGCAGTGTGTTGTTGCCTTGCCTTGCCTTGCCTGTGAAACAAGTTCAAGTTTGTGTTCTTTCCCTTTCCTGGTTGTTGTACCTTTCAAAGTGTGTCTATTTGGGTTAGGCGTGATAGGTGTTGTAGTAAGTTCCCTCAGTTCTTGATGATAGGGTGAGTCATGGGTGTTGGGTCTTGGGAGGTAAGGCACTGAGGCATAGGTTGCTTTGCGGTGGTTTCAGGGAATCCACAACCACTAAATACAAAAGTGATCGGGTGTGTATGTAGCCAAGTAAAGATGAGAAGTCTGGCCAGCATTGTTTCGCCCCACTACACAGCAATTCCTAACTGTGTTGCCCAACAGCGATGAATAATTGTTTGTCCCCACTCACTCCACTAAGCAGCTAGTAATAAATTCAAGTAAGAAGTGTTAGGTAAACTTGACTCGGGATAGATTCAAAGTTGATGAGTTTAAACAGTGATGGTTTTGGGGCACATGGTATTGTGCACCCATAGTATTCTACCCGTGGTATTATATTTAATGGAGCTTATAAAAGTCTAGAAGGACTTCATTGTAATGCAAGATCTGGAGGTGAGAGATGAAGGCTCACTTGGTCGGATTGGCTAGGGTTTTGGCCAATGCTAATAAGATCTTATTAGGTTAGGTTTTTCCCTGGATTGGGGTTTTCCTAGATAAATATTTGTGTTTATGTGTTTATGGTTGTTGCTGGTTATTTTTATATTTATTCCTATCAGTAATTATTTATTTTATGCAATAAATTTCTTAACAACTGGTATCGGAGCCAAATATTGGCTTCAAAGGGATTCTTTGATGCGAGGGGTTTATAGTGCCTGATGAGATCAATGCAATTTTTTTTTTTAGATCTGGGTCTAAAAATAATGGTGGAACAATCATACGCAGAAGAACCTCGAGGAGAATGTGTGGAAGATAGTGTCGTAACTGCCAGGGATCACAGTGCATTTGCGATATTTATCGGTTTGGAACATGTTGACGAATTGTTCAGGATTCATACGGCTATTTAAAGAAGGTCAGCAGAATAAAATTGTTCATGCGGCTTTGAAAATTGTTCTTTTTCTGCTACGTGAGGCCACTTGTGCTAGAATCTACGAGGTTCTTGTCGGGCTCACAGTTGGAGCGGTTTGATAGAAGTTTTTGAGCAAATCAAGTTGAGAGAGGATGGATCAGAATCGCAACAGCAAAAAAAAAAATAATGAAGTTAAAATTATTGCATGTAAATGGGCATACTACTATAAGACCTGGTAAGGCATGTGTACCCCTCGGTGATCACCGGTAAAGTCTGGGTTAGACCTAGGTGATAGGGGGGATGTCGGGTTAACAATACCCTGGGTAAAAACTCTAAGGGGTGTAAGAGCTAGAGTGAGCGGGATTGTCTCACTTCGCAGGTTTGGTTGGAGTTAGTCAAGGAACCCCAATTCAAGTTTAAGGGGGGAATTGTTAGGTAAACTTGACTCGGGATAGAGTCAAAGTTGACGAGGTTAAACAGTGATGGTTTTGGGGCACATGGTATTGTGCACCCATAGTATTTTGCTCGTTGTATTATATGTAATGGAGCTTATAAAACGCTGGAAGGACTTCATTGTAATGCAAGACCTGGAGGTGAGTGGTGAAGGCTCACTTGGTTGGATTGGTCATGGTTTTGGCCAATGCTAATAAGATCTTATTAGGTTGGGTTTTTCCCCGGATTTGGGGTTTTCCTAGATAAACATTTGTGTTTATGGTTGTTGCTGGTTATTTTTATATTTGTTCCTCTCAGTAATTATTTATGTTATGCAGTAAATTTCTTAACAACTTTTTAACAACTGGTACTTTGATCTATATGGGTGCACAATACCATGTGCCCCAAAACCATCACTGTTTAACCTCATCAACTTTGACTCTATCCTGAGTCAAGTTTACCTAACAAGAAGCATGCATCCCAGAAGCTCTAAATTAAAGTAAGAGCGTAAGAAGAACTAATGAACCTTCAGTCGCCTTCAAAGCACGCATATCTTTTATTTCACGATGCATTCTTTTGCTGGAAATTGAATTAGGATTTGAGAAAATAAGAATTAGGAGTCTCTTACTCCACACCGAGAAATGGTAAGCTCCTGCAGTGAGAAATGGTATGTGATGCTTATATTACTCAGCATGCTTCAACTTTTCATGTGATCTCATCTCGATAGGTTTAGATGCAATGGTTGAGACTTGATTTTGATAGTAATTGAAACAAAACTCTAAGGTTTCATTATCTCTCATTATGGTATGGAGCTATACCCTACTCAAAGAAAAACCATCCTTAAAACATATCTTTCTCATTTCATTAGTCTCATTAGTTCTTTTATAAATAGACTTAGGGTAATCTATTACATCTTTATTAGTTTACAATTGGTTACTCATTTTCTCCCATTTACATGGGACAAAAGCTATAACCTTGATTTAAAACATTGAATTTGCTTCTCCATCTATTTGAAACGTCAGGTGAGCCATTCTTCCTTGCATTATCAATTCTAATCCAGTTACAGTATTATCCACCCAGCTCGGTAGCGAGGAAAATCCACTAGCGGTTATGAGCTCACCCCTACCACATGTCTTTATAGCATACCCGGAGAGCAGAGGAGCTTATTATACGTACGGGCGACCAAAGGATTTGGGGATCTTTCTCCTTATACACCATATCCCATAATACTTATACACATATCACGGAAACACCATTCAATGCATGCTAGAAGCCCTATTATCACATATATCACAATCACTTAGTTCCTAATCCAGGGCAGGTAAGAGCACGTATAGGGCGGAACAACACGGACGGGTTTCGATGGCGAGCGAGCATTTAGACTTATTACCTTTGCCTGAGCGGCCTAGTGCTCTTACCCTTATTACCTTACCACCGATACTAATTGACTTATATAGAGAAGATCATTCAGTCCCTCATACAGAAATCTTGACCTAATACCTCATCCAAGGGGAAGTCAGAATTGTGAACATTTCAATGAGCTGGATACTGTTCGTACAGTTCTCATCGCTTTACCCCTTAGTCAGTTGCTCCACTTCGCCTTACCTATTAGTAGTTGCACTTACTTTTATATGTCTCCCTTCTATTACAGAATTTACACCAAAGATAGGAATAGGAGCCTAGCCTTCCTTCTCGATGTTCGATCACCTTGCAAGTTACTCTCCTCTTTTCGAGAGTACCCCATCTAGAACAATGTAAACTTTGAAACGAGAATTATAAACTCAAAACGGAAACTTTGGCAAAAAAACCCTGTAAAAACATCAAAAACTATGCTAAAAACGAAAAGTGTTGATGCTGGAATAACACCCTTTTTTTTCTAGGGTAAATTTTCAACATGTTTTAAAAATGGCAGTGAAAACCAATTTTTTGTGCAAAAAATGTCCAAAACACACCCTCAAAATGAAAAGTGTTGATGTTCGAATAACACTTTTTTTCAATGGTAAATTTTGTGCAAAAAACACCCTGAAAACGATAAGTATTGACGCTGGGATAACACCTTTTTTTCAAAAGTAAAATTTCAATATTTCAAAATAATAGCATAAAAGATTTTATCACGACCCCGAAAAACATTAAAATTTCAAAAAAATATAAAAACATAAAATTAAATAAAAAATTAAAAATGAAAAAACACAAAACAAAACAAAACAAAACAAAAATTTAAAAAATAACAAAACATAAATTAAAATATATACTAAAAACAAAACAAAACAAAAAAAAATCAAACATATAAAAAAGACAAAAAAATTCAAACATAAAATAAATAAATAAATAAAATCATAAAAATGTTTTTAAAAAAACCAACATTAACCTATAAAATTAACCAAAATTAAGTTGTTTTATTTTTCCTTTTTTAATTGTTGATTAGTTAAAAAAACAAATATAAATATATATATATATATATATATATATATATAAAAGACCCAAAAAAATTAAAAAATAAATAAATTTATCTCATAAACCATAAAATAATTTGAAAAAAAAAAACAAAATTTAAAGAATATATATAAAATTAAGTAAGTAAAATAGAAAAATTTAAAAAAACATTAACAAAAACTAGAAAAAAAAATTTTAAAACAAACTTAAAAAAAAAAAGGAAAAAGAAAATTAACAAAAAAAAATTAAAAAACTAGTAAAATTAATATTAAAAACATTTTAAAAAATAAACATAAATTATAAAATAAAACAAAACAAAAAAACTATAAAAAATTTTAAAATATATATATCTTTTCAAATTTAAAAATTTAAAATTTAAAGTTTAAGGAAATATGTATTTTTCATTTAAAATATACACATATATATAGCCCTATCTCTTTAATTTAAAAGCAAAACAAAAAAAATAAAATTTAAAACTATTTTTTTAAACCATTTTTTTTATTTCAAAAAAAAAATAACAATGTTATATATATATATATATATATATATATATATATATATATATATATATATATATATTTGTACTCCATTTAAAAAAAAAAAAACCCCACTCTTCGGCCGCCCGTGGTGGCGTGGCCCTGGGCGGAGGAGCCTGCACGGAATCACCTCCCCACCCCCCGGCTATCTGTGGTAGTGCAACCCTGGGCAGAGGGGCCTACACACAGACTCTCTGCCTAAGGTCGTGCCACCACGGGCAATCGGGGGTGGAATTTTTTTGTTATAAAAAAATAAAAATAAAAATTGTTTAAAAAAATAATTTAATTAAAAAAAAAAATACGTTTAAAAAGACATTGTGAATTTCTTTTATTTTATAAAAAACAAAAATAAAAATTGGTTAAAAAACTAATTTAATTTAAAATAAAATAAATAAATAAAAAAAGACATTTAAAAAAACATTGTTAATTTTTTTTTTGAAAAAAAAGAAGTGGTTTAAAAAAAATTAGTTTTAAATATTTTTTTTTTTCATTTTAAAGAGATAAGGCTTAATGAATTTAGGCTTATGTGATCCATATCAATTTTGAGAAGAACCTTCAGCGAAA
The DNA here is from genome assembly GCA_031772625.1 of Pinus tabuliformis. Lineage (NCBI taxonomy): Eukaryota > Viridiplantae > Streptophyta > Pinopsida > Pinales > Pinaceae > Pinus > Pinus tabuliformis. Next base: position 726,448,446 of record CM062806.1, on the reverse strand, counting down.
ATCACATAGGATATTTTTGTCGAGGCGTTTCGAACCAACCAGTGTGATTCATCGTCAGGACAAGTTGAATGAGCAGATCTTGCTATGCATTATAAATAGAATGGGCAGAATATCCAATGACCAAATTTTCAGATCAGGTAACAGCTAAAATGATAATAGCTAGATTTGACCAGGAAACGGCTAATTTGACTATGAAGGGCATAATTTATTTAAATAAGTGAATTCAGTTATTAATTTCCTTATTAAAATAAACATAAATGGACAATTTTATAGTTATAAATATATGTTAGAATAAGCAAGTTAATATATTATAATCATAAAATAATTCAAGTAATAGAGAATAGTTAATTATATTTTAATTAGATATAAGTTAATTATATTTTAAATAAAATATAAGTTAAAAGGGCATTTAAATCTTAATTTAAACTAAGTAAATAAATGAATAAATTAATTAATTATCAAAGATGTTTATAAATATTAGTTAGTTGTATAAGTTAAAAATAGAATAATCTATAACTAGTTAATTCTAATTTAGAATATAAGCTAAAAGGACATATTTATGAATAGATATTAAAATAAATAGATTAGTTTCCTATTCATAGTCAAAGAGTATCCCTATATAAAAATACTAGAGAAATTACAATATTAATTAATAGTTTATTAAGGGTAAAATAGTTTAAAAATAAACATAAAACTAAAAATTAAATTAAATAGTCAAAGAGTTTAAATATATAAATATTAGAAAATTCAAGTATTAGAAAAAATTACAATATTTAAAAAAAATAAAAATAAAAATAAAATAAGAAATATTAATTTTAATGTAATAGTGAAAGAGTTTAAATATATAAATATTAGAGAATTCAAGTATTAGAAAAAATTACCATATTTAAAATAAATATATATATATATATATATTACTTAAGGGAGAAAATAACTAGGAGGAGAGGGCTGGGACCTAGCAACTACTGATCTTCCAACCATCTTCTCTATTGAGATTGTTCGGCCTTGTTTCAATCTCAAGGGCTTCCCTAAATTTTCGGTGATGGAATTGCGACATTCTAGCAATCACATTAGCTTCTTCGATGTAGACATGATGATTGGTTTTCTCCACATGCTCTCCTAAAGCGGAAGACTTGGTTCTCATATGCTTGAAGTCAGCTGCATGCTCACTAATCCTTTGGTTAATGGAGCAACCAGTGTCACCGATATAGGGGGTCCCACAAGAACAAGGAATAATATAAACACATTTCATGTCCTTGGGGTCAATAGGATCCTTCACAGATCTAAGGGACTTACGAATGGTGTTAAGAGGTCTAAAGGTTGTGCGGACATTATGCTTCTTAAGAATCCTCGCAATCCTATCCGTGGTCTCTTGAACATATGGAAGATGGACACCAAGACTCCGTTCCTTAGGTTCTCTTCTGGATAACGAATTCTTTGTTGCGAACGATTATAGCAAGACATTTGGGACAAAAGGCTTTCCTCAAAGCAACTAAGAATTTGTTATCCAGAAGAGAACCTAAGGAATGGAGTCCTGGTGTCCATCTTCCATATGTTCAAGGGACCACGGATAGGATTGTGAGGATTCTTAAGAAGCATAATGTCTCCGCAACCTTTAGATCTCTTAACACCATTCGTAAGTCCCTAAGATCTGTGAAGGATCCTATTGACCCCAAGGACATGAAAGGTATTTATATTATTCCTTGTTCTTGTGGGACCCCCTATACCAGTGAGACTGGTCACTCCATTAACCAAAAGATTAGTGAGCACGAAGCTGACCTCAAGCATATGAGAACCAAGTCTTCCGCTTTAGCAGAGCATGTGGAGAAACCCAATCATCATGTCTGCATCGAAGAAGCTAGTGCAATTGCTAAAGTGTCGCAATTCCATCACCGGAAATTTAGGGAAGTCCTTGAGATTGAAAAAAAGCTGAACAATCTCAATAGAGAGGATGGTTGGAAGATCAGTAGTTGCTGGGTCCCATCCCTCTCCTCCTAGTCGTTTTCTCCCTTAAGTAATTTTTATTTTTTTTTCAAATATGATAATTTTTTCTAATACTTGAATTCTCTAATATTTATATATTTAAACTCTTTGACTATTAAATTAAAATTAAAATTTTTTATTTTTTTATTTTTTTTAATATTGTAATTTTTTCTAATACTTGAATTCTCTAATATTTTTATATATTTAAACTCTTTGATCATTTAATTTTTATTTTTATTTTTTTATTTTATATATATATATATATATATATATATATATATTAATTATTTTTATCCTTAATAAACTATTAATTAATATTGTAATTTCTCTAGTATTTTTATATAAGAATACTTTTTGATTATGAATAGGAAATTAATCTATTTATTTTAATATATATTCATAAATATGTCCTTTTAGCTTATATTTTAAATTAGAATTAACTAGTTATAAATTATTCTATTTTTAACTTATACAACTAACTAATATTTATAAACATCTTTCATAACTAATTAATTTATTCATTTATTTATTTAGTTTAGATTAAGATTTAAATGTCCCTTTAACTTGTATTTTATTTAAAATATAATTAACTATTCTATATTACTTGAATTATTTTATTATTATAATATATTAACTCTTTTATTCTAACATATATTTATAATTATAAAATTGTCCATTTATGTTTATTTTAATAAGGAAATTAATAACTGAATTTACTTATTTAAATAAATGATGCCCTTCATAGTCAAACTAGTTGTTTCCTGGTCAAATCTAGCTGTTATCATTTTAGCCATTACCTAATCTGGAAATTTGGTCATTGGATATTCTGCCGATCTATTGATAATGCATAGCAAGATCTGCGCATTCAACTTGTCCTGACGATGAACCACACTGGTTGGTTCGAAACGAGTCGACAAAAATATCTTTATGTGATTTTTGCCAAAGATTCTTCTCAAAAAAGAAATAGGGCTTTATATATATATATATATATATAGATATATAGATATATATATATATTGAAAAATACATATTTTCATAAACTTTAAATGTATTTTGTTTTATTTTTATTTTTTTAACTTAAAAAGATACATATATTTTTAAAATTTTCATAGTTTTTTGTTTTTTATGTTTTATAATTTGTGTTTATTTTAGTTTTTTTAGTTTTTTTAAATGTTTTTAATATTAATTTTACTAGTTTTTTAAATTATTTTTTGTTAATTAGTTTGTTTTTATTTTATTTTTTTCTAGTTTTTGTTAATGTTTTTTTAAATTTTTCTATTTTTACTTACTTAATTTTATATATATATATATATATATATATTTCAAATTATTTTATGGTTTATGAGATATATATATATTTACTTTTTTTTGTCTTTTTTATATGTATTTTTATATTTGTTTTTTTAAGTAATCAACATTAAAAAAAAAACAACTTGAAATTTCGTTAAGTAATCATAATTTCAAAAAAATTAGACATAATAAATTTTAAAGTGTGAAACCTAAGTCCTCTAAAGAAAAGGTATGTTGCATCAACACGATTCAAAATCAGCATGAAAATCACTAACATTTAAAAACAAATATTTATATTTGATACATACGAAAATTTAAAGTGTAAAACACATGCTCCGAAAAAAAAAGAAGTATATTTTGCATCACCACTTTTCAAAATCGAGTCACGTTTTTACTACCCCTACGAAACGGGTAATCATATCGGTTATTTAAAGTGCCAAAAACTATGCTCTAAAGAAATATGTGTGTTCTGCATCGCCCCTTTTCGAAATCAGATCACTTTTTTGCTATCTCTACAAAATGGGTAACAGTATCAGTTCCCATTTCAAAGTCTACGTTGTTCTAAACTCTTATTATCGTCAATAGAATAGCTCACAAGGAACAAGCAATGCACTCTTCTATTGACTTAGGAACAGTACAGCTCCAAAGTACATTCAATAGTTCTTAACCCATCAACTGGTCAAGCTGAGCCATGCGAATCAGAGGGGATCATAGTAACAGCCTCTTTCTCTTTTATTAGCGAGGCAGTCTCGGCCCAAGCTTTTACGTCTGGTCCTACCTTGCTTATCCGATTCAGGCTCGCTTTATGCTGGGTCAAGTGTTGGGTCCAGTGTTGGGTCCAGTAAGTGCCTTTATTCACTAAAGTGCATGGATTATAGTGCCTTTTCATTTCATGCCTGTCTTCAGCCCGTAGGACAGGGTGGTCTTATACAATCTTTTTATGATACGGAACAACCGGATTCAGCTTACTAAGTGACCAGGCAGGGGTACAAATTCAAAGCCAGTTGATGAACCAGCAATTGAAGTTGATCCCACAGAGGCAGTGGTTTTACCCGTTAGAGATCAGGATCCAGATCCTATAGTAGGCTAGGGATAGTTACAGCCCACTAGCTTAGGAGGTTCCCCAACCAACCAACCAGCTAGCCAGGATTACCAGCCCATAGTCATTAGGATTACCACCTATGATTCGGTCTAATCAGTCAAGAAGTAGGGTAGGTATGCTTGCTTGTAGGTTAGGCAGATCAGCCCATCAGACTATAATTAGACCCCAACTAGAGGTACTTGGGCCGGCAAGAACTCATCTACAGGGTCAGGTTAATCCCAGCCTGGAACTACTATTCCTACGGGGAGCTTTTCTCCAGCCAGACACTCTATACCGGAAACGAAATAAGATACTACGGGATGCCTATTTAGTGGAACCTAAGTCTCTACGGGGAGCTAAGCAGCCGGCACACAAAGTACAGGTTTAGGTAATCCCGGCAAGCACCAACTCGTCCAGGATCAAGTAGTATCCCAGCCTTAGGATCACTACCTACAACTCGTACGGGTTACCTCACAATGATCTAGCCTGAAACAATATTGTACACGGGGATAAGGAGACAGCACCAAATGTACAGGTAGCTTTTCAGGAAGGAGCCGGCACCTATACTTGCATGAGGTGGGTGGTCCAATACCTATTATTGTATAACCTACTTCCTTTCTTCCTTACCTATGCATGCATCTATATCGAGGTGTTTGGCTAACCAAGCTACCCAGCTAATGCATCCAATCGGGTACCACTCATATACGGGGTCAAGGGGCTATTGCCCAATAGTCGAACCAAGTACGGGGGACGAGGGTAGGTTTATTTCTCTTTTAGGCCATCTATTGCAGCTAAAAGGCCAGATTCGACATCTTGGCATCTTTACCCAACAAAATAACTGACACGCTTTTAGGAATCCCACCACACACACCTTTCAACTTTCTCCCCATTAGGTGAGAAGTGACAATTTCGGTTGACATTTCAATTTCCATATCAATATTATACCAGGACATTCCCTTGGGGTTATCCTCTTTTTATGTTTCATAGGGGTTAGTCCGCTCTCATTCGGGTACCCTGAGTAAACACTAGAAGAGTGCATCCCTTGAGTTCACCTGTTCAAAGGAGTTCCCCAGATTTCTCTCTTCAAACTTTACCCTGATCTCCCTAATGACATTAGTTGGTTTGGGGAGTGGCTCTCATCCCTGGATCTTGCTAGTCGACCAAGCATCTCCCTAATGAAATCAGTTGGTTTGGGGAGCTAGCTATTAGAGCAGAGCTAAGTTCGGGCAGCTATGAAAGCTAATAACACCAACACCCAACTAGAATACCTGGATATTTATCCAACACCTTTACCTGGATCTACCCGATCTACCTTATTATATGATTTATTTAACCTGATGAAATCTTAATCTATTTTCTGGGTGGAGCCAGTTTGTTCTCGAGGCCAAAGGCCAAGTGTGTGCCCCAATCTTTAACCCATTCATTCTCATGGTGCCCTTCCTCATCTTTCATTCGGGTTTAGGTATAAGTTCATTGGTGTGCTGCTTATTAATAATGGCTCACGATTTAGTGGGGTTTGGGTTTGGAGAAAGTGACCGGGCCTGATTCTGGGCTCTGGTTCGGGGAGCTATCAAAGCTAAGTTCAGGGAATTCGGTAGCTCTTGAATTAGGTCCCCCATATCTCCATTGGAGTTAGTTAGTTGGTTACCCCTCCTAATCTATATTTAATAAGACTTACCCAGTAGACTTGGAGTTTTACTTATATTTACAAGTGGCATATGCTCAGATAGAATATATTATTGAATCCATTTATCTCGAGATCTATATATGTATCTATGGATCTATCTATATATCGATCTATCCATCTATTTAGGAATCCAACCAATACCCAGCATAGCTATTAATCAACGGGCATATCTCTTACCAAATTTAGTCAAGTAGACTGGGCATAGCTATTAATGCATGGTTAACAACACGGCCCAGGTTAAAGGCAAAGGAAACGGGTTCAAGAAACAAAGAAAGGTCGGTCCTACCTTCCCATCGGGTGGGTGGGTTCAATGGTTGGTTGGGCTTATTGGGTTTGTTAGCAGGTCTGGCTCGTTACCAGGTTTGGATCACTTACCTATTACCTTACTTATTACCCGCATCACTTACCTATTACTTAGCAACTACAGGAGTCCAAAGCACAGATTCAAATTCATGCCATATATTCCCTAGAAAATGAACTTTTTGCACCCGGACCTATCATTACCCCAATTTCACCATAGACATACCTTTGAACGTACTTCAGCCATCTTATAGGCTCAGTTATCATCTCAGACTCATTCCTATTTCCAGCCTCCGAACTCGGAACGGGAAGTCTTAAGGGTTATTTACGAGGAGAGTGAAGGGTTAGTTCTCGATAGTCGAGCAAGCATAGTCCGATACGAATAGGAGAGGATTTGTGAGGAACGGTCTGGATAGGAGAGATAGTCCCAACGTTCTGGATCTGAGCAGGGGGATAGGGCGGGGACAGGGCAGCAACAGGATCAAGCATAGTAGAGAGAGAGTGTAGCCTCATTGGTTAGTTCCACCTAATCAAGTGTTAGACCGGGTTAGTACTCAAGGGGTTACTAACTATACCCCTCATCATGGGATGGCATTATTGGATGCAGGATGATCGGATTAGGATGGCATTATAAGTAAGCAGCAGTAGACCAGGAGACTAGGAAGGACTATAGGAGGAGGGAGTAGGAGACTAGGAAGGACTATAAGGAGGAGGCTAGGAAGAAGAGTATTCCTCGCACATAGGTAGGCACCTCATAATATGAGAATATATGAGCATATGAATAAGGATGAAATATGAATAAGGAAGGACATTGTTCATGCACACGAAGACCTACTTATATTATATACATCTTAGATATTCATAACTGCCCTACCTAAGTAACTTATTCATAATTGCCCTAATGAATTGATCTAGATCACTTACCCTATTACAACAAGTTGAGGAGTCCTACCAACCGGCCAATTGAGTTAGGATTTGGAAGGAAGTATACCAGCCATTTCATTAAGTGTACAATAAGCTCCAAAAAGCATAAATGAAAATTCATACCATCTAGGCCTTTCAAATTCACTTTCATATATCGGATGCCTAATCATACCACTTAAGACAGAGACATATCTTTTCACTTTAGGAATACACATTTCCAAAGAAAGTTTGCTTTGAGAATCCATTCTCATTTCAGTGGCAATTCAGGAAGTCGCAAGTCAAGAAGTCTTAAGCATTATGGGAGTTGTTCAGGGGGAGTTCCCAATAAGAAAGCAAAGGGCCCACAACGTTCGGTTTGGGAGGGATCAAAGAGAAGAGGAACAGGGTTAGTTACGTGAACAAGGTTAGTTACGTATGTCGTTAGTTACGTATGCCTGATTAGGATTTAGAACCATGAGTACCCCCTCGCTGTCACTTTGAAAGTCTGAGGTCTGACCAAGTAGGGCCTATCTAAGCACCGAGTAATAGGTCCTAACTAAAGTGCTTCCGATCTCCCGAATCAAAAGGGTTTTAGGGTTGGTGTTTCCATTGAAGTAAAAAGGAGAGTAGCATTGAGGTTGTAATTGTGGGACCATAGCTTCAAAACAAAACTAACAGGGACTGCTTCAAGGGTAAAAGAATAACTAGGTAAGCTGTCTCATATGGAGGTTAAGGTGTATCTCGTGGTGTCAAAGCAGGATCTCAAAATGGAAGTAGTGGTCAAACTGGAATGTACTAAAAGGTGGTTGAGCACGTAGGTAAATAAGCATACTCTTGGTTGGTTGGTTCCTTCGTTCCTAGGTTCTCCGGCCCGGCTTCAAATCAAAAACCTAAATGGTGTAAAGCAAAAGAAAATTAGGTAAGATTATTTGGTAAGACCTAATAGTAAGTGGGAGCTATTGAAAGGGCATGAGCAGAAGAGGTAGGTCTAAAGGGTAAAGTACTAGCAGGAGTAGGTATAATGGGCGGACTAACTAAAATAGGTGGATGGGGTACTAAGCAGCTAGCTCAAAAGGCTGAGCAAAGTAGACCGACCTATGGTAAAACCAAAGGTAAGTGTAGGTATGATGTAAAGTGTTGAAGCTCTGAGGATGAGCAAAGGAGAAGGAGCTAATAAAATAGGATTCTCCTAAGAGAAAAGTGCTTTATTTAAAAGCACAGGTTGTCTAAAGCAATATAGCAGGTAGTGTATCCAATTGTATATGTAGGTAAAGGCTAAAAGCATCCCCTTTCTGTATGGACTATTTGAAGTCAAGACTCTGGGGTTAGGGATGAAGGAGAGGGAGTTACAGTTGATAGGGATTCAGTTAGGTATGAGGGAGAGGGAGTCCCTAATGATGGTGAAAAAGTTTCTGAATATGGTGAGCTAGAGGGAGTTTCTGCTGTTGTTGATGTTGATGCAGTTGATGGAGCCAAAGTAGTTCATTCTGTTGATGGAGTGGTTGACCTTTCATGCGTGGAAGTTGATGCAGTTACGGAAGATCTAATCCCTTTGTGTGTTTGAGATCCTATTGAATACCAGGATGGGCGTATCGAGTTGAACCATAAGCAGCGGTAAAGGCATTTGACCAAGTGAAAGCTCCAGATGCAAATCGTCTAGTGTTAGATGTCTACGGAGATAGAGAGGGAGGACCTGGTAGAGTGGTATCAGTTTGGCTACCATATGTAGATATAATGCCAGCATGAGTTGTTTCTGTTGGTTCCGTAGCTTATTAAGGTGTTCCTGGTGCAGATGGATACCTTGGTTAGCGAGAGTAAGATTGTAAAGAGGAAGATAAAGCAGGACGAGCAGTTAAAGAAACAGGAGGAGATGGAGACCTATAAGTTCAAGGAAACAAGTCTTCACCTTATCGAGGGTCTTAACAGCACCCTAGGCACCATTCTCGACAAATTTCATATACCACTGCAGGGGTTATGGGGCCTCATGTTCTCTACCCTCGACCCTGCAACTCTACCCGCCGCCCTGCACCCTCAACCCTACGCGTCACTTATCGATACGGCACTAGGTTCGGCAATTGGATCAAAGGCATGAATCAACAGACAAACACACTATGATTGTATCTGCCAGGAGTGATGATAGTATTTGAAGCGTAAGGTCGATGATGCATTATGTTACTCAATGAAGTGACTCAATGAGGGAAGGAGTATCGCTACCACTCAATGGGAGTTAGCTGCCGATAGCCGAGACCAGGGGAGAAAGAAGTGGATACTGGGGGAGAAGAAATAGAGGATCGTTGCCGCTAGCCGAGACAAAGGAGACCTCACCGGAAGGAAGATGCATGGATGGAGGCCAAGAATCGTTCAATTTAATAGCATAAATAAGAGAATGAGCAGCACTTGTAGGGAGGAACAATTGAAGAGAGAATAGGTTACCCCCAGGATGATGTTATTCGTTGATATTACTCAATGATGAAGGAAGGTGTGATAAGGGAGCGAGGTGTAATGATGTTACTCGATACCAGGTGAGTACAACTACCACTCGATACCTACATGATCTGATTGCTACCGCTTGCCTTATGTTGAGCACTACTGCGATGCCTGTTATAGATACCACTTGACCCCATGACTTGCCGATACGGCACACAGTTCCTACATCTTACACGCCCCGCATCACACATCCATACATGCCCCACATTCATTTCATATGCCCGCATATACGTTATCCATTCAGTTACATCCACATTCATTATGCCTTCTAATTTTGATTATTGAGATAGAGAGCCAGATTCTGGTTATAGGGATGAAGTTACGGATCACCCAGAGGCAGTCCCCCGAATTAGCGTGATCCAGTTCTTGATTCTCGTGAGCTAGACCCAGTTTCTGTTGATCTTAATCCAGTTATGGAAGATCTAATTCCTTCAAGTGTTCCAGATCTTATTGATTCATAACCACCATCAACAATAGGGACCAGCTTTGGGATTGATCCATAGAGGTGCTAGGTTAGGCGGGTAAGAGAGCTTTTCTCCCTGGTTCAATAAATGGATTCGGTAGCTAGCCCTTCGAAGAGTGAGGTGAGGTTTATTCGTTCAATGTTTCATGCATTCTCTCGATATGGCCCCTTAACCCATAGAAGAGCGTGCCAATGCGATCATACCACCATGTGGAATACTAACATCTCTAAAACTAAGGCATGTTTGGCTACGAGTATAAGACTAATAACATATCCCAAGATCCAGTTGGAACGGGCATGAACCAATAAAACAAAATCCCAAATGCATATCATCCAATTTCATTTCCAGGCATTAAATCACCAATTTCATTGCCTCCAGCAACAGTAACACCACTAACAACATCATCCCTAGGTGGTTAGCCATATTTTGAGATCGATATCCATAGTAAGCAGCACCAAAGTAAGCAAACATATGAGAATACCTAGGTAGAGTAGTTCCATACCCATCGTTGAGTAGTTCCTAGATCACTAGCAACAGTTTCAGATCCTCCAGCAAAAGTTGAGTCAGTCGAATCAGCTAGCAAGCAATCAAGTAAGCCTGGTTCTTTCTTATCCCAACCATCCAGGGGTTGTCTCTTTCTTCTGTCCAGGCAGGTGTAGTCGGTTCAGGCCAGCCAGGGGTTGTCAAGGTTATTTCTTCAGGTGTCAAGTTCCTAAGGAGTATGGTCTTCAGGTTCACGGTTAGGGCCGATGGGTGGAAAGGGTTGTCTTATTCAAGCGAAGCATGCTAGGTTGTTCGTTGCCATGTGATTCCTAAGATCTCATAAGTAAGGAAGGCAGTATTGACTAAATCCAAGCAGTTCCAATCTCAGCTCCGCAGGGAGTATTTCCTCTCCCTTATGGTCGAGTCAGCTTTTGATAGACAGTAATTCATGTTATATAAAGAATCTATTAGAATAATTTCAGGGTTTTTTCATAATGTACATTCTATTCACTTAACCTATAACTGGAAATTTTATTTAATGAAACATGGCCTTTTCAAACGCTTTCTACCATGGACTTTAGCCCCATTCAATCGCTAATAAATATTTGAAACTTTAGGGTGTCCTCTAGATTGATTTCCCAATCCAATAACGCATAATATCGTAAGTAATAATTGACGAAATACTACTTTCCTAGAGATCGGCCGGATTCGAACCGAAACAGATAAAACAAACCAGCTTCCGTCTCTCAAACTCCAAGTTAGTTAGGGAAAGCAAACCAACAACTTTCGTGTTCGAGGTGCCTAACTATCCGTACACCTGCTAGCCAACGTCCAGCGTATACATTCATTCTAACCATCCAGCGTGGGAAAGCCTATAATTCATTCATTTCCTTCCCTCTAGTCTAATATTTCCTATCCTCAATACTACTATTTCTATTTCTTACCATCATTTCAAGCCCTACCCTCAATACTACTATGGGCGGTAATCCATTGATTCTAATGCGCAGTGAAACCATTACTTTAGCACACTAAAATGACCAAATATATTTCTTAGTGAGCTGAACATCCCCTTCGGGAGCCGGGTCCGTAACCCAATAAACAACACCCAAAGAAATAGATATTTCTTATTTAGCCGATGATGAAATGGAAATGACGTAAGCTAGTTGTTATAATTCCAGTAGGGCGGTGACGTAACCTAGAACTACATTCATTTATACGGGGACTGCTAAATTCCAGCATATAGTGTGAGAAGTCGTTCTAGCATATAGTGGTATAAGTCATTGTTACTACTTGTTTCACTTCAACTGTGTGAATGTTTGTTTCGGTCACTGTGTTACTGTTCTTTTCACTTTGTAACTATTTGTTTTAAGGTGTTCCTTTCACTGTGTTACTGATTGGGTTAAGGAACTGTGTTACTTTCACTTTATGACTGTTAGTCTGACTGTGTCACTTCTTTTTTTATTGTGTTACTTTCACTGTGTAACTGAGATAACAACAATACTAATTTGATTTTGTCATTGGAAGATTGATGAATGAGGAAACTTGCCAGAGCCACCATTCATAAGAACGTTTGCAGGAAGGCTTGCAAATGATGTTGTGGATGGCCATGCCATCCTTCGCTATTCCAAGGCTACAAAGAAGATTTAGGAGGCTACACTAAAGAGGAAGTCTGAGGCTACACTCTATTCAAGGAGATCACGCGGTAAGGAATGGCACTCGAGCAATTGACCATACAAATTGAACCTCTATCTAGCTCTCCAATCAACCCAAGGGAAGGACACTCTCTCTTTCCAACCAAGGGAAGGACACTACTCCAAATGATGCAATCATCCATAACTAACTATCTCTCTATCCAGCAGGAGAGAAAAACTCATTATCGTTGCTCAAGCAACCTCACTCAGGCAATGTAGTGGATATATAGAAAGAAGTTAGAAGTGAACATAATGGACGTACCAAACGAATGAAACTCTATCTCCAAGGAACTTCACCCTCCTATAACTACTGGGGTGAGGACCTTTTAAGCCTTTTGTCTATGCTTCAAGGAATGACGAAACAAACGCATTTATTTCCCATTCATTACCAATTGCAATGACAAAGGACCGATACTATGAAGTCAATCAAACATACATGCCTAGGGACCATGCACCAGGCTCCATCCCTATGCCCATCCTTAACCCTTCCCAATGGTACACCCGTCATAGCGAAGTAAAGAAATCGTATAAAAGAAAGAGAACCTATACCCCATCTCCATGTCCAAGAACCATACCATCGGAGCACATCTAATCGTAATGCTTACATACCGGAATATCTGGCACTATACACCAACCTCACGTCACTGATACCTAGTTCATTGAAACAAATAACAATCATCGATCTCAGTTGACACCTTTAGGTTTAAACCTTCCCCGGTGCTATTTGTATTCCCTGTAGGGCCCTATGGGTGCTACTATTATATTCTCTTTTCTATTGTCATAGGTCCCGTAGGGTAGTGATGAAAATCCCAATGAAGAGAACACATAGATCGGAGGAACGCACCATGGGAACACATCCATTGGATGGGGTACATATAAATAAGGGGAACAGATCAGGGGAAGCACACATTGAATATCCAGCATCAAAGCAAGCTGGATCGACTGCTTTTTTGACTGGATCAACTGATGCTAGAGGATATGATTCTTCAACTACTGAATCTACTCTTGCATATGGATCCGCTGCTTTTTGCGAAACTATATAAGGATTTGCAATTCAATCAGCATATGCCTCTGTAGGGTAAACTAGGAATGTATCTGGGTGAGGTAGTGGTTCTTCAACTACGGGTGTTGTCTCCTCTCCTACTGCTTTTGACTCAGCCCTTGTTATTCTCAATTTCGATATGCTGGTGATGCTACTGGTAACTAAGCTATTGGCTCTGCCAATGACTATGTATCAACTGGATTTGTTCACTTTGCAACCACAATTGGCTCTCGATCTGCCATCTATGCTGGTGAATCAATTGGATCAATTGCTCCTAGGACTGGATATCGATCTGGAAATGGAACTACTGAATCAACAACAAGATCAATTGCTATAGGTGCTAGTGGTGGATCAATTGGTTACTTCGCCACCTTCCCCAATTGGTAAACCACATATGGATTTACTCGAACTGGGGCTCGTTCTTCAGCTTATGAATCAATGGGTTATGACACTCGAACTATAGGATTTGGGACTGCAACAGGAGAAGAATCAATTGGTTATTGAACTACTGGAAGGGATGTTGTTGCGTATTAAACTACTGCATGTGGTGCTGCTCACCTTGGTGTTTGCCCCTCTGCTTCTGGTTCCGGGGCAGGGTATAGAGAAACTGGTTTTGCTCGAACTGCTGCTAGAGTGACAGGGATAGGGGTAGCATCTTCTAAGAAGAAGGCAACCAAAGAGGCAGCCCCAGTATCATACGCAAGGATAGCGGTAGTAGGATGTGCAAAAACCCGGAACACCATGGGATGTGATAAAGTAGGAACAAGGGGAATATACCAAAAGTAAGAACATGCTATGCTAAGATCTGAATCTACTAAATATACAGATGCTTCACCGACTGCTTTTTCAACTGGATCAGCGAGTGCTTCCACTAGTCAAGAAGAAGATCCTATAGAAGGAACAAAGTGAAGGATGTTAGGACTACTACTAGTGGGTATGTTGGCCCGGATGTTGGCTCTGTTGTTGTTGGTGCTTAGTCAATGGGTTCCAGATCGACTACCGGTGCCTTTGCTTTTGGGACAGGAAGAAATGTTGCAGGCTTTGCGACTGTATGGTGCTACTGAAATTGTGGCTTAAGCTGATTTTCACACTATCTCTATCTCTGCTACTGGCTCTGTTGCTTCTGGATCTACTACTGGATCATTTGCTGGATCAAACTCAAAAACTGCCATTGGTGCTGGTTCTTCAACAGATGCTTCCACCTTGACTATTGCCTCTATCCTTGCTTCTGATGCTACTAATGGTTGTGTTCGAACTGGTTGGTGTTGTTGGAATGTATTCTTTGAGGCATAGTAGTATAGCTGGAAGGCATAGTATAGCTTGGCTTTATGACTGTATTACTAGCTTTGTCTGTATGGCTTAGTTATATAGCTGGCTTGCTGGCTTTGTATGCCTGGTGTCTGGCTTGGCTTATTAGTTAGATGGCTTGGCTGGCTAGTGACTCGCTGGCTACTGGGCTAGCTGGCTATGGTGATGTTGTTGGCTCTGCTGCTGGACCTAGAACTTAGGAGGTAAAGTCCTCACGTTCATAAATCAAAGTCATATAATAGAACAACCTGCCTTTCTTCTTCTTTCTCTTCTCGCTTATTCGGCCTTCCTATTCCTTACGGGTATGATGAGATAGATGACCTGGCTGGCATTACGTGATCGCTTGCTTGTTGGCTGCTAGCTTGCTTCTCACCGACCTGGCTTGCTTGCTCGCCTACCTACATTATGATTATTATTGCTCTCATTCCGTTGATCACGATTTCACTTTATCTTGACGAATTCGACCTTGCGAACTTACTTACAAGCCACCAAGACCTGGGGACCTGCCTTCAATTGTTGTATGCCTGATACCACTTTACTTACTTTCGACCTTGCGACCTAACCTCCTTCAACTTATATTTACCTTGAAACCTGCCCTCTCGATTGATACCTATCCATCTATATATATATATATATATATCTCCCTCCTATCCCTTTCGAACTACAAAAGTCATCCCACCTACTAAGGATGTCAATCTCAAGTCGTTTCCACCAAGCCCAGTTACACCTGATGTAGTTCAATGCCCCCCATAGTTCTTGAATCACCCAGTTCCCCATATCCACGATACAATATGGAGAGTGCATGTTTACACCCAACGAGACACGACAAACCCAGTTATTTCAACAACTTCCAGTCATCCATTTTGCCTTTTCATCACGTCTCCTTATGTTAGGTGGGATGCATTCATTAGATGGGCGGGGCTACTCAGTTGAGCTGTTGGGTAGGGTTGCTTGGCTTATAAGCTGGGCTTACGCGCTACTTAGCTTGGCTCCCAGACTCGGTTGAGCTTATAGGCTTGGATACTTTGCTTTTCTACTTGACTGGGCTACTTGGCTGGGTTACTTCGCTTGGCTCCCGGGCTCGGTTGCTTGGTTTCGCTCAACTTGGTTAAGCTACTTTAGCTTGGCTACTTAGTTAAGCTACTTGGCTTAGCTACTAGACCAGAGACAGTCATTGATAGAAGGTCTTCGATAGCTGGTACTCGATACAGATAGATGGCGATCACTCGATGACAAGAGTCATCCAAGAGTCAATGCCTGGAGTGTAGATGTCGGTACTCACTCGATTCAGGTTTAGATGTCGGTACTCCATGCCAAGGTTCAATGCCAGGTTTCAGTTCATGCACTTAATACAAGTGTTGTTGCACTCGACGCTTAGCTTGAATTTCTATCATGTCCCAATGTGAGGTATAATCTTTCGTCCCAATACAAGGTATAATCTAAGTCCCCCCATGTTATCTACCCTCTAACCTCTACCCTTGAACCTCGAACCTCAACCCTCAACACGATACAAACACAAGCTACTACATCTGTTGACCCTTACCAATATGGAACTTGGGGAGGGTAAAAAATAGTGAGGAATTTCTTGCTCGACCGTAAGAGAGAGGTGGCCTAGAATCTATCTGATGATGAAGTAGATGCATTGGCTGATAATAAGACAGGTGATAGTTTCAAGCAAGGTGATACTCAGGATGAGGAGCAGACCGATAAGGAAAGGGAGATAGCCTATGAACAGGAGGATGACCATTGAATTTCATTTCATTTCATTGAATAGCAACTGCCATTCAATAATGCCCTCTTTGAAAAGCTATTGAATTGAATAGCTATTTAAGAGGTCATTTAGATAGAATATGTTGTAGCCCATCTCCCCTTAGATGTTTCTAAAGTGTTAGACTCAATTAAGGGTAAATAACTAGATGATCAAACAGAAAAGCCAGGACAGGTAATTTTGAAAGGGCAAAAGGCCCAGGAGATACTTTTAGATTGTCTTAGTATAGATAGATAAACTACTCGCGCTCTGTAAGATTTGAACCCACGACATCAGGTTTTGGAGACCTACATTCTACCAAACTGAACTAAAAGCGTGGCACTTCCTTGGAATCTGTAATCTTAATAAGGGAAAAGAGTCACGCCCTCTCTCTATTTTCAAAGGGCCTGTGGGCCCTCCAAATCAAAGTTTTTGGTTTTGGGGCAGGCCTTTTTAAAACAGAAGGGAAAGCTCTCTATCCTTTTAAAAATGGAGAGATTTCAATTCAAAAGATGCCTCTCCCTCTCCCTCCCTCTCTCCCTTATGGTCGAGCGAACTAGCAGCACCTTATGGTCAAGCAACTCAAGTTCCTTATGGTCGAGCAACTCAAGTTCCTTATGGTCGAGCAACTCAAGTTCCTTATGGTCGAGCAGTGTTCCAGCTCCTCGGGAACCCAAATCCAACTCAATCTTAAGACTTCAAGACCTTATTAAGCGAACTAAAATCGCCCTGCCAAAAAGTTTCTAAATGAGCTCTCCATTATAACGGTTTCCCAGAGAGCCCAGAGAGTTGAACGAGAAGGTGTAAGGGGAAGGGGTATCCTTTTTCGGCCTAGAGGGATAGCCGCAGCTTGATAATATTGCCTCAGTTTATCCCCTTCTTCTTTATATAGAGAGGAGTGGAGATTTATTCTTATCATAGCCCAGTGTGGATCAATTCATTATATTGGAGGAATGAACCCTCTCCCCTCCCCCACCATTTTCAAGGCAAGGCTAAAAGGCCTTTTTGAAATCTCTATCTATAGTATTAGGCCCGCTCTGCTTTGCTTGAAATAGTTGTGGTTTTTCCTGGAAGAAAGAGCAGGTTCTTTTTGGTTTAGTACGATATTACTGAACACCTCGTAGTGCTTACACCTATCACCTATCAAAGTGATGTTCTTTCACCTTGTACGAGAACTTGTCTAGAGAAGGATTTCCCGCTTAGATGCTTTCAGCAGTTCTTCTATACCAGCTTGGTTGCCCAGCTCTGCTAAGCATGACAACCGGCACACCATAGGCTGGTCCAACCCAGTCCTCTCGTACTAGGGTTGTCTCCTCACAGTTCTCCCTTCAACACCAGCGGTAGATAAGAATCGAACTGTCTCATGACGTTCTAAACCCAACTCACGTAACACTTTCATCGGTGAACAACCAAACCCTTGGGACCTTCTTCAACCCCAGGATGTGATGAGTCGACATCGTGGTGCCAAACGACTCCGTCGATAAGAGATCTTGGGAGTCATCATCCTGTTATCCCCAGTGTACCTTTGATCCGTTGAGCAAGAGCCCATCCACGTGGGACTCCCGGATCACTATGGCTGACTTTCGTCTCTATTCGACTAGTGAGTCTCACAGTCAGGCAGGCTTAGACCATTACGCTTGCTTATTGAAAGCACCTACCTTCGCACACCTCCTTTACTCTTTGGGAGGCATCCACCCCAGATAAACTACCCACCTTGCAGTGTCCTGCCCTAAGAATCAATCTAGAGAAAGAAGCAATTAGGCATCCTTAGACGAAAGAGTGGTATTCTAGGATTGATAATTCCCCACGTCCCACCTATCCCACACATTCGTAAGAGGATGTCACTGCGAATCTATAGTCAAGGTGCACGAGGTCTTACCATCTGGCCATTGGTACTCTGCATCTTCACGGAGAATTCAATTTCGCTGGGTCCATGTCAGAGACAGCGAGGCAGTATTTACACCATTCGTGCAGGTCGCTACTTATGCGACAGGGAATTTCACTACCTTAGGACAATTAGAGTTACTGCTGCCATTTACCAGCGGCTTCCATTCGAAGCTTCTCACACTTCTCCTTCCAACACCGAGCAGGTGTCAGACTCTATACATCGTGTTACCACTTGGCAGAGTCTTGTGTTTTTAATAAACGGTCACTACCCCCTGGTATGTGTCACTTTCCCAATCCAAAGATGAGGGAGAGCACCCCTTCTCCCAAAGTTACAGGGTTCTTTTGCCGAGTTCCTTCAACATGGTTCTCTCAAGCACCCTAGTATACTTTACTTGTTCACCCGTGTCCGTTTGGGGTACCGTTAGTTCACCGGGAGGATCGCCCTCCCAATTCAAAGTTTTTTCTTGGAAGTTGAAACCCTAACAGAAGTGTGCTTTTGCATTCATTCAATTTGGTTGGCAAGAAAATCGAACTCTCATCCAATCCACTTCAACAGACATGCATGGTTCAGTAGTCGGGGCAACTTCGTCACTTTCATGTACCCATCGGACGAAAGACCTTTCGGGGGTTCCTAAGGGACCGATTCACTCTATGTAGATTCATTGAACGTAGAAACCCTGGAACTAGAAGGCGATCATGTTTTTCACATGATTCATCGTTACTCATGTCAGCATTCTCACTTATGATATCTCCAAGTGTTGTCCCTTCCCTGATTGACAGAATGTCCTGCTACTAACACTTGGTTGGTGCCTCGCTTTCTCGCCCTCCTCTCCTGTTAGTCGAGAAAGAAATTACCTCTCCTATTAGTCAAGCAAGAAATACCTCACCGTTACGGGTGAGAAATAAAGATCCTTGGGTCTTGAGAGCCCGCTTAACGCTTCCAAGGTCTCATCGCTTCGGTGAGTCATTTAAGCTCCGATACATTTCCAGTGCCATGGAGCTAGACCAGTGAGCTATTACGCTTTCTTCGAAGGATGGTTGCTTCCAAGACCACCTGTTGGTTGTCATCGCTCGATCACTTCCTTTTCCACTAAGCGATTTCTTAGGGACCTTAGCGTACAATCTGGGTTGTTTCCCTCTCGACTCTTGATCTTAGCACCCAAAGTCTATCTGTACAATTGATTAAGCCTATACTCGGAGTTTCCTTGGGGTTGGTCAAGCTTTGGGCCACCCTAGCCCATTGAGTGCTCTACCTCAGGCCATATTATACGCACGCTCTACTGAAATAGATTTCGCGGAAAACCAACTATATCTGATCTTGGTTGGCCTTTCACCCCTAGCCACAAGTCATCCCCGTATTTTGCCACATACGTAGGTTCGGTCCTCCAAGGCCTATTGGAGCTCTCTTCGACCTGTTCATGGCTAGATCGATTGGTTTCAGGTCAAATAGTCACAACTGGGAGATTCCTTGGCTGGAAAGCGCTTACACCTAATGGCTTAAGCTGATGCTACCATTTATTCGTTGACCCATTATGCAAAAGGTACGTCGTTAGGATAAGTCGCGTCCAATTCAACCCAACCCTGAGCTCTGCTCAGGTATTTGAAACAAATAGAGGGTATTTCCGGCCACATTAGACCCTGAGAATCTTACCCGCAGCTTTGCTTCTTTCCCCCGGAGGGTCAAGCAATAAATTCCTTCGACTGATTGTTCACATCGGATTTCTTTCTATTGAACTCCCTTTCCTAGGGTTCTTTTCACCTTTCCCTCATGGTACTTGTACGCTATCGATCATTGAGGAATACTTGGGCTTAGAGGGTGGTCCCCCTTTCTCACTACGAAGCGATCCTAATTCAAACACGTTGTGTTTTACTTACAGAACGAACCATGGGACTCTCTACAGGGCTATCACCTTCTTTGGCCAGATCTTCCAACCTTTTCATTCACAATTCTGCCTACCTCTTCCTTATGGTTGAGCAACTAAAGTTCCTTACGACACCTTATAGCCTAAATAAAAGGGCAAAGATCGACATGCCTGGTTCTTCCATCATCCAATGAACTGAAATGAATCACGCAGAGAAGGCAAGGCTAGGAAAATGAGACCAAGATCGAAACGAAAACCTTTGTTGCTTAGTATTTGCCCAATCCACTTTCTTTTTGCCACTACTAACAGGGTCTCGGTTGGTTCCCCTTCCCATAGCTACTTATATGTTTCATTTCGCTAAGTCTTTCAAGTCCAAGGAGCATGGACTAGCCATGGGGCTTGGATACGGTTTCCCGATCAGAAATCCATGGATCACGGACGGTATCTCCCCACGGCCTTTCGCCTTTGGAAGCGTCCTTCCCTCTCAATGCCCGGGCATCCATCCGATGCATTCTTTCTGATACAGCAGGCATTGAACTTGCTTCACACCGCACCAAATTCCCATCAATTGATCAATCACTTAGGATGCACAAGCAGGCTCGACCATAAGGGAGAGGACCTTTTCCCTGTACGTGATTCTAGTTATGACTCGTTATATTTTGAGTGTGCTTTGATTTTGTCTCTCTCTCTAGTGATCGAAATCAATCTCATTCGAAATCAATCTCATTATATATGTCATTATGCATGAATGACTCGATATATGTCATTTTGCAAGCAATTAGATCGATCTCACGAACCTCTGCCATGCCTTCCAATCATGACTCGATAGCAGTAATTACACCAGAAAATGTTGCTATTATATATGTCATTACACTTTCTTATCAATGCATATATTATATATGTCATTATGGAAGTGACGGGGTCATTTTGACCCTGAAACATGGTTCTCTCAAGCGCCCTAGTATACTCTACTTGTTCACCCGTGACGGTTTGGGATATAGAACCGATCTCAATCCAATATCCTGCTGAAGAAAACTAGGTAGGAAATTGATTTCCATGAGTGCTACTTTGACACTATGTCCTGGGCCCCGTAGGTCACCAAATTCACACGCTCTGCACTGGGATGCGTCTTTCACACTTACCAATATTCCCATGAATCGATCAATCAGGACTGAAACTTGTCTATGATTCCAGTCATTATTTATATACGTCATTACGCAATCTAATTTGAGGTAATTATGTATATAATATCGATCATGGAATGACCTATCTCATTAGTCGAATGAGGGAAATCGTCATTCAATCTATTAGGAATGAATTGTAATTACGTATATGAGAAAGTGTCATTCAATATCCCAAGAAAGACTCGCATCGAATCTAGTATGACACATATCTCGATGCATTCATTCATTATATACATAATTACATAAATAATTCCTCTCTCGGTGGTCGATCCCTGCCTTCCTTGATGCTTATTGGGTAGTGGGCTTATGGTCGAGCCTACTTTCGCATCATGAATGGCCGCATTTTCGGCATTCGAAGGTTGCATTAGCACACTCGACTAAAAGGAGAGGGATGGAGTCACTCACTCATTTCATATGGGTGAGGGTGCGTTAGCACACTCGAATTACAAGGAGAGGGACGAAGTCACTCACTCATTCATATGGGTGAGGGATTTCTCACTCATCCATCATATGGTGATGGTGTGTTAGCACGCTCTACTAAAAGGAGAGGATGCTACAGCATGGCTCGACCACCAGGAGAGGGATGAAGTCGCTTATCCATCATATGGTGAGGGACATAGTCGCTCATCCATCATATGGGTGACAGTGTGTAAGCACACTCGACTGTCAAGGAGAGGGATTGCTAACTATTTACCCACCCACCCCAATCCCCGAAGGATGGCTCACCTGACGTTAGGAGGGCGTTAAGCCCGTCTCGACCAAAGGGAGAGGAGGGTGAGGAAGGATGGTGAAGACCAATGGGAGAGGAGAAGAAATAAAGAAAAGGGGATAACATTGTTCGAGCCGGCTGAAGGTGTACTTCCTTAAAGATTGTTTCCAGAAATCCAATTTGTCCCGGCAGGAGGGCCTCAGATATCGAGGGGGAGAAAAAAACAGGCTTTTCTCCCCTTTCCAATATAATAAATAAGGGTTGAAATTCAGACCACTCATAGTAGTAGTGCCAATAGAGAAGATTATGAAAGAGGCGATAAGAGTGGTACCTGAATCCATTTACGATCTCGAGTTTCTGAACACATCGCACTTCCTTCCTTCTTTGCTTTGGATAATTTATTTGGAGATCATAGAATTTGTTTTCGGAGGTGGATAATAATGGAATGTGCTTTTTGGATGAGAATTTCGTTTCGTTGCCGCTTTTAATATGTCTGAAGAAGTTCAAAGCAAAGGTATGCCTATGGTCCTCTCCTGGTGGGGTAATGATCTCGAGGTGCAAGAAGTTTCATTTGAGAATGGATGCTATTAAATGAAATATGTGCTTAGTATACTCCTCCAGTCGCTAAGGTATAATTGAAGTGGCTCAGGATCTAGACCTGGTAATGAGGCCAATAAGCCTAGCCCCAGTCAGCGATTCTCAAAAGTAAGCTTAACCAACCGTGTTTTTACCAACCACCTGATCATCACTTAGGAGCGTAGGGACAGTCGAAAGACACTCGACCAAAGAAAGAAGTACCAGGCTGTTCATTCTTTTATATATGTAATTACAAATTGAAAAATGATTTCATTACCCTAACTTTACATGAATGAAAGACTTTGTTTCAAGTAATAAGGCAAGCATTATTATAAAATAGTACGATCAATTATGAAAGCCTAAGCACCTTATCTTATATTTGGCCCTCCCCTCAAAGAGAAGAAGGTTATCCCTTTCCTGTAGCAATAAGTGTATCCCTTTTCTACCTTTGTTTATTACCCTCAATTATGATAGTTCGGGAAGATATGCGCCCTTGATAAGAGCATACTCCTCCATGAGGCATAAGTTTAGAAGTTCCAAATCTTTTATAAGTAAGTTCCTAATAAAAGGATCACCGGATATAGGAAATAATAAATGGAATAAACTAGTAAGGCAAGGCTTAAGACCACGGCTAGTAAGGAAATACTATTACCCGATGCTAGCGCTAGGCCAATTCATGGAAGGGATAATATTTCATATGCATTGAGGGGCGTCGTGAGGCATAAATCTATAAGTTCCAAATATATGCATTTCTTTCAGGACAGAACCTGGTATTACTTGAGCTAGCTAGATTGAGGGGGCAAGAAAAGAAGAAAGGACCATTGAAAGGCCCTTGTGATTGATTTCTTCCCCTCAAAGAGCTAGAAGGGCTATCTAATAGAATAGAAGCCCTGGGAAAGTGTTTTAATGGCCCATATATAAGGGTATGCTAGACATTCCATTTCCAGGTGATAATGATAAGAAGGTGGTGGGGTAAGGTTCAAGGTGGTCCTTAAGGTCATTCTCTTTCTGGGTATTCAGGTGGTAGGGTAAGTTCAGGTTTTCGAGGAAGGTGTTGTCCGGTCTGTTACCCTCCTCACCGCTGATGAGCCCCAAAAATGGACAATTATTTGGGCTCATTCAACCTCCTAATTTGACTTAATCCACCATTCTCATTAGTTTATTGCATGTTTTTTATTATATTTATGTTAATAGAGTGAATTTGGTTAGTCATTATGCCAACAAGTCTAATGGGTGCTTTGTGTAGCCTTTTTAGTCAATTTGGAGACAAAATTGAAGGTCTTAATGAGCACTTGGCAGCCAAATTCGTGGGAAGACAAGGGAGAGGATTTGTAGGAAGGTGTCCCCTTCATTTATGGGCCCTTACCTCGAATTCTCCACCATCAGCTCGGAGTTCAAGGGCCACCGAATCAATCAGCACAAGGGCAGCCAAGCAAGTCAAGTAGGACTGTTGTTAACTCCAAGTTTTGGGCAGCCGAGTCCCTAAAGTTTAGGAGGACTGTTGGGTCCTCAATTTGTATAAATAAGAAGGTTTAGGGCCTCATTTTGGTTAGCCAGTGTAGCCAGTGGATGTTAGCTAGTTAGCCAGTAGATAGTAGCTGGTGGTTAGTCATTTTGTAGTTGGTAGTTAGTCATTTCATAGTCTTGTTGTAGTCATTTTGTAGTTCGATTTTTAGGCAATAGATTAGTTTTGCTGCAGCTCATTTTCAAGCTCTCCTTGTGGAAAGTTTTGATGTAACTCTTCATTTCTTGATCAATAAAGATGAATCCAGCTTTGCACCAGTCTAAATCTCTCTTAGGAGGCTGTAGCTCTTGGGGTTGGGCCCATCTCAAGCACCCAGTACCTCCTTTGTTTATCTTTATGTGTGTTTGCTGCGTTCTTAAAATAAAATCTGCTCTTTAAATTTAAGTCTTGCTTTGTTATTTAGGTTGCTCTTGATGGTTAAAGTAGCTTTTTATGTTTAGAATAGATTGGTAGGAGTTAGTCATGCATTCAGATCTTTTGGAATGTTCTTGCTCACGTGTTGAACGTGGTTCTTGTTATAAATAAAGCTGTTGTCCACTCTTGTTACTGTTAGCTAGATCATATTAGGGTAGCATAACTAGATCTTTGTTTTCTTGCATGTCTTTGTTTGTTCAGTTTGAAAAACCGCTTGTAGAGTACCTGTTATCCTTCTCTATCTACCCATAATCCATCAGATAATCTGCTCCAACCCTTAGTCCATGATTCGTACCCTTCATTTGCCATACTTTCCCCACCTTGCCCTAATTCCTACATTCTTGTGCATCATCGCTTCCTCCATCCTTGAACAAATCCAATCGCTCCTTAGCCTCATCCACCAAGTCCTAGACCTCTTCACACCCCTATTTCACCTCCATACTCATTCCTCCATCTTTTTCCCTCCATCCATGCTCCAAAATCCCATTTCGAAACATCATGTAGAAGAATTACATAACATCCCGTAGAAATCCTGAACATCCTGTAGAACCCCTGCAGACTTCCTGTAGAAGCTCACGAATGAGGTTTCTTGATGGCCAAACTCTGTGAAACTCTCTGGAAGGGTGTTGGGGACTCCTTAGACCCTCTCTGTACCATCCCAACCTTTCCCAAGCATTTCTCCTCCTTGATCCACCTCTGCACAGTCAAAAATAGTTAGAAGCACATGCATGCTAATTCCAACAACTTAAGCAAAAATACAAAAAGATGTTTCCTTCAGATAGAGGTAGTCTAGACACATGTATTTTACCTTCATAGAAGTAATGGCATCTCTTTTAGTAGTTTTCATGCTCTCCTTTGCGTCAGTAGGACTGGCTGGTAGAATTAGGGTTTGCTAGGGTTTGCGTTTCTTTTTGGCTTTCAGTTTCTTTTTGCAATTAGATTAGCTTCCTTCGAGTTAGCTTTCATCCATCAATTAAAAAGCTTCTTCTAAGAGCTCATAGAAGTTGGCTTAAGCTCCTAGTGGACTTGTGCCAGCTGACCAAGTGACAGCTGCGGCAAGAGCTAGTACTTGTGCATAGAGCACCGTCGCTTCTAAGTTTGTTACAAACTACCGGGTTGATAAAATTAAAGTAGGGAGTTCCAGGAGTTGTAGCATTATTGCTACAATACTGGGGCTCACCAACCGCTCGCTGATGTCACCATCTAACCCTGTCCCCGCCTCGCCCTTTCAACTTCCCAAGAAAGGAGAAAGGGTCGTAACAAAATAGATCATAGGTTTAAGGGTAATGAGCTCCAAGCCTCTCATATCGAGCTCTAACAAATATCCTCACAGCTCCTAAAATGGCATTTTAAGAGAGTTTCGATGCATGTATGAACCTCTCCAAGGACCTTTGGGTCTCGAAACCGCAATTTGATGGCTATAATCCTTGCCCCAACATAATGCCAATTGGCTTTATAGAGTGTGAAAAGGCCTTTTTAAATAAAAGAAGGTATATCGAGTGGATTTCACTCTTTATCTTGTTGTCGAGCCGGGCTAAAGCAAGGTAGTTTATGGAAATGGGTGGGGTCATCCTGCCTTAGGAAGGAAGCAGATATTATGAAAACGAACTTGTGGAGACAAAGTTGATCCAGACCCCCCTCCCTTTGGACATTTCATCACAGTTTCAACAAGCAAGGGCTTTTGAAATCCAAGACTCCAACAGTTTTGAAAGAAAGGTGGGTGTGTGCCTTCGGGCTATGGGCCCATTTGTGGAATTTTCTTTTGATATTTGTTATATATGTAATTGATTTATACAACTTTGAGATAGACTTAGGTTGGGTGGGATAGCGAATCTGAACCTTTAGGATTGGATGGTAAGCACTATAATGAAGAACCTTCTTCTTATTGTTAGGATTTGAAATCCCAAAAATGGTAGGTGCCCTGAGACTACAGACCTTTACAGTGAGTGCTACAAAGGTGGAACCTACTTGACTTCAACCAACAACGTTGCCATCCCCCTTAATAATAAAGGCTCACTTACCTGAGCTTAGAGAGAGATCTCACCAGCTTGAGTTGGCATTGGCACTTAGACCGTTTGTCTTTACTTTTGAAAAGCCTACACAGTGGATGAAAAGAAGGGAAGTGGATGGCACAGGAACCAACTAGCATGGTGGGATCCTCATAGAACTGGCCTCTCCTCTTTATGAAATACTGCTTTACTTATAATATACTACACACTTGATCAGAAAGGTTGGTAGGTTGTCGTACTTCAGTAATCCAGTAGGTCAAAGTGAATAGCAAAGTTCAAAGTGCCTACCCCCTCAACTCTGTTGGGAGTATTTCCTAAGGTAGTTCTTCCTCAAAGGATCCCACCCACAACTGAGCTGTCAAACTTACATTCATGCAGCAGGGCCAGGGGTCTTCCCTAAAAGCAAGAAGGGCATTGGTGTGGTGAAGTGGTTTTATTCTGAAAGCACTTCTCAAAGTTGGGGTTGTGCAAAGATGGTAAGTCATGGTGGGGTTGTAAAGAAAGCAAATAATCATTTTCATAAAGTCAGATACGGTGACATAATCAAAAGATGGGATCAATAAATAACGTATATAAAGGCCCGATCTAAACAGCTGAGAGGTTCTCAAGAAGATTCCCATCTGAAATAGGAGGTGGGGGGCTAGCACCAAGTTAGTAAGGGTGGGTTCTAAATCATAGCAATAAGAAGAAGATTCTGAAGAATAGTGCCTAAAAGTGAGGTGTGCAGCAATAAGATTCCCATATTCAGGCACCAGGTTGGTCAGTTCTGGTCGATCCTAAAAACGTCTCCAAATGCATATTTGATAAAGACAATATTAGTGTGGATGGGGTCGAAGCAGTATGCTCCATCTAGGTTCAATAACTCAAATTGTGCTTTAGCCCAATATCTGATTGAATGCATGTAAGATTGAACCTTCCTTCTTTTCTTCCATCCAATCAGGCAAGGTGCATGCGAGGACTTAAGCAGCGGGTGAGGTGAAAACCTCTTCTAAGGCCATTTTAGCATGCTTCCGCGTAGTTATCTTACCCGCCTAAGCTCACGGGCTACTTCTTTGCCATACCCCCAGGCTTATATATACAACATACTCGATCTGCATGCATTATAAAGTAGGAAATTGCCAACCTGGCCTAACCTGGTAAGGACCTTTCAATATGTATGCGTTGACATAATATATATACATCATATCTAGTTTGAATAAAAAGGCAGCCAGCCACTGTGATGGGATGGTCTTGCACACAGCCTCTAATCGTTCACATTGATGGATCAATTATGTTGTACGAATATATAAACAAAATAGCTACGAATAGATTCTATTTTTGAAACATGCATCAAGATATCCATCCTATAATACGTTTAGTTGCTCGATCAAAGTGAAAGCCCTAAAGCTTTCCTTGCTTACGAGTTCCCTTAAAAGGAAGGGTAGTCTAGTTCTAGTATTCTTTCGTCGTTCTGGCATTACTTACCCACGGTAAGGAAGGAGAGTGGCAAGGGGAGAAGGAAGGAATGATAGAGAAAGAATGTGAACGTGCAAGACAAGGAATTGAGGCTAGGCTGGCATCGCATCATATTGCATCATCATGCTTAGACACTTATTGAATACTAGAGCATAAAATCAAGTGTGGGGAGGTTGAGGCTGGCTAGTCTTCTTTCTTGCTTTAGGGCATGGCTGGTAGCAGATCTTATGGTTTGAGGTAAATGACAGAGACAGTTCAGACAAGGTTTACATACATGCCCTATCAATAAAGAAGATAATAAGGTGGCCCCCCCTACCCCGCTTCCCTCTGTGGGTGTGATGGACGAGCTTTCCATTTCAAAGGTTCCTCGGATTGAGGTAAGGATTTGCGCATCTCTTAGTCTATTTAGGTATTTCCTTTATCTGGTCCTTTTCATTTCTGCTTCAGAATATGGGTCAAGCTCAAATGGCATAGAAGGGGAAGGACACTTCCAAAAGGGAGGGACATTCATGAACATATGGTGAATGGGGACCTATGGGGTTTCCATATAAGTCTCACCTGCTTGTGCATCCTAATTGATTTATTGGGTGGGGGGTCGTTGTAAGGGGAGTTATATTTCCTTGGTTGGTGATATAGATTGATATCCCTCGCCCTTGTCACACTTATCGAGTGGTAGCGAGTCAATATCCTTCCTTATCACGAACCTCGCTCTTCCTTGGTTGGTTATAGCATGTTCTTGGCTAACAACGTTTGGTTTCCCTTACACATTTTTTCAATGGTAATGGTAGAAAAAGAAGTACTATTCCCTAGAAAAAATGTAGAACTATAGGTGGTATTATCCTCAACCTTCCCAACCATAAAATCCACTAGTCGAAATTGAGGTTCAGAAGCGCTTTAGCCTTTCGCCTCTGCATTCTTCTCCTTACACAGACCACCTTATCTTAGTCGACTTGCTCACAAGTTTGGATTCAGCACTACTGGAGCTTGGGCCTGTGGGCGCCTGAACCCCGAAGTCAAGTACGAAGAGCGTGGTGAAAACTGGTATATCTATTCTCCATCAGTTGCTAACTAACTAACTAAGTGGGACCAGCACCAAGCAACATAAACCAAAGCAAGCCTGGGGAGTATAAACTAAACCTGTATGTTCTGTGTTGTAAACTTTGTTCTTTGTGGGCAGCAACGTATATAACTCATAGTTTGGCTTGTTGGTTGTTGTATTGAAGTGAGCCCGTATGTCTAACCCTTGGTCTAGAACTAATAGTGTTGGATGCGACGTATGTATTGAAATCGAAGTAAGCAATGGTCTAGTCTGGGTCTGGATGTCATAAACCTTCCGGATGGGGATGCACCAACCCTTGTCCTCCTATGTGTGGGTATGCCCTGAACGTTCCTTGATTCTGGAAGCACTGAACCTTCCTTCCTTCTATTGGTTCTGTATAAACCTTGTCTCGAAACATTCATTCATGAAAAATCCCTGCCAACTGCCTTGCCTTGTCATCGCACCACCCCAATCCCGAGGTATGTTCCCCACAAAAACCAATGGTTAATTCAAAGTGATTGAGCCAGTTCCAAATGTCTTTATCCCGGTAAAACTCCCTTCTTTACTCACTTCCCCTCCTACCTAAGTTTCTAGCGCTTTGCACCAAATTGAGCTAATCAATAGCCTTCTTGGTCAGGTGACATTGTCGACATTTGTTGCCTTGGTGTATATTTCAGAGTACATTTTTGTTGGATCTGTCACCCATACATTATTCCTGGCCCCAATTATTGACGAATGATCAGATAGATCATCTTCACATAGTGCCTCATGCCTCAAATGGATGGGTAATTTATGGTCGATTATCCTTATAGTTACCACCTATGACTAAACCCCCCAACAACCTGAAGTGTTCTCATACAACCTACCCACCTATAGACTTCGACCAGCTCTATACCACTTATCTAAATGAATCGCTTAGGAGGGAGGTACATACTGTTATAGAACTTATCTTATATTATCTTATCAGCACCGGATCACCTTACCCTCACTGGACTACTACTAAACATAATGACTTCTCTTGTAGGGACAGGATAAACCTCATCGTTGCGTGCCTCCTTCTGCTGCCACCTGCCTTATAGGAGAGGAAGGAACGAAGTGAAATGCTGGAAATCTGCAACTGGCATAAGCGCTCAAAGGTCAAGGGTCATAAGTAAAAATTTAGTAGAATTGGTCTAATTTCCAGGGAGGGTATCCATCTGGTAAAAGGTGAAAGAGGCAAGCTATAGGGATCAGGTGTTGTGATTTCTTCGCAACCAAAACAAATAGTGATAAGGGTTCAATGTTATTTCTATCCTTCCTTTTAAGCTAAAGGTCCAGTAGAATTTTTTAAATTTCCAAACGATTCAGTAGCAGGCTCGTAAGGAAGTAGGGAAAATGGTTGGGCAGTATCGGTAGGAGGTAGGTAAAGGTGAGCATAAATGGCCATAAGTAAAACATAAAGGGGAAGGATTCTTCTAATCAGAAGCAATATCAGGGAAACAAAGATGAGTGAACCCCTGGCCTTTTCTTCTAGCCAGGGAGGTGAGCGTAGACTGAAGTTATCCTGATTTGGGCTTATAGTGTTGTAAATGTGTGTATGTTAGGGGTAGAAGCAAATTAATCAATGTCGGCCACGCTAATAGAATTCCTTATAATAATGTCAAATTAGATCGTTTTGTGTAATGGGTATCAAGTTGATTTGTTGTTTTATCCCGAAAGCTTATTCAAAAGCGTATGAACTCCCGATCCAGTAATAGGTGTGGTAACTTACCTTCTCTACGAGCATATGCATTTTCTTGTTTCCCACCTCCCTTCCCTAGCCCCGTTCACTCACTGCATGAAATTCACTTACTGCACATTCCTTCGTTAGTTACATGCACCCTATTCATTGCTGGTTTATAGGGGAAATCTTTTCTAATTCTTGGTTCTGGATCTAATAGCAGGTATTCCTTTGATGGGGGTACTTACTTCTTTCCCTATAATCTATTTAGAACATGGAGACTTCTAATGCTTGGGTCTGTATCGATCCATATGTTGGCCCACCCACTCCGTAGGTAAAACCAAGAATGTACACTGCTTACTTTGAAGGGAGTAACCCAGAAATAATCATCATAAAAAAAGACTTCTTCTTAATTGGTGATCCGCCTCACCTAAACTACATGGTTCTGCTATGGGTGGAAGGCAAGTACTAAGCACACTATTGATGGGCCTCAATGCTTGTCAATGAAATACCAGTTATCTAAGAGAATCGCTCTAAAAGGGGTGAGGACAAGAGCCCAATCGACCATCAGGAGAGGGTTTTCCTTATTCAAAACTTTTTTTGGGGGGGGGAGTCTGGATATTCCAATTTCTTTCTTGTTTCGGAAGAATAATACGTTTATATATAATTGGAGGGATGGTTCGCTGTGATAATAACCAGGGCTTTCTTTTTATCGCTAGTTGGTCGATTAACAGTTGCTTTCTCGATTCAACCCATTTGCTTTAAGGAAATCCTTACGAGTATCCCAAATCCAAAACTCTAAGCGTATTACAAAAGAAAAAAAGGTGATTCCTATATAAGATTAAGGCAAGTTGGAAATCAAAAGCTAATTGATCAGTTGAACTACAAGTTGCACTAATTAGGAACGAGTTGTGAGAGTTAGTGAGACGTAGTTAGAGTTGGAACTTGACTATCGGTTGAATGAGAGATTGAAACTAGGTTAGAGAAAGGCAAGAAATAAAGATCATTTCTCTAGCTGGAAGAGATAATGAATAGTTAGAAAGAAATAAGGCACTAAGAAGAATTCTAAACTAATAGCATATAAAAAGAAGTGAAATCATACCGTCTTTCTCTGGGGGAATTATCTAGTGCGAGTAGGGGAACTTACAACTAGTTTCTTTATAGCTAGTAGTTACAGAACAGAAACAGTCATCATAGTTATGACTCTATGGACTAAAGCTAAGGCAAAAGAAGGGCAAGACTAACTATTCCTTTCTAGAGGGGGACTAAAGCTCAACAAACTAGAGCTAGTCTATAAAGGGCTTAGAGACATTGACTAATGCTACGACCTTATAAGGCGGGGTAGTAGGGGAAAAAGATAATTTATCTACTGGATACAAATAACCTTCTTCGTTGAAGGCATAGATCTTCAAGACCTTATTGCATGGACCTTACTAAGGTGGCTAATAGTCCAGGAAGTCTGGGGTCCAAAGCTAATTTCTTTGAGGTTGAAATAGAATTGATAGATTCCACTGCTCTCTATTATACTAGGAGACCACAACTGAATTGTATGGCTTGTTGATAGAGCTAGTACCGGGAGTCTCTATGGCCGAGGGCGGTCCAAAGGTGATGCAGGGGCATCAAGCGCTTAGCCAGCAATGTGACATCTTGGTCACATTTTGTGGCTAGTTAAAAATAAATTGGACTTGGAAATAGTTTAAATAATATATTTTATTAAATTTTGTTATTTATTTTAGGAGAATTGTTAGTTGTTTTAATTAAATATGGCATAATAATAGAGTTGGTTTCTTTCCCTGCGTGGAATAGAACCAAAATAGGGATAAATGCTAAATAATAGGGGGGTATTAGTTTGTTGAGAAACTCTAGAAGAAATCTATTCTGAGAAGAATAGTTTCTCATATTTGTACAAATTAGAGAAAGGTTGAAGGGGTGAGGGGGTGAGAGTGTGGTTTTTGTGTGTAAAAGAAACATAGATTTGTGGAGAGGACTTTGTTATTAGTAACAAAGGTTTCCTCCTTGTGAAACTAGGCGAGAGCGAACTCTGTTCTTTTTTTTAATATTATAAATAAAATTCGTTTATCTCTTTGTGTGATGCGCATGGAGTCTGAGTTATGCTAGATGTGAAACTGCTTGAAATTGTGATAGTATGGGCGTGTTTAAATTTGAATTATAAGAATATCAACGATTGGGCATGTTAAAATTAGCGCAGAAGGCAGTGTTTTAACACAGAAAAACAGTCTAAAAGACTGAAAATTCTCTTTGGATAGAATTAAGTTAATTCATAATTCACTTTTTTTGAATTACATCGGATCTGAATGCTTCGGAGTGGCAGTATATGATTTGGTGATTGAGTTATTAACACTCAGTTGGAAATCTCTTATTCCAATCAATCGGATCGGAGTTGCAACCATTAACAGTTCGGCATTCAAATTAGTTCGATTGTTTGTTGTGGAATCGAGTCAGAAGTTTGTGTTGAACACACACACACATATATATAGATATGTGTGTGTGTTATTCAAATGTGGTGACTGCCGATCGTATTGAGTTCAGACATATTGCATCGAAACATCAGTTAATAGATATACATATATCTTGCAATCTGTGTCAATTTTCCAATTTTGTATATATCACATTGGACTTGGATCAATCTGAAAATGGTTGGTGTTATATGTTAATTGTTGTAATGCACCATATGTATGCGCAAATGTTTTTGTTTAAACGATGGTTTGTCTGTGTATATGGTTTTGAAAAGAATTGTATGGCTGCGCCCTGTATGAATGAAGAGAGGAGTTCAGTTCCTGTGGTTTAGTTTGAAAGTCGATTGCTATTTCGGTATTCGGGCATTTTAGAAGCCAACACGATTTATTTGTTTAATAGACTGACAGCCATTGCTTCGAATAAAAGAAGAGTGCGATCGGAGTTCAGGGTCATCATTTTGGTATCAGAGCCTGTTAAGCTGTTTTGAAGTATTGCAGAGAATGTCGCCGAGAAGGGGAATTGGTCGAGGAAGACCAGAGCCAAATGCCATTCTGTTGGACGAAGTGTGGAGTTTGCGTGCATGAATGGAGGCAATGGAGACAGCCCAAAGAAGAGCGCTTGATGATGGAGCTGAGAGTTCTTCAAAAGAATCTGATGTAGATGTGGAAGCAGAAGAAGAGAATGACAATGTCAAAATCATCAAGATGCTGGCAAAGGTTGGAAGCAAACCCAAAATGGAGATTCCTATGTATGAAGGGAGTCTGAATGCCGAAGAGCTTATGGATTGGATCCGATCCATAGATCAGTATTTCGATTATGAAGAGGTTGAAGAGAATAAGAAGGTAAAGTTTGTAGTCACTCGACTGAAGGGCCATGCAACCATCTGGTGGGACGAATTACAGACATCAAGAACGAGAAAAGGGAAAGCTAAGATCAAGCAGTGGGATAAAATGGTAAGTAAACTGAAAGCCAAGTTTTTTCCTAAAGACTATCATTTGAATCTCTTTAAGCAGATGCAAAATCTGAAGCAGAAAGGAATGTCTATTAAAGAATATACTCAAGAATTTTATAGGTTAAGCATCAGAATAGGGCATGTAGAAGATGATTTGGAGAAAGTAGCTAGATATGTTAATGGTTTGAGGTATGAAATACAGGATGAGATCAGACTATTGAATTTGAAGTCGGTTGAGGATACCTATCAAGCAGCCTTGAAGGCAGAGGAAAAATTGGTACGCAAACAAAACCAGAGGAACATAGGTAAGAATCCGGCAAAAGAAGGGAGAACATTTGAATCCGAAATTCAACACTCTCAAAATGAGACAGGGAGTGCGAGCAATAGAGCACCACAAAGAGGAGATTCTAGCCGCGGAATATTTATGCCCAGAGGCAGAGGGCGAGGAAGAGATGTACGGTGTTACATATGTGGTGAATGGGGACATATACAATGGGATTTCCCTCATCAGAGATCAGCAAACCAGCGCAATGTGAATGTTGCTGAAGCCAAAGAGGAGATTCATCAACCTGAAGCTAAAGAGGAACCACCAGAAGATGGAGAATCCCTGTTACTGAAGAGGGTATTACTGGAAGGAGCTAAGGAAGCCAAAGAACTAGCTCAAAGAAAGACTTTATTTAGAACTATATGTAAGTCAAGGGGTAAGTGTTGCAAATTGGTAATTGATAGCGGTAGTACTGACAATCTGGTTTCTACAGAGATGGTGGACAAGTTGAAGTTGGAGAAAACAGTACACCCCACTCCTTACAAAGTATCGTGGCTTCAAAAGGGCCATCAAATTTTTGTAACTGGAAAATTTCAAGTTGAAATTCAGATTGGTACTTATAATGATGTCATTTTATGTGATGTAATGCCGATAGATGTATGCCACATATTGCTAGGGAGGCCTTGGCAGTTTGACCGAAATGCCATACATGATGGCAGAAGAAATACTTATACTTTGGAGAAAGATGGGAATAATCATACACTACTGCCAAAGAAAGCTGAAGCTGATAAAGAAGCACCTGGAAACAGTGTTACATTGATGAATGAGAAGATCCTGTTGCAGGAAGATGAGAAGGGTAAGGAGACGCATCTTTCTAGTGTTGGAAAACCCAAGGTAATTTTAAATTCTACAAATTTAGAAGATTTACCTGAAGAAATTTAGAATTTCTTGAATGATTGTGCTGATATTGTTGTGGATGAGTTGTTACCCATCAGGAGTATTAGTGAACATAATGATCTAATATCAGGAGTCCGTCTGTCGAATAAAGTAGCCTACAGGGTAATGCAGGAAAATGTTGAAGCTGGAACACAAGTGAAAGAGTTGATGGATAAATGGCTAATCAGTGGAAGCCTTAATCCATGCGCTGTGCCAATAGCACTCAGTCCGAAGAAAGAAGTTGAATGGCGCATGAATCCAAGTTCTCGAGCCTTGTATAAAATCACCATCCGGGTGAAGAATGAAGATTTGAAGGAATATGCAGCCTCTAAAGAAGAGTTGAAATTGGATCCGAAGAAAATCCAAGTAGATGTGAACTGGCTAACTCTTAGAAGCATATTTGAGGGAGATGTCAAAAGAAGATGGCAGGAATGTAGTAGCAAAGACAAGCAGCGAGCATATATGAGGAGGCGGAAAAAGGAATTCCAAACAGGTGATTTAGTCATGTATTGCAGAATGGTACCTATACTAAAAGCTAGAAGAAGAACCACAAAGAGACGCCAAAACAGATGAAAGCCCAAAGTAGGAAAAAGGAAAAAGAAAGTGCTAAAGCGAACCAGGAGTCAGACTCATTATCAATGGAAAGAGGAACCAGTAGAGGACGTCAGCAGAGCTACAGAGAATGGGGATCAACTCCAAACAACTACAAGATTAGTTTTCTTCCCCGGGAGTCTGATGCAGGAGCATCAAGCGCTTAGCCAGCAATGTGACATCTTGGTCACATGTTGTGGCTAGTTAAAAATAAATTGGACATGGAAATAGTTTAAATAATATATTTTATTAAATTTTTCTATTTATTTTAGGAGAATTGTTAGTTGTTTTAATTAAATATGGCATAATAATAGAGTTGGTTTCTCTCCCTGCGTGGAATAGAACCAAAATAGGGATAAATGCTAAATAATAGGGGGGTATTAGTTTGTTGAGAAACTCTAGAAGAAATCTATTATGAGAAGAATAGTTTCTCATATTTGTACAAATTAGAGAAAGGCTGAAGGGGTGAGGGGGTGAGAGTGTGGTTTTTGTGTGTAAAAGAAACAAAGATTTGTGGAGAGGACTGTGTTATTAGTAACAGAGGTTTCCTCCTTGTGAAACTGGCCGAGAGCGAACTCTGTTCTTTTTTTTTAATATTATAAATAAAATTCGTTTATCTCTTTGTGTGATGCGCATGGAGTCTGAGTTATGCTACATGTGAATCTGCTTGAAATTGTGATAGTATGGGCGTGTTTAAATTTGAATTATAAGAATATCAGTGATTGGGGCAAACTGGGCGTGTTAAAATTAGCGCAGAAGGCAGTGTTTTAACACAGAAAAACAGTCTAAAAGACTGACAATTCTCTTTGGGCGGAATTAAGTTAATTCATAATTCACTTTTTTTGAATTACATCGGATCCGAATGCTTCGGAGCGGCAGTATATGATTCGGTGATAGAGTTATTAACACTCAGTTGGAAATCTCCGATTCCAATAAATCGGATCGGAGCTGCAACCATTAACAGCTCGGCATTCAAATCAGTTCGATTGTTTGTTGTGGAATCGAGTCGGAAGTTTGTGTTGAACACACACACACACACACACACACACACACACACACACACATATATATATATATATGTTATTCAAATGTGGTGACCGCCGATCGTATTGAGTGCAGACATATTGCATCAAAACATCAGTTAATAGATATATATATATCTTGCAATCTGTGTTAATTTTCCAATTATGAATATATCACATTGGACTTGGATCAATCTGAAAATGGTTGGTGTTATATGTTAATTGCTGCAATGCACCATATGTATACACAAATGTTTTTGTTTAAACGATGGTTTGTCTCTGTATATGGTTTTGAAAAGAATTGTATGTTTGCGCCCTGTATGAATGAAGAAAAGAGTTCAGTTCTTGTGGTTTAGTTTGAAAGTCGATTGCTATTTCGGTATTCGGGCATTTTAGAAGCCAACACAATTTATTTGTTTAATAGACTGACAGCCATTGCTTGGAATAAAACAAGAGTGAAATCGGAGTTCAGGATCATCAAAAGGCTTTCACTGAATTTAACTAACTCCATGGAACTAAGTGCATGGGATCATATAGTGTAGGCTAATTTACATGGAGTTTAATGCATTGACAAGAGCATTATTCATGCACTAACCATAGGTTCACGCACTGAGTCAAACTTCTTGTAAGTATCTCTCTTATATGGGTAGAGGTTCATGCATGGACTTCCAGTAGTCTTATTTCCATGCCTCAAGGTATTTAAGAGTGAAAGCCATATGTAAGGTCTACTTGTCTTAAGCCTTACTAAGAAGAATTAGCCCATATAGACTGCATGAAAAGGTAATAGAGCTCTAGCTCAGGGTATAGTAGCTGTATAGTTCCGATTAGTACTATCACCATATATGTGTCCAATAATCCATATAGTCAATAGTCAATACTATTAGTTTCGTCTCTATAGCTAACTTATTCTGTATCTGCTATAGCTTCCGAGTAGGGTGATACTCTACCTTAACTAAACCTTAGGCCATTTAGAAATCAATATCCAATATTGTCTGGTGGTTGATAGTTGGTGGACTAAAGGCAAGTGTATTTTATATCTTATGTAGTTATATCTTACTGAAAATAGTAGTTCTTACACTATAGCCTAGAGATTTATAACAGATTAGAGCAGCTACCAAAATAGTCACCTTAGTCTTAGCCCTATGGACCTACGGTGGTGGTAGTCTTAGTCCCATGCCCTAATTTCTTATTATAGGATCTTAAGAGTGGAACCATTAATATAAAATATTAATTACTTACACGAAATAGAGCTTAAGAAGGGAGACTAATAAACATAGTAGTCCCAATTGTTGCAAGTTTAAATGAAATGTCTTCAATGTGGTGGATATGGATGATGTCGATTTTGATAAGGAGGAGAAGGAGGGAGGTAGTTATTAATTAGTGCATTACTCGTTCTCTTTACCCCAGACTAGGATTGAGGTTGGTTATATAGCTTACCCTTGCCCCATTTATGATTCTTACTACTTGCCTGATTAAGACATATCGGATCACTAACACTTGCCTTATGTGGAAGGATCCATATCGCTAGTAAGGAGGAAGGATCGCTATTGCTTGCCTCCTTGTCGGGTAATAAAAGCTACCGCTACATAGCTTGTTGAGCGAGTTGATACTGACGAATCATTGTTACTCACTTCCCCCATTAGGTTTGAGCGCTACCTCTCAAGAGAATAGAGACACCCCGGAGCTGGAAGATAGAAAAACACTCCCACTTGGATGAACGAGTTGCATGGAAATTGACAATAGTCGAGTGGATACAACCTTAGGTCTGGTCAAATCAGGTAAGGTATGGTCTTGTCAGGTTAGGTTAGCTAGGCCAATAGTTAGTCAGTTTTTGATGAGTTTGTGGTATATACTTCGCAACTTACTGCATAAGGCCATGGCGTGGGTTAGGTAGCGGAGGTCACATCTGCATGAGTACCCTCTGGGGGGCGAACACTAAGTTGAGCAATTCATGGCACAGAGTGTGGAAGAAAAGAAAAAGACATGGTTTGTTGATGATGATCGCGCTATTGCTTGTCGGAATAATGGATTTATAACCAGTTATTCGCTTAACGCTCATTGGTTGGTAGTGCTAGAGCTTCCTGGTGATGGGTTTGCTTTATACTGTCTTAGCTTATACTTTTACGGAACACTGTGAGGAAATCGATGAAAGCTAAAAGCTAATAGGACCAGAAACTAAGAACATACCAATCTACTCCCATTCTCGTATTCACCATCCGCATTAACCAATCCATTAACGCTTTCAGTTCGCAGTCTGCTTTTAATACCAAATCTGCTTTCCCAATTGGCTTTCCCCTTTCTCTTGCATACCGCATCACGCCATTATCCCAATCGCATTAATGGCCATTAGAACATCCTTGCATACATGCATTCTGTTAAATACGCTTTCCCCAATTCGCACCTGCCAACTGACAGGGGAGGTCACAAAGACTAATCCAATGGTAAGGGGACTAATACACAGGGGAATAATCCACTACTCTATTCACTTTGTTGCTCCCCACCCTATTCCACGCTAGCTCTATTTAAAGGCAAACACTAGTGAGTGAGTGATGCCCTAGGATTCTTTGTAACTACTAATAGATATAGGTTTGATGCTGCTGGTCATAGGCCTAGCTAGGTATGGTTATCCACTACCATATTGCATATATACGTTTTTCACGTTACCATTATAATAGGGGGATAGGTGATCCTTACCCTATATCTTATGCACCAATATATCTAGTTATTGTATCAGATATCGATCAAGTTTTCACATACAATATAATAAGTCCTTGCCAAATAGAGAAGGAAGGGAGAATAAGAAAACCATTTCAAATTTCCATCAATAGAGATAGAATATAGAACCATTTATTTTCACTAAATGAAATGCATTCACTAATGTTGTTGAGCTTATGTCCCATTTCACCATTCCTAAGGTAGTAACACATAGACACGCTAAGTTCCCCTTCCTTATTAGTTCAAATGAGGTGTAGTTCTGAGAATGACTCTGTTGTAGTAGTAGGTTAGTGTGTTCCTAAAGATACCAAGCTTAGTTCGTAGTTCCATGAAGGTTATATCAAAACTATGCTACTTATGAATAGGTAAGCATGAAAAACAGTAGTTCTGACACTGTAGTTCTAATTTCATAATTATGTGATGGCTTATCTATATAGTGTGAACTAAAGGCATATAGTGGCCCATGTTGTTGGTTGAACGATCAGCATGGAGCATTATATTAATATATTGAGGCGTTGTTCATGAGTGAGGTTAGTCAGTAGTAAGAGTGCATTCCCAAGAAAGGCCCTGTCTTGTTTGTTGTGGTACTATGAATCTCCATGGTTGTTGGGTCCGAGTATACAAATTTCAAAACCTTCACTCATTATATTGGTTTTTCTTTGTCACAACCTCATTTTGTGATGGGAAAGAAAGATGAAAAAGGATCTCCTCCCCCTACTCATCAGGGAAAAATGGAGATTATAGCTAATAAACTATACTCTTTTCAGACCGTTTCTATCTGATAGCCAGTGTTCCTTCTGAACTAACTAAAAGAATATAGTAGAAGTGGTGAAATATAAGTGATAAGTAGCAGGCAGTAAAATGAAAGGTTAGGGTGGTTATTCCTAGCCAGTGGGTTCAAACTCCTAATTCAATTCTTGGCCTGACACTCTTAAATCCAGGTTTCAAAATATGTAAGCAAGTGGTGATTCTAGGCCTATATGTTTTTTGGAAGGCGGCGCTCTCCCCTATGGAAAGCAAGTGCATGGCTTGGGGCATGTCCTAAAAGTAAGTCGTAAGGCGCGGAGCAGTGGATTTATAGTGATAAAAGTTCAAGCGAGTAGGAAGAGTCTAAACCAAGGGTTTTCTCTAATCCTGCTCAAAATGATGTCTATAAAGGCCCATCCGTATTTTGCTTTAGCCAACTTGATTTGCGAAGCGACATTTAAGGTGATTTCATCCATCCACAAAATAGGGTGAGGGGTTTGAAAGTAAAGATAAGAGGTGGGTAGATTAAATAGGTAGGTAAAAGAAAGTAAGCAGCATAACTGGTGTTCTGGTTATGTGAATAATTAAATGCGTATCTGGGAGTTGTTCATCCCGATCAAAAAGCTAGTTTGTTAATAAGGATAAGGTATCCACAACTGGTTCCATAAAAGCTTGTCACCTTGCCCGACGATCGAGCAAGAAGAAAATGACCATCCATAAAATCCAGTCCATCCAAGCATGCCATCCAATCCAATCCCATTCCATTCCAACAGAAACCAACAACGGAGAGGGAACACGGCGAAGAAGGGAGCAGAGAAAACGGTGATGGTGAAGGTAACAACCTACCATCTCATATGCATGTTTTAATAAAGAAAACAGCCTATTGTTTATTTGGGTTCATATACATAATTTCCACTGGAAAAAAAGAAATCAAATTTGGGCTTGCTTTAACTCACGGATTTATGCAGGTTACCCGCGTTGGTTCCACATCCATCCAATAAGGTGCGGGGATAGCAGGAACGAAGTCGCAGCGGTGAGGTTAAAACCTACTATTCTAAGTCAATTGGGCACCAGAGCAGCTGCTATTTTCTTTCTAGTTGATCCTAAAAATGTATCCAAACACGCTTTGGATAAAGGCACAGGATGGTGTTCCAATTTACGAGCAATATTATCCTAGCCATAAAGGTTATTGAACTTTCATTTTATTGAGCCAAATATTAGATTTAACACGTTTCAAGTTATTCCCATCCATCTTCGATGCGTCTAGTTGTAATGAATCAAACCGAGCAGTTCCAATATCCGCTCCATTTCCTCAATAAATGAAATCCAGCAATTCTGACAATCCCACCCACCTGAGTGGTCTAAAGCAAGTAGGTTGAGTAAAGGTAAATAGTCAATAATAGTGGTACCCTCGGAGTAAGAATATGTAAGTGAGTGTGTTATCGAACGCCCATGGAACAAGGCTCTATCTCCTAATTGACCAGCATATAAGAAATCCATGCATTTTTCTGAAGTTCTGGCTTTATTGAATCAATGCGGCATTTCTTAAGATCCCACCACCACGACGATAGGTCGTTCCTTCCTTCCTTTCCTGTGCCACCTACTTCCATTAATTCATTGTGTTAGCAATTGGTGTTCCTATACTGTATGAATTAATGAAAAGTATCTGGAACCTGGCCCGATAAAGATCATAGTCATACCCCCAAGGATTCATGAAGCAAGAGGTTGAGGCATCAATAAGTAAGTTGGGTAAGAGGCGTAGCAATTCAAAACCTCCGGAAATGTTATTTTCACCATACTCTACTCTGGTTGGGTAGATTTAAACTTCAAACTATGAGCCTTACGTACATAATTATTCTCCCTTTGGGCACTAACTCTTAGGAAAGAGGGTGCTTATCTGCCCATGGATAACACCTAGTGGGCCAGATAGTTCTAGACCAGGCTCTAGTGAGCAGGGCGTAGAGCTCTATAAAATGTAATATAAGGGTGGGGTAAAAATCCTATAATTAATCCATAAGAAGGAGTCTTCATTGTCAATTCCCATATTCAGGCACCCAAGTCAGGTTGGTCCAGTCAATACTAAAAACCTTGAGGTTTAGGTTCCTCCTCAGTTGTGATGCATTTCAACCTTTTGATACTCGAATTTGTCGTAAGGTCCACCCCATTGGATGTTGGTGCATAAGCATTTTCTATCTCATGAAGCTTGCTTACTTTAATAATTCCTTGGGCCTGGGTGCCAGAATCGGAAAGTCAAGGGAGGCTTCCTTAAAAGCTTATCAGATGTTGCTCCGCTCCTCGCTCCGCACCTAGTTTCTCTGGGTTCTGAAGCAGAATCCTCCACTGGGGTATCAAACTTGAACA
This sequence comes from Pinus tabuliformis, assembly GCA_031772625.1. Taxonomy (NCBI): domain Eukaryota; kingdom Viridiplantae; phylum Streptophyta; class Pinopsida; order Pinales; family Pinaceae; genus Pinus; species Pinus tabuliformis. The sequence goes on along the minus strand of CM062806.1, from coordinate 726,405,554 downwards.
ATTTGTATTAAGCCAAATCAAGGAATCATTACATGTAAGGTGATTCCTTCCAATCAGGCGGGTGGCCCATAAGAGGCTTAGGCAGTACAGAGAGCGTAGAGATATTTCGGCGGCAGGGAGCTTACTTAATAGGCTTAAGAAGGGTTCATAGTCATATTCATCCATTGGGGTTGATAACTCACATTGTAACTTGATTCATTTTGAATTCCCAGCACCTTTGTCCTGGGTGCCTTAATCCATTGATTGGTATAAATCAATAACATCTATAAAGAAAGGCCCACCTGATCCGATCAACCTATTCAATTATTTCTGATTCTGGGCTCCGTATTCAGGCATCCAGGTTGGGTGGGTCTGGTGGATCTTAAAAACGTATCCAAACACACTTTGGACAAAGGCACATTAGTGTTCAGGTTCGTAGGCATATGATTCATCTGGGTTCTCGAACTCCCATTTGAGAAGGGCACCCTTATCAATTATAGTCCCATCAAAAGGTGAGGTACGTAGTGAAAAGTGACTCCATAAAATGATTATGGTTTCAGAAGGCACGGTCTAGTCAGGAGAATAAGGTTGGTTCAAAAGCACTTCGTGCCTCTGGTCAATTTCAAAGTTTGAATCTCTGGCTTATCTATTCTTTGGTCGTTCCTCCCACCTTACTCAACTAGAGATAGAACTTACCCAACCTTACTTAGAACCCATTCAGTCAGGAAGACCCTTTGAGGGAGGCCACTATGAAGAACCCCCTGCCCCTTGCTTTCCAAACAAGTTACCCACCTGAATCACTTCACTATACCTGCCTGGTTTCCCTATACCATGAACTTCATGAAGCGGGAGGTATCGCTAGGAACTCCTTTATATTCTACGAGTGGGATGGCATTACATGAAACATACTGCTGAAGTGTGTTTACAAACTACCTACCCATAGACTTAGACCTTTTAGCCGCCTTAGACCACTGAATGAATGAAGCGCTTAGGAGGTAAACTATAGACCTGGGATGGCATGAAACAACCCTTCCCTTTCTTTACCTTCAGTCCACACGACTTTACCAAATACTTCAACCACCTTCACCCTAAAAAAAACAGCTTCACCGGCTTACCCTTTACCCTACTGAACTTCTTTACTTTTACCTCACCTTCTCACCTTAACAATCTTTTAGTCACTTACCCAACCATTCCAACCTTTGTACAGGCTTCACATAGAGCTTCTTGTACGAGCGTTCAATACAGCCAGGTGTTCACGTCAAAAAGATCAGAACATAGGTGCACAAGCATTTGGATAGATATAACACCTGCGTTCAATAGAAGGAATTAATAGCTTAGGAGCCTTAGAACTTCTCTTATAAGCACCGGATCTACCTTACCCTTCCCTTCTCTACTACCCAGCATAACTTACCAACAAAAACACCGGTACCCAAGCTTTCATCCACACATTAGCTTATTTATACTATATATACGTAATATTCTTCAATATTGTTTTATGCCATTTTTTTACTTACAGCCTGGGCTTCACCTGGTCATGTTACTTCTGCAAAATCTAGGTCACTGAGGCTATGCACGTCACTTATAAAATGGAAAGAAGCAGGTCAGATGTGATCGGAGGGCCCACGACTATTTGGTGGCCAATGGACGGATGTCCATATGACACGGCGGGCTAGACACACACTGCTTCCTAAGGACCACTATTCAGTTAGCTCAGCATAGGCGTATACGATGCTACATAAAGGATGGTGCTTTCAAAGCGATGGATGAAGGCAAGGTGGAGGGACTATTACTAATAAATCGAGTTGGCAAATGAAAATGATATTTTTGAACCCCGGGGGCCCCAGATGAATAATCTTACCTAAAAACCCCAAACAACAAATCTTTTCTTATTCAAATGTCGCTCACCCTCCCTTTGGTCGGGCAAGTGACTGAAGGTTTTCATGACCTCATCATGGGGAAGCGGTAGGGATCAATCAACCATGAGCATTATCGAATAACTGGTGACCATTCTGGCAAGCGTTAGCAATCAACCACCAACAAGGAGGTAAGCGTAAATGTGTACCTTCATGCGGGAAAGAGAATGTAGGACTGAAATTGTCCTTCCATTCAAGGGTTCGTTCTCTCGTCATGTCAGTTGGTAACATGGGTGTATTTTTCCCTCCTCTCTTGTGCGGGAATGACATTCCTTCTTTTTGGGTGAGTGTCCAGGGCAGGCGGATTGAAAGCATATTGAATGCGAGCAGATTGGTTAATGTGTGAAACCGGCCGGCAGCAAACCTTCGCAGACATCATCTGGGTACCACCCCTCTGTCGAAATATCTAGGTAAGCGGCATATTATTTCTTTTTTCTATAAATCCACCTAACACGGCTACATCATCCATCCGTTGGTCGACCCACCAATCTCGAAGACCTACCCAGGCATGCCTAGTCCCAGCGGGTTGAAAGTAAATAAAAGAAAGCAATTTCCAACACAAATAAATCATTCATGGCGAATCAACATCAATGTCGAACTCAAAATGATCGTGTAACCAACATATCACGCACAAAACCTCTTTTTGTGTATGGGGGAAAAACAACTGGTCACATTGAACTGGTAAAACATGACCATTTCAATCCAGGGCACGGGGTATCGCAACTAATGGGGACAAGAACCCTCCTGGGCATGCCAAATTGTTCACATCGAACATGGAAAGGGGTATCAATCAAATACCACACAAATAATCTATGCCACCTCCCTGATTGAAACTACCTGACTAGCGTGAATGAAACTAGCTGACCTGCATGAATGGATCAACCTAGCCTCTTTTGCTAAAGGCTCTATCTATCTGCCCTCCCCTCTCTGAATATCTCTATGTGTCTGGCGTATGATCCTCACCCACCTAGTGAATCATATATAACAAGTTGTAGTACCTCACTCTTGGTGTGAAGATATCACTGCTGCAATAGTCCCCCCTGTCCCATGCACATCGTCGTTCACCGAACATAGTCCCCTTACCCCACCCACAAGTTATTCAACTCACTTTATCAACAGCACAAGCTAGGCAACTAACTCTATCAACGCGTCTATCCATTCTCTCATATGTTGCATGGGGTGCATCTCCTTAGCTATGATGGGAAACTTCTCTCGTTGTCTGTTGGCAACTTGGCTCAACCTCATCTCCATCTCTCTTGTCCAACCCCGTCTGCCTTATCCGAACAAGTATCAAAAAGCAAGCAATCCACTTCCATTTCCTTGCCCCACTCACGAGCTAATCAACTAACTAACTCTAGCAACAGCACGAGCCATTATTTTCTCATATGGCAATGGGGTACATCTCCTCTCTCGGGTAGTAACGATGGGGTGGTTCTTTCTTCGTGACTGTGTGACTACTCTGGGGGACTTGGTTGGTCTGGCTCTCTCGATGATCCATTTGGTTCTATCTCCACCATATGGAAGGGGAGATTGTCTCATTACTTATCCCATCACATTATTACATAGACAAAGGACAGGAATTTCATAATTATACATTTAGATAGATAAAAGGAGTAGCTCAATAAACTCCTTGGCTCTCTTGGCCTTGTCAAGACTAATCTCTATCTTCTTCAACGATGGAATGAACAAATTGACTAGTTTCACTTTCTAGCATAATTTCATAATTTAGCAGTTAATTCAAAAATAGAATCCCTGCTTATCATCCGTTCTATTCTATCACATTCCGACAATAGAATATTTCAATATTTCAATCTCTATCTCATAGAGGGGGGTCCTCTCTCACTCGACGTTGATAAATAAAGGACTCTTTGAGATATTACCTAAGGGGATTCGGTGGGACCTACCTAGCGAGGCTTACTAACCTAATGACACCAAGACGTGTGGACCCACCTAGCGAAGGCTTACTAAACCTAACGACAAGGAGTGACCAAGACAACCCTTAGGGATGAGGAGAAAGATATCTTCCTTACTTGATTCGCTCATCTAGTCATTTATCGGTATATCTAAAGTCTATTCTTGTATATGGGAAGTGGGTTACGCAGTCAAGGAACAGGTTGGTTGCCCAACGGTCTGTATCCTTCAATTAGATGACTTGAACACCATATCAGAACCATAACTCATCTCACCCAGCAAGAAACACACGCCTATGCCCATTGGAGCTAATCGGGTCAATCATCGGGTCAATCATCCATTTCCATCCATCATATAAAAAAAGGTCAATATATATATATCCGAGTCTCTCATTATCTCCGTCGAGAGGAAGGATGCCGAATATGAGGCTATCAAGACTACCAGCCAAGGCTGATGATACTGGAAATGGGACGAGGAATAGGAATGGTGTCCAAGAGGGGGGGTGTGGTGATTCCATCTGGAAGCAGTATAGAGAGAAGGGCCTGCTGAGAGAGATGAAATGGGTGGGGGTAATATATGAAGAGAGTGGAGGGATACCTGAGTGAAAGGGAGGGCAGTAGCAAGCAAGAAACATGTAGTAAATAGCTTGTAAGTTGTTAAGGACTCTTAAAAGGCCTTGCTAGAAGTCCTTATAGGGCCTTTTTGAAATCAAATAGATTGAACAAGACCTTCTAGTCAAGCTTGTAAGTTGTTTAAGTCATTAAGGACTATAACGCTTGGTTTCTTTCGTTGGGAACTACTGAGGACTTATATTGGATGTATATCAGTATCTGGTTAACAGCCTGCCTGATATCTCTTGGTATCTAGCTAATTAATTTCTATCAGTATTCGGAACTAGGCTATTTTTCTTGCTACCTCAGCGATCCCCATCCTAGCAATCAAGCAATCTCACCTACCAAGCTCTTAAGTCATTAAAGACTAGTTGTTGTTGTTCTTTCCTAGCCTGCCAATGGTAGGTAGCTTTCCTAATGACTTGCCTAATTACTGACCTAATCCTTGCGCTTTTATTCTATTGTAACGCTTTTATATAGCCTGAGGAATACTAGTTGTAACGGGTAGTTACTTGAGGAAATACTCTGAAATAGGGGAAAGTGATAACTTGAATCTAAATGTAGGGGCAACTATTCCCCTCTCTGTGCTTCTATAGAAAAGAATTACTATAGTTGTAACGGGAAGTAAGGAGAGGAATGAAAATTGCTCGACCAACGATGCGCAAGCAAGCTCGACTATAAAGGAGAGGGGAGAGGTGGTACTCAAAGAGTAAAAAGGACCCATGACATGTCTGGCTTGACATTAGTACTTTGGTCTGCCAGATTCAGTTCGATTCGATAGGATCACCTAAAAGCCAGTACTCTTCATCGAATCGCATGAGGGCATTGCCAGATCTGTGGCATGTGGAACCCCAATTACCCAATCATGAATATCAAATAATAGAAAGCGACTACTTTATGCATTCTTTTTCCGATGCATGCTAAGTACACCTATAAAGAGTCGAGGATTGGCTCCATTAATGCAGCTATGGTAGGCAGCGCTAGGGCATGTTTTCAATGCTTTTGATGCTACCTAGCCCACGCTTGATCCAGTCATGTCGCATTTATGGTCCAGAAAAGCCTGAAAAAAGGGAATGTCTTATCTTGTAATGATGACCAGATCCAGGAAGATTTGTAAGGGGGGGAAGTCTGACCTGTTAACAAACTGTCGCGGTCACTACCTAGAGAGTTTCATTCCCCTTGCTATCTTTGGTTAACTCCATGTTGAAACATGTGTACTAGTTACTCTATTCCAGAGAACTCGAGAAAACATGAATGTAGTGTAATTACATAAGATAAATCTATGTGATCTACAACTAACACGATAACATAAGTCCATATGTACTGATTAGTAATGTCAAAGCTTTCAATGGTTTAGAGTACAAAACAAGACATGATTTCTTATGTATATATGATAGACTGGTCTTAAACCTTGAACATGTTCGAGCTTGTCCTTAGTCTTATAACTCTCATTCCCATTGGTTATGTGTGATTACTCTTATTGATATGAGAACATAGCCATTACATAGCTGAACTGTCAACACAGAGCTGACTAGTAGTTAGGAGTGAATCATCTATGGTGTTAGTACTTGTGGTATATAAGCCCATTATGTAATAAGCTTGACTTACTATTATTGTAAGCTTACTATGAACTATCAGTAATAATTATGTTACCATTATACCAATATCAGTACTAAGTGTGTTACAGCTTACTAACCATTACCTATATTATGAGCATACTAGTAGACCATGTGTTTAACCTTGAATGCCATGTATTCTAGTTACTATTAACGATATGCTTTACCCTTACTTATGGTATATATACCATTATAATGATATTATAAAGCTTCATTAGTGTAATAAAGTAAGTCCTTGTTATGGTATTTGATCTATGATTGATTACACTATTTACATGATGATCTACGACAAGGCTACTAATCTGAACTGCTTGGTGTTTTTTTACAAGTACAAGGAATAGCTATAACTAGTGATTCGTATTAGCTTGTTCTTACTTTATCTAAAGCTTGAACCAATGGCATTAAGAATAGCTTGGTTCAAATAGTGGTTTCGGAGCTTTCATCATTATGAAGAACATGTAACCTTGTATATTTGATTATACAAAATACGATACATCCTGATATGTATAGCATTTCCTGTAATTAACTATCTCATACATGTTACAAACATGGTTAATGCAGGTGATAGGAGCAAGTGATTATGCTTATAACACTTACACATGGTAATCATAGTTGTGAGAAGTCATCATGTATGACATTCAGGTTAGTGTAACTAAGTAGTACAATTACCACTAATTATAGGTTCATAGAGAGATATTGACCAGTCAAATGCCAGTTTCGTTCCATATTAAATACAATAGGTTAGTTTATTGATTGATAATTGACCAGGATCACCGTTTATGCAAGTTTCTTTATGATTTAGTGTATTCATCGCGAGGGAAATATCAATTAATCGATTGATCAATTGATCAACCGAGCCTGCAGACCAACACCCACCCAGAGGAAAATAACAACAGCTATTCACCTACATATTTGTTTGCAGGGAGGGGTGCATTTTTGACATCATTATCGATTCGATGGGCAGGGCAAGAAGACATGTTGCGGAGTTCTTTACATGCAAGAAAAAGAGGGTGTGATCCAGCACTTGACTATCCACCCACCATTCCAACCCGAGCCTCATCTCTTGTTGCACGACACACACCAAGCTCGTGAATTTGGTGCAGAAAACTCATTTGTTAAGTACTTTTTGTTTTTTTCCTGTCCAATATCCAAAATGTTCTTTATCATTGAACCCTATCAGGTCCTTACTATTTTGGTCTTGCTTGACTAGACTATATTCCTTGTCAGGTCCTTACTATTTTGGTCTTGCCTTACTATAATTCCCTATCTGGTAAGGTACTTCCATTGAATACAAGATGCTTTGTGATCTTATACGTATTGAATAGGTGATAACAGTCTCTTCCTAATCATGATATGCTTATAACTGCTAAGCTCACTAAATGGTAAACTAGCTAGATATATAGAACTAGTATAATGTTTACAGGTATTGTGATTCCAATAAGGCTTGAATCTCGTACATTAGCTAATATGGGCTATACACATCCTTGATCACACTGCTTTGATATAAGGTTTCAATAACACCGCTAACTTATAAACTTAGATGAGCTAGTTGATTACGTATATTAGGGTCTATTTGCCATATGTTACAAACCTCACTAAACAGGTTAGGAATGGTCTTAATACTACTGTTAATGTCAGTCTTTGCAGCCTTCCTCCAGTGATCAAACATGCTCCTACACAAGTGATTTTAAGATGTCAAGGTTAAATTTTGTCATTTCAGTGAGTCTTCAAGCAAAATTTGGTCACTAGGCATTAGGTCTAGGGTTTGCTTACACTCCTTTCAAAGTTTTCCAGGCGTCGGTCTATGTCACTATTCAGCTAAGTCTACCATCATTCAGAGGGTTTTCATCATCATGTCAAGTTCCATTGGGTCATTTCACACCTTGTTCATGTTTCAGTTGTGCCTAGGCAAGGTTCATTCCCTCTCCTAAGGTTTTGAAGCTAATTTCTCTTGGATGGTCAAATCATCGGAAAAACTTGTATCCTGGTGTTCATACACCTTCCCCTATCCATAATGTACCTTATCAAACTCTTCCCATCACTGAGATCCCCCAAATTCCTCATTTTCGCACAAACCCTAGTTTCTTGCTACAACTTGGCAATTTTCTATGGTTGGGCCTGTGTTTTGCCTTTTTGGACCCCTTCCCCTCATTCAATTTCTAAGATTCCACTTTCACCTACTTTCTAACATCCCTCCATACTTCCAAAAATTTCCTCAATAATTTAGAAGCTCCCTATCCCCTTCATTTCGCTTCATTTCGGCAAATCCCTTGTCCCACACATCGGGATATGTTTCACTCAAATGATGTTTCTGAGAAATCAAAGATGAATTTGGGAAAACTGAGAGAGGTTTTTGGCCATAATAGACCAAGGAAGAAAAACATCCTTCACGTTTTACACAGGTGTCATGGTTTTGAAGAAATGTCAAAAATACAATTGTCTCAAGAGAATTGATGCACCTCTCGAGCGACCTCGGGAAAATCATGTTTTCTCCTAGCTTGGTGGGCCAAATGACTTTCTTGATGATCCAAAAAATAACTAGAGACAAGTAGCTTTCCAATGAGCTATCATGAGCTCACTTTGGAGTTGAGGAAGGCATTCAAAAGTTGACTGTAACAACACTCTACCTTTAGGCAGCCTCATTTGGCACAGATCAACTAGTCTTGGGAGATTTGATTTTTGACAGAGCAAATGAACTCAAAATTGAAAAATTCTTATTGGGTTGGAAATTAGACTCAACTAAATTTCCAATGAGCTATCATGAGCTCAATTTGGGGTTGAGGAAGGCATTCAAAAGTTGACTGCAACAGCACTCTTCCTTGAGGCAGCCTCATTTGGCAAAGTTCGACCAGTCTTGGGAGATTTGATTTTTGATAGGGAAAATGAACTCCAAATCGAAAAATTATGGTTGGGTTGGAAATTAGATTCAAATAGATTTCCAATGAGCTATTCTGCACCCAATTTTGACACCGGAAAGGCCTCCAAAAGTCACCTGGAAAAGAGTGCGACGCGCAGGAGGAGGAGCGCGACGGTTTTATAAATATTTTCACTCCATATGGTCAGTTATACAAGTGGCAAAGGAAGGCAAAGGGTCACCCAAGCCATTTGTCATGTTTGTGGAGCTGCACCTGTAGCTGATGTTTTGCTCTCCACCTTCATTTTGTGACCCTTGGGCGTTCTATCTCTTCATGGCACATTCTATATATTGTATGCAAACCATTTGCAAAGAGAATTTTGGTTGGTTGGCTTGTAACTTCTGGGGGACTGTGGGAAAGAAACTTTACATTGTATATTTTTACAGAGAATTAATGAGAGGCAGCGGCTCTATTTCATGAGATTCATGTGGTTTTGAGTGTAGCAAGTGTATCTCTTATGTTTCATATGTATCTTGTTATGTTTCATAGTTCATTTCATATTCATTTCTAATGAAGTTTTTCGAGTGAGATTAGGTAGAATTCAATTTTATTGCTCTACCTATGGGAAAATTTCATGTACAGTGTTCATTCTTCTATTGAAAAGGATTCATGTTGGCCATGCCCTTTTCACCTTCTTAATCAATCTCTCCATTCTGACATATCTTAAAACTAAATTGTTATGATTTCCGCCTACCTTGTCTCACGAAATAATCTGTGCCTTTATGTTAAGTTCTATGTTCATTGAGGTCCAGTTGTCCCATAACATCCCAGAAACACAGTCATTCATAAAAATCACTCCTTATATTCATTTTCACTTACTAGCCTAAGACAAATATTTCATTGTAAGTCATCTCAGGCCATTTCATTTACTTATTCATTGAGTGTGACTCGGAGAGAGCCCTCTCCTGTTCTGGTAGGGCTAGCTACCAGACTGAGCGTGGTTTGTGGTTACCCTGAATTTTGCCTTCTTTCAGCCTAGGGCGGATTTAGGTGCTAACATAGTGGCGACCACGCTGAGGAATAAAATGGTTTGCTTGTAGATTGTCTTGCCCCAGGACATATCTCTAGTTCAGATCTGATAGTTGATGGTGAACAACGATCAGACATAAGAAGACGGCTGAAATCATTCACCTGGCAACTCCATTCACTGAAGAAACCAGCAATTAGTGCTTCATGGTGACTCCACTGCAGAGAGATTAGTATCTTTGAGATTTTTAAAATGGAGCGGATTGCAAGAAGATATGCTCCCATGAGCCAAGATCACATTCCAGGCTTTCCAAATAAAATTCCGAAGGTAGATTGGTCAAGGAATCTGCCTACGTTTAAAGATGATGGTAAGAAGGACATTGCTTTACATCTAGTTCGATTTTACATGCATATTCACAAGTTGAAGGTTGATTTTCCTGAATATTGCTTAATGAAGATATTCATGGCCACTCTTGAAGGTGAAGCCCAATCTTGGTATGAAAATTTGCCCGCTGCTTGTATTTACTGTCTAAAGGATTTTCATGCCCTGTTCATTGAAAGATATAAAGACTCTTACCCTTCATTGAATCTAGTTCATGATTGTTGCAAGCATGCTTATGGTTTTATTGAGAGCCTTGAAAAATATTATGAGGATGATAATTTTGTGGATGATGAAATCATGGAAGCCCTGTATGAAAATCCCTTTCAGCAGTGTAAAGACGATCAGGAAACTTTGCAGCGGAATCAAGATCTTTGTACGGTGGAAAATGAAGGAATTTTGCATCTTGACAGTCAACATGAATTCCATGAAATAGATCATCAGGTTGGAGAGTTCCATATGGCTGAAAGTGATGAAAGAAAAGGTGTCGTTTCAGATTGGTCCATAGAAGAAAACAAAGTTTTGGGTCCAAATGTTCTCATGTCATCAGAACAAAGCCTTCATGAAGAGGCAATCCAGTCAATCCATAAACAACAAGATGAGATCTGTAGTCAAGTAAGTGAAAAGCTTTCTCTGGATGAATTTATGGTAGATGATAAAAATGCTAGTGTTGGGTTTCAAGAATCATTCGAAGTTGCTTTTCTCATGATTGATGAATGTGATGAATGTAATGAGAATCTGGCTGTCATATCATGTCAAGATGATCAGAAATATATTCAAACTATAGCCGACCATACCATTATGGATTCCATTTCAGATTATTCCTCATATGTTTCATGTTTTGAAGTGTTATTTGAAGAGGAAATTCACTCATCTGTTTGTTCAAAATTTTTTGAGGACCAGGGGCATACTTTTTCTGAAGTACATTATGAAGCGAGATCAGAATCAAAAGAAAAAGACATCTTGTTTCTTCAGCAGGAGGTGAATCTTCATGTTTTTCATGATCCAATGGCAGATTTGTTGCAGACAGCAGTGAAGGTCATTATTGCAGTATTCAGTGATGAAGGAGATCATGGCCAATTATGTTTTTGGAGGCCCAGTTACCAATATCAATTGTTGACCAGAAGATCTGATCGGAAGAATCAGTCAAGAAGCCATCTTCTTGATTGGTTACATTGGCAGTTTGATATAGTTTGATGATATATAGTCTTGTAAGAAATATAGGTGGTCATGTACTACCACCAAGCTTTAATTTTTAAGTTCAGTCAAGTTTTTTAGTCATGTCAGTTTGCATTGAGTCAGTTTGAGTCAATTTTCATGTACATAAATTGAGTCATGTTGGAATAATGGACTCCATAGCCCAATGGACAAAGGCACTGTCTAGCTCTTCCAGAGATCTATTGTTCTTGGCATCTCCAAGGAGCTACCATCCCCCATTGGAGCCAATATTAGTGTCAGTCTTTGCAGCCTTCCTCCAGTGATCAAACATGCTCTTACACAAGTGATTTTAAGGTGTCAAGGTCAAATTTTTTCATTTCAGCGAGTCTTCAAGCAAAATTTGGTCACTAGGCATTAGATCTAGGGTTTGCTTACACTCCTTTCAAATTTGTCCAGATGTCGGTCTATGTCACTATTCATCTGAGTCTACCATCATTCAGAGGGTTGTCATCATCATGTCAAGTTCCATTGGGTCATTTCACACCTTGTTCATGTTTCAGTTGTGCCTAGGCAAGGTTCATTTCCCTCTCCTAAGGCTTTGAAGCTAATTTCTCTTGGATGGTCAAATCATCAGAAAAACTTGTATCTTGATGTTCATACACCTTCCCCTATACATAACGTACCTTATCAAACTCTTTCCATCACTGAGATCCCCCAAATTCCTCATTTTCGCACAAACCCTAGTTTCTTGCTACAACTTGGCAATTTTCTATGGTTGGGCCTGTGTTTTTCCTTTTTGGACCCCTTCCCCTCACTCAATTTCTGAAATTCCACTTTCCCCTACTTTATAACATCCCTCCATACTTCCAAAAATTTCCTCAATAATTTAGAAGCTCCCTATCCCCTTCATTTCACTTCATTTCGGCAAATCCCTTGTCCCACACATCGGGATATGTTTCACTCAAATGATGTTTCTGAGCAATCAAAGATGAATTTGGGAAAACTGAGAGAGGTTTTTGTCCACAATAGACCAAGGAAGAAAAAAATCCTTCACTTTTTACACAGGTATCATGGTTTTGAAGAAATGTCAAAAATACAATTGTCTCAAGAGAATTGATGCACCTCTAGAACGACCTTGGGAAAATCATTTTTTCTCCTATCTTGGTGGGCCAAATGACTTTCTTGATGATCCAAACGATAACTAGAGACAATTATCTTTCCAATAAGCTATCGTGAGCTCAATTTGGAGTTGAGGAAAGCATTCAAAAGTTGATTGTAACAGCACTCTACCTTTAGGCAGCCTCATTTGGCACAGATCGACCAGTCTTGGGAGATTTGATTTTTGACAAGGCAAATGAACTCCAAATTGAAAAATTCTTACTGTGCTGAAAAGTAGACTCAACTACCTTTCCAATGAGCTATCATGAGCTCAATTTTGGGTTGAGGAAGGCATTCAAAAGTTGACCGCAACAGCACTCTTCCTTGAGGAAGCCTCATTTGGCACAGTTCGACCAGTCTTGGGAGATTTGCTTTTGATAGGGCAAATGAACTCCAAATCGAAAAATTCTGGTTGGGTTGGAAATTAGACTCAAATAGCTTTCCAATGAGCTATTCTACACCCAATTTGGACACCGAAAAGGCCTCCAAAAGTCACCTGGAAAAAAGCGCGACGCACAAGAGGAGGAGCGCAACGATTTTATAAATATTTTCACTCCATATGGTCAGTTATACAAGTGGCAAAGGAAGGCAAAGGGTCACCAAAGCCATTTGTCATGTTTGTGGAGATGCACCTGGAGCTGATGTTTGGCTCTCCACCTTCATTTTGTGACCCTTAGGCGTTCTATCTCTTCACGGCACATTCTATATATTGTATAAAAACCATTTGCAAAGAGAATTTTGGTTGGTTGGCTTGTAACTTTTGGGGGACTGTGGGAAAGAAACTTTACATTGTATATTTTTATAGAGAATTAATGAGAGGCAGCGGCTCTATTTCATGAGATTCATGTGGTTGTGAGTGTAGCAAGTGTATCTCTTATGTTTCATATGTATCTTGTTATGTTTCATAGTTCATTTCATATTCATTCCTAATGAAGTTTTTCGAGTGAGATTAGGTAGAATTCAATTTTATTGCTCTACCTATGGGAAAATTTCATGTACATTGTTCATTCTTCTGTTGAAAAGGATTCATGTTGGCCATGCCCTTTTCACCTTCTTAATCAATCTCTCCATTCCACCATATCTTAAAACTAAATTGTTATGCTTTCCGCCTACCTTGCCTCACGAAATAATCTGTGCCTTTATGTTAAGTTCTCTGTTCATTGAGGTCCATTGGTCCCATAACATCCCAGAAACACAGTCATTCATAAAAATTACTCCTTATATTCATTTTCACTTACTAGCCTAAGACAAATATTTCATTGTAAGTCATCTCGGGCCATTTCATTTACTTATTCACTGAGTGTGACTCGGAGAGAGCCCTCCCCTGTTCTGGTAGGGCTAGCTACCAGACTGAGCATGGTTTGTGGTTACCCTGAATTTTGCCTTCTTTCAGCCTAGGGCGGATTTAGGTGCTAACAACTACAGCTATCTTGTTACCTTGTAAGCTCTTAGTTACAAGGAAGCTGATATCCTTAACTGATCGGATTTGATCAGAGTACTTATATTAGAAGTATTACCATATAAGCATTAGGATAGTGATTACGATACATGATTCCTATGGCTTCAATATCGATATCTACTAGTACTCAGTGCCTTTACTATAAGTATAACCATTGATTACGGGTGATCTTCTAAGTAAGTAGAACACCAAGCATAGGGTACACTATTGAAATTAGACTAGTTTCATAGTATAACTGGTGTTACTTATTCAGATAACACAGATCCATGGAGATGAAAGCCATAAGATGGGGATAGTTCATGCTTAAGTAAGAGATGAAGCATAACCTCTACTAAATAGCAGTAAGAACACTGTTTGTAATAGATATGGTGTTTAATCATGATATATAAGCCTCTAATCCCGAAAGTTGTGCTTATGTTAGCCTAATCTAGCACAATATAAGCATATACGAATCATGTAACAGTAATGAATCAATGCTTGTAATAGATATGGTGTTCAATCATTACATCTATGAGTATAGCCTAATCTAGCACAATATAAGCATATACGAATCATGTAACAGTAATGAATCAATGCTTGTAATAGATATGGTTGTTGAGCCTCAAACCTGCACCTTCCTATACACCCTCTCAGCCTTCCTTTTCCACTTATTGCATCCACCCAGCTGTTAAATCATTGCATTGTAGTTTAAAAAGAGCTCTTTACATGGTTTTCTGACTATACTTATGACTGTTGTTTGGTTTAGTTTTTTGTTCATGCAGCTGCGGAAACTTGTCAATTTCCGCAGCCAGCACAGGTTTCCGCAGCCAGCATAGGATTCCGCAGCTATTTTGTTAAAAGCTGTGCTACAGGTGTCCTATGAAGAAACGAGCCACATGGGCAAGCTCCAGGTGACGGATACATGGAACGTGTCCCTTCGAAGCAGCCAAATCATCCATGGAAGGTCACGGTCAACGAAGGTCAAAGGTAGAGCCAACTAAGGAGTTCAGCGGTGGCACGTCTCTGTTTTGAGCACGTGAACGTTACGTGGCACAGTCCTCAGCTCACGAAGACACCAGCACACCTGGAGATCACTTCTGTAACCGGAATCTAACAACAACCACTCCAGAGATTTAATAGACATGATGACAGTTACGCTAGATCTCGGCTGAAGGGATCTACGTGTCTTTGGCAACACAGTCAATAGCATAGGAGTTAGTTAGCTAGTTTCAGCATTTTGTCATTATAAATAACGCGTCGATGAACGCTGTAAAGGAGTTTTTTTCTTGATATGTAAATTCTGAACTGTTGTCACCCCACTGTTTATATATGTTGTTGTTTTAATATATGAGGAGACTTTTCTGAGTTTATTCGTGTGACTACTTGTTGACCGGCTGAAGTGGCAGAGGACCCCTGCGCGCTGAAGCCTTGTAAAGTTTTCATTTGGTTTTATTATGTTCTTGTATCATTAGCTTGTACATAACACACCGTTTGATGTTTCTTAACTCACTATTGTTTAGATTTTCACCTCTGTTTTCTTATAACTGTCAACTGATCGGTGCTTTTCTGCAGGTTTTCTTAGGCATCCCGGGCAAATTTTCATCTTTTTGATAACTATTAGCATATGAGATCATCTTGTCCTTCCTGCTAACTTTCATTTTCTGAAGTTTAATTTCAGCACTGTCTTTTTCAAGTTGTGATTTGCTTACTTATTTTTTTTGTTATTTAGATATCATACTGCTCATCAATTTATGGTTTCTTTCTATAGTGAAGTGACTCTATTAGCAAGAAGTCAGAATATTACTAACTGTAGTATGATTTAGTTATCATATTGCTTAAACTTATTCATGATTGCTTCCCACAAGGTAGATTGAGCTGAAGGGTAAAGGATCAGAAGAGTTGAAGTAGTGTGATTAGTTTCCTTTCTGCAATTTAATTTCTTGCAATTTAGTTATCATATTGCTTAAACTTATTCATGGTTGCTTCCCACAAGGTAGATTGAGCTGAAGGGTAAAGGACCAGAAGAGTTAAAGTAGTGTGACTAGTTTCTTTTATGCAATTTAATTTCTTGCCATTTAGATAGCATATTGCTTGACTTATTCATGATTACTTCCCACAAGGTAGATTGAGCTGAAGGGTAAAGGATCTGAAGAGTTTAAGTAGTGTGAATTAGTTGCTTTGCTTTTGATTTGAGTTGCTTTAAGTTCAGTTTTTACTTTCTTTTCATTCAGCAGCAAGGATACTGGGCCATTGTCATTAGTTCATTGTTTGATGCATTTACTTTCTCTTAAGAATTGATTTCAGTTTAGTTGTTCTAAAGCTTTCTTCTTGAGCACTTTCAAATTTGAGAAAATCACTGTAGAAACCACCATCACCATCCATACTTCATACTTCACTTTCACTCTCACCATCACACATTAGGGAAAGATAAATCCAAAAATGAACTAAAAACTCAAAAACGACAAAAGATTAAGGAAATGGTTATCTAGTACATATAGTACACTTCACTTCGTCAGTTTACGAACCCCGGATTGACATTTTAAATAGCAATTTAGATCACACTAAATTGACCAAACAATGGTGTTCAATCATTGCATCTATGAGTATAAGTATCATAAGATATAAGCAATATATCAGCTGTAAGCATGGGTGTCATCATAGTCATCTACCTAATAAATGGAAGCTCACATATCTAGTGGTTCGAGTTATGACTAGTAATTGTTATAAATAGTATATCCGTAATTACCTATGTTAACTCTTAGCTCAATGCTTAGCTTGATGTAAACAACCACTATTATCAGCAGTATATCCATAATGACTAGTGTTTTACCCTGTCTAAAGGTTTTTGTTAGTATACATGTTCTATGTAACTAATCTACCTATATCTATGGTATTCATACTAATCACTCTATCTATGTGAACGCTGGAATAAGACCAGTAATATGTAATAACAACACATGAGCCATAACCATATATAGGTGATATCAATACCTTAGCTCTTATTGATTACGTAGATACCTTGTTAACTCTATCTGTGAAGCTTGTAGTTAGTGCTTTTAGTTTGAGTAATGAACGAGCTGTGATTATCCTTGTTACTCCAAATCAATGAATATGGGTAAGCATTCATACAGGTTTCATTATGTTATATAAATATAAGGGCTTTTATTCTATCCTTATTATGTATAGATCGATATCACGAGCTTACCTGCTTAGTTGAGCTTATAACACCATTACTTATACTTACAACTCCATTACTTATACTTATAACATCATTACTTATACTTATAATACCATAACCATTTATGTGTTACTGATTACTTAGGCATAGTGTTCATTGAAACATGAGATTCAAACCCTTGGTAACAAGTGATTCCCATTGAATAGGTAGAGCTTTATCCTAATAAGGTAGAGAAATGAGTATAAGTTACCTGTATATTATAGAATACACCATTGAAGTATGCAGCCCATACGTTTCCCCTGTATCCATATTCATGTCTTCCGTGAAACTATTACTTCTACTTGATCAATGGCTACCATATACTAGTCATACATAAGCACACTGGTTGAATACAAGCTCGTGTTGTATTACAGGCTTAGTGTTCAGGATATAAGAGCTAGTTATACCAAATTAATGGCAAGAGTACTAGTTAGTCTATTACATATGCCTAAATGTGTTGGTTCCAGGTATAGATTGCAGAATGACCTATAACATAGGGAATACAGACAAGTGAACTGGTAACCCACATGGGCAGTAATTACATAAGATAGTAATATGTATATCAAATAAACATAAAGGAATGGGAATCACCATCCTTATATAGTGTACACAAGAGATTAGGGAAACAAGTATGCTAATGAAAAAGGAACCATTGTGTTTTCATAAGATGCTGAAGTTGATTGATTACGATGATTTCGACATGAGTACTATTCCCATATATGTGATGGAAAGTTATACCACTATGATTACCTGCTTGCTCTAATATGGAGAATACATACTATCTTACCCCTTGTTAGGCAATAATGATAGATCAATACTAGTATCCCATTATTCATTAGTGGTGTCCATACTTACACATCTATGTAGAGTGATTACTATAAATACGTAATTGTTACCCTATCTGAGTTACACATTATACTAGTATGAATACCATGTGATTAGTACAGTAACACATTGCACTTAAACTGAAGTTAGTGTAAACCTTTGATTACATGATATGACTGATTAGTAAGCTCCATGAGGTTGTAATGCTAACAATATCTCCTTGTTGACTCTTATTCCATTGATTATGGTTATTGCTATGATTCAAACTCTGATTACTATGAACACGATATGAAACAGAGTATCATACTTGATTAGGTATATAGCTATATCATAAACACAAGAAACTGTGATAGATTAGGCTTATTGAGATGAAATACCATGCGTATTAGTAATCATACATGGTTATCATTACCTATACTAAGCATCATACTTAAGCTCTTGCTCATACCTATACTAACACTAACCAAGCTTTATAATGCTTGTACTTTATAATGTCAATACAATGGGTATAAGTAACAAGCTTTACTCTTCTTTTTACCTATATGACCTGTGAAAGTAGTTTCCATATAGAAGCACTGTAAACGATTATGATCATTCAAGCTTTTCAATACAAATCAAATGCCATAACTATCAGCAACGTTACTAATCATGTAGAGAACAGCCATAGTGTTTACAAGTACTAGTCAATAGAAGCAAGTGATAACAGTAACATTAGTATTGTAATACTAGAGACTTACTACATAGGATATGGAATCTTGTTTCCATCATTACAAGCTAAGTATTACCCCATGAAATAAGCATGATAAGCTCTTTTTTAAGTTGATACAACATAACACAATGTACAGTGTTAAGTTGTAACACTAATGGTAGTTATAAGCACTATCAAGGGTATTACTACTATGATCAAAGCAAGTAGAACATGAATACAGCAGGTATGTATGTGAGAAACCTTATGAGGATAAGAGCTAGTATTGAGTGCAATTAAGGTAATCAAGCATATTCGTACTAACCAATTAGCATGCTATGTTATCATTAACTCTTAAGAAATTGATTACATAAAGAGTTGTTGTGATACTAGTAATGAACAAGCCGTTGCGAGGATACATCATATATATAATAAACCTGATGTAAGGCTAATGAAGCTTATTAAAAAGCTTAATAATAGCAATGAAAAAGATTTTATTCAAAGCAATATGAACTTGCTTTGTTAGCTTGAATAAGCTATAAGTGATACCACTAAGAGTTATGGATTCCAAGCTGTTACAGTCTAGTCATTGTGTTTAGTTTAAGCATTTGTATTGCATTAATATGAGCTCTATAACATAGCTTGTATTCAAGCAAGTATGGGCAAAGGGTAATCATACTAGTATCATTAAGTTTCATGAAGGGTCCATGTTTCTTCTATCATTACTTAGGGAATAATCGTGATGTTATAACTCATATGGGATTAGAGCTCTAGTCATATCTTACATTTTACTCGAGTCTAATACAGGTCCATATAAGCTTACAACCTATTGGATACATGAGTATGTATTCTCGTAATCGATTACACATAGCTAATACTGGTCAAATAATATGTGTTCCTTTATCGAAACATGGGTAATAAGCATAATCAATACATGTGTGTAAACATCTTAGGTATTATCTTAGCTTTAGTCGTGTATAGTTTATTGGAATAAGTTGGTCATCCTATACATTAAACAGTATTGGTTTGATTTCCATTAGTTACATGGACTAGAACAGTGATACACATTGAATACTAACATCTATGTAATATGAGTAGTATTTATTACTGATATGAACTACACAATGGGGTTATTACTCTGTGTTGAATACACTGTGAGACCTTGTTTCTGAATATGGTTAATGTACGTGTTTTAGTACGTATCTACTTAGTAAGCTCTATCAAAACCTATGTTACTTTGATTATGTATTACTTGCATTATTCATTTACAGGGATAAGCTCAATGCCAAGTTGTTACCTATAACTAATATTGAAGCTCATATCCATTGCTTGTATTGGATAGTGTAAGCAGTGATATCATAGGTTACACATGCCTTTTTTTATTATTTACTACTAGAACCAACCTAAAAGCTTAGTAAGCCCATACTTATCTATAAAATGTTTGAATTACACATACTAATAAGATGAATATTAAAGCTTAGTACTAACTCCATAGATTACTGATATGCCTATTCCTAAGTATAAGATGGGTTATTTATTTCCCTTCATTCTTATGGGATCCATACTCATACGGTAAATACATGCCTTCTTATAGGAAAAGCATGAATATATGGTAGTAGTAATAGCATAAGAGCTTGAATATGGAGTATCTTATACATGCCTAATCTACGCAATGGTCTTGATAC
Source organism: Pinus tabuliformis (assembly GCA_031772625.1). Taxonomy (NCBI): domain Eukaryota; kingdom Viridiplantae; phylum Streptophyta; class Pinopsida; order Pinales; family Pinaceae; genus Pinus; species Pinus tabuliformis. Next base: position 726,385,098 of record CM062806.1, on the reverse strand, counting down.
TACTCATTCCACAACCCAATTTGATCAAGTTGCAGATAGATATATACTTTTGACCTATGGGAATAAAGGATGTCGATAATATGCATACTTCAAAGGGAAGATCAAAGTATTCAGCTTTTTTGACATGTATCAAGCTAACAAGAGCTATTCCAATTACATCATGTTCTTAGTACCCAACCCCATCCATTCCCATTAGTTTATGAGATAAGTACCAGGTAAAGCAGTGTGAATCGTGTTTACCTAATCAAGCAATCATAGGAACAGTTGTAATCAACCTATATGAGCTTCATAGATATTATGGTAATCAAATCACTTAAGTAAGCTTTGTATTCCATGGATTCACTAGTATTACATGTTGTAAGCTCTACCTTATTTCCATAATCATATCCTCTTGCTAATACAGGCTAATACATAAGTTTTGATTACTTACAAGGATAAGCTAGATAAGCAATGGGTATAACACTTACCATGGATCTGAAAGCATAGAGTAATCTTGTCTCCTTACATCGGTATTGGCTTAATTCCCATGAGATCCGTAAAAAATATCAAGCATGTATGATGTCAATACACTGTATAACCTATGTGATTGAACATGTGATGTCTGAATCATACCAGTTAAGTTGAATAGTACTAGTACCATATAAGGTTGGAATAAAACATGATAACATAGAACAGTGAAATAATGGAGTTAATACTAATATGTACATACTAAGATCTCACGGCACCGATATGTATAAGATCAATACTTGGAGCTATATACTAATTACACTCTTATCTGATTCATTGTATAGATCAATGGGATTCATTCATCTCATAATGAGCACCTATGTAAGATGAGTGTTCTATAGGTTGTATACTTTATAGTAGTGATTGATTACTACATGCCCTATGAACCAGCTAGGAGCTTCTCTAATATATGAATACTGCTATTTGAGACGTAGCCACACTACCGAGTACCTATGTTCCTGTAGTCACCCTGCAATCTAAGTATGGTACTGATCAAATTAGGAAAATAGGATACCACTTGTATTCAATCAATGGGATTACTTATACCACTCATACGTACCCCAAGTAGAAGGGTAAGATAGACCAATTAGCAAAGGGAACAAGGAATAGCGACACACTGACTACGATAGGTAGTATATCAAGAATATGGAACCTGTTTCAGCTTAGCTAGTCTCAATACACATAGGTTATCTATTACTTATAAGCCCAATATTGACTACACTATTCCCATAGAAAGCCAATATCATAACAAGAGTTGTGGGCACAAGTAAGCAGCTTGACTAGATTAGTACTAATCCCAATGCTTATGTAAGTTAAATGATAACTAAGCTCACATGGGGTATATCCACATGACAATAGTAATAATGAGGATTCCATAATCAATATGACTAAGCTTACGATATAAGTAAAGGTTCGGGGCTATGTGTATAATGATTACAATACTAAGCTTAAGCTAGTCTAACTATGATGGGTTTCATTACTATACCAATACATCGTGCTTGTATGATCGAATCGTAATCAGATAAGCATGATTCCCATTAGAGTGATACATGTTATAACTATGTGTAATAGACATAATATACCAATACTGATACTAAGTTCAATGGGCAACAACATGGTAACATAAGAGATATGGAAACTATGATTACTAGTAATACAGGTGTTGTAATGAACAACATCGTTTATCACTTACTATGATTAATGGCATTACTACTATATCTACCTAATGATCTCGTATTCAGTGCAAGCTGTTAGTTCAGCTATCCTTCCAAAGATGTTATCTAGACTTATAAAGCTAACTTCTAGGGGTCCAAGGGTATGATCAGTCCATGGCATATAATAAGCACAACCTACTATATACCAGGAATGATAGGGACCCCTATAGTTCCATTCCATTAGCTCAAGAGCAAGTCCCCAACCAAGCTAACTAGCTAGTACCTTACTAGAACCTAGAGAGCCTTACCTTAATACAGGGTTCTTATCTACTTTGGATCTCCTCTGAAGGTGTTATGTGAAGCCCACTATATTCGTGGGAAGGTCTACCCGATACAGGTAGTCTTATAATAGATAATAGATCATAATCTTGAAGGAAGGAGAGAATCTATGGACTTACTTTAGGTATTGGGGGCTATCCCTGTCAAGTCCCTTAATTTTATTTAGTGATTGAGAGTTGGCTAAAAACCCAACTTCAAACTTCATTAAGCATAAAATCAAATTATGAATGAAGTGAAACATTGGACATTAGTTTTCACGCGCTCAATCTTATAACATGGCACACGGTTATTGGGCTAAGTCCTATACAATGTTGTAGTTTTGAGCATCCCGAGCATTAGGATTGTGTGTGGACTTATTCATAAACCCTTTAGGAAAACAAAGGACATTATCTACGGGCAGTTTCTCGATGTGTAGAGGACCATTGGACTAGGACGGATGCGGGTTGGAAGTAACTGGGCTCTTGTTTTATGCCTCATAGTTGCAAGCTCGAGTTTGCAGAACCACCTCTTACTCACACATGAAAACTGATGAGATTGACGAACCACACCCATTATGAGGTGCCTCAGGATTGCCCCCTTACGAGGGTTGGGGGGTCGAAGCTATCAACTGCTACTGAGGAAACGGATTCGTGAGAACAACGGGCTGTGATGATGAGCCACGTTGAGCCAGAAACTTGTGAATGTAATCCATGTGAGGACATTGATGAGTGAGATGGTCACCTTGACAAATCATACATGGAAAACGTAACAATTTATTGCCTCCATTCTCCTACGTTGTTGCAGTATTTTGGTTGGTACCCTGCCCATTGGTATACTTATTCTTTCTATTATTATTCTTCCCCCCTGCTAGTTGTTGTTACCAGCTGGTGTGGCATGTACCGCATTGATGTGGGAGGTTTGGGTAGGGATCAATGAAGTTGTGGCCATGGGCTGATTGACGGACGGTGTTGAGTGAATGGCCATTTGACCCAACTTGTCAGTCAAATTATTCACTGTGGTGTGACTAACTATGCCAATGACCCCTAATGAGTTGGACAAACACCACAAGTGAAAGGTCATGACGTGATTTGACAGAGCCTCACCTGGCTTCCCATCAAATTTCAGAATGTCTGTGGGAAGCTTGGTAGGTATTTCCGACCAATTAGATTGGTGGCAAACCAGGTCGTTGGTTAACCGTGAGAGATCTGGTATGTTCAAAGTAGTTAAAAATGGAAACCTCAAATTAACTAATCTTGCTTGTGTGGGGAAGAGCTTGGCATGCCCCCTGTCCAACCTTGAGGGCCAACACTCATTTACCCCGGATTATGTGGAAACCCAGGAGTAGGCATATCCCCCCCGTAGAGGCCCTGAACTAGGCATCGTGGAAAAATTCCACTCAGATAGAAAATTTACATTGGGGGAGGCCAAACTACCAATAAGAGGTTGCACCAAAATGGTTCCCCCAGGGGTTTGACCCACGCTAGTCGAAGGACCAGCACCAAACCTTTCGTTCTTGAATTTGGGGTTAAGCAAGATAAGGTTATTACTTCATAATAAACTCCGAAGTTTCTCTCTCCGAGATGTTTTTTGTTCATTTTTCATAAGGGTTCATAAGACATAGCCCTGCCATTGGTAATGTTATACTATAAATTTTTTTGAAAATTTTTTTAATCAACCTAAACTAATATAATTTTGATAAAAACCTATTGCAATATCCATTGCTGATAATTTAAAATTACAGATTTAATTTAATTTTCGAATTTTAGCCAAACCATTGGTCCTAAAAACTTTTTGATGCCTTTGAAACATAAAGGCGACATTAACGTGGAAACCACATTCATATAAATTCTATTATAAATTTGAGCTCATTGGCTGTTGACAAGGTCACTTTTCCAGAGATATTTCCAGAAGGCGGGGCCCTTGAAGCTGACATTAATGCCAAAACCATATTCATATAAATTTGAGTTCAATAGCTGTTGATGAGGTCACTTTTTCCAGGGTTGTTGATGAGGTCACCCTTTCCAGAGATCTTTCCGGAAAGTGGGGCCCTTGTCCATGCGAGTAATTTGAGTCATTTTCTTTGATCGATCTTTCTAGAATCCTTTCATCTCAAATAAATAATTTGGCAGAGTCATCGTTGATTTAGTCATCCAATTGTTTCCTCGCAGAGTGCCAAAAGAATTATTGATGTAAATGAAAAAATATTTGTTATATGCCAAGGTGACCTCCATAGGATGAAGAGTGATCCCTTTGAGACAAAGATGTGTTGGCTCTAATAGAACATAATGAATTCAACATATACAATAAGCTATCTCTGAGTGTACAGTCGAAGAAAGGGGTCAGATTAATTCTTGTGGAAAGTTGGATGGATTCTGCAACATGACCAAATAATGGCTCAGTGACATAGATGTCTTTCCATTCTTCATATGTTGTATACTTCACATCGAGTATGTGAAGAGACTTGGCAGGGGGTCTGCTAAGCTAATTAACAATTGTATTTGAGCTTCCCTTCTTGTTCTTAATAACTAAATGAATTGTTGTACATAGGAAATTCATTTCAAATGGTGTTGCACCTAAATTTTAGATTAAGAATTTGAAAATTGAAGGCATTGTTGATTATTGTGGATGATGATTTCCTTAGTGGTAGTGTTGTCATTACTTGAGTACTTGAAATGACAAGTAGGCCTCCTTGTCATAATGCGGGAATTGAGCTTGGTTTGAGTCAAGGTTTTGAATGGGATGTGGTTGGGTGTCCTCCTTGCTTAAGAATGGTGTTAATTGCATATTGAGTGGCAACAATATCTATTTCAAATGGTTATTGTAGATTTGGGAATGCAATCATAGGTGCCTAACAAGGGGCATCCTTCAACTTCCAGAATTCTTTGTCTGCTTATGGAATCCAATGAGATTCTTGATTGTCAATTTGGATGAAGGGGAGAGCTATATGGGAGTAATGGCAAATGATTTTTTATGGATATTTATTCTCCTGGAAAAATCCAGATTGAAAATGGTACTAAGAGTTTGTCACTCGAGAACCCTAGATTTGTATGAACTGCTACATCAATAACAAATCCCATGTATTAGTGACGCGTCTTACCAAACAAAGGTTTCTTATGTTTTGTGAGAAGATCCAAGACTATGTGAATGTGCTCCAAATGTTATGCCTATATTTTATTATATATCAAGATATTATTAAAATGGAACACAAACAAAGTCTCCAAGGTGAGGGTGAAAACTATCATTGATGAATGCCATAAAAGAGGTAAGGGCAATGGTGAGGTCAAAAGACATGACCAACCACTTTTAGAGACCCACATTAAGTCTTGAAAACTCTTTGCCATATCTTGCTAGGTATGGAATTCGTGATAACTAAAAGCTATGTCAATCTTGGTCAAGTACCTTGCTTGCTTGTGTTGGTCAAGAACGCCATCAATCCTTGAGAGTGGATAATGGTTTTGAAGGGTTATCACATGACCCTATAATATGCGCAATGTCATCACTCTTATTGTTCCTTTTCAGGGATGGAGATTGTTGGAGATTCACAAGGTGAGACGATAAGTTTGATTTGGTTGTCTTATGAAGTTACAAAAACAACTTATTCTGTCACTCAATTTGTGTCCACTTCACAAGTGTGGTTTGGTAGGCAAGGTAACAAGGTAGGGAAGAACTTGAGGCCAAGTGAATAAAACGCTAGTGACTCTAAATAAAGGGAGCCCTTTTGAGGTCTCAAAAAAATATTGGTATAAGAATTTATGAGTGCCTCAAGATCAGAGGGAGGGACTTTTCCATGATTGTGCCCCTTGATTTGGAGGGTTATGTATTTCCTAAGGTTAACCTCTTTAACAAATTTCTAATTAGTAGATAGAGAATAAAAAAATATGTTCAAGACTTTTGACCCCATTCTCATAAATGCACTTTGTGATTTAGGTAAACCTAGTAACCACCTCCTCAGGTTAGGATGTAAGGGGGTTGTTACACCTTCCCGTGGAACTGAAATAAAAATCGGAACCCCCACGAAAATTCCAAACAATTGTTACATTATAGGAAAACCAAACTAGACCACAAGGACACACTGAAACCGGAACTGACAAGTCAGAGGGACATTTCTTGTGTTCAGGAAAATCCAATTGCATGGAGAAATTGTTGGGCCGACACATAAAGATTTCCAAAATCGTCAACTAACTGACCAATCAGAGAATGAAAATTGTGACAAACTTGGGCTAAGGATGGAGGGTTCGACTAAGAGGGCCCAAACCTTCCCAAACTCTCATCACTTTACCTAGACTATACTGGGACAAAACCCCACATTCTTTTCGCCAACACTTCCTACTTTCTTGATAACTTCTTGATAACCACAATAAACCATTTCAGTAGTCATAAAGTGTGGGGTGTGTGTGAATGCATGGGTGTAGCTGGACACAACCCCTCCTCATTTAAAGCATAGGATGATGGTGGATTGGATAACCTGTTGTTCATCAACCAATGCACGTCTTCCAACACCCTGATCGGGTTAATACAAATAATATTTTTAATAACCAATATAGATTCATTTTAATTTTATATTTATCAAAAGTAAAGCATAATTAAATATTTATCGGTTTTCTTTTAAATTTCAACACTTAATAGATATACAGTTCAAATACACTTATATTAATTTTGCCGAGAGGTGCTCTACAACCCAATATAGGGGTAGATGTATAGGCGTAAATGTTTAACATTAAATATTTATATGTTGGCTCAATTAAAAAACAATAAAAGGTTAAAATTAATATAGAGCTGAGTATGGTGGAGATGTTGTAGTGCAAACATTTAAATCTTGGCTCAAATAAAATAAAGTTAAAAGTAATAAAAATAATAAAATTCAATTTATTATATTGTAATTTTATTACTTAGCCCCTCCAACTCAAGTTAGAAATTATGCTATAGGAAAAATTGCATAAATAATTATAAGTTACATTTATAAATCCTAAATTAATAATGTTTGATAAATAAATCATCTTATAGCCTTAGTTTGGTAGTAACTAATAAATTGAGATGTGAAGTGGATAAGTAAATTGCTTGCTCAAGTAGAAGAATTTGCATAAATCTTAGTGGATAGTAACCATGAGTAATTCTACACATTTATAATTTTACTCCTACATAAGTGTTGAAGAAAACATAAATAATTGTGGGAAGTAACTCTTGTAAGTATATTTTTTACATCTTATTCCTTCCATTTTTTTTATGCAAAGACTTGCTTAAATTACAGTGGGAAGTAATTGATGATGGATATGTTATTTACTTGAGTATAAGTTATTTTCAATTATTTTATTTTTGGATGGTTTTCATACAAAGATTAAAATAAAAAATCACTACACAAATATCTAAAAATCATTTATGAATATTGCAACCCTATCCATAAATTATGGCATAAAATATGTAAGATAGTTATCCACGAGACATATTATTGTGCAAATGATGCAATAAGGCCTTCAAGTTATGGTCTAATCAAATGTTTGAAAATTGCTTTTTGTAATATTGAAAAATCAATATTTATTTTTCAAAGTTAAAGATTATAATTTGCATTGGTCAATGCTAAAGTAATAGTGATGAATAGACAAATACATTGTTAGGGTCCTGCCTTGGAAGAGACTAATAATGATTCCATAACCATATTTAAATTAAATTATAAGTACATAAAAACTTAATACTTACAATAAATTTATAATATAACAAGTTTCTTAACCATGTATATCCACCCCCACTTTACCATGGATATTATTAACTTGTAAATTGGTTTTATTGCAATACCATGGCTTATCAATACCACACGTAGAAAAACCATAACTCATTTCACAATAAAAAATTAAAATGTAAAGTATTTTAGACATTACATATAACATTGATTACATAGAGTGAAAATTATCCAATCATATGGAGAGATAGATAAGATAATTATATTTATGTCCAACTAATGACCACAAAGTAGGTCAAAGGAACTGTTGAGTACACTAATGTATATACAAAGCGGGAGAACAAAACAATCTCCTATAAAAGATACAATGCATGAAGTAAATCAACATCTGGTCCTAGCAGAGAAGATCCAGGAGCTAATAGGTCTAAGGATCAGATCCATATCTCCTAACATCCGAGGTTGAATACATAAAACTTAAGAAACTCAAAAAAGTTTGTTGGCCCGATGAAGAGCTAATGACAAGTGCATACTGTCCACTAAATCGTTTCCTAGGGTGTTTCACATGTTGCTAAATTTTGGAGGACCTAGTTCGTCTCCAAGGAATGAATATGAGATGAAACTCTTGCTGAGATCTCATGTGGCAGGGTGAGGTCCCACAGATCCTCACCGATCTGGAGTCTGGATATGTACTGGTATCAATCGATCGCTTAGTGCCCCAGTTTGAAGGTAGTACCTTGAAAAATGTTGTGATCCTCTGTGTGGGGTCTGGTCTGATGGGAGGTTGAAGAATATGCACTTGGAACCTAAGATCCTCCTACATATATAGGGCCAAACATCTCTGATCGAGATACCTGAAAAAGTCGGCGAGCGTTCGATAATCTTTGAACAAGTAATGAAACCTTCCTTTGATTTCATAGTAGACAGGGCATCCAAGAATGAAGTGCACCTCGGTCTCCACTTCCTGTAAATGACATACCTGACAAAGTCTGTCTAGTATATCCACCTGGCGGTCCGTCTCTACCCGAAGTATATGAGAACCTACTCTAAACTGGCCTAGAGGAATGTGAAGAGCATGCATCCAGTGGTGAAACGTATATTGGGGTCGAACAATGAGCTCGTCTCTCAACTCCAAGATGTTCTCAACATAGAAGGCCATCTTTGGGTGCAACCCTCTTGGAGGATTGACCCAGGTGACCTGGACGAACTGCCTGTAGATGTCCTCTTGATGATCTTGTTTAGCTCCTATCTAGTAGGTAAAAGGGTGAAGAGAGAGAGAGTGATGGGGAGGGGAGAGAGAGAGGGAGGTGTAAGAGAGGAGATAGAGGAATGAAGAGAGAGGATGGGAGGGAGAGGAGAGAGGGAGGGAGAGGGATATGGAGTTGGAGGGGGAGAGGGAGTGAGGGAAGAACAAAGACATATAGAGATAGAGGTAGAGAGAGAGGGAGAGAGGAGAGGATGGAAGGCACATAGGAGAGGAGAGAGAGGGGGACATAGAGATGGAGATGAGAGAGAGAAGGAGAAACAGAGGGAGATGGTGACAAAGTTGGAGGGTAGAGAGAGAGAGATGGGGGGGAGACAAAGGGAGGTGGGAGAGAAAGGACTTAAGAGAGAGGAGAGAGAGAGAGAGGGAGAGAGTAGAGCATGAGGGAAGAGAGAGAGGGACAAATGGATCCAACCTAGATATGGGATGTGTGTATATAAAAACAAGACTAATTCCATCTTAACCTTGTATCTATCAAAAGCTGAGAGAATATTTGATCCCTATCAACCCTTGATACATCCAGGGTTATGTTTAATCACTCTCAGCTACAATTTCACCAATATCAAGTTAACCAATTAAGTTGCCCCAAGACTTTTTATTATATTAGTTAGAAACATTTTCAAACAAGAGCTACATAGTACCTAGTCCCTGTCACTTAATTTAAATATAGCTAAATTAAAGTAGAAAACAATAAAAATACAAAGATTTAAAAATTTAAAATGTTATGATTACATTAATTTTAAATTGTAATTAAATACATTATTAAATTTTGTAAATTAACATTATTTGTACTGCAACATAGAAATAATTACTAATAGTTTACATTTGACATTTTATAGTGTGGTCTTATGGAAATCTTATTATTAGACCTAGGTATAGAGGTCCTATCATAAATTTCTATTATACATTGGTTTGTGAATATGATAAAATTTCATATTTATTTGTATTACAAACATCTTATTCTTTTGAATAAGGTGGGGCCCTTGTCCATGCGAGTAATTTGAGTCATTTTCTTTGATCGATCTTTCTAGAATCCTTTGGTCTCAAATAAATAACTCTGAATTGAAAGTAGTTGTCTTTGCATAGTGAGGAGAGATTGTTCCAACAGGTCCTGGGTTCGATTCTGTTGAGGTGCTCCTGATAGTGTTGAAATTTATGTTCAGGCATTTGCCCGAATACACAATAATCCTCTCTGATTTATCAGATTTATCAAGAAAGGGAAAAATAAGGGTAATTGAAGATGCCGGCCATGGCGGGATGGGTGCGGATGCCCACAAACAATAGGGTTCACAGTAGCGCCGCGCTCCAAACCCATGGATTCTGGTAGAGTGCCATCAGAAACGATCCGTATGCTCCCAACTAAAACAACAACAACAACAACAATAAAGACCACCGTCATGGGCATGTGTTGGGAACCAAAGACAAGGAGAACAATGTCTATGACAGTTTCCAGGGTCTCCTGACCTTGGCCCACCTTACCTCCTCCAACGCTAATGAAGCTCGGGGCACCTATAAAAAATGCGGCAGGGTTAGCCATCTCACCTTCCAGTGCCGAAACTTCCTCAGTGTTAAAGAAGGTTATGTTTTGTAGGCTATTATGGAAAGGAAGAACAATGATAATAAAAAGAATCGTAATACTAAATTTGTCGGTACAAACAGGGCGAGATCATTGAAGAACGTTGTTTCTCCGGTGTCTGGTGAGAGTTCTGATGAAGATGAAGAGGAATCTGAATCTGATGTTACTATTAGCGACGGGAACTCTGAAATTGAGAGGATTATTGCGGCAAGGTTTGGAAATTCTCACAATAAGTACAAGGATATTCATAAAGAGAAATATAGGGTTTCCAAGTTTTCATCCGGGAAGGAATTATCTCGGAAGTCAAAATATCGGTCTAAGATGGATGATTCCGAGTCGGAAGCCAGTGAAGATGACTACTCTGGTTTGGAGGAGAGGAAGTTGAGGAGGAAGAAGTCCAGCAGGAGAAAGAAAAGGTCGAGGAATGACTTCTCTAATTCAGCGGATAGCGATGATAGAATGTCTTCTGATTCTGATGACAAGAAGCAGTTGAGAAAGAGGAGAAGAGTTCGGAGTTTGTCGCATAGTGACAGCGATAGCGAGTCGGATAATGAGAAGAGGAGGAGAAGGAAGCATGCAGAGAAGAGGCTTCAGAAACATGACAGGAGCATGAGCTACTGTGACAAGATGGATGAGGAGGAATCTGGTAGCGATCATGAACGAAAGCATCAGAGGCATCATAAGCACCATAAGCATGGCCGGAAGCATGGTTCTAAAGAATAAGCCGCCACTTCTTTATTTTGGATCAATTTGGCTGCCTCTATAATTGAATATAACTACATGAAATCAACACAAGAAAGTGAAGATGGGGTTGCATAACAGTAGCATATTATTCACAAGCACGAGTTCTCAAACTTTGCTTTAATTCAGCATTATTTAGGTTCATCATTTGGTTGGATGTATACATGCTATTGTAAACTACGAAATTCAAATCTCTAGTTATCTGATCATAGTTAATCTTCTCTAGAATTCATCTTTCAACGTCTTTCATCCAACGTATATTAACACATGTTTTATCATGATTAAATGAACTTGAACTCTAATAGATTGTTGTTCACTAGAGGACCTCTCTACTAACTAGTATGTAATTGTACCTCAAACATTGTAAATCTTGTTCTGTAAGGAATTCATGTTTTTTAAACTACTCAGGTTGATGCAGTTTATACATGCATTTTATTCTGATATTTTCTAGCATTTGTATCCTTTCTTAGTATTTGGATGCATAAGAGTTTTTGGTTACGGTTTAAATGTAGATTACAGTACAGCACAAACAATAAACAGTCCGCTTTCGATTTTAACTTTGTAATTCATCTACGCACCTCATTTATGTCAGTGTTTTAATGAACATATGCATTGAGTCTACGAAGGCATACATATTCTACCCCTTTGGTTTTGAATTTTTAGCTTTTTTTTTTTTTAATTTTTTTTTTTAACAAATGCATTTTAAAGCAAATAAAATTAGTCATTGCGATGTCCTTGTCCAATCAGAAAATTGGAATACAATTTTAAAACAAACAGAAAATATTTTTATAATTATCAAATATTTGATTTAATATTTAAATACTTCAAAACTATTGTAAAACCATAGTACATTTGCAATATTTGAAACAAGTAATTAAAAGTAAATCTATTTTGACTAAAAAGTGATTACAATATATATGCCTTAGACACTTATAAAAATTTCCAAGTTAGAATTTTTTTTTTTTTTTAAATATGTCGTGAAATAAGCAATATTTAAGAACTTATCACCTTGAATATTTATAAAAGAGGAGTTTTTCGGATTTAAATTTTTGGTTTTTATTAATTAATAAATAATTTATTTTTGAAATTCCATTTACTGAGAAATAATAAGGAATTTCCTTTAATGGGACTTTTTGGATTTTCTAGTGTGAGAATTTGGGGGAAAAATTGAGGCGAAATCTTAATTTTTGTTATTTAAATTGGTCTTTTGACTGTATATATGGATTTAGCACCCTGAAAAACCCCTAGGGCTCTTAGAATGTGCAAGGGTTACCCGTCAAGCTTGTGATTTCAATATATTCCCACTGGATTAGAGAAATTAGAAGAGAAAAACCTATCCGAAAAGCTTCCAAAAAGTCACACTAAAGACAACTTGAAATAATAATATAATAATAATTTATGTATTTATAAGTAAATAATAATTTATTATGAAAAACTTCACTTTGTAATCATTATTTTTTTTACATAAAAAATCCTTGAATCTATTAAAAAGAAAATTTATTTATATTTATAAATTTTAAATTTAATTTTTCATTTATATTTAAAAAAATGGTGTAAGGCGAATTCTATTGATCAATCAGAACTAGAATACATCATATACAATCATGACTCTTTTCTTGGCATAGTGTGCCATTTATTGACAAGAACATCACTGAGATGTATGAAATTGAGAATAGCGAAAGATACATAGAGGAACAAAACAAATAATTACAGAAGAGAAACATCCAAATTGGGGCTCATCCCCAAAGTGACTTTTCGTTCCTTTCTTTTTTGAAACCATGGGTCATATACAATCATGACTCTTTTCTTGGCATAGTGTGCCATTTATTGACAAGAACTTCACTGAGATGTATGAAATTGAGAATAGCGAAAGACACATAGAGGAACAAAACAAATAATTACAGAAGAGAAACATCCAAATTGGGGCTCATCCCCAAAGCGACTTTTCGTTCCTTTCTTTTTTGAAACCATGACCCAGCCTTCCAAAGGCAGCTTTATCAAGGAAATTTTAAGATTATTAGTGTGTGTTGAAGGAGAATCTTTGTTAGAGTCTGAAGAAGTTGACTCATAGGTTCACTTCAATGCACTCGAAGAAGCATTATTATACACTATTGATGTGTTTGTTGAATGAGAATGGTTGACACCATGATTCTCAATTGATTTTTAAGGATCATAAGTCTAGAACTTGTCCACCGAATACATTTCATCATTATATCCTTCATCATCCTCTTTCGCAACAAAGAAAGCCTCGTCCTCCATAGGAGGCAGTTCACAGGGCTTCTAACTTTTAGCTTTGGAATTTTGAATATTCTGCTTCAGGTGAGATTTCAACAGAGAGAAAGAATTCTATAAATGGCTTGTTTGCTTATACAAGTGACAACGAAAAGTAGTATTCTCATATTCCAAATCCTAGGTCCAATGAAAATCACCTATTTTAAATTGATTTAGTTTGGTGGTCCTTTACTGATATTGACTTCAACACAAATTCTGCCATAGGTGTAGATGCCCAACTTGCCATGAGAATTATCAATTGCAAGTAAATGACTCGGGGTGTTCCCAATGCCCTGAAAGGTTGGGTAATGTCGCGAGTGAGCAATAAGATTAGGAAGACGAACCCATATTGGCAGTTTGGTAATGGCTATTGTGGAAGGGTTAAAATATGGAAACCATGGTGTTAGGAACAGTCCTGCATTACCCCAAAATTAAGGCCCTTTCGATAAAACTTTTTGATAGTCTTCTTGTTCAGCAAATGCCACAATGAAGAAGCCTTTGGAGCATAAAATAACCTTGCAATTTTTTGTCGATGAAGAATGGATCCATTGCTAGAGATTCGCTGAATGGGTCCATAAACCATTAAAACGAAAAATGAGGGTTGACTCTACATAGATCTAATAGACGTTCTCAAGAGTGGGGTAAGAAATTTCTCATATTTTTCGACCAAAAATAGCTTAGGAGTTGCCTGGGACTGAGTTTCCTTTGGGGAGGATTGTGCATGCACAACATCGTTATAAAAAATTCCTGAGAGGGGGAGGGCTTAACCCAAACCCCCTTGTAAACAAAAGGCCATAAAGGGAGTGGAATCTTTTTCAATATTATAGACTGAAAGAGGGGAAGAATCATCCAGTTTCCTACCTTTGAAATGTAGGCATTGCATGATAGAGGGAATACCCACCGGAAGCTCCAATAAAAGCTTGAGGTCCCATACCAGATATGTGGAGAAAACCCTAAGGAGCAATGAGTGCCCAGAGAGCACTTTAACAAAGATTTGACAAGAAATTTTAAGGAGTCAGGGGTTGAGGGCACAAGAAACCAAAATAGAAAGGTAGCAGACTTCCACCGTTAACATAGCCACCACCGCTAAAGCCACTATCACCGTCACCGTTATTGTTGTCTCGATTTCCAGCGTCCCCTCCACTATTAACCTGGACAAAGACTCTGTCAATCCCCGTAACATCAAGGGCTTTGGATCTTTCATCTTTCTCATGCTCGACCATGTACTTGGCAACCTCTCGCTTGACCTACAATCAGATACTTTGGAATGAATCGAAGTTTGGTGGACCAACAGGTCCTCACTACCATCATTAGGTGTTATGAAATTGTGACCCTTATTTGAGTCAAGCCCCATACCCTTCTCCTATCTCTTTCCTGATATAGGGCATCACTCTTGGTGGCCAGATATTCAAGAGCAACAGTGAGATACATTAGAGCACCAACCCCTATGCGCTTTGCATGTCATCCAACTTTAAGCAAATTAACAATTCTTCCTACCAGGAACTGTAATCTCGCCTTCTGCGGCATAGACACAGACTTCATAGAATTGGTCTTCCCACAACTACCAGGATTATCACCAAATTTAAGGTTTTTGTGTATTAATCTCTTTGCACAATTTCCCTTTGCAACTATCATCATGCTCTTGGATACATTCAAGCAACGCTTAGTTTTTTCAAGCCTCGAATTCCCATTGAAATTTCAGCACCATGCAATCTCCTCACTGGGTTTATGCTTCCTGATTCTAAGATCTGATAAAGGCGATGGTCGCAGCCATGAAAAGTCTTCATTGGGCTCAACCTCCTTAATTCATTGTTCAATGAGAGGGAAACACAAAGAATCATGAATATCCTTGAGCCTGAGACATCTTTTGAATGCGGAAACCATGGGTGATCTACAACAACTGAAGGTCATCATTTGCATAGCTCCAGTCTCTCCTCATTTATATTAAAGTTGTAAAATAAAAAATGTTTGTTTGTCAAGTGTCTGTGATCCTCTAGGCTTGATCTGTGCGGCTTGAGTAGTCGTGAGCCAAGGGCATCTAATCTGTCAAAGTCACCCAGGGATCGCACCCGACCTAGGCCACATCAGCCTTAAGTTGCCTGGATTTTTTTTAGCAAGTCTCCTCCCCTAGCACATGGCATAACTACCCCCATGAGGTTTGATTCAGAGTCGCCTTGCTGACGAGGCCCATCATTAACCGGTTGTGCTAGTGGGACTTCACAAGTTATAAAAAGATTATTATTTATAATAAAAATATTAATTTTCTTCAAATTATATGAAATTTTCGAAAAAAAATCACAAAGATGGAATATCATAATATGTTTTTGGCATTTCAATAATTCAAAAATATGTTATAATTATTAGACTCATGAAAATTAGAGCTAAGCTTGAGATACAATTCTTACTTCTATGATATACAAATTCATAGCACATGGTTTCATCTTCCAATTAATTAAGACTTCTCATGACTATTCAAATTCAATTGTGGTTTTTAGCTTTCCTCTCAAGTTAATAATAAATTTTACATAATCTCTAAGCATTATGTTTCCAACATTCCCCCTTTAATCCAAAGTAGTAAATGTGAGCCCAAAAAGAGAGTTTAAATATGGAGGTGGATAACAACTAATGACTAGATGTACTTTTTGAATATGGGGGTCTAAAGAAGAACACAAATCAAATGGGTAGTAGAAATTGAAGTCTTCAACTAGTGGTGGTTTAAGGTTTTCCACTAACACAAGAACTTGACTTGAAACAATTTATGTAACGATTTGAAATATAGTTAGAAGTTGATGTCTTTTGCGAAATGGAAGAAGTTTATAATGAGGATTCGATGACGATTAGAAAATATTGAAATTATGGTTTAAAGATGACCATAAAATATTATAAAGCATAAGAAGTAAGTCTTTTACTAATTGGTGGTTTAAGGAGGATCATAAACCAAATGGTGCTCATGGAACATGAGTTTCTATCTAGCTACAATTTTGACTTGGCCTTAAACCACCAATAGTAGAAGACTTCGGTTTTTTCAATCCATTTGGCATGTGTTCTTCCTTGAACCACCATATTTGAAAAGCACATCTATCCATTGGCTAATATCCACCTCCATATTTCATCTCTCTTCTTGGACTCACATACACCCCTTCGGATCAAGGGGAGATGTTGGAGAAATAATCCTTAGGGATTATGTAAACTACATTATTAACCTAAGAGTAAGATAAAAAAAAAAAAAGTCGCAAATCAATTCGAAAAGTCATGGAGATTCCAAAATACCACTTGTAAGATGAAACCAAAGGTCATCAATTTATGTATATCATATAAATAACAATTGCATTTCATGCTTGTCTAATCAACGCTCCAATTTTTATAAATCTAACATAACAAATCACTTGAAACATAGTGAAACTTTGTTAAAAAAACTAACTTTATAATATTTAAATAATAATGATTCATATTCATAAGAATTTTATTTCAAAACATATAATTAATAAATGTAAAAAAAAAAATTATAAAAATTACAAAACAGACAAAGAACAATGTCAAGAACATTTACATGTATATATATGTAAATGTAATTATATGTATTGTCTAAGATTTTAATAAAATTAAAAGAAGAATATGTGTGTGTGTGTGTGTGTCCCCAAGGGTAAGCTCAATTGGCCTAGAGCCAAACATGAAATTATTTGACATTATTGCTAGTTGTTATTGATCACAAATTCGACTTTCTTTGATTCCTTTAGGGTGAGGTCTCATAATCAAGGCCAATAATTTATCCAATTTACCATCCACGAAACCAGACCACTAACAATAGAGATAAAACTTCAATTTGTAGTGCTGACCCAAAATTGTTACTTTATCTATAGTCCAACTTATACAAGAAAACTAATGTATTGTGCATTCATACTCCCCACCAATGGCAAGCATGATAGATGATACAAGTTGCTCATTGGAAAACAAGACCCAACTACAAAACCAAGAAACTAAATAGCATGAAAGTATAAAACAGAAAGAAAACCTTCAGGAAACTTGAGCCATGAAAACTCATAGGAGGACAAAGTTAGAGCCAAAACATTGAAGTTAGGATATAGAGTAGGCTATGTTGAGAAATCAGTGCTTATAGTAATTAGGGTTTGATTCCTCTTTCTTGATAATTACTTGTGAATAATGTTGGATTCTCTTACTTTTTTAATATTTTATTTTTCGTCAAGAAATTACCAAATTATGTGTATATGAAGGTCACAAGTACAAGAGATACAATATGTAAGCGCTCAGCGAGGGAAAAACCCCTACAAGGGGAAAACCCAGTCAAACTCTTCCACTAGTAGATTCAAATCAAGACGAGACACTCCAAGACCTCTTAGACCTAGACAAAGACCCCTCCAACCACCAAGTCAACCCTTCCCTTCAATAGATGATCCTTGTCAAAGTCTCCAAGTGACATCTCCCTAACAAGAACTTCATTCCAGAATTTTGGCCCCCCAGCAGTAGAAATTCGGCCCCTAGCAACATAATTTCAAGATCAAACTTATTGAATGAATCCACCAAATAAGTCGAACTAGCTCTCTATATATAGCCTTTATGTTGGGTCGAATTGCCCTAATGTAGGCAGACTTCATGGTGACAGGGCCAACTTGGTGTGGAGGTGACAAATAACCTTTTTAACTAAAAAATAATTATTTTTAAATGATACAAAAGCCCAATAAGGGTCTAATAAAAATGACAATGACTTTAATGACTCAATGCAAAACCTAGAAGCATTCAATGGAGGCTTTGACCTAGAAAACATTAACCCAAATATGAAACCCATGCTTTAATAAGTAATTTTCTTTAATAATAAAATTTATTTTGACAGCTACAACTATGAAGACCGACACTAGTTACATTCTTTAACAGACTAGTTTCATTTTTCATGAGCTTTTCAATGTTCACAAGTCGAGCATCCAAGCTAACCAAACAGTTGTGCAAGTGCTTTTAGACACAATGAATGTCGTTTAGGAAGACAATGATCTCATTGTGGTCCTCTTGTTTCTCTTGGATAACATGTCCCAATAATATTTCATCTACCAATAAATCGTAATCGAATAGAAGTAATGGTTGTTATAACTCCAAAAATTTCCTGATCTGAATTGGATCATTATATTGTTTTTCATCATTCTTGATGTTTTGAGAGTGGAAACAATGCACGAATAAGCTCATAGGACCCTTTTACCGGAGGGGCCCAATTTGGAAAAATGAGGTCTAAAACCTTCCAAGAGAATTTTGAGGCATCAAATGACATTTTTTGGGTGTAAAACCTTGTCATTTTAACGCCATGCCTTTTTTACATATTCTACACACACAAAACCTTCCAATGGTGCAAGAACCACATCAATCAGAGTCTGTATGTGAAAGTTATGCCACCCAAAAGTTGACCTTCCTATTTTCACCACCATCATTTGAGAGGATGCCACGTCTGTTAATTTATGGTATGTTCTATGCTTAGAGCAGTTTACTTATCTTTCTTATTATTATCCACATATTAGCAATCACATGTACATAAAGTAAAGTGCAGATAGAACATCAAACGATCGACAGAAAAGAACCCAAGACAAGAGACACAAGATGTGGCGGCTAGCCAGGGAAAAGCTCCAATATGGGGAAACCCTTTTATCAAATCTTCTTTTTATCTTCAATAATTCAACAGAGAGAAATAGTACATAAATCTGATTTACATTAGCAGTAGGGAACCTTAGATCAGCCCTCAACTAGGGCAGACAATATCTTGCAAACTGACCATCGGATTGGCTTGATTCCTTCACCAAAAAATGCAGCCTTCCACAGAGAGTCGGGATCACCTACAATGCAGTTCTGAGAGGGAGACAGCTAGTCAATGCTGGTCAAACTTTGGATTTGCAATTGCAGCCCTAAATTCTGCGTCTTCCTTCCACACGTGTGAGAGAAGAGTCTCTTTCTGCGCAGTAGGAGAAGAGCCCATTTTCTGCGCAGGAGAGAGAGAGAGATGTGATGAGAGAGTGTGTCTAAATGAGGAAAATACCTCCTGTATTTATACACAAATGTTGATGATTGAATAGATGCGACTGTTGGGCTTCTGAGCCTACATGAGTTGCTAGTCGGCTTGATAATTATTCCATAATCAAAATAAATTCATATCTCCATAAATACTTATCGAAATCGGATGATCTTTAGATCAATCCTACACCTCTCGACGAGAGGAATCTAATAAAAATATTATCAGCCATGAATAAGATGACCCACATGGAGTTTGGCCCTATTTTCCAATTTTAACACTCCCTCTCAACTAGGGAGAACTCCATCTGCAATTCGTTTGTTTGTCGCTACTATTCATCCATCAAATGCACTGCCCTATACAGCTTGACCCCTGCTCTGCTCTGCTCTATCCTGCCTGCTTTGCTCTGTTCTATTCTGCCTTGTTCTGATCTGCTCTACTCTGCTTTGTTCTGCTCTGCTCTGCTTTGTCCGAATTATGAAGAAGAAGAAATGATTGAGGATGTATCATACTGACTCAAAGTCAATCTCAGAGTGTGTACCATTGATCCCAGACCAGTCCTCAACCGACTCGAAGTCAGTGTCATAGTGGGTACAACTCCTACCACTGGTCCCAGACTAGTATCGTCCTCCACTGACTCAAACTCTGTCTTAGAATGTGTACCACTAGTCCCAGACCAATCCTCAATTGACTCAAAGTCAGTGTCATAGTGGGTACAACTCCTACCACTAGTCCCAAACCAGTATCGTTGATCCCAGATCAATGAAGGTCATCCTAGCATAGGGAGTACGGTAGATACAACGATGCGTCCATCGGTACTACCATGGTCCCTCTCCTCATTTCCTTGCTCATTGATCAGATGAGAGGTACTTCCCATGAGTCCCAAACTGCATGGGTAGGATGCCTCGACAAGAGAACTAATCAATTCTGTCCACAGGAGAGCGAATCATCCTATCCCACAAGAGAGTGAATCATCTTGTCCCACAAGAGAGCAAATCATCTTGTCCACAAGAGAGTGAATCATCCTGTCCATAGGAAAGCGAATCATCCTGTCCACAATCACCATGGAGAACACATCATCCAGGCCTCACAGGAGAACTAATCATCCTTCTACATAGTCATCATGGAGAACACATCATCCAGACCTCACAGGAGAACTAATCATCCTGCTACATAGTCGTCATGGAGAACACATCATCCAGACCTCACAGGGGAACTAATCATCCTGCTACATAGTTGCCACGGGGTGTCACAGGGAAAGTTTTGATTCTTTTACCCTGTACACGTACACCACCAGGGGATGGTGAGTCACCCTGTGGTCATATGTTGCTCCAAGAAGTACCCCGCACTCCCCCGGAGCTCCTAGAGCTCAATACATCATGCAGGACCCTCATCATAGGATATTTGAATGATACCAAGCCGTTCTCGGAAAGTCAGGAATTTGACCTTCCCTAGGGGCTTTGTCATAATGTCGGTGACCTGCTGATTTGTACCGATATGTTGGAGCCTTATTGCTCCTCACTGCACCATATCTCGAATATAGTGGTACCTGATATCGATATGCTTGGAGCGATCATGAAATACGAGATTCTTTGACAAATGAATCTCACTCTGGTTGTCACATAAGATCACGGTGATATCCAATGTAAGTCCAAACAGCTCACTGAAGAGCTTTCGCAACCAAACTGCCTCATAGGAGGCCATGCTAGCAGCAATATACCCTGCCTTGGCGGTGCTCAAAGCCACCGACTTCTGCTTCCTGCACATCCAGGATATCAAAGCGGATCCCAAGGATAAATAGCTCCCGAAAGTTCTCTTATGATTCACCGCACTACCTGCCCAATCAGCATCAATGTATCTAAGTAGTCTCATATCTTCAGCAGGTCCAGCAGCGCTACCACTTAGCTTCTTAAAGTCAAGCTCCATCGGGGTAGTTACAGGCTTGCAGTCCACCATACTGAATCTTTCCAATATCTTCACCACATATTTTCCTTTTGATAGAAAAATTTCCTTTGGCTTCTGCCAGACTTTAAGTCCTCGGAAATAGTGCATCAGTCCTAGGTCCTTCATTTCGAATTTAGAAGCCAACTCCTTCTTACATTTGTGAATGAGAGGGTTTACACCTACTAGAAAGAGGTTATCCACATACAGCATCAGTATGAGAGGTTTGTCATCCTCAATCTTAAAGTAAAAGTTAGGATCGGCTTCACTCCTAGTGAATCCCAACTTCATCAAGTAGCTATCGATCCTCTCATACCATGCTCGGGGTGCTTGCTTCAGCCCATAGAGAGCCTTCTTCAACTTGCACACATGAGATTTTTGATCATAAATCTCAAATCCTTCGGGTTGCTCCACATAGACCTCTTCTTTGATCGAACCATGCAAGAACGCGGTCTTGACATCCATTTGATGTAGGTTCCATCCTTGTGAAGCTGCAACGGCTATGATCGAGCAGATGGTGGTATATTTGGCAACAGGTGCAAATATCTCATCATAGTCTATACCTTCCTTCTGGGAGAAGCCACGAGCGACAAAATGAGCCTTATACTTTTCTGTACTTCCATCCGCTGCATGCTTTATCTTGTAAAGCCATTTAGAAGTGACAATTGTCTTATCTTGGGGCCTGGGAACTACTTCCCAAACATCATTCTTTATAATAGACTCATATTCTTTGGTCATAGCATCCTTCCATACTTGATGCTTGATGGCATCTGAGAATGATGAAGGCTCATTTTGTATGATCGTGCTCATGATGGTCAGGTATCCCTGATACCTATTAGGTTTCTTACTTTCACGAAAGGTTCATCGGGGTGCAGTGTGTCCTTCAGCATCATCGAGTAGCCCCCTAAGCCAAGAGGGCCTCTTCCTAGAAGAGGAAGGCTCAGGTGGATCAATAGGATCCATGGGTTCTTCCACATCAGGCATTGTCTCATCATCCTTTTCTTTCGATTCCCTGGTGTCAGCTTTATGAGAGCTGCTCAAAATCGAAATATTGTCCACCTTGCTGAGAGCCATATCTTCGTCAAAGGTGACATCATGACTGATCACGACTTCCCTTTGACTGGCTACATAGATTATATAACCCTTAGTATTTTCACCATAGCCCACGAAGATTCCTTTCTTTCCAGATGCACCCAATTTATTCCTTTTCTCTTTCGGCATATGAAAATATACAGCGCTTCCAAAAATTCTAAAATGAGATACGTCAGGTTTCTTACCGGTGAACATTTCTTCAGGAGTCTTCGAACCCAATGCTTGATGAGGGCATTGGTTTTGTACATATACGGCAGTGCTTGCAGCTTCGGCCCATAGAAACTTCGGAAGTCTTTGATCATGGAGCATCGCACGGATGGCAATCGTATAGTTCTTCCTTTCCGCCACACCATTCTGTTCAGGAGTATATGGTGTCGTAGTCTCCCTCTTAATGCTAGCCTCTTTACAAAAGTCATGAAACTCGTTAGATTCATATTCAGTCCCATTATCTGTCTTTAAGATCTTGATCTTCTTTTCGGTTTTCTCGATCAAGGCTCGAGATGTGTCACAAGATATGACACCTAGCGGACTTCCTTTGACCTAATATAATGAATCAACTCGAAACCCAAGAGTGAAGGCATCTTTAATATTGTTTTTCCATGCACGTACCTTGCCATCGATGAAAGCCACCTTGTAGCCTTTGTCTTCCATTGCAGAAATGGACACCAAGTTCTTTTTGAGGTTAGGTACATATAATACATCCTGTAAGTGGATCGTATTACCTTGATTCAATTTAAGAGATACATTGCCTACACCTTTCACTGGATATTTCATATTATCTCCAAGGATAATTTCCAGGTTAGTTTCTTTCTCCATTAGATTATGGAGAACTTCTTTGTAACCAGTGAAGTGCCTTGAGGCACCACTATCAATAAGCCAAATTCCCAGCGAGTCCGAAGGAGTAGAGGTAGATAGAGCAGCTAGTCGATAATATTCATCCTGCTTATTGTCAACAGTGTTAGATTCATACTTGGAATTTCTATCCATCTTGAATGATTGTCCTCTTCCTTGATTTTCAACCCTCCTTTTACCTCTGCTATTAGATTTTCAATTCCTTTGATTGCCATGAGAGGGATTCTGATCATCGTCTCGATGTGAGTCCCTTCTATCAGGGCACTCCCTTGCATAATGACCTGCTTTATCACAAATGTAACATCGTCCTTTTCTTCCACCCTTAGGTCCAGCCTTTCTTTTTTATTTAGTCCCGAAATTATTTCTTTTCTTAGCATGAGAAGAAAAGGCAACACGAGGGCCTTTAGACATGGGCATTTCTTGCTCTTCTATTTGTGTTTCTTCTTGAATGCATCTTGCCATTAATTCCACGAAACCATGAATTACGTTTTTGTTGAGAATAGTAGTTCTGAACACGTACCATTCGGATGGTAATCCTCCAAGGGTTGAGAGTGCCATTTCCCTATCTATAATAATTTCTCCAATAGATAAGAGATCATTCTTGATCTTAGTGATTCTTAAGAAATATCATCTTTACCCTTCTTGATTTCCTTTAGCTTATTTCTAAGAAACAAAATTTGATTTGCATCATTAACTTTGAATAAACTCACCAGTCTATCGTAGATTTCCTTGGAGGTGTTCAAGTCGGAGATGTAGGTCACCAAGTGCTTGTCGATAGAGTCTCGAATGATCTTCTTTGTTTTGACTTCGCCAATTTTCCATTTGTTCTTGGCAGCATTGGGTGCATTTAATGGAGGCTCAACAATATTGCTTCTCACATGGTCCAACACTCCTTGATCTTCTAAGGTTAAATCAAGAGACATCTTCCATCCGTGATAGTCAGCTTTCTCATGGAGCTTGTCTTCAGCAGGGAAGAGTGTTGAGGACCCCATAGTTCTTTTAGGATAGCCTTGCCAATCTTCTCTTCGGTGATTACTCTTGCTCTTGCTCAGGCTTTGTCTTCATCTCAGCTCTGATACCATGTTAGTTTATGTTATGTTCTATGTTTAGATCAGTTTAATTATCTTTCTTATTATTATCCACATATTAGCAATCACATGTACATAAAGTAAAGTGCGGATAGAACATTAAAAGATCAACAGAAAACAAGCCAAGACAAGAGACAAAAGATGTGGCAGCTAGCAAGGGACAAACCCCAATATGGGGAAACCCGCTGATCAAATCTTCTTTTATCTGCAATAATTCAGCAGAGAGAAATAATACATAAATCTGATTTACATTAGCAACAGCAAACCCTAGATCAGCCCTCAACTAGGGCAGACAATATCTTGCAAACCGACCGTCGAATCAGCTTGATTCCTTCACCAAAAAATGCGGCCTTCCACAAAGAATCAAGATAACCTATAGCGCAGTTCTGAGAGGGAGACAGCTGGTCAACGCATGTCAAACTTTGGATCTGCAGTTGCAGCCCTAAATTATGCGTCTTCCTTCCACACATGTGAGAGAAGAGTCTCTTTCTACGCAGTAGGAGAAGAGCCTCTTTTTTGTGCAGGAGAGAGAGAGAGAGAGAGAGAGAGAGATGTGATAAAAGAGTGTGTCTAAATGAGGAAAAGGCCTCTTGTATTTATACACAAATGTTGATGATTGAATAGATGCGACTGTTGGGCTTCTGAGCCTACATGAGTTGTTGGTCGGCTTGATAATTATTCCATAATCAAAATAAATTCATATCTCCATAAATACTTATCAGAATTGGATGATCTTTAGATCAATCCTACACCTCTCGACGAGAGGAATCTAATAAAAATATTATCAGCCATGAATAATATGACCCACATGGAGTTTGGCCCTAGTTTCCAATTTTAACAACGTCAGCTCCCATAATTCATGGAAAATGGGCTAGCCATGTGATTATGATAAAGAAGAATCTAGAAGAGTGTAACCCACCTCTCCCACATTTACCCAATTTGACCTACCTGTCAAGGTAAACACGAGATGAAGAGTTACTATGACATGACCCAACCTCCAATCTCTATTTAAGTGGGGCCTACTAATAACCGTCGAATGACAACTCACAACATTCCTCAGGGATACATGACACTTAGGTGCCAAAGGGCCACACTAGGTGACTGAACCCTAAGTTGGTGCTGCTTTTTACTAACTTGGGCTCCCAACTGCATGCATGACAAGGCCTGGGTTTGGTTGAGGGTCTCCAACCGCATGCACAACACTGCTTGAGTGCGATTGTGACACAAAATGTCATGTTCAAAGGGTGTGGTCCTGAGATCTAAGCCACAACTCTAAGTTAGTGTCCAGACCACTACCCAAAACTTACTGAAACTTCTCATAATCATTATTGACACAATAACAAGGATGAACATACAAACTTGAGTCATAAACTTGATCTAGACTAGACATAACCAACTAGGCATTTCATCAACACATGGAAAACATGTAAGCTACATGTCATGAATGCATATGTGATCACAAAGGTATGAGAATCACTAAGAAGGCCCTATGCCCTCTCCACATAGTTGCAACAATGCTTGTTAGTACATACATTCATCAAACGATAAATAGCTAAATAATTCATGACAAGAGCCATAAAAGATACACATCATATGAACAACATATAACCTGAAAATAGCCAGCACATAGACCATGGAAACTCATCCATAATATCACCAACATAATCACTACAAATCTACATGAATCACAATAGAAGAATAATTCTTATTAACATATGAAAATACCAACCAAATTAGGGACTTCCACATACAACCCGACCATAGATTGGGCTAAAAAAATCTCTCTTTCAGCCAATCACCCCTGCACGATATTCCAAGCATGAATGTGGGATCTCATGGAATAAACCAAACAAAACCAAACTAGGGCTTCTAGAGGCCAAACCACCTCATCCCTCAACTAGTGATTCCACCTCATGGTCGGACATCATGTCATGTTCCTTCATAAATTAATTTGGAACAAGACTAATTATTTCATTTTGGGGCCAGTTTTGGAGATAGTGGGGCCCATTTGACTTTTATTAGGAGATTAGACTTAGAAGAAGTTGTTTTGTTGAGGTTAAATTGCACATGGGGGTCACCCACACTAGGGAAATATGCAATCCCTTGTTCGGTTTGCGTGGAGGTGGTTAAGTGAGGGCCCATGATGGAGATAAAATTGGAGGGTAAAGTTCTCCATGAAATCTATATAAGGCAACTCTCCTCATTTCATTCATCTTTTTGGTAATATCGATTTATCTTTAGTCGCTCGAGTTGCTTAGCTGAGTCACCTATTGTTCAGCACGAGTTCTTCAAGAATAAAGCTCACCCTTTCTGCGGGGGACTTCGAGTGCCACCCTAGGAATGTTTTCTTTCATTTCTTCAGTAGGAGGATCTCAGTATTGATTCTCGGTGATTGCATCCATCTTCAAGTGGTGCGTATTACTGGAGGACACAGTGAAGAGGAGGCCGAGTTTGCTTGTGACCTCTTGGAGAGGAGTTTGGGTGAAGGATTTTTGGACAGGAGGCATAGGAGGATAGTTGGAATTTGGGAGAGGTTTTGGAGCTGGAAGGGTGTGTTACTTCGTAAGGTGATTTTTTCATTTCTTGGGCCAACGCAGAGGCAACACTGGGTATTCACATGGAGGAGACCTCTTTGATAGCACCAATTGACACCTTTGTGGATAGGATGGAACCTACACACATAGAGCTATTTGTTGAGGAGGCACCACCCATGGATGAGATGTTGATAGTTGCTTAGGTATTTAGAGTTGTGACTGAGTCTCCAGGTGATAGATACCCATGATAGTTTCATCAGTTCCAGGGTGACCTTCTAGCATTGAGAGAGGAGGCCATGATAGTACGAGAGGCCATTCTACAACAAAAAGAGGAGCTAGAGGGCATGAGAGTGGTTACAGCATCAGAGCAGCCCTGTTCATACATATATAGATGGGGTTGTAGCATCAGTATTTTACCTTTGCACCTTAGAGAAGGAGAGGTAGAGCCACCTCGACATATTTTATGTGTTGACCAAGCTGATGAGAGGACACGAGATGAGGGACATAGGGTGCAGCATTCGCATGATGGAGGGATTGTCCTATGTATGGGAGTTCGTACATTCAGTCCATCTCTTGGGGTTGGATTGTGAGAGATTCTGAGTTGGTACCCGATGGAGTGGGCTATAGAGATGGTAGTGGACTTGCGTGAAGCTCAGCAAGAGCTTTCAGGCATTAGTGATCAGGTGCTTAGAATTATGCTAAAAAATTAAAGTGTCATAATCTTCTCACAATGAGCTTCAAATTAAAGAGCTCGTCATTCTGAAACCAAAGGTGTGAACGACACTCGAATCTAAATTCATATGTGGAAGTTAAAGCAAGTCAGAGTTCAAGGTTGACTTTCATAAATGGGAAGATTATGATGATGTGGCAAGTCTTCAATGAATAACGAGGTGCCAAGCGGCAGCCTGCCACTGGCCCTCGCAAATCGCATATCACAGGAGTAGGTGGGAAAGGTGTTTCAAATCGGTCCCCGACAGGTTCAGGTTGTGATGCGATCTAATTGCATTTGCATATCGCAGATGGTGAAGGGGAGAACAGAACAGGTAATGGCAAGGTTTGTGATGTGATATGATCACATACCGCAATCATGAAGAACAGGTATCGGCCCGGGCCCCGAAAAGGTTAATAATGGAATGCGATGTGATAGCATATCACAATCGCAGTAGTAACAGGAATTGGTCCTGACTCAAGTTAAGTTCTGAATGCGAACATGATAACGTTATATCTCACAGTTTAAAACTTTTTTATGTCCCTGATATCGCAATCGCAACATTTTGTTGAGTAAACAAGACATTCCGCCCATCGAAACTAATTGATTGCGATTTGTGATATGACCGATATAATATGGACTGCGATGCGAGAAATTATTGCCTAGTTAGTGGATTTTGGGGCTAATTTGTAGTTTTCTGTCGGTTTTGGAGCATTTTGTGGAACAAATAGTGGGAGAACTGGGAGAAGTCATAACTCCTTCAGTTCTTATCCAAATTTGATGCAAAAATAGTCAATTCTAGCATATTTTATTATTCTGAACTCATTGAGACAAGTTTCAGAGGCATCTGAGCATTGTAAACACACTTTTGATGTAATTTGAGCATAATAGAGAGGCCTAAGCCATTGGAAGCTGGACCAAGGACATAGCCCAGTAGGGGTGAACTCCTTTATCATGTGCTTGTTGTGTGTTATATTTGATGTTCTTTGTTGTTATATTGCAGTTGTTTAACATATGTTTTTATGTTAAACTGTTTATAACATTTACATAAGAAACTATCATGGAAATCTGTTAATTATGCAAAAGTTTTGAATCCTTGAGCACTTGAAAAATCAAATGATAAGAATCTTGGGTTTATTTCTAAATGGGGAATTAGCACAGCATTACTAATCTGATGCAATTCAGATCAAGCTGGTATTAGAGCACTGGTTTTGCTTACTAGATTTTCTTTGCGAAAGAAGGATTTAATTATTTGCAAGTTTATGTCATGCTCACAAGGTTAAAGCTCAAAAGTGGTGAAGGAAAGATGGTTGAAAGCCCTGAAATTGGGTCAAAAGGAAGAAGAGATATGTTTCCAAAGTCTTCTACACCAACCTCAAGTTGTAGAAGTTGCAGTTTTGATTCCAACACCAGTACAACCTCAGGTTGTAGTTGAGTCTCCAGAGACCATCTCTCATGAAGGAGAACATATCATGATAGAAGATGAGAAGACCTTCAGAAGGATTTCTTTGATATGACAGAGATGGTGAAGGTCTTCTATGAAGAGAGGAATAACAGACTACAAGGAGAAAGTTCCAAGCCCCCTAATGGAGAAGGCTCTTTAGGAAGAGGTAATGGAAAATAAGATAAAGGAAAAGGAGGTAATGGGAATGGAGGCAAACCTCCACCATCTCAACCATATTCTTCATATTCTCCTTCGAAAACGTCTTCACACTTTTCCACAAATACCACCGTTACTCATACTCATCATCATTCTTCAAAAGGGGTTGGTAAATCACTTTTTTTGAAGCTTTATGTTAAATTCGAATTGCCTATGTGCAATGGAGAAGTTAATGCAAAGAAGATGGATAACTCGATTCGTTAGTTGGAGGTGTATTGTAGAATTTAGAACCTTCAAGAAGATGATATCAAAATTCATTTGGCTTCATTGAGATTGGAGGGTGCAACACTTATATGGTGGGAAGCGAGGAAACAAGACGAGATCAAGAAACATGGTAAGATCTCTATTTCCTTGCCTGATTTCAGTGCTGCTATAAAAAGACAGTTCTACCCTTTATCTCATATAAAAAAATCCATTATGAATTGGAAAATTTTCAAACAATTGAAAGGTCAAAAATGTGCAAGAGTATACTCAAGAGTTTAGGAAAAGAGCTCTTATGCTAGGAGTAGACTTACAGTCACAAGATACCTTGTTGAAATATATAGGAGGGTTGCATAGCTATCTTCGACATATTATTATTATGTTCAGTCTCACGAATCTTGATGAGGTTTGTGTTCAACCTACACACCTCAGAGAAAGAGGGAAAAATACACAGGAAGATGGTAAGAAGAAGCCATTTCAGAGTGTTGAAACAAGGAAGAAGTTTAAAGGAAAGCAAAATAAAAATTCTTATGTTAAGAAATAAGGGGAGAAACCCATGTGTAAGAATTGTTCCAAGGAAGGACATGATGAAGCAAATTGTTGGAAGCTTCATCCAGAATTACGACCGAGTAAATTCAATAATAAAGGGAAACAGAAGACCAATGTTGTTGCACAACAAGACTTGGGTTCAAACTCATGGGATGAAACAAAAATCACAGCCACAGTCACCAAAGGAAAAGCCATGGCAAAAGCAAGCAAATAGGTCAGTAAAGAGGCAGTTGTAGCAAGTACTAGTGCAGAAAATAATACCCACAACATTTCAAATAAGGAAGAATAGAGTTATTCCATGTCCGAGTTATTTCCAAACATATGAAAATCGATACATTGTTTGACAGTAGATCACAGGCCAACTTAATTTCTATGGATTTGGTTAAGAAAATGAATCTGGAAACCATGCCCCATCACAAAGATTGGTAATAATGCTTTCAAGCTTGATTTCCTTCATATATGCAAATCTATTCTGTTGTTAATGTTAAAAATTTGAGATTGTGTGTACCTCCTTTGACTGAAAATCAAGGAGCGAATGTTTAAATTCCATCTATTGAAGACTTTTTCTCCAAAATACCTTGATGTGCTTTAGCAAGACACTATACTTGACAGAAAGACAATGACAACTAAAAGGGGAAATATTGATTATCTTCGGGTGGGTTTCAAAGAAACAAATCCATCAAAGGCCAAATGGATTGAAGTGGGGAAGGTGAAGGAACAGTACCTTCATCTGTTCAATAATTGAAAGTGATCCTTTTGGGGTCCAAAAGGCTTTGAGTGAGGAGGAGTGATCAGGTGCTCAGAATTATGCTTAAAAAATCAAAGTGTTAGAATATTCTTAAACTTAGCTTTGGATTGAAGAGCTTTTCATTCTAAATTCAACGGTGCAAATGACACTCGAATCTGAGTTCGTATGCAAAAGTTAGAGCAAGACAAAGTTCAAGTTTGACTTGCCTACATGACAGGATTAGGATGATGTGGCAAGTCTTCAACGAATAAGGAGGCGCCAAGTCGCAACTTTCCATTGGCACTCACAAATCGCATATCGCAGCGGTATGCAAAAAATGTTTTTCAATTCGTCCCCTAGTAGGTTCACGTTGTGATGCGATCTAATCGCAATCACATATCACAGATGGTGAAGGAGAGAATATAACAGGTATCGGCAAGGCTTGCGATGCGATGTGATAACATATCGCAATCACAACGAACAGGCATCGGCCCTGGCCCCAACAAGGTTAATAATTTGATGTGATGCGATCGCATATCGCAATCGTAGTAGTAATAGGAATCGGTCCTGATGCAAGTTAAGTTCTAAATGTGAAATACCTCGGACGCGATAACGTTATAAGTCATAGTTTAAAACTCTGGTATGTCCCCGATATTGCAATCGCAACATTTCACAGAGTAAACAAGAAATTATATCCAACGATTGCGATTTATGATAAGATCGACAAAATATGGACCACGGTGCGAGAAATTATTGTCCAATTAGTGGATTTTTGGGCTAATTTGTAGTTTTCAACCGATTTTGAAGCATTTTGTGGAACAAATAGTGGGAGAACTGGGAGAAGTCATAACTACTTCAGTTCTTATCCAAATTTGATGCAAAAATAGTCAATTCTAGCAATTTTGATTATTCTGAACTCATTGAGACGGGTTTTAGAGGCATCTGAGGATTGTAAACACACCTTTGATGTAATTTGAGCATAATAGAGAGGCCCAAGCCATTGGAATCTTGACCAAAGAGACGTAGCCTGGGAGGGGTGAACTCCTTTATCATGTGCTTGTTGTTTGTTATATTTTGATGTTGTTTGTTGTTATATTGCAGTTCTTCAACATATGTTTTTATGTTAAACCGTTTATAATATTTACATAAGAAACTCTCATGGGAATCTATTAATTATGCAAAAGTTTTGAATCCTTAAGCACTTGAAAACGCAAATGATAAGCATCTTGGGTTTATTTCTGAATAGTGAATTAGCACAACATTACTAATCTGCTCCAATTCTGATCAAGTTGGTATCATAGCATTGGTTTTGCTTACTAGATTTGCTTTATGAAGGAAGGATTTGATTGTTTGAAATTTTATGTCATGCTCACAAGGTTAAAGCTCAAAAGAGGTGAAAGAAAGATGGTTGAAAGCCCTGAAGTTGGGTCAAAGGGAATAAGGGAAAGGTTGTCAAAGTATTCTACGCCATTTTAGCCTCAAGTTGCAGAAGTTGCAGTTGAGATTCCAACATCAGTACAACCTCAAGTTGTAGTTGAGTATCCAGAGACCATGTCTCATGAAGGAGAACCTATCATGATAGAAGATGAGAAGACCTTTAGAAAGTCTTTCTTTGATATGATAAATATGGTGAAGGTCCGTATGAAGAGAGGAACAACAGACTACAAGGAGAAAGTTCCAAGCCTCCCAATGGAGAAGGCTCTTCAGGAGGAGGTAATGGAAAAAGAAGATAAAAGAAAAGGAGGTAATGGGAATGGAGGCAAACCTCCACCATCTCCACCATATTCTTCATCTTCTTCTTCGAAAGCATCTTCACACTCTTCCACAAATACCACTGTTACTCATACTCATCATCATTCTTCAAAAGGGGTTGGTAAATCACCTTTTCTGAAGCTTGATGTTAAATTCGAGTTGCCTATGTACAATGGAGAAGTTAATGTAGAGAAGCTGGGTAACTGGATTCATTAGTTGGAGGTATATTGTAGAATTCATAAGCTTCAAGAGGATGATATTAAAATTCAGTTGGCTTCATTGAGATTGGAGGGTGCAACACTTGTATGGTGGGAATCAAGGACGCAAGACAAGATCGAGAAACCTGGTAAGATCTCTATTTCTTGGTTTGATTTCATTGTTGCTATAAAAAGACAGTTCTACCCTTTAGCTCATATGAAAAAAGCCTTTATGAATTGGAAATTTTTTAGACAATTGAAAGGTCAAAATGTGTAAGAGTATACACAAGAGGTTAGGAAAAGAGCTCTTATGCTAGGAGTAGACTTACAGACACAAGATACCTTGCTGAAATACATAGGAGGGTTGCATAGCTATATTCGACATATTATTCTTATGTTCAGTCTCACGAATCTTGATGAGGCTTGTGTTCAAGCTACACACCTCGAAGCAAGAGGGAAAAATATACAGGAAGATGGTAAGAAGAAGCCATTTCTGAGTTTTGAAAAGGGGAAGAAGTTTAAAGGAAAGCAGAAGAAAAATGCTTATGTTAAGAAAGTAGGGGAGAAACCCATGTGTAAGAATTGTTCCAGGGAAGGAATGATGAAGCGCATTGTTGGAAGCTTCATCCATAATTACGACCGAATAAATTCAATAATAAAGGGAAACAGAAGACCAATGTTGTTGCACAACAAGACTTGGGTTCAAACTCACGGGATGAAACAAAAATCACAGCCACAGTAACCAGGGAAAAACCATGGCAAAACCAAGCAAATAGGTCAGTAAAGAGGCAGCTATAGCAAGTACCAACGCAATAAATAATACCCATGACATCTCAAATATGGAAGAATAGAGCTATTCCATATCCAAGTCATTTCCAAACATATGAAAATCGATACGTTGTTTGACATTGGATCACAGGCCAACTTAATTTCTGCGGATTTGGTTAAGAAAATGAATCTAGAAACCATGCCCCATCACAAACCTTTATACGTTGGGATGGATAACCAAGGATGTTAATTTACAGGTCACATGGAAATGTATTTTCAGGTTTGTAATCACCGCTAATTTCATTGATGAAGTTGAATTAGACATTGTGCCATTGGATATCTCAAGAATTGTGTTGGGAAGTTCATATTTGTATGACAGGAAGGTTGTTTTCCACAAATTTGAGAACAAATACCATTTGTTCAAAAACGGAGTGGAGTACATTATGAGAGTCCATCATAGGAAACTTAATCTATCTTTGGCAAGCGCAGGTGAAATGAAACAACTGGTTAATTCCAGCAAGAGTCTCATGCTCCTCATGATCAAGCAGAAAAATGACATGGAGTAGGAATCCTTTGCAGTGATCCGGATTTAACAGGAACGCAATAGATTACAGAGATAACCATAAATACAGAGATGCAATAACCATAAACACATAGATGCAGCGGAAATAATGATTCATTTCATTAATGGAAAATACTGAATACAACCAGAAATGGAACTAAACCAGCTAGGGCGATGGTAGCTATCTCTGAGAAGAGATGTGCGGCTACATGCCTCTGAACTGTTCCGAACTGTATTACAATGAGGCTCGAAGGCCTATTTATTGTTGAGAAACAATGGAAAACCCTTCACATACCGAAACCTAACCCTAGAAGATGAAACGCCAAATTGGTAAATTGGTAAATTGGTACATCAATTTCCCGGGGTCGTAACTTTGGCATACGATCTCCGTTTGACGCGTACGATAGCTCGTTAGAAAGATCTATCCGAGTACTACCACTTTGGGAGGCAACATAAGGCTTGGTCGCCCAGAATTCCAAAAAAAACGTCGTTTAGGACCTCAAAACGGCTCCGGAAGTTCAGGACCCGAAAAACTGTTAAAAATAGTAAACTGTGCTACAATTAAGGAAACTGAAAATGCTGAGAAAGACAATGGTGGGGGTCCAGGTGGACCTGGCAGGTGGCCACAATATCCACCTGGATCATTCCTCCCCCTTAGGAAGCAATGGTCCCCATTGCGTTGAGTTCCTCCATCTGCTGAACTTGTCCTGCAATCTATGATGTGTCCAGTGATGGTGGGAAGCATGGTTGACGATGGTCCACATTGAACATTTGGTGCCAGTGAAGGAATGGAGGAATGATGTGCTCCAAAGCATTGTTCCCATAGCCTTGGTACTGTTGTAAAGACCATGTCCGAGTGATCTGAGCTTCTGATGGGTTCTGGTAAGGCGTTCTTTCTGTCGATGCAACCAGACTTTGTTGCCCACCTGAAACTTGTGTGGTACCCATGTGGGTGAGGAGAAGTTGTTCCTGTGTTTTGTCATGACCATATCCTTTCGCTGCTGCTGCTGCATGGAGGAACCCTTTGTAGGAGTCATGGATGTAGCAACGATCTTCCCTTACTTTGGGAGTGAACCAGACAGATGAATTTCCTGGTCTGTGATATGAGCTTGCTGCCTTTCTTGGTAGTAATCAAAGATGTGGCGGTAGGTGGGGCTACCTCCGGTATCTTGTATAATGAATTATTCAAAGAAATAATGACAGCACGAGGCCTGGACTCATACACAGCATGTCGCCTCCACAAGTATGGTTGCCTAATAATACATCACAAACATCCAGAGGTGTAACATCACATAATACCTCGTCAGTGAAGGGCTTGATGCTGTAGGGAAGGCGGCACTGCTGGTGAACTTTCAGATCTCGTCCTTCGTGAAGCCACCCTATACTGTACGGCTGCGGGTGCGGTGTAGTCGGTAGGCCCAACTGCTTCATGACCTCTGCTGAAACCAGGTTCTTTTGGCTACCACTGTCGACAATGAATCGCAGTGGTGAACCCTTCACCAACATCTGTGAGTGGAAAAGACGCTCGCCTTCCTCTGGATTTTCGGGCTCATCTTTCTGGATCTTGGGGTGGCAACAATGGCGCTGGGATCCGCATCAATGATCTGCTTCCCTTTGTCATTCCCTTTGTCGAGTTCTGGCTCAGGGTCGGAACATGCATCTGATTCGGAAGCCTTCAACTCTGCCACGAGCGACTGCTTGGTCCGACACTCACTTGTGTTATGAGTGGGACTCTTGTGGAACTCACACCACTTTCCTGTGTCCTTCTTCGGCTTCGTGGTGTTGTTCTTTTCTTGCGGCTTCGACGGGTTGTCTTGGGTCACCCCGCCTTGGCTTTGTCCTTTGGGCTTCGGATTTGCAGATCCAAAGTCTCGCTTCTTCTGTTTGAACTTTTGCTCGATTTTGACAGCGTAGCGGTATGCTGTGCCGAGTGAGGAGATGTTCAAGAACACCATCTCTTCCTGGATGTATCTGTGCAGGCAGCCGCGGTATTTGAGTACCAGATGCAGCTCAGAATCTTTGATACCCAACTGTGTGTGAAGGGTATGAAAAATGTTTGTGAACTCTGGCACATCTTGGTCTCGTCCCTGTCGCAGTGTGGTCCATTTGATGTATTTGTCCTCATAGCTTCCGACAGGGTAGTACTGCTCCTTGATGGCATCCCGGAAGTCATTCCAAGTGGGTGCGGCTGAAAATAGTGAGCCTGTACTTTCATCCTTCTGCTCGCAGTAGGTTTCCCACCAGTCCTTGACGTGGGGGGCTGCTTTGAGAAGAGCGAAAACAATCTTTTTCTCGGCTCGAAAATTCATGAACAGAAAAAATAACCCTCTAGCAGATTTAACCATTTATCTACGGCATCTGCGTCTATCTGACCCTCGAATATGGGGATTTCAAAATTAACTTGTACCTTAAACGGCGTGGCGTTTCCAGAGTAGTTGTTGGAAGTCGATGCGTCGCCTCTGGGTAGCCGCTGAAGGATCTGGGCAAAGCTATCCATCATCGCGTTCCTTTGTCACTCGAGGGCTTCTTCGAGCAAGATTTTGATAGGATCTCTACCCCCTCGTCTTTCTTTTCATCCGCCATGGGAGGCCGTCGGGATTTGCGAGGCTGGTCTTGCAAAGGTTCGACCAGTTCAAGCCCTAACTCCTTATATCCCGACCTCGTTGGGGACATGCAAAGAAAAACAGAGAAAAGCAGACCGCTCTGATACCACTGATCCGGATTTAAACAGGAACGCAATAAATTACAGAGATAACCATAAATACAGAGATGCAATAACCATAAACACATATATGCAGCGGAAATAATGATTCATTTCATTAATGGAAAATACTGAATACAACCAGAAATGGAAATAAACCAGCTAGGGCGATGGTAGCTATCTCTGAGAAGAGATGTGCGGCTACATGCCTCTGAACTGTTCCGAACTGTATTACAAT
Organism: Pinus tabuliformis; assembly: GCA_031772625.1. NCBI lineage: Eukaryota > Viridiplantae > Streptophyta > Pinopsida > Pinales > Pinaceae > Pinus > Pinus tabuliformis. Next base: position 726,348,021 of record CM062806.1, on the reverse strand, counting down.
GAGGCTCGAAGGCCTTTTATTGTTGAGAAACAATGGAAAACCTTCACATACCGAAACCTAACCCTAGAAGATGAAACGCCAAATTGTGGGCCCCGTTTGGGTAAATTGGTACATCAATTTCCCGGGGTCGTAACTTTGGCATACGATCTCTGTTTGACGCGTACGATAGCTCGTAGAAAGATCTATCCGAGTACTACCACTTGGGAGGCAACATAGGGCTCGGTCGCCCCAGAATTCCAAAAAAAACGTCGTTTAGGACCTCAAAACGGCTCCGGAAGTTCAGGACCCGAAAAACTGCTAAAAATAGTAAACTGTGCTACAATTAAGGAAACTGAAAATGCTGAGAAAGACAATGGTGGGGGTCCAGGTGGACCTGGCAGGTGGCCACCAATATCCACCTGGATCATGCAGGCTATGATGTGAAGATGAAAGATGAATTGGTTGATGTGTTCAATCAATATGTAGACATGTTCAAGAACCAAAGGGATTTCCACCAAAAAGAGGAATTCAACATGAAATTCAGCCACTGCAAGATTGTCCACTCCCAAACATTGGTATGTATCAAATGTCAATTTTGGAAAGTTTAGAAATTAAAAAACAAGTCCATGAATTGTTATATAAAGGAGTAATTCGTCCTTCTACTTCGACATGTGGTTCACCAATAGTATTGGTACCCAAGAAATATGGAACCTGGTGCATGTGTGTAGATTATCGAGCTTTGAATAAGATTACAATAAAGAATCGATACCCACTACCCATAATAGATGATTTACTAGATCAGTTGAAAAATGCAAAGTATTTCACTAAATTAGACTTGAGAAGTGGATATCATCAAGTTAGAATAGTTGAGGAGGAAATATGGAAGATTGCTTTTAAAACCAAATAGGGATTGTTTGAGTGGTTGGTTATGCCTTTCAGTCTTTGCAATGCTCCAACTACATTCATGAGAGTTATGAATGATGTTTTAAGATCATTTCTTGATGAGTTTGTAATTTTTTATTTAGATGATATTTTGATATTTAGAAAATCACGAGAAAAGCATGTCAAGCATGTTAGGAAAGTGTTGGATGTCTTGAGAAAAGAACAGTTATTTCTGAATATGTCTAAATGTGAATTTGGGAAAACTTCTTTAGTGTATTTGGGCCACATAGTTGGAGGAGGTGAGTTGAAGATTGACCCCTCTAAAGTTTTGGTCATTGTGAATTGGCCAATACCCAAATTAGTCACATAAGTAAGGAGTTTTTTAGGAGCAGCGCAGTACTGGAGGAAGTTCATTGCCAATTTCTCCTCCATAGCAGCTCCACTACATGCATTGACCAACGTGAAGGTTGTCTTCCAGTGGGGAGGCAAACAACAAAAAGCATTTGATGCTTTGAAACAAAAGATCAGTTCAACCCCAGTTTTGGCATTGTTGGATTTGAAACAACCATTTGAAATACAAACAGATGCAAGTGACTACGCCATGGGTGCAGTTCTTTTACAGCATGGTAAGCCCATTTCATTTCATTCTGAAATTTTTAATGGTGTTGTTATTAATTATCCTACGTATGATAAAGAGATTTACGCATTGGTACAAAGTGTGAAGAAATGGAAGCATTATTTGATGGGAAAAGAAACCATTATTCACACCGATCATCAACCTCTGTAATATCTTCAATCTCAAACCAAATTGCAGCAGTCAAGGCACTTTCATTGGATAGGTTTTTACAGAAATTCCACTTGGTAATCAGGTACAAGAAAGGCATTTATAATAGAGTTGTTGATATGTTTTGTAGACTGGTTGTAAATGTAGTCATTTTACTCAAGAATAATTATGTTTTACCTGAAAGTTATGTTGAATAATACGCACATGATGTTGAATTTCAAGAGTTGTATTTAAACTTGAGTCAAGGCCACCAAGTTGAGGAATTAGACTACCATGTTCATGATAATCTGTTGTATCATTTGGGAAAACTTTGTGTTCCACAGGAAGAGAGAGTAAATGTCACAAGGGAAGCGCACACTTCTCTTATTGCTGGAAATTTCAGTGTAAGTAAAACATTGGCAAATCTTCATAGGTATTTTTATTGGCCTCGTATGCTTGAAAGTGTGTGACATTTTATAAGAGGTTGTTCATTGTGTGCAGTCATTAAGCCTATTAATAGGAAACTAGTATTGTACACACCACTTCAAGTGCCTTAAAGACCATAGGAAAGTGTTTCTATGGATTTCGTAGGAGGTCTTCCTTTATCAAGGAAAGGTCGTGATTATTTGTATGTAGTTGTGGATAGGTTCAGCAAGATGTGCATGTTAATGCCTTATAAAAAGAAAATTACAGCTGAACAAATAGCTCAATTTTTCTTTCAAAATGTATGGATTCATTTTGGATTGCCTACTTCTATTGTAAGTGATCATGATTCTCGATTTGTTGAGAATTTTTGGCCAAGTTTATGGAACTTGATGGACACCAAGTTGAATAAAAGTACAGCCTTCCATCCACAAACATATGGTCAAATTGAAGTGGTAAACAAGACAATAATTCATTTGCTAAGAGGATATTGCAGCAAACATCCTAAGTTGTGGGATGAGCAGTTGCATTATATTCATCATGCTTACAACCCAACAAAACACTTTTCTACTCTAACATCGCCTTTTGAGGCATGTCTTGGTTATTTGCCTAAGTCGCCTTTGGATTTCATCGTTGAGAAAGATGTAGTCGTAGATGGACATAGTGACATCGACAAAGCAAAGAAATTCATTGAGCAAATTCAGTTGATTCACCAAACTGTTCAAGAAAAACTAGAAAAGAGTTAAGGAAAATATAAGGCAAGGCATGATAAGCATCTTATGGATGATCAGTTTCAAGTAGGTGATGAAGTTTGGATCTACATTAGCAAGGAAAGGCTTCAAGGTGAACGTAAAAAGCTGAAACCAATTCGTGATGGTCCATTTAAAATTCTGGAAAAGATTGGTAATAATGCTTTCAAGCTTGATTTCCTTCATATATGCAAATCTATTCTGTTGTTAATGTTGAAAATCTGAGATTGTATGAACCTCATTTGATTGAAAATCAAGGAGAGAATGTTCAAATTCCATCTATTGAAGACTTTTTATCCAGAATACGTTGATGTGCATCAGCAAGACACTATACTTGACAGAAGGACAATGACAACTAAAAGGGGAAATATTGATTATCTTCGGGTGTGTCTCAAAGGAACAAATCCATCAAAGACCAAATGGATTGAAGTGGGGAAGGTGAGGGAACAATACCTTCATCTGATCAATAACTGAAAGTGATCCTTTTGGGGTCCAAAAGGCTTCGAGTGGGGGAGGAGTGATTAGGTGCTCAGAATTATGCTCAAAAAATCAAAGTGTTAGAATATTCTTAAACTTAGCTTCAGATTTAAGAGCTCGTCATTCTGAATCCAACGGTGCAAACGACACTCGAATATGAGTTTGTATGTAGAAGTTAGAGCAAGTCAAAGTTCAAGTTTGACTTGCCTACATGGCAAGATTAGGATGATGTGGCAAGTCTTCAACGAATAAGGTTGCGCCAAGTGGTAGCCCACCATTGGTCCTCACAAATCGCACATCGAGTGGTATGCGAAAAAGGTGATTCAATTCAGCCCCCAGCAGGTTCAGGTTGTGATGCGATCTAATCGCATATCACAGATGGTGAAGAGGAGAAAAGAATAGGTATCAGAAAGGTTTGCGATGCGATGCGATTGCATATCGAAATCGCGGCGAACATGTATCAGCCCCGGTGCCAACAAGGTTAATAAAGTGATGCAATGCGATCACATATCGCAATCGCAGCAGTAATAAGAATCGGTCCCGATGCAAGTTAAGTCCCGAATGCGAAAGACCCCGGACGCGATAACGTTATATGTGACAATTTAAAACTTTGGTAGGTCCCTGATATCGTAATCGTAGCATTTCACCGAGTAAAGAAGAAATTCCTCCCGTCGAAACCCACCGATTGTGATTTGCGATACAGCCTACAGAATATGGCCCGCAGTGTGAGAAATTATTGCCCAGTTAGCGGATTTTGGGACTAGTTTGTAATTTTCTACAGGTTTTGGAGCATTTTGTGGAACAAATAACGGGAGAATTGGGAGAAGTCATAACTCCTCCTGTTCTTATCCAAATTTGATGAAAAAATAGTCAGTTCTAGCAATTTTTATTATTTTGAAGTCATTGAGATAGGTTTCAGAGGCATCTGATCATTTTAAATACACTTTTGATGTAATTTGAGCATAACAGAGAGGCTCAAGTCATTGGAAGTTGGACCAAGGAGACGTACCCTAGGAGGGGTGAACTCCTTTATCATGTGCTTGTTGTGTGTTAAATTTTGATGTTCTTTGTTGTTATATTGCAGTTGTTCAACATATGTTTTTATGTTAAATTGTTTATAACATTTACATAAGAAACTCTCATAGGAATGTGTTAATTATGCAAATGTTTTGAATCCTTAAGCACTTGAAAAAGAAAATGATCAACATCTTGGGTTTATTTTTTAATGGGGAATTAGCGCAACATTATTACTCTGCTCCAATTCAGATCATATAGGGATACTGTAATCCCATACTGGAATTGGGATTCAGGTGGGACTACCTATCATTCCCGGATATGTCGGTTGACTATGACTGTGGTGGTGCAATGGGCCTGGAAGTTGAGCACACACATTAGCTAGTGGAGTATTAGTGAGCAACATTGGCCAACTAGTTGATGGAAAGACTCCGTAGGTCATTTTGGTTTTATGGTCGTGCATGGGATCATAGGATGACAAGCATACTTTGGTGGGAGTTTGTTGGAGGAGGTGGCATTGGGAGGCCACCAGAAAGTGCCTTATATGGAGTTGGGGATTCTTCACGTTTGTGTGGGGAAATAAATACATGGAAGGGCAGAGCAGTGGTGGCATCACTACTGGTACCTAGGGAGATTCACTTCTTGGGTCCCTCAAGGAGGATTTGGAGGGGAGATCCCCTCATCGGAGAGCATGGTGATGTGATGGTGGAGGTGATGATACAAGTCGGGTGGGGGCCAACGCATATCGAAACAGCTTTAAGCCATCACATCCATGGATGGGTAGGAGCATCTTGTGTGGAGTAGTGGTCTATGGATGGGCATGGAGACGCATGGGGGTGTGTCATAGTATGTTGGATTGTGTTATGGAGTGGGAGTACCTCACATCGCATTGAGTACATGTGGGGAGTGACAGGTGTAGTGTCACAGGTGGGACACAGGATTGTCGACATAGCCAAGAGTATCCAATGGTGTACCAAGATAGGTTGCAGCGTACAGTGGCATGTCGAGGAGTGTGGCCATACTGGGTGGTATGCAGTGGTAGATGATGTAGCACAGCGAGCACTTGGAACATTGCCTCCCAGGAGACTTATGGACAGGGGAACTATGTGTACCATTGGATGCAACCCACCTAGGATCGATGAGGACATTGTTGAGCATCTGGGGACACCATGTTTAGTGGAGATAGGGCTTCGAGGGGGTTATCAGTAGATCTGAGACAAAGAGGGGGTCATCCGTAGGATTACTCTTGAGCATTCCGGCAGACTCTTGATCATACCCATCCTCCTCTAGTGTTGTTTACAATTGCAGAGTGTTTTTTGTTTCCCCTTTACACTATCCATTCAGAAAACAAGGCTTAGGAGGCTCACCCTAGGCAGTTGGATGAGACACCTCGTGTCATGAGCTGGGAGGAGACTCTCTAGTTGAGACACTTGGTAGGTGCACGAGTTGATGAATATAGGCTTAGGGATGGCATGGTTGATTGTCAAGGTAGCATATGTTCCACCCCTAGGCTCACACTTGGGGAGGTGACCGAGAGGGAGTTACATGGTGCTTTTTCAGTTGGACAACTCGAGGTGTTAGGTGAACATGAGGTGTAGAGGATGGTAGTCCTTGTTGGCAGGATGATGCCTAGGCTTCCAGTAGTACCCAAACACATCATCAGGAGTTGGGATAGCAGATATCACTGTGTTATTTCGTAGATAAAGAGCAACTGGATATTCGTGGCACAGGTTCTTGATGCTCGGTGTCTACCTATTGGATACCTACAGGATACAGAGACGGGGCACAAAGGGGTCCCAACAGCTAGCAGCAAAACACATCAGCAAGTAGAGATGATTTGGGTTGTGGACCTCTAGTATGGTTATGGGATCAGGGATCTAGTGGATTGGTGGGATACTCCAGTCTTTAGTGAGCCTAGTCAAAACAACAAGAAAACTAATTCATTCACAGGTAGACACATGGGGAGTCACCAAATCCCACACCATAGGGCGAGGCACATTATTTCTCAGGATTGGGGCTAGCCATGGGGTGATAGGCGCTGACACTATTGAGGCGCTTTCGCAGGTGTGGCCTAACCTCTATCATCACATAGATTTTGTTCGAGAGTTATGCGAGATGAGGTTATGGTATGAGCATGCTAAGTAGTTAGTGATGAACAGGGTGTCACGGGGTCAACATGATAGTTTCTTACTACGCTGGGAAAGGGGCCTTAACATCATAGTACTTAGCAGTTCAACTACCCATAAGGGTGAGCTGGCCTCTACAAGAGAGGGTTGTCCAGATTTTCCACTGGGTTTCTGTGATTCACTGATGGCATGGGAGACTTCATCAGCATGGCAGGATGGCCAACAAGAGGATTTCAAGAGGAGCTTATGCAGGAGAGGCTTCATTCACATGGGGATTGAAGTGTATCTTTAGGGGACACAATTAGAGTGCATGGGGTGGACTATTTGGTAGGGAAACTTCATGAGGATTTGGACGGAGTTTTACATCGTCATGATGCTCTACTTATTGGCAGTAAACAAAGGGGTCCTAACACCCCTATCTTGCAGGATAGTTAGTGGAGCAAGGGGTGCTCCACGTTGATTAGGTTGGCTTGGGAGCCTGGTATCGAGGGACTCCTTCACTATATGATAGTACAATGATCAGGGATGATCCAATGGCATATTTGGGACCCTAGTGAAGTTTTCACCGACAGTGGGGATCCATAGTCGGAGAGGGCGCTTGTTTAGGCATTGCTTGACAACAAGCAATTTTTGGTGCATTAAAGGAGCTTGTCGGAGGAGGATGCTACTTGGGAGGGCGAGCACATACTTGAGCATCTGGCACTGAAGTTGCTTGGGGACACGCAACATTTGGGAGGGGAGGATTGTCATGTCCCTTCCTAAATTGATTTGGAACAAGACTAATTATTTCATTTTGGGGCCAATTTTGGAGATAGTGGGGCACATTTGATTTTTATTAGGAGATTAGACTTAGGAGAAGTTATTTTTTGTGGTTAAATTACACATGGGGGCCACCCACACTAGGGAAATACACACTCCCTAGTTCGATTTGCATGGAGGTGGTTAAGTGAGGGCCCACAATGGAGGTAAAATTGGAGGGAAAAGTGATCCATGAAATCTATATAAGGAAGGCAACTCTCCTCATTTCATTCATCTTTTCGGTAGTATTGATTTCTCTTTCATCGCTCGAGCTACTTAGCCAAGTCACTTGTTGTTCAACAGGAGTTCTTCAAGAGAAGAGCTCACCCTTTTTTTGGGGACTTTGATTGCCACCCTAGGAATGTTTTATTTCATTTATTTAGGAGGAGGATATCATTGTGATTCCCAATGATTGCATCCATCTCCAGGTGGTGCGTATTACTGAAGGACGCAGTGAAGAGGAGGCCAAGTTTTCTAATGGCCTCTTGCAGAGGAGTTTGGGTGAAGTATTTTTCAGAGAGGAGGCATATGAGGATTGTTTGCATTTCGGAGAAGTTTTGGAGCCAGAGGAGTGTGCTACTTCGTAGGGTGATTTACGCACTTCCTGGGTTAGCTTAGAGGTAGCATTGGATGTTCACATGGAGGGTAGAGTATCAATCTTTGAGGCTAAAATTTACTATGGAGGTTAAGGGAAATATTTGGAGAAGTGATTGCTACATTTTCATGAGATTGGAGGAGGATTTTGTTGGAGTTTATTGCAGGTCGTTTTCTGGAGCAACTTAGAGGGTGTAGGGCATATTGGAGGTCAATTTTGAAAGTTCAAAATCCGGCCAAACCATTTCCGGTTTTTTCTAGATTTTCGACAAGGATCCTAGATATAGAGTTTCATAATTTTCTAAGCACCGAAGGTGGGGTTTTCGGCCATATCTTTGCAACAGATAGTGTAGAATTAATGGGGATTGCATAGGGCATATTGGAGGCTGAATTTGGGAGGTTAGATTCAGCCCAAACCATTTCTGGGTTTTTATGGGTTTTTTACAAGGATCCCATATGTAAAGTTTCAGAATTTTATGAGCACCACAGACATGGTTTATTGTAGTTTCTTTCCAATTAGTAGTGTAGTTTCTATGGACAATGCAGAACATTAGAGGAGCAGTCATTTCCAGCTTCAAGATTATTGTTTTATCACCTAGGTCCTTTTAATATTTCCCTTGAGGCAAGCCTATGTGCATTTCTCCATATTATTGTACTTGCTACATTTCGTTAGTAAAATGGCTCAACTGGTTCTTATTTATGAAGTTTACATGGGTGTCTGCTGAATGTTTGAAATTTTCAGTGTTGTATTTGTTATTTTCTTTGCATATCACTATTTTTCCTATTTCAGAACATTACACATCACTAAAACCAACCAAAGTGGTCTCTACCCAAGTTATATAGGGCTTCGGGAACTAGTAACTGAACCCACAACCTTCCAAGGCTCCAGGAACTAATAACTCAACCCATAACCTTCCAGGGCTCTAAAGCATTTTTCTAACCTGATTCTAGGGACTAGTAACTCAACCCACTAAGGGCTCCATAAAATTTGCCCCAACTTAGGCTCCAAGACTAGTAACTCAACCCAAGTAGTTTCAAGGCTTCCAGAGCATTTGTTCCAACCACGGCCATAAGGAATTTTGAGAAATCAGAAAACAATCAAATGGAAAAACCCACAACACCATGGTTATTCAAGAAATGGCAAGGCAAGGCTAAAACCACTATCAATCCATGCAATTCCCCATACCAATGACAACACATAACCATATAATCACATGCATATATCATGCATCCATAAATCAACAAGGAAAACACACATGCAACCTGTTACCTGCAAAGCAATCCAAATATAGTTGTTGATCCACGTGTTCCCTTGCACTTTCTTGCTTTCCTTTGCCTTCTTTGTCTAATCCAAGTGAAAGTTAGTGTGCTCCAAGCATGCTCCAAGAATGTTCAAAATGTGTAAGAGTATGAGAGAATGAGAGAATAAAAGAAAGCTATTGCATAAGATTAACAAAAAGTTGTCAATTGATCCTCATAAACCTTTTTATTATTGAGGCCTCTATTTTCATCATTTTCCTCTGTTTTTCCTTCAATTTCCTCCCCATGCAAATATGTGACCTTTCATCTTCCTTTTCTCCTATCCTTTATTTCATTAATAAAATTCCAATTATTGCCACTTTTCCTTCGCCAATACCTTTGCTAATTTCCATAGTCATTAATTAATCACCAATGATATCCATCACTATGTTTTACCCAACATTCAACCCTAAATAGATGTCCCATGAACTTGGTCTTATTTTTATTTACATAGAAAATCAACCAGGGGCTATTACAAATCCTTTTCCCTTGGGGGAACAATGTCCTTGGTGTTCAAAGACACTTATAAACCAACAAAAAACATGTTGCCCATGGAGTTTTATAACACATCTTGATGCAACATTTACTTCATATCATACTGCCGAGACCATGACCATCATACCATGAACATCATACCGCTTATTGGAGCATTATAACATAGCTCAAAGTGGTATTTACATGCACATGCACACATATAGACATAACCAAAACACAACATCAAAACATATATCAGAATACATCCACTCAACTAGTGAATAAAGAAGGATACATAGCTCACATACGATCAACCATCTCCCATGTAGCTTCATCGGGCCCAAAGTGCTTCCATTGCACTTTAAATTTCTTGCTTGCTAGATTCCGGAGCATGAGCATCTTTTGCTGCAAAATGCATTGAGATTCCGGATGGAATTCTCCTTCTGGTTCCACCTACAATACATACCAGTCAATCACATGATCAACATCCTTCATGTATATTTTAAGAAATGAAACATGGAAAGCATCATGGAATTTCACTATCAGAGGAAGTGCAAGTCTGTAGGCCACTGGTCTAATCCTCTCAAGCATCTTTAAAGGCCCACAATATCGAGTTGCCAACTTGGCACGTGATCCAATCCTTAAGGATATTTTCATGGGCGTGATGCGCAAGTACACATGTTCCCCAACCTAAAACTCCTTAAATACCTTATGTTGATCTGCACAACTCTTCTTCCTGTCATGTGCTACCTTTCGATTCTTCTTGATAACCTACATTTCATGTTCTATTTCTACCAACATGTCCTTTCCAATCAATACCCTATTCACTAGACCAGTCCAACTGATGGAGGTATTACAACTCTGCCTATAAAGTGCCTCAAATGGACTCATATTCAAAGATTCCTAATACCCATTGTTATATGCAAACTCCACAAATGGAACATACTCTTCCCACTTCCGTTGTTGATGCATGAAATACATCCTCAACATGTCCTCAAGAATCTTGTTGACCCTCTCCGTCTGTACATGTTATGAAACCAGCTCAAGAAAAGATAGAAAAGATAGATCAACGCCTTAGAATTCAGCCTCTTCGAGGGTGCAACCTCCTTTACATTACATAAATGAACAATTCTTGGATGATACAAATGAAAAGACCTCCTCTCTATATATAGGAGTCTAAGGGGTCATCACATAATCAGAGCCAACATAACAATAATAATGTAAGGGCACAATAATAATAATAGTGGGCTTCTATGGGGCACAATAGTAATAATATGGGCACTACATGGGTACATCAATATAATAAGTGGGTTCTACTAATAAAAATAAGGGGTTATACTAATAGTATAGGGGCCTAACATGCCCCTCTCCTTCAGAAAGCGTTGTCCTCAATGCTTGAGTAGTTCTTGATGCTTCTGTAAAAATTTCTTGTCCTCCCATGTGGAATCTTCAGCAGGTAAGTTCTTCCACTAGATGAGATACTCTGAAATTGATCGATTTCGTAGCTATCGGGTTCTTATTTTTGTGACTGCTCCACGTTCCAATATGATTTTTCCTTCCTCTTCAATTTCTGGCAATATTGTTTGAATTGGGAACTTTTGAAACTTTTGAATAAGTGGCCATACTTCTTCGTCCTTCTTCCATTCATCCTTTGCTTCTTTTATCCAATCTGGTTGGATAATAGAAATAGCACAAAACAATGCTTCCATATCCTCATCCTTGAAGAGTCTTCCCATTCGATAAGGTCGCCATTTTTTAAGTGCATGTAGTATTGCCAACATTTCCTTCTCATAAATACCTTGCTTGAGATGTAGCAGTAAAATACCCAATCAAAATGTTTTTCACTACAATGTTGATCTACCTGTTGTTTCATTTGATTTTGCAGTGAAGTGTCGTTATCCTTTAAAATTTGGAGAACTTGTTGTTGATGCTTGATGTGATATTTCACTGCTTGAACCTTTTTCTTCTTGATATGTCCTTCTATCTCTAGAGTTTGAGGAGTGGTAATTTCTTCCAATCCTTTACAAGATATGGTCGGATTCATTTCTTGATGCTCGATGTGATCTTTCACTTCTTGAACATTTTTCTTTTTGATATGTCCTTCTATCTTGATAGTTTGAGGAGAGTAGTAATTTCGACCAATGAATTATAAGATATGGTTGGATTCATTTCTTCTTTCTCGGTGTGATATTTCACTTCTTGCACCTTTTTCTTCTTGATATGTCCTTCTATCTTGAGAGTTTGAGGAGTGGTAATTCTTGCCAATGCTTCACAAGATATGGTCTGATTCATTGCTTCTTTCTCTTCGGTGGGGTCCTGGTGTATATCTTCTTCTTTTGATGTTTCTTGATCCTTTTCTTCCTCCTCTTCATATTCTATGTAAAATAATTTCTTCTCAGCACACTTATGACCTTTAGTGCATTTTCTATCACAATTGTAACAAATCCCTTTTTCTCTTTTTTCTTCCAATTGTTGTGGCATAACCCTTGTAGGTTGTGGAAGGCTAGGAGAAACAACACTTCCATCTTTATAGTTGTGAGGGGTAGACTTCTTTGTTGCCATAATTTTATTTTCCAATATGTCACAAAGCCCTTTTACTCTTTCCAATTGTTGTGGTGTTGCTCTAAAGAAGGTGTTACTCTTTGTATCCTCATAATGTGCTATCATTTCCTCCGTGAGAATTGACCACGTAACAAGTTTTTTACGAGAACAAAGCCCTTTATACCATAAAAATTGATCTGGTTCTAAATATGAAAATGCAATACATACCTTTTGTAATAGTTGTACACCATGTAGATCAAAATATTGCTCCATCTGAAGTATCCAATCTATCGGATCCTTGCCATCAAACTTCCTCATCTTGCTTTTTCTTGATTTTAGGACCTCAATCTTGAAACGACTGTAACTCTGTAATTTCGGATATTTAAGTTCTGAAATTGCTACTTGTAGCAGCCCTCTGTGTCCTCTTTCCAATTCCACAAGTCTGACCCAAATTGGATTCTCCAAGGAAGAGTTATGTGAAATCTCCCACAGTGACTTGCTTTTAGACTAATTCAGTAGGGCTAACTTGTACGACGTGCCACGAGTCACTGTTTCAACCTTTGGATCTGAAACATGCATACAAGAAACTACAGTCCGTCCTCTTTCTATACCTTCTTACGAAATTTCAATCCGATCCCCAGAGAGAAAGTTATGATGATTTTCCCTAGGTCACCTGTTTTGGATGTAATTCAGGAGTCTGCAAAAATACCAACTTCCTCAGATCATATCTCCCAAAATATCACGCAAAAAGCTATGAAATTTGGAGCCAAGATTCAGCGCGATTTCTTCTCAAATGGGTTTTTTTTGCAACTTCTGAAACGTCACAGAAAAAAGTTATAGCGAAAATTCCACGATGACCTATTTGGAGCAGCGAAACCCTAGAATCCAAAGCTCTGATACCAAATGTTATGTAACCAGCTCAAGAAAAGATAGAAAAGATAGATCAACGCCTTAGAATTCAGCCTCTTCGATGGGGCAACCTCCTTTACATTACATAAATGAACAATTCTTGGATGATACAAATGAAAAGACCTCCTCTCTATATATAGGAGTCTAAGGGGTCATCACATAATCAGAGCCGAAATAACAATAATAATGTAAGGGCACAATAATAATAATAGTGGGCTTCTATGGGGCACAATAGTAACAATATGGGCACTACATGGGTACATCAATATAATAAGTGGGTTCTACTAATAAAAATAAGGGGTTATACTAATAGTATAGGGGCCTAACAGTACATCTATCTACAAATGATAAGTTCTACTAGAGACCAAATCTATCCCCAAACCTATAAACAACTCTTTCCAAAACTTGGAAGTGAACTTGGCATCCCTGTATGACTCAAACTTATTAGGAATTACATGCAAACTCACTATCTACCTTATGAATACCTGGGGTACCTCACTAGCTGAATTAGTAGACTTCTCTCGAATGAAGTGAGTTACCTTAGTCAACCTATCAACCATAACCACTATAGAATCATGTTATCTAGATGTCCTCGGGAAACCTGTAATGAAGTCCATGGAAATGACCTCCCATTTCCATTCTAGAATCAAAATTGGCTGCAATAAACCACCTGAATGTTTACATTTTGCTTTTACCTGTAGACAATCCCAACATCTCGCAACAAACTCAACCACCTCTTTCTTCAAGTTCATCCAATGATAGAAATTCTTCACCATTGTCAATGTCTTATGATATCTCGGGTGACCTGAATATGACTTAACATGAAATTACCTCAAGATAAGCTTCTTGAACTCGTTGTTGTCCGACACATATATCATGTCACTAAATCTAACCAAACCATCTACCGTGAGATGATAATCCACATCCTATTCAGTTGTACCCTACTATTGTAACCTATGCTTAAGTTGCTCGTACTTGTCATCCTGTTGTCCTACCTGCAAGATCTGCTCCTGTAATTCTGTCCCATATGAACTCATAGTTTCAATGTGATTTACTCACACTCTTCTGCTAAGAGCATCTGCAACCATGTTATATTTACCCTTAATGTGCCTGATTTGAAGTCAAACTCATTTAGCGTAGCCAACCACTTAGCTTTCTTGGCATTCAGATTAGGTTGGTTAAACAAGTACCTCAACCCACTATGATCACTCATCAAAATGAACCTCCTTCCAAGAAGATAATGTCTCCACATCTTGAAGGCGTGGATGATAGTTGTCAACTCAAGGTCATGATTCACATAGTTCTACTTGTGTCCATTCAATTTCCTTGACGTGTAGAATACTACTTGTCCTTCTTGCATCAAGACTACACCAAGTCCACTCTTGCAAGCATTTGTACATACCACAAAATCTTTATCTGGATCTACAATCTTTAGAACTGGAGCATTTGTAAGAAACTACTTCAACTACTGAAACTAGATGCACATTCTTCAATTCATCCAAACCTCTTTCCTTGGTCCCATGAATGATCTGACCTCTTCCACATTCCTAGGATTTGGCCACTCCATGACAAGTATGATGTTATTCAGGTACATTGTTATACCTTCCTTGGAAACCACATGCCCTAAGTAATGAAATTATGTCTGAAATAAACTGCACTTACTAATTTTGGCATATAATTGATGCTCTCTTAGCAATCTCGACATTGCTACTAGATGTTCTACATGCTCTTCCTAATTCTTAGAATATATCAATATGTCATCAATGAATATTATCACAAACTTGTTCAGATAAGGTCGCAACACATTATTCATCAAACAAATGAAATTAGTTGGAGCATTAGTAAAACCAAAAGAAACCACAACAAACTCATAATGCCCATACCTGGTCCGGAAAGCAGTCTTGTAGATATCCTCTTCTTTGATGCATACCTAGTGATATCCTGATCTTAAGTCAATATTTGAGAACACGGTTGCTCCCTTTAATTGATCAAACAAATCATCAATCCACGGTAAAGGGTACATGTTCTTAATCATCACCTTGTTCAACAGTTTGTAATCAATTCACAACTTGAGAGGACCATCCTTCTTCTTCAAAAACAATACTAGTGCACCCCAAGGCGGCACACTTGGCCTTAACAAGCATTTCCTTAAGCTGCAACTTCAATTCCACCAACTATGGAGTGCTCATCATATACGATGCCTTTGATTCCAATGTTTCTCCCAACATCAACTCAATAGAAAAGTTTGCTTCCCTATGAGGCAGTAACTCTGAGATCTCTATTGGAAATACAGCTTGAAACTACTACAAAATTGGATACGTATTCAAGACTTTTGCATCCTCAACATCCTTTACCTTTATCGCTATAAATATGAACTGCAAACAATACACATCCTTTCATGCTACTGCACTTTTCCTGCATAGTTGTAACCATTCTAATCAACGTAGGCTTCTTCTTACCCTGCAAGACTCTTTTCTCTTTGTCATCATCCAAGCACTCAGTAGCCTTATCATAACAATCTACCTTAGTATTGTGAGTGTACAACCAATCCACATTAGAGGAAATTGCAGCCTAAAAGTGGCCTCCTAAGGAAAAATAATAAAATAAGAGTTATGAATTTTTGAGGGAAAAGAAGAAAACTATTTTTTTTAATTGTATTTTTAGCTTATCTCCTTATAGGTTTAATCAAATTTCAAGTGTAGGCACTTTTTGGATGCATAATGAAATTTCGCATCCAACGAGTACCCATTATGCATACTTTTGAGAACACCCACATTAATAAAAATTGAAGATACATTAAGAAAGTGTGTTCAACACGTTTTTTAAAAGTATCTTCAATTTTTATCAATGTGGGTGTTCTCAAAAGTATGCATAATGTGTACTCGTTGGATGCAAATTTTACTTTTGCATCTAATAAGTGATTACACTTGAAATTTGAGCAAACCTATAAAGAGGTAAGCCAAAAATACAATTAAAAAAGTAGTTTTCTTTATTTTGCTCCAAAATATTTACATGTACCTCATTTTAAATTTAAAGGATTTAGATTGGTTTACATATTATGTACGTGAAAATTTCATGAACACTTTTAGGTTAAAATTTTTCTCTAATGTACCCAACAACATACTATATTATCCCAATGAAAGTAGATTTTGATGAGTTGATGTGGACATATTGTTCAACTCGAATGCATAAGATCTTACCCAATGATGAACTCTTTTCTTAATACCTGTAGCCAACTATACCAACCAAGAATTTGCATGAACTTCTTTCGACACTTATCCACCAGGTCAGGACTGATATAACTATAGTTAGATCCAAGGTCAATCAAAATAGAAACAAGTTGATCACAAATCTTACCTTCCATCTCGATAATAAATGCATGACGATCAACCTGCCTATTATCCAATGTTGCATAAATCTAAGGAATAATATGTCCAACATCCCTAACTGACTGTGTCTCCTAAGCACTACAATTTTTTGGTCTGCCAGCCTGATGTTGTGGACAATCTCTCTTGCAATGATCCTTGACACAAGTCCAACACTGGAAAGGTTTTGCCATCACCCTTGTTCTAATCCTCAGAATGAAATCCCTGTACTCTGTCAACTACGTTGAATTTATTGTATGGTGTTGCATTCTCCTTGTCATTTGTATCTTGAGGTTTTCCTCTCTTCTTAGCCCATTTTCCTTTATTCTTCTCATTACCTTTCCAATTTTCCTAGACTCAGTTTTGCGCTTCGATTGCTCATAATAGTGCTTCAACTTTCTAATGGCTTCCTCCAACGATCTAGGCTCATCAAACTCAATCATGTCTTTGAATGATACCAACAACCCACTAATGAATCTCTGAATCTTTTCTTTCTCCTCCTTAAGATAAGGCACATATCTCAACAAATCCAAGAATTTGCTAGTATACTCCTCATCAATCATAGATCCCATCTTTAACTCATAGAACTCCTTTGCCTTGTCATCATAGTATCTTTTAGATAGATACTTCTTCCTAGAAAAGTCTCTTAAACTCACTCCAAGTCAACTCCTCCTCTCAAATGCCTCTGACATTCTTCAGATCTTCCCACCAAATGTTTTCTTTTCCTTTAAGGCTGAAAGTAGTTATCCTAGCTTTCATATTTTCTAAATAGTGATGTAATCTGAAAAAATTATTCATCCCAAACAACCAAGCTTCTGCATCTTGTGACTTCTTCATTTCTCCATCAAATTCATGAGGCTTTTCTTTCTTGAAATCCTCTGGAAAGTACTACTTCTCACTCCTATATGGATGGTGACAGTGATGATGATGATGTCTCTCTGAACCAAAACTAGAATAGAACCCATGGTCATTACCCCCCGTCAAGGGTATCCAAGAACCTACCATCTCTAACTGTGCCATCCCTGTCAAACCTTTATCCTGATTGAGATCTACTACCATATGCCCCATTTGTCCTTTCCTCCTGTCCATGATTGATCCTAAGCGGTCCATGTCCCTACAAATCAGATAGACTCTAAAGAATAACTACATTAACTTCTGCTTGCTTTTCTTGTGTCCTCGCAAGTATTTCCTATGACTAAATGATCCTGCCATTATCTGCCTTAAAACTTCTTATCATTGCCTTTAAACTTCTCAATGTATCTACTATGTCGAGGGAGTACTCGTCACCATGTTGTTCATCTGATGTGTAGGGAGAATCACGTGAACAATAATCCACCATTTTTCTTGTCATATTTATCTTTTACTTCTGCAAACATACCATGTTAGATAAATCCAAATATAAACATGATCAAACATACCTCAATGAAGTTCGGGGGAGGTCATATCATCTGCACAATCGTTCCAGATTAGCACAACATATGCATATATAATGAAATCAACATATCGGTCATCTCAACGACAACATCATCAGCCTCTACATGACGACACTACTACAACACTAACTATCACAATGCATTCATAACAAACACATATACATTTGACATGCATGCATGACAAACACATTCCTCCCATCCAGTCCAACTTCTTGAACTTGGAAACTCTGATACCAATCTGTAAACCACCCTCCCACATTTACCTAATTTCACCGGCATGTCAAAGTAAACATGATACAAAGGGTTACTATGACATGAATCGGCCTCCAATCTCCAGTTAAGGAAGTGGGGCCTACAACTGACCATCAAATGAAAAAATCACTACATTCCTCAAGGATACAAGACACTTAGGGACCAAAGGACCACCCCAAGTGATCAAACCCTGAGTTGGGGTTGCTTTTTACTAACCTAGGCTCCCAACCGCATGCATGACAATTCTTGGGTGTGGTTGAGGGCCTCCAACCACATGCACAACATTTTTAAGTGTGGTTGTGACCCAAAATGTCCAGTTCATAGGGTGTGGTCCCAAGACCCAAGACACAATTCCAGGTCAACCTCTAGACCACTACCCAAAACTTCTTGAAACTTCTCAGAATCATAATTGACATAACAACATGGCTAAACATACAAACTTGAGTCATAAACTTGAACTATGCTGACCAAAACAAACTAGGTAGTTCGTCAAACACATAGAAAACATGTAAGATACATGTCATGAATGCATATCTAGTCATAAAGGTATGAGAATCATTGAGAAGGCCCTATGTCCTCTCCACATAGCTGCAACAACACTTATTAGTCCATACATTCATCAACCATCAATAACTAAATAATTCATGACAAGAGCCATAGAAGATACACATCATATGAACAACATATAACCAGAAAATAACCAACATATAAACCATGGAAACTCATCCATAATATCACCAACATAATCGCTACAAATATACATGAATCAAAATAGAAGAATAACTCTTATTAACATATGAAAATACCAACCAAGTTAGGGACTTCCACGTACCACCCGACCATATATTGGGTTGAACCAAATCTTTCTTTTAGCCAATCATCCCTGCGCCATATTCCAAGCATGAATGTGGGATCTTATGGAATAAACCAAACAAAACCAAATCAAGGCTTCTAGAGGCCAAACCACCTCAACCCTCAACCAATGATTCCACATCATGGTCAAACATCACTAACACCAACTAGATTAGTCTCTACCCAAGTTTTCCAGGGCTCCAGGAACTAGTAACTCAACCCACAACCTTCTAGGGATCTAGAGTGTTTGTCTAACCTAGATCCAGGGAATAGTAACTCAACCCACTAAGGGCTCTAGAGCATTTTTCCCAACCTAGGCTCCATGACTAGTAACTCAACCCAAGTTGTTCCAGGGACTCCAAAGCGTTTATTCCAACACACAACCATTAGGAATTATGAGCACCAATCGGAAAACAATCAAATGGAAAAACCCACAACACCATGGCTATCCAGGAAATGACAAGGGAAGTCTAAAACCACTGTCAATACAGACAATCCTCCATCCCAATAACAACAGATAACCAGATAATCATATTCATATACCATGCATCCATAAATCAACAAGGAAATAACACATGCAACTAGTTACCTGCAAAGAAATCTAGTTGTAGTTGTTGATCCACCTATTCCCTCACGCTTTTCTTTCTTTTGTATTCTTTCTCTAATCTAAGTGAAAACTAGAGTGCTCCAATCATGTTCCAAGAATTCTCTAAGTGTGCAAGAGTATGAGAGAATCAGAGAATAGAAGAGAGCTCCAACACAAGACTGACAATAAGTTGTGAATTGATCCTCAAAATCCTTTTTATCATTTAGGCCTCTATTTTATTCTTTTCTTTTATTTTTCCTTCAATTTCCTCCTCACGCAAATATGTGACCTGTGATCTCCCTTTTCTCCTATTTTCCTTTATTTCGTAAATAAAATTCCAATTATTTCCACTTTGCCTTTGCCAATTTCCACAGCCATTAATTAATCACCAATGATACTCATCACTATGTTTTACTCAACATTCAACTTGGAATACGTGTCACATGACCTTGGTCTTATTTTTATTTACATAGAAAATTAACCAAGGGTTGTTAAAAAGAGTTTATATTGTAACTATGGTTAAGAGTTGAGGTAGTCAAACCTAACCACTAGTAGGATATCAGGCTATGTTATAACTAGGCCACTAGGAGGAAAAGTGGTTCCATTGTTTCAAGTGCATTTGTTCCATGGTTGAGAAAAAATACCTGAGAGGGATAGGAGATGGATCACATGAAGAGGATTTGTGCACTGAAGTAGCCTACAGGCCACAAGCCATACTTCTTTGTACTCAAAACATTTTCTATTAATAGAAAGAGAGCATAACGACCTCACCTTCCAGCTGAGTTCTTCTCCCGAAAGGATTTCCCAAGTCATGTCTTGTATCAAATGTGTGTGTGAGCTTTTATTTCACTCTTCTTTATTTTCTGCATGATATTAATTCACATGCATGCACTATTAACAAACATCTACAAATCCATAAATCTAAAAGGAAATAAAATTTCAATAGTGAAGAATTTCAGTTTTTAAAAATATAATTTTATTAGATTTGTTGTGATGAATTATCCCATGGAATATCCACAACAGTTTACGAATCATGTCCTGTATTTGGGAGGCAAAAAATGATTGTCTCCTGGATTTTTGAATCCAGTTGCACCTGTCAGTCTTGGGTGACTTATTTCAAGGTCATAGATTTCTTCTTGGAATTGACCAAGAGTGGAGGAGTGGAATAAGGATGCAACAAACTAAGCCTGAATTTCAGCTCTTGTCTTATGACGTGGACTACATCCACTAGAGCCCTATCCAGGGCACATGTGTTAGCACAACACAATGTTTGAAGGAGAGGAAGGCACATCCAAAGAGAAGCTACACACCAACAAGATCTTAGAGAAATAGTTATAGGGAGGGACCCACATAAACAAGACATATAAACAAAGCCAAGAATTAGCTGACAAGAGGGAGAAAAGGGAGAGGCTTGAATAAGAGAAGGGAATAATGGTGAACTAAGAATCACATGTGAACAAGAGGCAAAAATCATTTCCATCCAAGCGATGACAAGAGACTCCTTCTATGACAACACCCGTTACATTTCCCATTTATTGTAAATAAAATTTAATAAAAATAGGTTGAGTCAGGGACACAGATTCTAGAGCTGAGGAGAGGGGGAATTTCTTGGGATATTGCTTGTTTGATGATAGCCATGGCGGCTGACTTGTGTGCATAAGGAACAAGTTCCAAAAATATCGGTGGATAGAGGATTAAGTGGCACCATGGTGATTAGCCTGCAAAATTATGATAGGCACACATAAACAGATCAATGGAAACAAGGATACCCAACAAAAAAAATATCGAAATAGAAATATAGTTGGAGAAATGTTGATTGGTCGAGGGGATTTGGGTAGGTTGGAAAATAACCACCAGGAAGTTGAATCAAACAACCAGAGTAACAAGAAAAGGGCAGCGTGGGTAGGGAAATGTAGAGAAGGGAGGCAACAAAAGAAAATGGGAGGAGGGATCTGAGGCGCGAGAAGATACCTGCACATACATTTTAGTTCCCCCCTGCTAATACAAGAAGTGAAAAGAAGATTGCATGAGTATGCACTTTTTAGAGGAGCCAAGCAAGCATTGGCTCTTTTGATGTCGCCATAGAAGGCGACAGAAAAAGTATAGATGAGTTACGTTGTGGGAATAGTGTGCGTTGTTGGAGTAGCCGGTGATGAGGAGAAGTATAGAGGATAGCTACCCGACGTGTAGCATTCAATGATGTAACCACTAGAATTAGATAGAGATCATATCACAACTCTTGTGGGGAATATGAAGTAGTATGATTAGAACCACTTGGCCAAAGTCTGCATTTGATCTTGCAACTGAATGTAGTTGGAAGCATAACATGAGAGAAGGAGTTGAATACAGTAGCTCAGAGGAAGCAATGGGAAATTTGTTTTGTTGCACCAGTAAGAGAAGACCATTGATCTCATAGTAGTTGCTAATGGAGGTGATAAACTTCTAAAAGTCCCTAAGTAGATTTGAGTAGCAATGTCGGTTTAATCCCTTGAGAAAATTCCCTTTTCACGCTCTAGAATCTCGCTTGGGGTGATTAGGATGCAAGAAGGACCACGGTGCAGCCAATCTAATGTTCGATGGAGAAGCTTAGTCTCGAACTAGATTGTTCAACTAATACTCTAAGATAAGTAGTTATCACATGAATTTCATGTTATGTTTAATGGTTTAAAGTCATGCTCACTAGATTCTTAAAAATGACTTTCTCATAGGGTTAATCAACAATCTATGTGATTGGTATAATATAATTGACAACGACACTAACTCTTTTTTTTTCTTTCTTTTTTTCAAAGTAAGGTTAAACTATTAATATAATACAAAAAAGTTACAGAGTGTCTAGGCCGTAAAGGGTCTCACCTTAATAAGCATGCAACCATGAAAATTGTCTGAGACTGCGCCTACAAAGGGGAAACCAGTCCAAAAGTGAAAATGTCCAAAAAACAACTAGATTTAATCCACAGTTTTCTTGATGAGACCAACCTATCAAAAAACAACAACAAAACCACCCAGAAAAACAACAGTTTGTCCTAACTGGACCAACCATCCAACAGTTTACCCTGAGGACACATAAGCTAGACAAAGCATGACCCATAACTAAATGAAATGCCACCTGTCAGAAGTGACACACGTCGCAATGTCATCTGGAGCAGGTTCCTCCACGATAGGACATGCCTAGTCATCTGGATTGTCCACCTCGCCATGACCCACTGCTTGATGTTCGCCCTCACTGCTGCTAGCCTCATCCTATGGGCACGACGTGTTCTCCAGACGACTTTCCACGACCCGCATGTCACTAGGAACGCCCAAATCATCATGCGAGCTGCCAGCAATGGCTTTCGCATGTCTTTGTTCCGACCACCATTACCATCCATCTCGTCATTGTTGTCTTTGTTCTAGATTGGGCCCGCTCTGTTCATCTCCTCCATGGAAATAGTCATGGGAATTTGCTGCTCAGTCTCTTCAGAAATGGAGATGGAGATGGTGGCAACAATTACCAGGCAATTCAAAGAGCTACAGAACCGGAATTGCGTCGTGTGAGGGACCTGATGCGGGGGCAAAGGAAAGGTAGTAGTACGTACTTCCGCCTCGTTGCGTCTTGAGCAGTGGAGGCAGGCTCTGCCTCTACCACTTCTGGTATTCGGATACTGACCTGCAATATTATACTGGCGAGGATTTTCAGCTGAGGAGGTAGGGGAAGCCGAATTGTGGCTATGCAAAGCAGGGGAGCGAGAGCTTCCACCGCGCATGCCACCTTGTCGGCTGCGCATATGGTGGCAGACCATGGTGGAGATGGGAGCAGTTAAAGAGTCAGGAGGGGCGGAAGAAGAAGTGATAGAAGAATTTTGAGCAGAGGTTACAGAGTGCTGAGGGACAAGAGCCGAATTTCAAAGGTTTGTATGGGAATGGTGGAAGCCATTATCCAAGTCCAGACAACATACAATCCAGCATTTGCGCCTAGTGTTGGTTCGCTCAATTGGCTCTCCCGCTTGCAGAGGGCAAGCACAGTGAAACAGGGGTAGATTGACTGGAATGTTCTCCGGCTCCATGGTTATGCAGGTAATGACCTTGCCTCAGCTAGAGCAGGCATTGAATACCACCTGCGAGGTGCCATGAATATCATTCATGTTGATCTTGGGATGGTTGCAGAGGGCCATGTGGCCGCCTCGCCCACCGTCGCCCCGTCTCATCACCGTAATCACCTTAATTGCCACCCACATCCGGGGACAACGACACTAACTCTTAATGTTGTATTTCTGAATGAATTTCCTTCTCATGAAAAAGTTATCGTTCCCGTTTCTAGCCACGGTGACAAAGACAATGTACAAAAACAAATTGTGCTTGTCCAATATGAAAATCAATTATTAGAAAATGGTTTGTGTACCTTGATTCAGGAGTTGGTGGTAATATGTGTGCTTGTTCTTTATTTTATTGTAGTGGCTTGAAACCTACATTATTCGGTGTTTGGACACTAGGGAAGTAAGTTTTAGGTTTTTTTTTGTTGTCTCTTACGATTGTGGAACTTAATCAAATTGGTATTTTGTAGCTAATTATTCTTATATATAAATAATCAAGATAATGCTCATTTCCTAAGCTAACAGTGGCTCCTCTCAACCTAGATAAGTTTGGATGCTTCATAATGACAAAAGGTTTGGTTATTCCATGTTGTAATTTATTTCTTAGATTTTGAGTTTAGAAAAATGGCATATAGCACCAAAGAGGGTCAGGATTTTTTCTTAGTCATAAGTGTTGTAGACAAACAATATATCTATTATGCTGACATTAGACAAACATGGTATGCACAAAGCCAATTTTGTGTGGTGTGTAGTATAACTAAAGAGGAGGATGTCAACATGAACTTTATACCAAATAATAACTTTCATTTACCATAATATTAGTGATTTTTTTCCTCTTTTATGAAAAATATTTATCACGAAGGTTAAAATACAATGTTGTATAATGTGGTGTGGGGTATGGCATGTATTTAGTGGACTAGGTTGGGAAGTGCACCATGGATTAAGCTGATTAGCTTGATGTAATCTTCTATAGAACTATACCTAGGTTTTGTGTTTGTTATAATCCATTTTGTTGCATCTGGTCAATAGGCCTTCAAACTGGATCAATTCACATCCTTAAACATGTTGTCATCATCCCTACACAAATCCCTAAGCATGACTCTGCTACATCCTTGAGTTTCTTCTCTTGAATTCTGAGTTTCCAAGATTTTAAGCCCAATGCACCCAGACCTTTAGGTACCAGCGTTGACCGCTAGTTTAACCCTCTTTATACCTGCACTGTTCACTAGCAGGTTGCTCTGTCTTGGGGTTGCATTGGTTCTAAGAAATTTAGTAAAAATAAATGAATCCCAAAGCTTTCTCTTCC